>JAITYX010000033.1:5565000-6165000 GCA_021018815.1 Talinum fruticosum | reverse complement strand
GGATTTGGTTCTACATAACAAAGTACAAACCGACTCGGATCTAGTTACTAAGCACCGATCGAGGACATAGTTTTGTGATACTAACCCACTCAGTATGGCTCAGTGCAGAAAGTTTATCCAAATATTTTAGCACTCTTACCTTATCTTTCTATATGGCTTAGTTCATACACTACAATAGAAAGCACTTGTAATGATGGGTCTTCAACAATGGTTAAAAGGACAAAATTGTCATAAAAATTACACCCGTGGCATTTTAGTAAATATACAGACGTTCGAAGCACATATGACGACAATTCTTATATTAAAACCGTCGTCATATGTATCGGGCATTTTTGGATGACGGTTTTTCTTCACATAACCGTCGTCATATGTCATATATGACGATGGTTCTGTGGAAGAACTATCGTCAAATGTCTTTCATAACAGATCTAAAAAACCCGAGCATGTATTTGCTATTTCTACACCCACTTCATCTCGTTATCTACTCTCGGCCTTATCGTTCTCCAACATTCACTTTCATTCATAACTCGATATAGATCTTCTCGTAGTCACCGGTAAGTAATCAGCATCGTTGTTCCTCTTCTTGTTTAATTTCCGTTTCGCTCACTCATCATCTCTCCTCTTTCTTGTAGTTGTCTTAGTATTTTCCTCCTTCATTGTCGCCGTTATTTTCCTCCTTCATTATCGCCATTGGTTTCGTCATTCATTGTCGCTGCTGTTTTCCTCATTCTCATGGTATGAATCTTTATCCTTTCTTATTTTTTGGCTTTATGTTATTTATAAGATTTAGTATAGTTAAATGATGAATGTATTTGGGTTAATGATGTGAATGTTGAGAATGTGGGTAATGTTTGAGATTGTTGAAATATTGAATCTTTGTTGAAAAATGTTGAATATTGAGAATCAGTAAATGATGAGAATGTGGGGTAACATTTTTTAATTTATTAAGTTTGAAATTCTTGAAATGTTGGAGATTTTGAGAAATGGGTTTAGGATTTTAAGATTTAATTTATAGGGAAATAGAATGATAGTTAATGATAGTAAATCAAAATAGTGCATCCAAATTTATTTAGGGTTTTAGAGAAACAGAAAGATAATTTGGATATAGGGTTTTATTGTTTTTCATATAATTTGATTAATGGCATGCTTCATTAAATTATCGTATCCATTTCATAAGCTTAGAGAACCCGTTTAAACATTTGTATATAAGAAATTATCCTAGGTCGCGGTACGTGCAGCTTGATCGAGCGTGGGTTTATAGTGATAGAAGGAGTGTAAAATATCATGATGGTGTTAACAACTTTCTAAAGATTGTCGTCGAACATGCCGCCAAATTCGGAGAACAGTCCATAATCTGTCCGTGTTTAAGGTGTTTAAACTCCTCAAGATTCCCCTTAAGTTTGTAAAAGGTCACCTATATCGACATGGGTTTGACACAACTTATAAGGTATGGATATGGCATGGGGAAGAGGAGTCTATGAATATACCCATACGAGAGGAAGATGAAGGGTATGATGAAAATGAAACCAAGCAGTAGTATGAAATTAGAAGATCGACCTTAAGCTCTAGTTCGTAGAGTAGAACGTGATTTAGTTTATTAACCACATGTATTGGAGCAATTGTGAGCCAATTCGGAGAAGCCTCTTTGCTTGGGGTATGATAAATATACTTATTTATCAGCTCTATTGCGGTTGATGAACTTGAAGACGGCTAACGACTGGAGTGACAAAAGTTTCATGGACTTGCTGGGTGTTGTCAAAGATATACTCCCGTAAGACAATGTCCTTTCCATCCGTACATATGAGGCGAAGAGGATGTTGTGTCCTATGGGCATGGCGTACAAGAAGATACATGCCTGCCTCAACGATTGCATATTGTACCGAACATAGACACGAATGTCGTAAGTGTTGTGTACCTCGATACAAAATGAAAAGATCGATGGCGAGAGTGTTGAGGGACCTCCCGCAAAGGTGTTGTGGTACTTTCCGATAATACCGAGATTTGAGCGCCTTTTTCAAGTCCAACCGATGCGAAGAACTTGACATGGTATACCGACGGAAGAGTCTCGTGGCCGACAAGCTACGCCACCCCGCAGATTCTCCTCAATGAAAGAAAATTGATTCACTGTTCCCTGAATTTAGTAGAGAAGCATGTAATCTACGTCCGGGTCTTTATAACGATGGAATAAACCCCCACGGTTACCTAGGTAGCAAGCACAGCTGTTGGCCCGTTCTTTTTGTTATCTACAACCTCACGTCATCATTGTGTATGAAGCGCAAATACATTATGTTGTCAATGCTCATTTCTAGGGCTAAACAGCCAGGAAATGATATAGATGTTTACTTGGCGCCTCTTGTTGAAGATTTCAAGCTTTTTATGGGATGAAGGTGTATCGGTTTATGATGCATACGCCAAGAGCAATTTAAATTGCGAGCTATGATCTTCACCACAATCAATGACTTCCCACGTACGTGAACTTGTCCGGATACACCGTCGAAGGACACAAGATATGTCCCATTTTGCAGAGCGTACTTGCTCCTATCAACTCAAGCACGGAAAAAGATGGCCTCTCTCGGACACCGAAAGTTTCTTCCCTTTTCCCATCAATATCGTAAGAAAAAGAAGGCTTTCAATAGTAAAACGGAGATGGATTCTGCTCTAACTCCATTAATAGGACATCAAATATATGAGCAAGTGAAGAACCTTCGATGTTACATAATCATTACATTGTGCCAACATGAGATGAACTTCCCACCTTCTTTGTTTTTATATCACGGTGCACCTCATTGTCTATTTGGTTAGAGAAGTGGGATTTTGTGGCCTAGTTTTTTACCGATGGATGTAACCTTTGGATCGTTTTATGAAAATTCTCAAAGAGTATGTTAGAAATCGGTATCGACCGGAAGTGTGCATTGTTGAGGCATACACAGTGAGGAGTGTGTTAAGTTTTTTGTGAATACTACTCACAAATATAAGTTGGTATTCCCAAAGATGGATTTATGGGGAAGATTGGTATGTAGGGGTAACCGAGGTCGACTGGTTCTAACAATCAGTCGGGATATGAGGGATCAAGCACATCTTTATATTCTACAAAATGGCGATAAAGTGCAGCCGTTCATTGATGATCACAAATCCCACATAAGGAGAAAGTACCAAGGAAAAAATTAGATGTGGGTACTGACCCATCATAATCACACATTTGTCCAATGGTTTAGAAATAGAGTGATCAGTAATCATTTAGAATAATCATGAGAACATATCTCACAAACATTAGTCGGATTGGCTAGAGGGCAGCGAGTTGGAAATCATATCTTACCGTGGGTATGACATCAATTGATACACTTTCTATACAAAGAGCAAAGACAATAGGAGCACCTCGCAAAATAGTGGGGTCGTTATCCCAGGAAAATGTCTACTTTTAAGGGGAAACTCGTCCCTTTTTTCCAAGATTATTAGCTATTTTAATTTCTCCCTTAAGGATTATCCCATGATTCTAATTGTTATGCTAATTCGTATGCATCAGTGTGCTGTGCAAGCTAGCTTCTCATCATCCTCCCATAGATCATGTTATGCCACCGCTTTTAGTGAATTAAAATAGCTGGTATTTTCACTTTTATTTGTGTATTGAACTTTCTTTATAGTCCTCTAGCATTTCCATACAGTAATAAATTTTCCTAGATGTATCTGTCTTTTTCATTTTACTTTCAACTCGCTCTTAAGTTGTGTACTTGGTGCTAGACATGCATTTAGACTTGTGCCTATATTAATACTCAAATGTTACGGTCGACATGTGTTGTAAGTTGTTTATGACCGGAAATACAATGAAGAAGTTGTAAGAGCCAATTTAGTTACTTAACTTATTACTTGCTATCCTCTTTGTAGATCCGTAGAATAATACCATTGTCATATTGCATATATGAAAAATCTTGATATATTTGATAAGTATATGAATATGTTGAGGGTTGATTTATTTTCTCAACGAGAGAATAAAGAATAGAATCTCACTTTCAATGTGAGAATTTCTAAAATTTTAAAAATTGACGCTTAAAAACCATTTTTAAGTTTTGTTTCTTCCGTTATAAGTATCAATGAAGCCCTTTGAATTTGTTTCTTTATAATTTAGTTGTTCGTGGTTGTGTTATGTATGTATTATAGCATGGGCCACAACTCATTAGCTCAAGTAAAGTATGTTACATCATTCCCTGAAAGCTCGGTTGTATAATTGCTTGCAATATAAAATAGATCATTCCCAAATTACAAAAAGGCAAGGGGATGAACAATGATGAACAAGGAGAAGTTAGCACGTAGTAGAGGCCATCCTACTCTCCTTGCATAGGTTTAATTCGACAGGCACCATAACATTGTAGGTGATCACGATACTCGCTTTATGAGCTATGTTGTTGTAGCAACCCGCACACACGTGAGCATCAACTATTGAAGTTGGGGCACAGTCCCCAATTTGGTTAAGGACAACCTCCGGATTGATATCCAGGTAAATGCACTTGCATCTCAACTTAGAATTGCAACTTATTATGTACTGATGCATGTCATTCTTGTGTTTTAAAAAACATAAATATTGGACATTAATGACCCCTTGTTAAGACACAAGACCCTAATGTTAGTGGAAGAAAAATTTAGAAACATCAATTATCATATTGCCGCTATTTGGGTCTACCAAACAAATGAGATCAAGGAAGAAGGTAGACCTTGGGAAGGTCACAACTTCATCAGCAAGGAGGACTCAAAGACGTTTGAAGCATATGTCTCATCTCTTGAATACAAGGTAATTTATAATTTGTTCTTTTTTTCAACATAAGTCTTATTTATTGATATTTTCATTGTCTTAATTACTTTCAAAGACACGAGGTGAAGCAAGCTGGAAGAGGGTTAAGAGCAATGTGTATCCCTGAACAATGTCCTGTGGGGAAACGTAAAGGTGGAGGACAAGTTGTACAAGTAGATGTTTGAAGAACTTCAAAGCAGATTTGGTGAAGGTACCATCACATATATTTCGTAACCGACTATCGAGAGGGACGAGATGTGGGTTGAAGGAAGAAAGCGAAAGTCTGTTACCCTCACTGCGATCGAAGTAGAATCTATTGTGCAAGCAACTCATGACTTATTTTACTATTTCCTTTATTTATTTTGAGAACTTATCGGTTTTAATATATGAATTGCCAAATGATTTTTTCCTTCTTACAGGAGTCTTTGTCATAGAACTTGACTTTATAAGTCGCCGACACCACTTGGAGGAGGGACAACTAGCCTTAGCCCTACAAAAAATGACCATTTGGTTGTGTTCGAGCCTTCGGTGGAAAGGTGGGATACTTGAGCACTTTGAGGGTAGAAAGAAGCGCTCCGTCTCTTCCACCAAAGCGTATATAGACGTAATGATGTCTCAAATGGCCACACGAATGCCGTCCTAAATTGCTATAAAGATGGCTGCACGAGATGGAAGAAAAGAGGGAAGAGATGAAGGGCATATGAGCAGGCTGCATCACGGCATACTTCAGCAACATGGGCATCTATACACCCATCTTGGATGATTTACATCCATTCTCACCTCGGACACCGGCGAGCATGAACACGAGCTCATGCCTCTACCAATACAAACTTATCGTGGAGGTAATTAAGATTTTGCTACCTAATTAGATTTACATGTATGTTTATATTTTGATTAATTATTGGTGTATAGTTGTGGAATGAATGGTGTATATTGTGTGGTTGTTATGGAACTTCGACATGTGGTCATTGAGTAATTAGTTATAGTATGCTTTTGTTGCGTCGGGTGAGGGTTGTTATCCCAAGAAAATGTCTACTTTTAAGGGAAACTCGTTCGTTTTTTCCAAGATTCTTAGCTATTTTAATTTCTCTGTCAAGGGTTATCTTATAATTCTAATTGTTATGCTAATTCTTATGTAGCGGGCGCTATGCAAGCTAGCTTCTCATCATCCTCCCATAGATCATGTTATGGCATTGGGTGTTTTTTATCCTGAAAGCCGGATGTCACCATTCATGGCATACCGCTTTTAGTGGATTAGATGAAGGTGAGTGTGAGAGAAGTCGTGTAAGCGAAAGGTAACGCTGAGTTACCGATCCAGTCATAGGACCATCAAACTGTTGATGAAGTGGTCAAAACTTTTGCTGCTTACCCCAAGCGTTTGGTCATCCTCTCTACGATAATTCATTTTAAAATATTAGATTTAAGGGTTGTTAATATCACGTATATATATTTCTAATTCGTGTATTATGATCGAACTAGGATATCGGGGATGGATCCGAGAGTGGGATGAAGGAAACTCTAACTCCCTCAATTGGCATAAGCAAGTATTCAACGACACCCTATCGTCATTCCAAGCAGTCCCCTATCCTACTTATTAATGAGTCGGATACGGATTTGTGTTCTACTCGCAAAGTTTTGTGAAAACTTTGTCGGAAGAAACAACATTGGAAATCAAAGCGCTATGTCACGTGTTTGGGGTATTTGATGGGGACGATGAGGACATGAACATACATGTCTTTCCAGACGACATAATGTAATTTTTGCGGATGTAAGTGATCGGCGCATCCGCTATTATGTGAGTTATTACATTTATAAGTTCACTTTTTAACTGTTAATTTCCATTTCTAATGATATATAATTAATATGTAGTAAGTAGCTCCACGAGATAAGAAACTAGTCGATTAAGTTTCTCAACCCTTATATCATTCAAGCAGTAGAGGCGGGGAACTAAGGACCGATCCGAGTATATCTTGAGAGTCATGAAAAAGAATGTGTAGAAAATATGTACTTGGCCTCGTTCATTGAGGGATAAGTGTACAAATAAAGTTTTAATGGTGTTACATGTTGATATATATGTTATTTGTGTCCGTGTAGCCAAGAGTGGATGCTTGCTGCCATATTTCCAATGAGCCATGTCACGTCATCGACTCGATCCTCTGCGTCATACCGTGAGGAAAGATATCAAGACCGTACTCAACTAGTGAGTTCAAACCTTGATCATTTTATGCTTTTTCGTTAAGTATTCTTTCTAATTTTATGTTAATTTGAATTTTATTTTTCCAATTGAAAAATAGTGTTCTCATATGTATTATTGTACGTGAGGCGCGGGAGGCTCACATGTGAAATCAAACCCACATATTGTCCTCGTAAAGATCGGGTTCTCTTGGTTAAAGTGTATTTTAATGTTTCATTTTATATTACTTGCTAACTCCATAAAGTACTAATGAATTGTCCATGTGTTGGGAATTTTATAATTTTAGTGCCACAAACAAAAGGGAACATCGAGTGTGGCTTCTAAACTCTCCGAGTACATGAGAGAGATTGTGACCCGACTCGATTTCAAGGATCACACATCTAATCCCAAAGAGATACTTGCACTTGCACTAGTATTTGATTATGAAATGTTTACATCAATGGACATAATATTTCCCGCAAATATGTAATGCCCGAAATTTTAATTAAGGTGATTATATGAGTTTAATTAATTAATTAATTTTAATTAATTAAATTACATTGAATAATTAAAATACAATTGTGGATATAAATTCGTAATTTTATTAGTTTGCCCGACTATAGTTAGTCAAGTATATTAATTCCTTCCTCTTAAATTTTCCGCTGGGACTAGCTAAATTAGAACCCGAGACCATTTATACCACTTATTTAGGTTTAACCTAAGTGATGCTTAACAAAAACAGGAAAAATGAAAAGAGAAATGATAGAAGGGCAATTAGGTATTAAGACTAGGAAGGGGATTAGTGTAAAGGTGGTGATGGTTGGCTTTTCTTGAGAAAGCCACAAAACATAGTGATAAGGAGGGGCTCGGGAAGATGGAGTAGGACCGGAAAGAGAGAGGTAAAGAGAGGAAGAGTAGAGGAGGAGCAAAGCAAAACCTGGAGCAAAGCAAAACACACAAACACGCATACACACACTAGAGAGAGAAAGAGACTCGGTGGGACAGAGAGAAGATGAAGGCGAGCGATTGAGAAGGAGAACGGGGAAGGTAAAAAAATACGAAAACAAAGGGAAGAAGGAGGGCGAGCGAGAACAAGAGAGGAAAAGGTGGTCGGTCGCTCGCTTGAATAGCAAGAACGACAATGTGCACCATGGTCGGTAAGCAAAGGGAGAGAGAAACCATATTAGAAAGAAGAGAGTGCGAGAGAAAAGAACATAACCGAGCAGAAACAAGGGACGAAGGGAAGAGCTAGAGCGAGAGGCACGGGCTGACAAAGATAAAAGAAAGGAAGTGGAAGGTAAGAAACCCAACTCGACTCCATTTAATTAATTTCTCAAGCCCTAAAATTCGAGGTGGGTAATTCTAATTCTTGAATGTATTGAAGTTTAAGAGTTTGAATGAATTGTTGTTAATTTGTGGATTCCCAAGATTGTTATGTGGCGATTGAAATTCCTTTCGAGTCATTAAGTTTTTTAATTATGTGAAGTTGACGTTGAAGTAACTTTGAATTTAAAATCGAATTTAAGGGATTGATTAGATATACAGATGAAATTGTGAGTTTAGGTAACCCTTGGAGTGGTTAAGAAGTAGGAAACGAAAGTAGTGCATCAATTGGGTAGTTAAACGGAATTGTGGGAGTTGAATCAAATTTAACGAGTTTGCGACTCCTTGGTTTAAAATTGTGGCTATTTGTGGTTATTGTGACTCGTGTAAACTAAATTGATGAATTAGAAGGTTAGGGAGATACATTTTGTAAGTTTGATCCAAATATGACAGGTTGTGACGAGTTGTGATAGTTGGGCTAAATTTTAGTTGTTCGTAATTATGTGTGGTTTTAAAACTTGTCGTTATTGCGGCTCGGGGAGTTTTGGGTCCTGAGTTTGTCATGCTTGTAATCGAATCGAGTTTAAAGGGAAATTAATGTTTTCAGCTTTGGAAGGGAGCATGAGTTCGGAGTATTGAGGTTAAAAAATGAATTTCGGAACCCAGGTAATTATAGTTTTAATCATGTGGTGTTTATTGTGTGATTTAAAGTTACGTTGATGATACTTATTGTTTAGGAAATGTGTTGAATCACTTAAGCGAATGAGAACTATGTATGAAACTTGAGCTTAAGGTGCATTGCTTGAAATGAACTAGATGTTGTTGATTTTAACTGTCTATGTGAGATTATGAGGATTTTACGTAAGGTAAGAAGTTAGTACGCGTATATATAGGTAAATGCGTAATTTAATGATGAATTATTACCCAAAGGACTTATATACGAAATAAGAGGAAAATGGAAGCCACATATTCTAGTATGCTAAGTATTCATGTGAGGTTATGGTGAATTCAATTGTCTAGATAGGATTACGCAAAGCGAATGCTAAACATGACTGATTGAACTTGAATATGATTCTGCAAAGTCAATTTATTTTCAAATGATTAGTTTTGAAAGTGGTTTTGTTTACTGGAAAACAATTCTTAAGTATGATTTCTTAATAATTTCCTTTAAAATGTGAATATGCTCTAAAGAATTGAAACCGACTGAGAAACTTAAGTTAAAGGGTCGACACGTGGTGCTATGTCTTCTAATGTGTTAAATTGATTTGAGAATCCTGTCCGAAAGAACTTAATGAATGTGTTTTCATTGGTTTGAGTCATGGGGGTCAGCATCTTTTAGCATACGAAAGGGTTCTAAATGGGGTCCTCATATGTCGGGATACTCGACCGGAGACTTCCTAGAAGATAGGTCCCGGGAGCCTTTATTCGGGGTCGCGCCTAGACACTATGAAGTGCTAGTTCGAGTCCATAACCAAGAAGGTTGATTCAATTCGAATGAGCTGTTAATGATTTTAAAAGTTTGTTATGAATGATTCAAAAGTTTATAATTATGGGCTATAAAGAATCTCCTCGAAAAGAGACTCGATGTTTCGAGTAATTATTCAAGTGTAGAACTTTGTTTGAGAAAATGTGAAAATGTGATTTCGAGTTAAATTGCGTGAATTTGTGTGAATATTGAATAACTAAAGTTCAATCTTGTTTTAATTGGGTTTGATGCACTCAGTAAGATAGTTCGAAAATGTGAGAAATTTGCTTGAGTAAGATGTGGAAAACATGTTGTGTTATATGCAAATAAAGTATGAATGTTATGATTTTTGGATAAGATTATCCACTAAGCATGTTATTTGCTCACCCCATATCTCTTTGCAGTTGTAGGTACTCTCTCAGGTGTGTCTAGTACCTAAGCATATCCTAGTCTCGAATATGTCTGTTTGTTGATGATTGTTACGAGTGGCACAAGTTGCCGACGTGCATTCCATATATTCTAATCTTGTAGCACGTAACTAATTACATCTAGTTGTATAGGTATGTCCTGGACTAATTAGATTGTTTTTAAGTTTTAATTCATATTGGTTGGGCTGCGGCGTGTGCTCGTTGAGTTGTATACTCGACCGTGTGACTCATTGAGTTATATTGTGGTTTTTATGCAGGATTTTAAAGCTTTAAGCCTAGAGGATAGACCGTATTACGAACGGATCTCTGCCGAAATTTTTAAAAAATTTTTAAGAAAAGTGTAAAATCACTTCAATTACCTTTAAGTTAAAATTAGATAGCCAAACCGACACGTTAATTAGCCTTGGGAGTTCCTTTTGAGGAACTCCGGTATTGCAATACTCCTAGGGTGTGGTTTGGGGTGTTACATTTTATGGTGTCACAAGATAGATTTTGGTGGCCTTAAGTTTGCATTGGATATAGTCGTCTACGATCCTTTGTTATGTGATAATGAGCTTTATTTGTGACAAATATGGGTGTCACATTGAGTGTAACATTTCACTCGTAGGCATTTACCTAGTCAACTTAGTTAAACTAGTTGATTGTAAACTGTTTATTAAGGTGATCCGTGAATTACTTGTGTGTGCTAAGTTTGTAATTGAGTGTGGGTCAAATTTTATTTCGGTTCTAGTATCCGTTAGTTTTATGATAGGGCTCATAAGATGTTAAGTGCAATAGAGACCTTTACCTCAAAGAAGCATACAAGTATTCAATTATGTATTGGTTATACATATAATTATTTCTAGTGAGCTTAAGTAATGTGGAAGTGATCTTAGGTGAGAAAACAAAAGACATGCGAGTACACTAGCACACGTAAAACATTTATTAGAAACTCATGATCATGTCTAATGATTTAGGTATGAAGGTTGTCTTTTGGAAGTTCTCACTAAGAATGAATCAAAACGTCACGAGTGTTGAATAGGATAATGTCAAGCAGTTTGATATTGAGAGATACATGCATATATTTATAGAAATACTCGGAGGTGAGTACTTTTGGAAGTTATAAACGAAAATAGAAGTTGTGGAAAAGAAGTTCGGGAATGACAACTTGGAACAATTGTTAAATTGTTGATTGATTGGCTACTCCAGATTGAGAGTTTTTCCATGTTTATCCCTAAAGGATAGTAGTGGGATTCATCACTAAATTCTTATCGGAGTTGAATATGGTTCTACATTTATTTCTAAGAGTTATAGTTAATTTTATAGCAGCTTTTCCTTACTTATAACTTGTAAACCTTGTGGTGGACAATGATAAATCAGATTCTTATGAATTGGAGTCCCATACTAAGGTCATTTGGGCTAGCTCATGGCATTTAGACCCATATTTCTTTGACACCGGACCATGATGGCCCTATTAGTTGTTTGGAAGTTATACGTGTTATTTTAAAGGGCTCTCGTCATGATTCAGTTTAACCGAAATATCTTTGTTTTGGGAAGTTCGTGCATATAGACAAGATTATTTTTGAGATTGCCATCAGGTTCTCTACAATTATGAGGTATGCTAAATGTAACCAGACATTATGGGAATGGAAGCTTGTAAAGTATAATATCGATCAGTTGATTAATCGTAGACTTGTAAGGGATACCTCCGAAGTATCATAAGCATAGGAAATCAAGATTTTTAAACTATTCCATTGGTTTGGACGAGGACATTTCTTAAATACTTTTAACATTTCCGAGTTACTTGGATTTAAAGCCTTTACATAGGAGTTGGTGTGTCCTTTAAATATAAAATTAGATTATGCTAGCGCATAAAACACACTTGGAATCGCCTTGTAGGCATCCGAAGTTTCGGTTCGATTAAGTAACAAGTACATGCCTTTTCTTGGTAATAATATTTGGGTCTATAGTCGAGGATTTCAAATTTGATGTTGTCCTTGAAGTTGCATGTTTGTCCGGATGTGTTGGAAGATATCTTTGGTTGCATTTAGGAGCCATTTCGGAGGAACAATTGATTTAGGGATGTTCTTTATTTCCATCTATGTTTTCGGGTTGACCAATCACAGGATGTAATGGTTATGGAGGTCCCTCTATGAGTTTCGATCAGAGAAGCTTGTGAGAAAGGTCTAAGATAAGCATAGTATAAGACTAGAAAGAACAAGGTAAAGCACATTGAAGGTTGTGCTTTACACCATCTTGAGTTTCTTTGATTTAAGTGTCTCACCAAGAGAAGTTTTTGATGGATGTTGAAGTGATGCTCACCAACAGTTGAAGTTTATATGTTGTGAGAAATCTTTTAGAGGTAGTTCATTCGTATTCTTTATGAACCTTGGGCGATGGTACAAGTCTTGTATGTTGAGTGCCTCATTTACAAATGGAATTTGGAAGTTGTTCTATCGGTTGTGTACTTCATTCGGGGTTCATTTGTGTTTCTTGGTGCTAATTATTGTTAACTATAAGATACATGGGAATTAGATATGCTTAAGTATTAATATCATAGGTTTGAACTTATCTCCATAGAAAAAGAGAAATAATGACATAAGGAGCTACCATCTGTTGTGGTCACCATGAGTTGCATAATGAACTTATTGCACTCGGGTATAATACTATATAATTTTTCCGCCTTTAAGTTCCGACTTGGGTTCGACTCCGACGTTTTGATTCTACTTGTGAGTTCCGTATACTTCCTTTTATGATGTTACTTGCCTAGTATACTTGTCATTCTTATAGTTTGGCCACTGATACAACTATAGATAACTTGTCCAATTAGCCAATTCCACTAGCTTTTGCCGTAGAGTCTACTCAGTTTGTAGAAAATAAAGAACTAGAATGAGATGTGAATGTACAAATTCAAATAACCTACGATATATTTGAACTATGTGTGTGCCGAGATAGTATGTAAATGAAGAAATAGTTATCTCCTGTATGCCTGTAAATGAAATTGATTTAACTTAACTATAGTGGTATGATCTTAATTGTGTTATTGAATTCCTAGAAGAAAATCTTTAAATATAAAGTGCTTATTATATGTGCTAACTAGAAAGCTAATGTATTGGTTGCTTAAGCATACGGTTTCCATATTGGTACTCATTGCAAAAGTCTTGAAATCATAACTTCAAAGCCAACCTTTTGCACTTTTCTCGACACGATTTGCTCTTTAATTAAGTGAGCATACGTATAGAAATGATGGTAGAGAGGAGGTCTGGAACTCATTAACTTCTTGTACTATTCTCATAACTTACTTTTGTTGACATAGAAATGATTAAAGTTCATGTCCCATTTGATTGTATTGGTTTCTTTGTTTCCACAAACCTAAAAAGCTACTTGAATAATCACTTGAATGATAGATTTTGAAAGTAAAGTTACACTAATACATTGAGACTTCAGTATCAATTCTAATAACCGTGATTGAAAATAGTTGTCTAATTAAGTTTTGTTCAAGGTTGAGTAATACTAGTGTGCTTCATGTATTTTTATACTTTACTTGTTTTAGATATCGCTTATTACAAATTTTGAGGACGAAATTCTTTTAAGGGGGAAGAAAAGTAATAACCAAAATTTTAACTAAGGTGATTATACGAGTGAAGTTAATTAATTTGTTTTAATTAATAAATTAAATCTAATAAATAAAATATAAGCGTGGATATACATTCGTATTTTTATTAGTTCATGTGACTATAGTTAGTCAAATATATTAATTCCTTCCTCTTAAATTTTCTGCTAGGACTAGCTAAATTAAAATCTAACACCATTTATACAACTTATTAAAGTTTAACCTAAGTGATGCTTAACAAAAAAAGGGAAAAAGGAAAAAGAAGCTGAAAGAAGGGCAATTAGGTGTCAAGACTGAGAAGGGGATTAGTCTAAAGGTGGTGATGGTAGGCTTTTCTTGAGAAAGCCACGAAACAGAGAGAGAAAGAAGGGCTCGGGACAATGGAGTAGGAGTAGAGAGGGAGAGTGGTCAAAAGAAGAAGAGCATATAATGAATAAAGCGAGCCTAGAGCAAATTAAAACACAAACACACACACACACACACACACACACAGAGAGAGAGAGAGAGAGAGAGAGAGAGAGAGAGAGAGATGATGAAGGTGAGCAATAGATATGGAGAACGAGGAAGGTAGAAAAATACGAAAACGAGAGGGAAGAAGGAGGACGAGAGAGAACAAGAGAGAAAGAAGAGGCCGGTGGCCTATCTCGAATGCAATGAATGGCGAGAGGGAAAGAAATCTAGACTAGAAACAAGAAAGGGAGAGAAAGCGGACCAAAGCGAGCGTAAACAGGGCGAAAGAAAGAGATAGAGCGAGAGGCACAGGTAGACAGGAAACGGAAGGCAAGGAACCCAACTCGACTCCATTCAATTAATTTCTCAAGCCCTAGAGTTCGAGGTGGGTAATTCTAATTCTTAATGTATGGAAATCTAAGAGTTTGAATGAATTGTTGTTCATGTGTGGATTCCTGATATTCTTATATGATGATAGAAATTCCCTTGAGGTCATTGACTTGTTTAATTATGTGAAATTGATATTGAAGTAACATTGAATTTAAAATCGAGTTTAACGGATTTATTAGATAGACGGATGAAATTGTGAATTTAGTACACCCTTAGAATGATTAAGAACTGAGAAAGCAGTAGTGCATCAAATGGATAGTTAAACCGAATTGTGGGAATTGAGTCGAATTTAATGGTTTACGACTCCTTGGGTTAAAATTGCGGCTATTTGTGGTTATTGTGGCTTGTGTAAACTAAATTGGTGAATTGGAAGGTTAGGGAGATACATTAAGTTCGAATCGAATATGGCGGTTGTGACGAGTTATGACAGTTGGGCTAAATTGTAATTGTTTGTAATTATGTGTGGTTTTAAGATTTCCGGTTATTGTGGTTCGGGGAGTTTTGGATCCTGAGTTTGTCATGCTTGTAACCGAATCGAGTTTAAGGGGAAATTGATGTTTGGAGCTTTGGAAGGGAGCGTGAGTTGGGAACATAGAGGTTAAAAAATAAATTTCGAAACCCTAGGGTATTATCGTGGGAATCCTGTGGTGATTAATGCGTGATTTAAAGTTTTGTTGATGATACTTATAGTTTGGGAAACGTGCTGAATCACTTATGTAAATGAAAACTATGAATGAAACTTGAGGCTGAGGTGCACTTGCTTTAAATGAACTAGATGTTGTGGATTTTCACTATCTATGTGAGATTATGAGGATTTTACGTAAGGTAAGAAGTTAGTACGCCTATATATAGGTAAATGCGCAATTTAATGATGAATTATTACCCAAGAGACTTAAATGCAAAATAAGAGGAAAAGGGAAGCCACAAATTTGAGTATATTAAGTATTCGCGTGAGGTAATAGTGAATTCAATTGTCTAGCTAGGCTTATGCAAAAGAGAATGCTAAGCATAAGTGATTGAAGTTGAATATGATTCTGTAAAGTCAAATCATTTTCAAATGGTTAGTTTTGAAATGGGTTTTGTTTACGCAAAACGATTCTTGAGTAGGATTTCTTAATAATTGCCTTTCAAATGTGAATATGTTCTAAAAAAGTGAAACCGATTGAAAAACCGAATTATGAGGGGTGGCATATGGTGCTATGTCTTCTAATGTGTTAAACTAATTTAAGACTCGTATGTCCGAAACAACTTAATGAATGTGTTGTCATTGCTTTGAATTAAGTGGGGCAGCATCATTTAGCATACTGGAAGGGTTCTAACTTAGGTCCTCATCCGTCAGGGTGCGCGATCGGAGAGTTCCGCATAAAGGTTCTAACTGGGGTCCTTGTATATCGGGATGCCCGACCATAGACTTCCTATAAGTTAGGCTTCAGGAGCCTTTACTTGGGGTCGCGCCCTGAAACTATAAAGTGCGAGTTCAAGTTCGTAGCCTATGCGAATAAAGTATGAATGTTGTGATTTTGGGATGACATACCCACTAAGCTTATGGTTTGCTCATTCCATATCTCTTTACAGATTGTAGGTACTCTCTTAGGTGTGTCTTGTATCGTAGCATTTCATAGACTCTTATATGTTGTTTGCAAATGACCGTTATGAGTGGCACAAGGTGCTAATGTGGATTCCATGTATTTTAATCTTGTAGCTTGTAAGTAAGTGCATGTAGTTGTATAAGCACGTCCTAAACCAATTAGATTGTTTTTAAGTTTTAATTCATATTGGTTGGGCTTCGCCATGTGGCCGTTGAGTTGTATACTCCACGCGTGTGCCTCGTTGAGTTATATTCTAGTTTTTATGGTGGATTTTAAGGCTTTAAGCCTAGGGGATATACCATATTACAAAGGGAACTCTACTGAAATTTCGAAAAATGTTTATGTGTAAAATCACGTCAATTACCTCTAAGTTGAAATTAAAAAGCCAAACCTACACCTTAATTAGCCTTGTGAGTTCCTTTTGAGGAACTCCGACAATGTAATAATCCTAGGGTAGGGTTTGGGGTGTTACAGAATAAGCCCCCAACTCCTTATACGGATGATATGCTCCACAAGTTAAGACAAGCTTGAACAGATTTTATATATAATCGTATAAAAATAGTTATATAGGTATATAATTTTACACTTATTCTTCATTATTTGATTGGTCAAGCTTGTGATTTACATATGCATACAGTTACATATGTATATATTTATATAGGTATACAGTTACATAGGTATATATTTACACTTTCTTCATTATTTAGTTGTTTACCATACTACTTTGTGTGGTTAATCTGGTTTGTATATATTCCGGTCAAGCTTGTTGGATTGTGGTTTGTATGTATTCGAAACAGTTTGTGTCGGTGGTTGTAAATGGTTGTATATGTTATTTGTATTTTACTAGAGGTAAGAAAACAAAAAAATTCATACCTATTACTACGGTTCTTAAGGAACAACCATAGCAATAGGTTTTAATATAACCTATTACTACGGTTGTCGATTAAGAACCATAGTAATTAGTCCGGGCCTCAAATTTAGGCCAAAAGAGTTAAATTTGGGGCCAAAAGAGTTAAATTTGGGGCCAAACCTATTACTACGGTTCTTAGTGAAAAACCCTCTCAATATCTTAGCATATTACTAAGGTTGTTAATTTATAACCGTGGTAATAGGTAATCTAATACAACAGCTTGTTCAAACAAACCGTAGTAATAGGTGGTTTTTTACTACGGTTTTGAATCGTAGTAAAAGATGCTCGTTTACAATTACAACCGTATACACCACGCCAAATAACCATAGTTAAAGGTCTTTCGGGATCGTAGTTAAAAGTTTTTCATGTAGTAGTGACTAAAGAATTTTAATCAAGCTTCGGGCCTAAGATCCATTGTAGACACCGAAAACATGTCACCGTTATCTCTTCCATTTTCCTATTTTATTTTGCCAGCCTAGTGATGAAATCATTGTCCTGTTTGTGGATTCGGATGACAACCGGAGTCTAATTGGGGTGATATAAGCCAAGTAAACTACGTGAAAACCCTTTAGCACTCGTGCTTTGGGCCGGTCCACAAACCTATTTCTTTCAGCTGGTCCAAGCCCGAGTCAACGCTCAAAGTCAAACCTTAGCTTGTGCCGCGCATCAAGCCTTACCGCCTATTAAACGAGTGCATTTTTCCTCAATGTCCAACCAAGACACGGAGCTTAATTTGTCCGTACGACGTCGCATTGGCGGGTGTCGCGCTTCATGGGAATTTTCGCCAAAGCACCGCATTTGGCTCCAACCGTCCAACCAAGACACGGAAACCAACAACCACTATTTTTGATCAATGTCATGCTTCATGGTATTTTTCACTAAAGCGCTTCATTTTTCTCCGGAGACCAATTGCAACACGAAACGGTGGTTTGACCGGACAACATCTTTTCATGGCCGACGCCACGATTCCGAGCTTTTAGCATGGGAGATTTTGGTTAAATGAGATTTAGTCCCATCTTTTTTGATTTTTCTGGTCGGTTCTCTCGCTGCATTTCAAATGGTCATGTTAGTTGCTCCTTAGATCATTTCATGACCTACATTCTTCTCTATTAATAGAGACCTTAACCTTTCATTTGACGAATGGCCATTTCCTATACAAAACTCTGCTGAAATCTAACTAAGAGCTATTGAATGCTTCACAATATCGTGATCTCTTAGCTTCCTTTCAGCTAATCATCACCGCCATACTCGTCATCTTATTCGATCCTCTAAACCTTCATCATTCCTATATAGCACTCTACCTCCACCAAAGTTCATATATAAAAATCACTTCTAGTATTCATTCATCCACCGCCACGATTCCAAATCCGATTCGACATCAAGACTAGCAAGTGGGAGAACCTAAGGATGTTCATTACCAATGCGGCTTTAATGAGTTTATCTAATTATTGCATTATCATCACTTTCCGTATTGT
This sequence comes from Talinum fruticosum, assembly GCA_021018815.1. Classification (NCBI taxonomy): domain Eukaryota; kingdom Viridiplantae; phylum Streptophyta; class Magnoliopsida; order Caryophyllales; family Talinaceae; genus Talinum; species Talinum fruticosum. The sequence continues at coordinate 6,146,422 of JAITYX010000033.1, read as the reverse complement.
GGATACAAAGATGTAATCGTTTTCAATTCCTCCTAGCCCACTATAATTTATTTTATCGCTATCCTTTACTATGTTCTTTATTGCTTTTTTTTATTGCTTTCTCATTTATTTTATTGCTTTATTCGCATGCCTTGGTTGATGTAAATTCTAGTATTCATATGTTTTATGCTTGTTTGAAACACATTTCTTAAACTAACATCTTAAATTAGTAAAGGTTGTCCGTTGACGAGTAGAATGGAAGGGCTTATCTCTATGTTTCATACATTCACCCCCAAATCTAGATTCTCGGCTTTAGACAGATGTAGTAAACTTTTAAAGCTCTTCCAAGATTAGTTTTTCAAACTAAGATTGGAAGAGTGTTTTATTTATTTTTGTTAGTTTTTATTTCTCAAAACTAACAGGCAACTCTCATTTTGCATTTTCTTTCACCTTAAGTTGCTCCTCGACATTTATGATTTAAATTAGCAAAAGCTGAAATTTATTTTTGATAGTTTAAGCAATAAACCGAGACCGATCACCTCGGTCATGGGCCATGGCCAGTGCTGACGACTTTATAGTGCTGGCTCTTGTTGACGCCAAATGGCCACCGAGCAAGGCTTTGGTCTAAGCTATTGTTTTCACAATGCTTTGGCCCATAAGCCTTGCAGCAGAGGTAAATCTAATTTTTGTTATTTTCTTAAATCATAAAATGATATCCCGAGCCTTCTAAAAATAATTTCTAAAATAAAAGATTAATAAAACCGTCAATCATTGTTTAATTAATCTTTTTAAATTAAATAACAAAAAATTAAAAATCTCAACAAGAGGTACCTCCTCATTTTTAATAAATTTTAAAAACTATCTTTCAAAATCATATTCAAAAAGAGACCCATCATTCATAGGGAAGCTTGGTCCCCTAGTCCGGTTATCCCTCTATGGAGGGGACAGACGAACCGACTGGTGGTTCTTCCCGCCATCTAGGTTCATACACCCTACAAAGGCTTCAGCTCATTCCCAACTCGCCAAGTCAAGATAGAACCTTTGAAACATTATCTAGCTACACATCACTCGAATATCTAATTCGGGTAATACTTCAATTTATTTAGATTTCATTATTAACAAACAAAAATGTTAGTACAAAAATTTTGTAGCCAAGAAATGGTCAACTTTAAGCCCCTCATCCCGGCCTTAGGATATTAATCCAACCAACCTCGGGAATCACCTCGCCGAACTTCGGACTTCACTAACCAAGTCAACATCAAGCCTATTGTTAAGCTTCGGACTAAGAATAATAACGTTTAGGCACACCAACCCGGACTTTAGGACTTTAATCATCCAAGTTCAGGAATCATCTAGCCGGACTTCACACTCCATTCGTAAAGTCCAGGCCAACCGTCAAGGTTTTAGTGATCTTCAACGACCAATCTCGGACACACTCTCATTACATATATCTACCATCCGAAACTCTCCATCGGATCATTTTGTTCACCTCTGTCGACGTGTTTAGGTAAAAATAGGACTTTCGTACATTTGACTATTAGCTAACACAAATATTATTGCACAAAGTTTAATAGCTAAGTTTCGGATAAAGAAACACTCAAGTTGAGGCCCCCTCGTCTAAGCTTGAGGACTTATATCAAAGCAAGCTTAAAAACCTCATTGTTAGATTTCATATTACATGCTTCAAGTCAAGTTCTAGCCCATTGTCGAAGTTCTGGTCACGAGACAACCAATTCCGAGCACTCCAATTTCGTAAAGGAAAATAACATCCGAAGTGACACCGACCGAACAAATAAGGATCCTTTAGTGTCTACTTTGACTTTCTACTTTCGGACTCGATCAAAATGGGGGTAAATGTAGATACATAAAAAGTGTCATATTTCTCTATTATATTTATTTTTGTTAGCCAAGTGATGAAAACCCAGTCTACCTTGCAAACTCGAGTCGAGATCGAACAAAAGTAGAGTGATGAAAGCATGTTAAGCCCATAAAAGCCAACCAACACCACAAAACAATCCCTATTACTTTTGCTTGGAACTAGATCATTCCACGTTCATGTACTTTCGGATGATCCATCTAGGTTTGGGCTCCTAAGCGTAGTCCCAAACCGACGCTAAACCTCCGGACTTGCAAAAGCAACGTTTCATCCCTTTTTAGTTTCCAAACTCGGTGCGTTTTCCACACCATAGAACGTGGTTTTTTATGTCCAACACCAACCCATGGACTCCTTCAATGACATCATTTTGGGTGGTGGTTCACTTTTCATGATTTTTTAATCCATTTCTAGTAATCTCGTGTGCGGTTTATCCCTTAATCGGTATAGGAACCACGACCCCGGGGACCCGAGCCTCCCCACGAATTAGTGAGCTTTATTAATTTTCTTTTCCAAGATGGAAATGATTTAGGGTTTCGAAGATTGATTTTTGATAGTGGGGATGAAGCTTTTATTAAGATTTTCAAATTTTACAAGCAAAGTTAAAATAAATTAAATAGGATTTAATTATTTTATTTTATGAATTATTTTCCGAACTCCCGAATATTATTTCACAACCAAAAAACAGAAAAAATTAAGGTTTAATTGATTCAGTTGTGAGGCGGTTTGGACTAAACCTCCACCAACCGACCACTCGGTGTCCGGAAAAGCCATGTAGTGTGGTGGGCGTCGTGGCTGAGGTGGTCAGCCTTGGCCTCCGGCCTGGCTCGTAGATCCAAAAACCTTTTATTATTTTTAGTCGAAATAACCAAGAGGCAAATTAAGAGAAATAAATTAGAAAAGGGCGTTGTCGGTTAGTTTTAGGAATAAAAACTAACAAAAATAAAATAAAGAAATACTCTTCCATTCTTAGTATGGGAAAACTAATCTTAGAAGAGTTAAAAAAATCACTCCATCAATCTAGAACCGAGAATTCAGATTTGGGGGCGATAGTACAAAATGTAGAATTTCTATAGCCTTTATTAGTTTGAGTAATGGGTTTAAATAACATATTAAAAATAGGCACGAAACATGATCGGATACGAAAATAAAGGCAACCAAAGCATGCTAACGAAAGCAGTAAAAGCAAATATGAAAAGTGATAAACGAAAGCATTAAAGAAAGAAAAGAAAAGCAAAAAGTAACGAGTGTGAAAAACAAAAAAATTACATCGGGATGGGAGGAATTAAATGCGATACAACTTTTCTCCACAATACAAAAATAACAAATAATAAAAACAATAAATAAACCATTGCGAAGGCTGGGCTTGGATCATCCATAAGAAAAGGATTTTTGGACCGACCCAAGGCAAAATATTTGGTGCTAAAGGGTTTTTGTGGATCATCAGCTTCAGTCAAACTAATCAAATATCGTTCATGATCCAAATCCTCTAATAGGACTTAAGATTTCATCATCGGGCCCACATATAAATTAGAGAGAATAAAAGAGATAAGGAGGACAAGTTTTAGGTGTCTATAACCGCCGGTTGGGGCTTATTTTAGGTTTTCCAAAACCCTAAAATTTCTATAGCTCGAGGGATTCCCCCCACCCCCATTTCACACAACAATTCTACTGCATTTTCTCGCTCCTAAGTTGCTGAATTCTCCCCATCTCTGTTCTCCACATTGTCTCCCCTCATATTTAAATTTCCTTTTCTAAACACTTTACAAAAAGACTTAGTAGCCTTTTCATTGTTAATTACTACACCATTATCGTGCCAAATTATTTGAGCATGCGATAGTTTTTAGTGATGTCCGAGTGAGTCGAAACACCGAGTGAGGGAGATATGCAATAATTTACTTTCCGAGTCAGTCGTAACATAATGAAAACTTAGATAAGAGTTTCTATAATGCTCATAATGACTTGGAATCAAAACTTAAGAGAGATAAGATTTATACATGAGTCTTCATGTAATACACGCAATGTTATAGAGTCAAAACCCGAGCCTTCAAAGTCTAATAGTGCCATTAGACACTTTAAGTCATCATAAACATCATCTTCTTCTAAATTATCATCACTCGGGTACCCACCATAACACTTATGTTATTTCTTTCCTCCTTTCTCTTTGGACAGTCTTTGACTATGTGCTCCTTATCGCCACACTCAAAACAACCAGAGTTCTTAGTTAAAGACAAATTGGATGAGGATGAATATTTACCTTTTCTTGTCTTTCTTGTAGAACTCTTGCTTTAGCCTCTTTTACCACTTTTTGTATTTCATTATCTTCTTAAAACCTCGGGCAATGAGTGCCATAAGATCCTCTTTAGAATTTGAGGAGCTCGGACTTTGTCAACTGTCCTCCGAGGCTATAAGTGCAATGTTCCTTTTGATGCCGACCTTAGCTTCCTCTTCTTCTAGGTGCAGCTCATGAGTGAATAACTTCCCAATGAGCTCATCTAGCTTCAACTAACAGAGATCTTGAGCTTCCTTGATTGCTGTCACCTAGGGACCCCATTTTCTCTTAAGTAGACTTCTTATAATTTTTCCGACAATTTCTTCATGAGAGATCTTTCTTCAAAGAGATTTGAGTTTGCTTGACAATCTTAGTGAAGCGGATGTACATCTAAGTGATGTTATCGTCCGGTTTCATTTTGAATAGTTCATACTTGTGGAGAAACTAACTTATCTTTTGCTTGCTTCACTTGACTAGTTACTTCATAAGTGTTGACCAGTGTATCCCATACTTCTTTCCTTGTGTCATAGGCGGACATTCTATTGTATTCTTCTAAGTTGATAGCACACATTAGAGTTTCATGCCCTTGTGGTTCTTCCTGTGCCTCTCATTCTCTTCAGTGGTGAACTCGGACTTCACCTTTGGTACAACTCTTGTTCCTTCGATCTTCATGGGAGTGAAGTTTCCATACTTGGATGATGTTCCGGACCTCCTCATCCCAGTCCTGAATGAAGCAGTCCATCATCTTCTTCTAGCGCGCGAAGTTTAAACTTTTGAATTTGGGTGCTCTAGTGAAAGATCTTCCTTAATCAAACTCTCCATTGTTCTAAGCAATCTAATCTTTAGACCTTTGGATTGTCAGATCTTTTTGAAAGGTTAGGCTCGATACCAATTGAAGGCTAGCTCTTGGAGAGGTTAAGTCACCCTAGAGGGGGTGAATAGGTTGATGGAAGATTTTTGAAAATTAACTAACAAATATGCACAACAAAGACTAAGAAAACAATTTTGAGTCTATATTGGACAAAGAAAATGAAAGACATAGAAAATATGTGGAAACCCTCCTTGGGCGGAAAACCACGGACGAGTCTTAATCGAGCACCAAGTCAAATCCATTCATTTAAATCCACAAAATACATGGGTGAAGGTTTGCTCTTGGAGAATCATAGTCACCCTAGAGGGGGATGAATAGGGTGATGAGGAAATTTTAACAAACTCGGAAGATTTTCGCTTGAAAAGAATAATTAAGACAATCCGAGTCTAGATTGGACTCGAAAAGTGTGAACTCGGATATACGTGGAAACCCTCCTAGAGAAGAAAACCACGGCCAGTGCTAGTGCAAGCACCAAGTCAAATCCACTATTTTGAATCCACAAAATACAGCGAGATCGACTCAACCGAATTGCTCCCTTAAACAATTCTTTATAGAGTTTTCCTAAACTAAGAAATTCCCTTATCGGATCTATTACTTCCTAACTAAGATAACCTTTACAGCTAGGGACAATTGGGCTTAGTTAACTCTTATAGCTCAGTCAAGGGACCTTACTAAGAGAGTAAGATAGAGTATGTGACTAAGTATAAGACTTTACAACTCGGAAAGTATAAATTACAAGTTGGGAGTTGTAAATAGAAGATTGAGTATGAATACAATGACTTTTTCTTAAGTAATGTGAATTCACAATATGTCTAGCAATCTTCAAGTCTTGAGACTTGGCTTCTATTTATAGATGACCAAGCAGATTAGCCGTTGTGACTAATTTCGAACATAAGTCCGTTGTGACCGTTGTAATCGGTTCTTCTATGTCGCTTAGAAAAGATCCGTTGAGATGTGAACGTTGTGCAGTGGCTCTTGACTCCTAAGGATGCTCCAATCAACTAGTGGTGTCTAGAAAGTAAGGTGGAAACCACAATTGAGCTTTGCGTTGAAGTTTTCCAGCTTTGGAAACAAACAATCCCGACACAATGTCCGAGCCGTGTTCGAAGTAGAAAAGCCTTACTCGTCGGTGATTAACGACTTGAGCCTAGGTTACTTTTGTAATTCAAGAATAAGATAACCTCTTTTGGATAACCTACAAAAGTAAATAATTTTGATTCTCAAAGTATAAAATACTTTGGTCCAAGACTAGGCATAGATAATAATTTAATTAGGATAATTAAGTTCATAATTATCTCGGACCTAGAAGAATAGAATTTACTAAATCCTTATCAATTGGATGGTGTAGTCTTCTTAGCTTGAACTTCCCTCTTAGCTTTGGCTAAATCCTTATCAATTGGATGGCAGCCTAAACCAAACCTAAAGTTGTTATTGGTGTTTAAAGGCGGATAGATTGGGTTACACGCCCTCTATCCTACAATTAGTCCAAGAAAGTACCCCTTCTTCCATAACATCGAGTGGATGTTATGATGGGAATAAGGATCAAAGTCTAAAGGTGCTTTCTCCTTTTCTAAAGCCACCATAGTCTCCAAACCGTACAACTCTTCGTGATTGGCATCAAGCTTAATCTTAACGACAAACTCCTCATTAGTCATTGTAGCACAAATATTGTCACGTATTGATGGTCACCATTTGTCCTTTGATGATCATTCTCAGCTTCCGGTGTGGTGTAGAGGGCACTGCTTGGTAGTAATGAAGCCATAGGCAGCCTAGAAGAAGATTAAAAGTGGTAGGGATTTCCAAGACATGAAAATCATTGGTCTAACATTAATAGGGAGTTTTACTGTTCCTAGCACTCGTCATTTTTAAAGTTATTATATGCCCTAAGGTGAACTGTTTATATAGAGAATGAAGACTAAGATATGAACTGTCCCCCTTATATGATTTTGATTCCAAGTCATTCTTCCTAAACTTAGATGTATTTCTTAACTTAGATACATTCTTAATGAGCATAATGAATACAAACTCCAATGTATTCCTTAGCATTCCGATGCGTTGGATTCTGGATGAGATATAAATTCACCGAAGACTCTAAGCCTTAACAAAACATCTCTGTTAGTTTAGGATTTGGTCCTACTTAACCAAGTAGAACTGTCGTCATTTGTATTGGTAATTTTTTTGACGACAGCTTTTTCTTCATAGAACCGTTATCATATATCACATATGATGACTGGTTCTATGAAGAACCATCATCAAATGTCTTTCATAACAGATCTAAAAAACCCGAGAACGTACCTGCTATTTCTACGCCCACTTCATCCGCTCGGGGTCACCGAGTAAGTAATTAGCGCCGTTGTTCCTCTTATTGTTTAATTTCCGTTTCGCTCACTCATCATCTCTCCTCTTTCATGTAGCTATCTTACTATTTTCCTCCAATGGTTGTGTGTGCCGCTGTTGTTTTCCTCCTTCATTGTCGTCGTTGATTTCGTCATTCATTGTCGCCGTTGTTTTACTCGTTCTCACGGTATAAATCTTTATCCTTTCTTATTTTTCCGATTTATGTTATTTACAAGATTTAATATAGTTAAATGGTGAACGTATTTTAGGGTAATGATGTGAATGTTGAGAGTGTGGCTAACGTTTGAGATTGTTGAAATGTTGAATCTTTGTTGAAAAATGTTGAATATTAAGAATGTATGAATGTTCAAAATGTGGGTAACATTTGTTTAATTTATTAAGTTTGAAATTCGTGAAATGTTAGAGACTTTGAGAAATGGGTTTAGGATTTTAGGATTTAATTTATAGGGAAATAGAATGATAGTTAATGATGGTAAATCGAAAGAGTGCATCCAAATTTGTTTAGGGCTTTAGAGAAATGGAAAGATAATTTGGATATAAGGTTTTATTGTTTTTCATATAATTCGATTAATAGCATCCTTCATTAAATTATGGTATGGATTTCATAAGTTTAGAGAACCCGTCCAAACATTTGTATATAAGAAGTTATCCTAGGTCGCGATGACGTGCATAAATGTGCGTATAGCATTTAGGATATTATCTTGGTATGTATAGGTTTTTGAATTGTCCATGTTGGACAGTTTGAGCATAATATGATAATAGATTGTGTGGGTATTATAATTTTATCATAAATTGGACAAGTTATCACAGGTCTTGATTTTCACTCTTGTTCTTCGGGTGCAATTATGATGACAATGGGTTTGATATGTGTATCCTTACTCCTATTACCATGCAATTAAGTAAGGATATACACATTAGCCAATTCGTTTTCATGTGTTGTACTTGAAGAACTAAGGGAAATGCTGCTGGAATTTTATCAAATGTATGATAAGATTTTGGTACACGGTCTAGGGTTATATTATTCTTGAATGGTTTTAGGACCATCTATGCCTATAGAAGGATCTTAAGCTCATGTCATATTATTTGTGTGTAAGTACGTATTTCTCGAACTATATGTGGTGAATTGCTTCTTGTGTTTATGGGTAAATTATTGATCGAGCGTGGGTTTATAGTGATGGGAGGAGTGTAGAATATCATGATGGTGTTAACAACTTCCTAAAGATTGTCATCGAACATGCCACCAAATTCGGAGAACAGTCTATATTCTATCCGTAATTAAGGTGTTTCAACTCCTCAAGATTCCCCCTAAGGTCTGTATAAGGTCACCTATATCGGCATGGGTTTGACACAACTTATAAGGTGTGGGTATGGCAGGGGAAGAGGGGTCTATGCATATACCCATACAAGAGGAAGATGAATGGTATGATGAAAATGAAGCCAACAATAGTATGGAATGAGAAGATCGACCTTAAGATCTAGTTCGTGGAGTACAACGTGATTTAATCGAGGAACCACACGTATTGGATCAACTGTTAGCGGATTCGGAGAAGCCTCTTTACCGGGGTGTGATAAATATACTTGTTTATCGGCTTTATTGCGGTTGATGAACTTGAAAACGGCTACGTCACCTTGTCGATTCTCCTCAATGGAAGAAGATCGATTCAGTGTCCCGAAATTTTGTAGGGAAGCACGGAATCTACGTCCGGGTATTTGTACGGACGGAGTAAACCCCCACGGTGACATAAGTAGCAAGCACAGCTTGTTGGCCTATTCTTTTCATTATCTACAACCTAACGTTGTCGTTGTGTATGAAGCGCAAGTACATTATGTTGTCAATACTGATTTCCGGCCTAAACAACTGGGAAATGATATAGATGTTCACTTGGCACCTCTTGCTGAAAATTTCAAGCTTTTGTGGGATAAAGGTGTACCAATTTAAGATGCATACCGTCAAAAGCAATTTACATTACGAACTATGATCTTCACCACGCTTAATGACTTCCCGCGTATAGAAACTTGTCCGGTACACCGTCAAAGGACACAAGGCATTCCACATTTGTTTAGAGGGTGCTTGCTCTTATCAACTCAAACACGAAAAAAGATGGCCTATCTCGGATACCGAAAGTTTCTTCCCTTTTCCCATCAATATCGTAAGAAAAAGAAGGCTTTCAATGGTAAAACGAATATAGATTCTTCTCCAACTCTATTAACAGGACATCAAATATATGAGCAAGTGAAGGACCTTCATGTGTAGTTGGGCAAGCCATACCGACGTCAATCCGAAAATGGTGTCCGCAAAAAGAGATCAATATTTTTTGATCTTCCATATTGAAAAGAGTTGTATGTGAGACATAGTTTTGATATAATGCATATAGAGAAAAACAGATGTGAAAATCTCATTGGCACTTTTCCGAACATATCGTGGAAGACCATGGATGGAGAGAAAGCATCACTCGATAAGTGTGAAATGGGAATACGAGAGGAATTAGCACCATAACCAAAGGGGAAGAGAACATATTTGCCTCTCGACGTCTTACACATTGAGTGGAAGGGAAAAACAACGTTTGTGTAAGACCATGAACAAAATCAAAGTGCCACGGGGATGTTCTTCAAACACTAGTAGACTTATTTCGATGTCCGATTATAGACTAATCGGTCTTAATTCTCACAATTGTCATTGTCCGATGCAAAAAGAATGTCGGTTGCTATCCGAGTCATGATGCCGAAACATGTCGGACAAGCGATCACAAGAGTTTGCTTCTTCTTCAATGCCATATGTAGCAAAGTTGTTGATCTGGAGAAATTGGATGATCTTCGTGGCGACATGATTGTTACGTTGTGGCAACATGAGATATACTCCCCACCTTTTTTGATATCATGGCGCACCTCGTTGTCTATTTAATGATAGAAGTGCGATTCCGTGGCCCGGTTTTTACCGACAGATGTACCCTTCCGAACATTTTATGAAAATTCTCAAAAGGTATGTCGAAATCGGTACCGACCAAAAGCGTGCATCGTTGAGGCATACACAGTTGAGGAGTGTGTCCAGCTTTGCTATGAAGACTACCTGCAAATAGAACAAGTTGGTATTCCCAAACATCGATTTATGGGGAAGATCGGTAGGCGGGAAACTTAGGCCAAAGGTTCTAACAATCGGTTGGGATATGATTTATATTCTATAAAACGATGATGAAGTGCAGCAATTCATTAATGAGCACAAATCCCACATAAGGAGACAAGATGCGAGGAAAACTTAGACGTGGGTACCGACCCAACATAATCACGGATTTGTCAACTTGTTTAGAGATAAAGTGATGACTAGCTAATTGAAACAATCACGGGAACATATCTTGCAAACATTAGTCGGCTTGGCTAGGGGCCGCAATCGAAGTCATATCTCACCGTGGGTACGACATCAATGGATACTCTTTCTACACAAAGAGCCAGGACAATAGGAGCACCTCACAAAATAGTAAGGTCACATTGGAGGCTCATGCACATCATGTGTGCAGCTCTAAGGACAAAATCTCGTTGTAGCTAAAATGTCATATTATGGTGTCATTGAGGAGATATGGGAGCTAGACTATGTTGACTTCCATGAGCCCTTTTTCGGTGCAAATGGGTTAACAATAACAATAATATCCGAGTTGATGAGATGGGATTCATGATGGTCGATCCGACAAAAGAAGGGCCTAAATGGGATCAATTCATTATGGCATCCCAAGCAAGACAAGTGTTCAACATTGAGGACCCGGCCAATGGTAACCGGTCTATTGTTCTTTAAAGGAAGAGGCACGTTGCTAGCAGGGGATGGTGAAGATGTGTGTGAGTTTGTTGAGGAGACCCCACCCTACTCTTTAGAAATTCCTATCGAAAATGAGGATTACAATTTTGAAGAATTGTTTTTAAAGGTTGACCATCAAGAGGGAATATATATTGAAGATAAGTATAAAGAAATGCGAAAAAAGGCATAAACCATATAATTATATCAACTCGGTAATGAAGGTTTGCTCTGGGAGGGTCCGAGTCATCCTAGAGGGGGTGAATAGGGTGATGGAGGATTTTCTTTGAAAATCAAACTCTTTTGCCAAAGTGGAGGCAGAAACAGATTCTGAGTCTAAAGTGGGGTCGGAAAAGTATGAACTCGTAATTGCTATAAAGAGTAAAGAGTCGATAAAGCTGAAGCTTTGAGACTGTCTCGAGTCTAGAATGAGCTCAAAAAGTAAAGACAAAGAAGTTATGTGGAAACCCTCTTGGGGCAGAAAACCACGGACCGTGCTAATAAAAACACGAAGTCAAATCCACTATTTTGAGTCCACAAAATACGATGAACCGATCGAACCCAAGTTGCTCCCTTAAACAACTCTTTATAAGTTTTCCTAGACTCATAAATTCCCTTATCTCGATCTAGTACTTGCTAGCCGAGATAACCCTTACAGCTAGGGACAATTAAGCTGAGTTAACCTTTACAGACTTAGTCAAGGGACCTTAACTAGAAAGTAAGAAAGTGTTTGTAACTAAGTACAAGACCTTACAACTCGGAAAGTAATGAAATTACAGAGTGGGAGTTGTAAGTAGAAGATTGATAATGAATACACTCGACTTTTCTCAAGTACAAGTATTAACAATAGGTTTGGCAATCTTCAAGTCTTGAAAGTTGGCTTCTATTTATAGATGACCAAGCAAGCATAGCCGTTATCTCCAACTTCGACGAGAAGTCCTTTGTGACCGTTGATAAAGGCTTTCCGAGTCACTCGAAAGTATCCGTTGTGATATGAACGTTGGGCAACGGTTCTTAACTCTCTTGGAAGTCCCAAAACCACTAGCGATGTCTTGAAGGATAAGGTGGAAACCACCGTTAAGCTTGGTGTTTCAGTTTTCCAGATTTGGAAATAGACAGCCACGACACAATCTTCCGGGACTGGGATAGAGAAGAGGAAAAGCCATGTCTGCTTGGTGATTTGATGTTTTGAAGCCGGTTACTTTTGTAATTCAAAAGTGTATCCTCGTTTGAATCACCTACAAAAGTAAATCAATTTTGGTTTTCAAAGTATAAAATACTTTGGTCCACGATCAGACACGAGATAATAATATAAATAAGATAATTAAGCAACTAATTATCTCGAGTCGGAAAGTGAGTGGAATTTTCCGAGTCTAATATCCATGAAACTCAAAATTCCATCCGAGTTTGTCTAAGCGAAGAATCAAGTTCCATAAAGAATATCGAGTGAAATAACTTGATATAGACTAAGCACGATTCGGACTAGAAGCACCGACTCCAACAAAATAGAACTTATAACATGAAGTCGGATCCGAGTGTGGTAAAGTGAAATACTAGTCAATTCAAGCATGCGATATATCTAAGTGATGAAGGACTCAGAACCGAGTGAGACATGCAGATCTGTTTTCCGAATCACTTAGAGACAAGCAAGAAATACATGAAGTAAATGCTATATCACTTAGAGAAGATACCATATCACTTAGAAAAGTTTCTAAGGTACGGAGAATGCCTTGGAATCAAAACTCTATAAGTGAGAAATTATTATACTTGATTCCTCTATTAGAACTCGGAATTATGCCGAGCGAGTGTCCGAGTCTTCAATCTCCCCTTTTTGATGAAAGGCATTCCATACTTAGACAGAAACTTTGTTAGTGATAAAGATCTACTTTTGATTACAAGCGTAAGAAATCAGATAAGTAAAGCAAGCCTATTGTATTAGATCATAAAAATATATGCTTAGCCATGAAATAATGTTAACTCGAAAGGGTTGCAATCACAGAGAAAATTGAAGAGAAAGCATTAATTCATTGAAGTTAAAGAGAGTACATAGATGGAGAAACTCCCCTAAACAAGACAACAAGTTTTCTATCTATATTCTCCCCTTGCCTTTCAAGCAAAAACAACAACAAAAACGGAAGAATACAACAGTTAGTACAAATTTGATGTCCGGACAAAAGAAATAAGTAGAAATCTCTCGTAAAGAAGAAGAATCGGCAGACTGTGGAATTGTGACACAGTGCATGGCGCCTACGAGGGAAAGGGGGATGCTCGAGTAGAAGCGAGAGGGATGAGAGGTACGCCGGTGCTTGGTAGGATCTTGACGATGTGCTTGTGTGCGGCGGAGGGAGAACCGGGATCGCCGTTAAGGGTTCAGCTCCGAGTGGCCGACCCAAAACGAGAGGATCTAGGGGTTCTTCCCTGTGGACCTCGGTAACTAGAGAGGGCTTCTCTATCGACCCGCCGCATGCTTGCCGTAGCACAGCTGGGCCTTCGACTCACTCGGACTCACTGTCTCGAGCCGAGTACCGCCACTAGAGCTTGAGGAGCAGCTCGACCCTCGGCAATTCCTGCTGCTTCTTCTTTGTGATCCACCCCTTGCCCGGATGGAGCTGCCTTAGCCGCAGGCTCCTCGGCGTCTACTTCTTCGTTGTCTGCAGCTTCTTCCTCCCCGCTTTCGAGGAGGTCAGTGCCGGGCTCGAAGACACTTCGGAAGAGTCCGAGTCGCCATGGTCCCGAGCCGCCTTGGACCTTCTCTCTCCGAGAAGCTCGACTAGCTCCTTCTGCTCCTTCACCAACTCCCTCATCTCAAGAACCATTGTTTGCTCGCTCTCGGATTTGGGACTCGGGCGGTTCTTTGATGGATGAACATAGACTCGATAGATAGTCTTGAATGAACCGAGCGAGTCCTTGAATTCAGAGGACACGGAGCTGATTTTGTCCATGAAAGGGAGGACAAAATAGCGGAGAGAGATTTTGGGCACCTAAGGTGGAAGCACCAACAGGTGGGGCAGTAGAGAGAGAGGGGTTTCTTTCGAGTCCGAGGCGGAGAAGGAGGCCTCGGCTCTTACTTGTGTACCCGGATACCAGGCTGAGTTTCCTGGTACCCGTACCCCGGAGTTCCTTTTGCCGACCACAACGGCAGCCTCGCACACAGCAGTTGGGTCCGAGGGGAGAGGAACTTTGAATTGTTTAAAAACAAGGGTAAGAAGAGCACCGAAGGGAAGAGGGGTGTTCTTCTTATTTTCGAGTTGAGTCGGCACAGCTGCCATCCGCTCAATTATTGAGGGGAAGAGGTCTACTTCGTAGCCCTCAAGAATATCAAAAAAGATTTCAAATGCTTGGAGTTGGGCTTCTCCTTGCTAGAATGCTGAGAGAAAAAGGTTCTCATCGGCAGGAAGCACTGAAGGCGTGCTTCGACTTCAACCGAGTCACTGAAAAATTTTTCCGTGACTCGGGGAACTCTTTAGCATATTTTTCAAAGAAGTCGTCGGCGACTTCAGTGAAAGGAATGGGGTTGCTTGTTCAAGAAAAGAGAGGAAACCTTGAACAAGCGGTGGAGGAGAGAGGTGTTTATTCGGACAGTCACATTCTAAACTCGGAGGTTAGGACACCTTTAGAGTGAGTGAGGTGAGTGTAAAACTCGAAACGAGTTCGGGGTAAATGAACTCACTGAAACACAGAAAATTATACACTCCGGTGGTTTGAATGTGGGGCAACCACGAAAATTTTGTGGTTGGGAAGAACTTGTCATCCAGCGTGAGATGCTCTGGGTGACAATGGGCTTAGAGGGGTTGAGCTTTCGGGTTTTTGGTGTGAGGCTTTTTAGAGGAAGGGCCCTGAAAGTTGGGATGATTACCTCTCTTACGCATTTTGAGAATGAGGAAAGAAAGATGAAACTTTTGAGGAAGAGAAGAAGAGAGTAGGTAGACGAGAGCAAAAGAAAAGGAGTACAAGAAAGAGATGAGAGCAATCGAACTTACTTGAGATGGTCTTTACGTCGCGTGAAGAAGTCCGGAGAGCACTGTGGACGTAGAAAGCTTCCGCGAGAAGTTTTATGTACGAGAGAGTTAGAGAATGGAATGTGAAGTAACGAGACGAAGATGAATAGGCGCTATATATAGAAAGAAAAACGTCCGTTAACTTTCCGTTCTAACTCGGCTTGTCCATCAGCCATCTTTAACCTGGTGTGATGGTTCTCTTCTTCGACGGTTAGGATTCAGCGCAGTTTGAAATCCATCGGCTAGCGTTTCATCACGGATCGCGAGAGAGCGGGAGAGAGGAAAAAATTTGAAAAATATATTCTGAAATTCTCCACTCATCTAGAGATAATTCCAGAAAATTTGAAGTCCAACTTTTCTCGACGTCCGAGTCCGACTCAGATTGGTTTCGAGTAACTCGAAACTAACGACTATCGGCTTAGTATCACGAAATCAACCGAACTAATAGCTAGCAATAAAGCATAAGTACATAACGCATGATCAAGCAATGGAAAATAGTTATGCATTTAACATACCAAGCTCATTCCGAATAAAGCAAAACCGATCTTCACCAAGAGGCTTAGTAAAGATATCGCCTAATTAAAGATTAGTAGGAATGAACTCAAGTTCAATATCACCTTTCTCATAGTGGTCTCTTAAGAAATGATATCTGACCTCAATTGTATAATTGCTTGCAGTATAAAATAGATCATTCCCAAAGTACAAAAAAGGCAAGGGGATGAACAATGATGAACAAGGAGAAATTAGCACGTAGTAGAGACAATGATGAACATAAATCTTGGACATTAAAGAATCCGATATCCACTTGTTGAGACACAAGACCCTAATGTTAGCGGAAGAAAAATTTAGAAACATCAAGTATCATATTGCCGCTATTTGGGTCAACCAAACAAAAGAGATCAAGGAAGAAGGTAGACCTTGGGAATGCGACAACTTCATCACCGAGGAGGTGAAGCCAACCGGTACAGGATTAAGAGCAATGTGTATCAATATATAATGTCCTGTGGGGGATATGCAAAGGTGGAGGACAAGTTGTTCAAGTACATGTTTGAACAACTTCAAAGCGGATCTCGTGAAGGTGCATGATAGATACTTCGCAACTCACTATTGAGAGGGACGAGATGTGGGTCGAAGGAAGAAAGAAGAAAGAAGAAAGATAGCACCTTCACTGCAACCGAAGTAGAATCTATTGTGCAGCGAGTCATGACTTATTTAACTATTTCCTTTATTTATTTTGAGAACTTATCGGTTTGAATATATGAATTGCCAAATGATAATTTATTTCCTTCTTACAGGAGTCTTTGTCATAGATCTTGACTTCGAAGTCGCCGACACCACTCGAAGGAGGGACAACTAGCCTTAGCCATAGAAAGAAATGAGCATCCGGTCGTGTTCGAGCTTTCGGTGGGAGGGTGGGAATACTTTAGCACTTTGAGGCTAGAAAGAAACACCCCGTCTCTTCTAGTCAAGCGTATATGGATGCAATGATGTCTCAAATGGCCGCGCAAATGTTGTCCTAAATGGCTATAAATAATGCTCCACGGATGGAAGAGATGAGGGATGAGATGAAGGACGAGATAAAGGGCTGCATCACAACGTACTTTAGCAACATGGGCATCTACACACCTATCTTGGATGATTTACATCCATTCTCACCCTAGACACCGGCGAGCATGAACGCAAGCTTACCCCTCGACTAATTCAAACTTATGGTGGAGGTAATTAAGATTTTGCTACCTAATTAGATTTACATGCATGTTTATATTTTGATTAATTATTGGTGTATACTTGTTGAATAAAGGGTGTAGATTATGTGGTTGGTGTGGAACTACAACATGTGGTCGTTGAGTAATTAATTATAGTATGCTTTTGTTGTTTCGGATGAGGGCCGTTATCCCGTGATTCTCATTGTTATGCTAACTCATATTAAGGCATTGAGTGTTATTTACCCGTGGAAGCCTTTGTCGAAGACTTTGTCGGAAGAAACAACGTTAGGACATCAAAGAGGTATATCGCGTGTTTGGGGTATTTGATGGGGACGATGAGACATGACCGTACATATGTTTCCAGACGACATAATGTAATTTTTGCAGATGTAAGTGATCGGCGCATCCGCTATTATGCTTGGTATTATATGAGTTATTACATTTTTATAAATTCAGTTTTTAATCGTTAATTTACATTTCTAACTATATACAATTAATATGTAGTAAGTGGCTCCATGAGATAAGAAACAAGTCGGTTTGGTTTCTTAACCTTCATGTCATTCAAGCAACAAGGTAGGGAACTTAGGACCGATCTGAGTATATGTTGAGAGTCATGAAAAAGAATGTGTACAAAAAATGTACTTGGCGTCGTTCATTGAGGGGTAAGTGTACAAATAAAGTCAAATAAAGTTTTAATGGTGTTACATGTTTATAAATATGTTATTTGTGTCCATGTAGCCAAGATTGGATGCTTGCTACCATATTTCCGATGAGCAATGTCGTGTATTGGCTCGATCCTCTAGGTCATACCATGAGGAAAGATATCAACACCGTACTCGACTAGTGAGTTCAAACCTTAATCATTTTATGCTTTTTTGTTAAGTATTGTTTTCAATTTTATGTTAATTTAAATTTTATTTTTCCAATTTAAAATAGTGTGCTCGTATGTATTATTGTACGGGAGGCGTGAGAGGCTCACGTGTGAAATCAAACCCACATATTGTCTTCATAAAGGTCGAGGTCCTCTTGCTTAAAGTCTACTTTAATTTTTCATTTCATATTACTTGCTAGCTACATAAAGTACCAATGAATTGTCCATGTGTTGGGAATTTTATAATTTTAGTGCCACAAACAAAAGGGAATGTGGAGTGTGGCTTCTAAATTCTTTAGTACATGAGAGAGATTGTGACCCAGCACGATTTCCAGGATCACACATCTAATCCCAAAGAGGTACTTACACTTGCACTAGTATTTGATTATGAAATGTTTTACAGCAATGGTCATAATATTTCCCGGATATATGTAATGTCCGAAATTTTAATTAAGGTGATTATATGAGTTAAATTATTTAATTACTTTTAATTAAATAAATTACATTAAATAATTAAAATATAAACGTGGACATAAATTCGTAATTTTATTAGTTCGCATGACTATAGTTAGTCAAGTATATTAATTCCTTCCTCTTAAATTTTTCCGCTAGGACAAATTAAAACCCGTGACCATTTATACCACTTATTTAGGTTTAACCTAAGTGATGCTTAACCAAAAAAAAGGGAAAAAGAAAAGAGAAATGAAAGAAGGCAAATTAGGTGTCAAGACTAGGAAAGGGATTAGTATAAAGGTGGTAATGGTTGGCTTTTCCTGAGAAAGCCACGAAGTAGAGTGATAGAGAGGGGCTCGGGAAGATGGAGTAGGAGTAGAGAGAGAGAGATCAAGAGAGGAAGAGTAGAGGAGGAACAAAGCGGAACCCGGAGAAAAGCAAAACACACACACACGCATACACACACACACACAGAGAGAGAGAGAGAGAGAGAGAGAGAGAGAGAGAGAGACTCGGTGAGACAAAGAGAGGATGAAGGCGAGCGATTGAGAAGGAGGACGAGGAATAAAGAAAAATACGAAAACAAAGGGAAGAAGGAGGGCGAGCGAGAATAAGAAAGGAAAAGGAGGCTGGTGGCTCGCTTAAACGGAAAGAATGATAACCGGCACCATGGCTGGTGAGCAAAGGGAAATAGAAAACCGGATCGAAACAAGAGAGGGCAAGAGAAAAGACCAGAACCAAGCAGAAACAAGGGGCGAACGGAAGAGCTAGAGCGAGATGTAAAGGTCGACAAAGATAAACGAAAGGAAGGGGAAGGCAAGAAAACCACCTAACTCTATTTAATCAATTTCTCAAGCCCTACAATTCGAGGTGGGTAATTCTAATTCTTAAATATATGGAAGTTTAAGAGTTTGAATGAATTGTTGTTAATTTGTGGATTCCCGAGATTGTTATGTGGTGATTGAAATTCCCTTGAGGTCATTAAATTGTTTAATTATGTGAAGTTGATATTGAAGTAACTTTGAATTTAAAATTAAATTGAACGGATTCATTAGATAAACATATGAAATTGTGAGTTTAGTTAACCCTAGGAGTGATTAAGAAGTTAGAAACGAAAGTAGGTCAACAATTGGGTAGTTAAACGGAATTGTGGGAATTGAATCTAATTTAATGGTTTGGGACTCCTTGGTTTAAAGTTGTGGCTATTTGTGGTTATTGTGGCTTGTGTAAACTAAATTGGTGAATTGGAAGGTTAGACAGATACATTATGTAAGTTATAACCGAATATGGCAGTTAGCACGAGTAACGATTGGGCTAAATTGTAATTGTTCGTAATTATGCGTGATTTTGAGACTTGTGGTTATTGCGGCTAAGGGAGTTTTGGGTCTTGAGTTTGTCATGCTTGTAATCGAATCGAGTTTAAGGGAAATTGATATTTAGAGTTTTGCAAAGGAGCATGAGTTCGGAGTATTGAGGTTAAAAAATGAATTTCGAACCCGAGGGTATTATAGTTGTAATCATGTGGTGTTTAATGTGTGATTTAAATTTATGTTGATGATACTTATTGTTTGTGAAATGTTTTGAATCACTTAAGCAAATGAATACTATGAATGAAACTTGAGCTTGAGGTGCATTGGTTCAAATGAAGTAGATGTTGTTGATTTTAACTGTCTATGTGAGATTATGAGGATTTTACATAAGGTAAGAACTTAGTACAAGTATATAAAGATAAATGCGCTATTTAATGATGAATTATTACCCAAAGGACTTATATACGAAATAAGAGGAAAATGGAAGCCACATATTCTAGTATACTAAGTATTCACGTGAGGTTATGGTGAATTCAATTGCCCGGCTAGGATTACGCAAAAGCTAATGCTAAACGTGAGTGATTGAACTCGAATATGATTATGGAAAGTCAGTTTATTTTCAAATGACTACTTTTGAAAGGGGTTTTGTTTACACAAAACAATTCTTGAGTATGATTTCTTAATAATGGCCTTTCAAATGTCAACATGATCTAAAGAATTAAAACCGATTGAGAAACTCAATTTGGAGAGGTGGCACGTGGTGCTATGTCTTCTAATGTGTTAAACTAATTTGAGAATCTAATCTGAAACAGACTAATTAATGTGTTTTCATTGGTTTGAGTCAAGTGGAACAGGATCTTTTAGCATACGGAAGGGTTTAAAATGGGGTCCTTGTATGTCATGATGCGCGACCGGAGACTTCCTAGAAGATAGGTCCCGGAGCCTTTATTCGAGGTCGCGTCCCAAAAACTATGAAGTGCTAGTTCGAGTCCGTAACTAAGAAGGTTGATTCAATTCGAATGAGCTGTTATTGATTTCTAAACTTTGTAATAAATGATTGAAAAGTTTATAATTATGAGCTATAAAGAATCTCCCCGATAAGAGACTCGATGTTTCGAGTAATTATTAAAGTGTAGAACTTTGTTTGAGAAAATGTGGAAGTGTGATTTCGAGTTAAACTGCGTGAATTTTTGTGCATATTGAATAACTAAAATTCTATCTTGTTTTGATGGCGTTTGATGCACTCAGTAAGACCGTGCGGAAATGTGAGAATAGTTGCTTGAGTAAGTTGTGGAGAACATGTTTTGTTTAAAATGGAAGTTCGGAGATATGGAGCAAAAGTTACGATATGGTTTGTTATATGCAAATAAAGTATGAATGGTGTGATTTTGGGATAAGATTACCTACTAAGCATGTGATTTGCTAACCCCGTATCTCTTTGCGATTGCAGGTACTCTCTCAGTGTATCTCATACCTTACCATATCCTGGTCTCATATATGTTGTTTGTTGATGATCGTTCTAAGTGGCGTAAGTTGCCGACGTGCATTGCATATATTCTAATCTTGTAGCTTGTAACTAAGTGCATCTAGTTGTTTAAGTATGTCGTGGACCAGCTTAGATTGTTTTTAAGTTTTAATTCATATTGGTTGGGCTCCGAGTGTGTGGCCATTGAGTTGTATACTCCGAGCGTGTAGCTCATTGAGTTATATTGTGGTTTTTATACAGGATTTTAACGCTTTAAGCCTAGAGGATAGACCATATTACGAACAAATGTCTGCTGAAATTTTTAGAAAAGTTTTAAGCAAAGTGTAAAATCACCTCAATTACCTTTAACTTAATATTAGAAAGCCAAACCGACACCTTAATTAGCCTTGGGAGTTCCTTTTAAGGAATTCTGGTTTTGTAATACTCCTAGGGTTGGGTTTGGGGTGTTGCATTTTATGGTATCACAGGATAGATTTTGGTGACCTTAAGTTTGCATTGCATATAGTCGTCTAGGATGCTTTGTTATGTGATAATGTGCTTTATTTGTGACAAATATGCACGTCACATTGAGTGTAACATTTGACTCGTAGGCGTTTACCTAGTCAACTTAGTTAAATTAGTTTATTGTAAACTTTTTATTTAGGTGATGTATGAATGACTTGTGTGTGCTAAGTTTGTGATTGAGTGTGGGTGAAATTTTATTTTAGTTCTAGTATCCGTTAGTTGTATGATAGGGCTCACGAGATGTTAAGTGCAATACGAGACCTTTACGTCCAAGAAGCATTCAAGTATTCAATTATGTATTGGTTATACATATAATTATTTCTAATGAGTATAATGAATCCATAATTGATCTTAGGTGAGAAAAGAAAAGACATACGGTACACTAGCACAAGTAAAACATTTATTAGAAACACGTGATCATGTTTGATGATTTAGGTATGGAGGTTGTCTTTTAGGAGTTGTCACTAAGAATGAATCAAAATGTCACGAGTGTTGAATAGGATAACGTTGAGCAGTTTGAGTATTTAGAGATACATGCATATAGTTACGTAAATACTCATAGGTGAGTACTTTTGGAAGTTATAAACGAAGTTGTGGCAAAGAAGTTGTGGGAATGACAACTTGGAACAATTGTTAAATTGTTAATTAATCGGCTACTCAAGATGGAGAGTTTTTCCATATTTATCCCTAAAGGATAGTAATGGGATTCATCACTAAATTCTTATCGATTGAATATGGTTCTACATTTATTTATAAGAGTAATAGTTGATGTTATAGTAATTTTCCTTACTCATGACTTGTAAACCTTGTGGTAGACAACGATAAATCAAATTCTTATGAATTGGAGTCCCATACTAAGGTCATTTGGGCTAGCTCGTGGCATTTAGACCCATATTTCTTTGACACCAGCACCATGATGGCCCTATTAGTTGTTTGGAAGTTATACGTGTTATTTTAAAGGGCTCTCGTCATGATTCGAGTTTAACCGAAATATCTTTGTTTTGGGAAGTCCGTGCATATAGACAAGATTATTTTTTGAGATTGCCATCGGGTTCTCTACGAGTATGAGGTATACTGAATGTAAGAAGCATTATGGGAATGGAAGCTTGTAAAGTATAATATCGATTAGTTGATTAATCTCTAGACTTGTAAGCGATACCGCCAAAGTATCATAAGCATAGGAAATCAAGATTTTTAAACTATTCCATTGGTTTGGACGAGGACATTTCTTAAATGTTTTTAACATTTCCGAGTTACTTGATTGAAAGCCTTTTCATAGGAGTTGGTGTGTCCTTTAAATATAAAATTAGATTATGCTAGCGTCTAAAACACACTCGGAATCGCCTTGTAGGCATCTCGAAGTTTTGGTTCGATTAAGTAACAGTACATGGCTTTTCTTGGTAATAATATTTGGGTCTATAGTCGAGGATTTCAAATTTGATGTTGTCCTTGAAGTTGCATGTTTGTCTCGGATGTGTTGGAAGATATCTTTGTTTGCATTTGGGAGCCATTCCGGAGGAATAGTTTATTTAGGGATTTTCTTTATTTCCATCTATGTTTTCGGTTGACCAATCACAGGATGTAATAGTTATGGAGGTCCCTCTATGAGTTTCAATCAGAGAAGCTTGTGAGAAAGGTGTAAGATAAGCATAGTATAAGACTAGAAAGACCTAGGTAAAGCACATTGAAGGTTGTGCTTTACACCATCTTGAGTTTCTTTGATTTAAGTGTCTTACCAAGAGAAGTTGTTTGATGGATGTTGAAGTGATGCTCTCCAACAGTTGAAGTTTATATGTTGTGAGAAAACTTTTAGGGGTAGTTCATTGCTATTCTTTATGAACCTTGGGCAATGGTACAAGTCTTGTATGTTGAGTGCCTCATTTACAAATGGAATTTGGAAGTTGTTCTATCAATTGTGTACTTCATTCGGAGTTCATTTGTGTTTCTTAGTGCTCATTATTGTTAACTCGTAAGAGACATGGGAATTAAATATGCTTAAGTATCAAGATCATAGGTTTGAACTTATCTCCATAGAAAAAGAGAAACAATGACATAAGGAGCTACTATCTCTTATGGTCACCATGAGTTTCATAATGAACTTATTGCAATGGGTATAATCGTATATAATTTTTCTACCTTTAAGTTCCGACTTGGGTTCGACTCGACGTTTTGATTCTATTTGCGAGTTCCGTATACTTCCTTTTGTGATGTTACTTGCCTAGTATACGTGTCATTCTTACAG
Source organism: Talinum fruticosum (assembly GCA_021018815.1). NCBI lineage: Eukaryota > Viridiplantae > Streptophyta > Magnoliopsida > Caryophyllales > Talinaceae > Talinum > Talinum fruticosum. The sequence goes on along the minus strand of JAITYX010000033.1, from coordinate 6,122,718 downwards.
TTTGGCCACCGATACAACTATATATAACTCGGTTCAATTAGCAATCCCACTAGCTTTTACCATAGAGTCTTCTCAGTTTGTAGAACATAAGGAACTAGAATGTGATGTGAATGTATAAATTCAAATAACCTACGGTATATTTGAACTACGTGTGTGCCGAGATAGTATGTAAATGAAGAAATAGTTATCTTCCGTATGCCTGTAAACGAAATTGATTTAACTTTATTGCAGTGGTATGATCTTAATTGTGTTATTGAATTCATAGAAGAAAATCTTTAAATATAAAGTGCATATCTCGTGCTAACTAGAAAGTTAATGTATTGGTTGCTCGGGCATATGGTTGGCATATTGGTACTCATTGCAAAAAAGTCTTAAAATCGTAACTTTCAAACCAACCTTTTGCCCTTTTCCAGCACGATTTGCTCTTTAATTATGTGAGCAGACGTACGGAAATAAAGTTAGAGAGGACGCTGGAACCGATTAACTTCTTGTACTATTCGCATAACTTACTTCGTTGACTTAGAAATGATTACAGTTCATGTTCCATTAGATTGTATTGATGTTTTTATTTCAACAAACCTAAAAAGCTACTTGAATAATAATTTGAATGCTAAAGTTTGAAAGTAAAGTAACACGAATACATAGAGACTTCCGTATCAATTCTAATAACCATGATTGAAAATAGTTGTCCGATTAAGTTTTGTTTTAGGTTAAGTAATACTATAGTGCCTCATGTATTTTTATACTTTACTTATTTTAGATACTACTTATTGCAAATTTCGAAGACGAAATTCTTTTAAGGGGGAAGAAATGTAATACCCGAAATTTTAATTAAGGTGATTATATGAGTTAAGTTAATTAATTTTTTTAATTAAATAAATTAGATCTAATAATTAAAATACAAGTGTGCATATATGAAGACTCGGACTACGAATTTATATCATTCGGAGTACTATCAAGGACTCGGTACAAACCTCATCTCTCCTAAGTTATGATTACAAGTCATTCCGAGTGTTATAGAAACTATTGCATATGTTTTCATTCAATTCGATTGACTCGTAAATCATACTTTTGTTCATCAACTCACACCGATGCTTCGAGTCACTCGGACACTACTCGAACTTATCGCATGTTCAAACATTCTCTCTAACACCTTTAACATGTGTTCTAACTTCATATTCTATGTTAAAGTGAATTACAACGATAATTCAACTTTCTAAGTCGACATGTTTGTTTGAAACATATTTGTCTAGATCAAATACTCATACTCGATATTCTCTTCATAAGTTGATCTCATCGTAAGACTAACTCAAATGGAATTTGAGTATAATGAATATTAGACTCGGAAAATTCCACTCTTTTAGGTCTCGAGATAATTTTGCACTTAATTATCTTAATTAAATCATTATCTCGTGCCTAATCTTAGCCTAAAGTATTTTATACTTTGAGAACCAATATTTGTTTACTTGTGTAGGTTATCTAAACGAGGTTATCCTATTTTTGAATTACAAAAGTTACCGGCTTCAAGCTCTCAATCACCGAGTAGACAAGGCTTTTCTACTTCGAACTAGGCCGAGACACTATGTCGGGGTTGTCTGTTTCCAAAGCTGGAAATCTTCAACGCTAAGCTCAAAGGTTGTTTCCACCCTACTTTTCGGACACCACCAGTGGATTGGGACATCCTAAGGAGTCAAGAGCCGTTGCGTTCACATTTGAACGGATCTTTTCTAAGTGACTCGGAAGAACTGTTACAACGGTCACAAAGGACTTCTATTCGGAAGATAGTCACAACGGCTAATCTGCTTGGTCATCTATAAATAGAAGCCAACTTTCAAGACTTGAAGATTGCTTGAACAGATTTCTTAAATTATCCGTCTCTGTATAATACTCATTCAATCTTCTCCTTACAACTCCTAGTCTATACTTAACATTTTTCCGAGTTGTAAAGTCTTGTAATCAGTCTCATACTCTTTCTTACTATCTAAGGAAGGTCTATTGACTGAGCTGTAAGGGTTAACTCAGCTCGGTTGTCCCTAACTCGTGAAGGTTACCTTAGTTAGGAAGTACTAGGTCGGATAAGGGAACTTCGAGTCTAGGAAAACTCTGTTAGGAATTGTTTAAGGGAGTAATTATGGTTGAGTCACTCTACCGTATTTTGCATATTCAAAATAGTGGATTTAACTTGGTGCTTGAATTAGCACTGGTCGTGGTTTTCTCGCCCCATGAGGGTTTCCACTGAAATCCGAGTTCATACTTTTACGAGTCTAAATCTAGACTTGGACTGTCTTGATTATCCAGTTTAAACTTTAACCCTTCCATTCTTTTAAAATTTCCTCATCACCCTATTCACCCCCTTCTAGGGTGACCAAGATTCTCCACGAGCAAACCTTCAATACATTCATAATTTTATTAGTTCACGTGACTATAGATAGTGAAATATATTAATTCCTTCCTCACAAATTTTCTGCAAGGACTAGCTAAAATAAAATCCGAGACCATTTATACAACTTATTAAGGTTTAACCTAAGTGATGCCTAACAAAAAAAGGGAAAAGGAAAAGAGAAATGAAAGAGGGGTAATTAGGTGTCAAGACTAGGAAGGGGATTAGTCTAAAGGTGGTGATGGTTGGCTTTTCCTAAGAAAGCCACGAAATAGAGAGAAAAAGAGGGGCTCCGAAAGATGGAGTAGGAGTAAGGACAAAGAGAGGTCAAGAGAGGAAGAGCGTAGGATGAACAAAGCATAACCTAGAGCAAAGCAAAAAAAACACACACAAACACACACACACACATACATAGAGAGAGATAGAGAGAGAGAGAGAGAGAGAGAGAGAGAGAGAGAGAAAGAAAGACTCGGTGGCCTACCCGAATGTAAGAACAGTAATCAGGCATCATGGCCAGTGAGCAAAGGGAGAGAGAAAACTAAACCAGAAACAAGAGAGGGGGAAAGAGCATACCAAAAGCAATCGAAAGAGGGCCGAAAGGAAGAGATAGAGAGAGAGGCATGGGCGAGACAGAGACAAACGAAAGGAAGGGAAGGCAAGGAACCCAACTCGACTCCATTCAATCAATTTCTCAAGCCCTAGAGTTCGAGGTGGCTAATTCTAATTCTTGAATGTATGGAAATCTAAGAGTTTGAATGAATTGTTGTTCATGTGTGGATTCCTGATATTGTTATGTGGTGATTGAAATTCCCTTGAGGTCATTGAGTTGTTTAATCATGTGAAATTGATATTGAAGTAACTTTGAATTTAAAATTAAATTTAAGGGATTTATTAGACAGGATGGATGAAATTATGAATTTAGTTAACCCTTAGAATGATTAAGAAGTGAGAAACGAAGTAGTGCATCAATTGGATAGTTAAACAGAATTTTGGGAATTGAGTCGAATTTAATGGTTTACGACTCCTTAGGTTAAAATTGTGGCTATTTGTGGTTATTATGGCTCGTGTAAACTAAATTGGTGAATTAGAAGGTTAGCGAGATATATTATGTAAGTTCGAATCAAATATGGTAGTTGTGATGAGTTGTGATAGTTGGGCTAAATTGTAATTGTTCATAATTTTATGTGGTTTTAGGACTTGTGGTTATTATGGCTCAAGGGAGTTTTAGGTCTTGAGTTTGTCATGCTTGTAATCGAATCGAGTTTAAGGGAAATTGATGTTTGGAGGTTTGGAAGGGAGCGTGAATTGGGAATATAGAGGTTAAACAAATGATTTTCCGAACGCTAGGGTATTATACTGGTAATCATGTGGTGATTAATGTGTGATTTAAAGTTACGTTGATGATACTTATAGTTTGGGAAACGTGTCTGAATCACTTAAGTCAATGAAAAATATGAATAAAACTTGAGCTTGAGGTGCACTGCTTTGAATGAACTAGATTTTGTGGATTTTAACTATTTATGTGAGATTATCGGGATTTTACATAAGGTAAGATGTTAGTATGCCTATATACGGGTAAATGGGCAACTTAATGATTAATTATTACCCAAGCGACTTAAATACGAAATAAGAGGAAAAGGGAAGCTATAGATTCGAGTATACTAAGTATTCGCGTGAGGTTATGGTGAATTCAATTGTCTAGCTAGGACTACGCAAAAGAGAATGCCAAGCGTAAGTGATTAAAGTTGAATATGATTCTGGAAAGTCAATTCATTTTCAAATTGTTAGTTTTGAAATGGGTTTTGTTTACGCAAAACGATTCTTAAGTATGATTTCTTAATAATTGCCTTTCAAATGTGAATATGTTCTAAAGAAGTGAAATTAATTGAGAAACTGAATTTGAAGGGGTGGCACGTGGAGCATTGCCTTCTAATGTGTTAAACTAATTTGAGAATGTTGTCCGAAACAGTACGTAATGAATGTGTTTTCAATGGTTTGAATTAAGTGGGCCGAATCGTTTAGCATACGGAAGGGTTCTAACTTAGGTCCTCGTCTGTCAAGATGCGCGATCGGAGAATTCCACGAAGGGTTCTAACTTGGGTCCTTGTATATTAGGATGCCCGACCATAGACTTCCTATAAGTTAGAATTAGGGAGCCTTTATTCGGGGTCACGCCCGAAACTATGAAGTGCTAGTTCGAGTTCGTAGCCTAGAAGTTTGATTCAATTCCAATGAGATGTTAATGATTTTGAAGGTTTGTTATAAATGATTGAAAAGTTTATAATTATGAGTTGTAGGGAATCTCCCCAAAAAGACACTCGATGCTTCGAGTAATTATTCAAGTATAGAACTTTGTTTGAGAAAATGTGGAAATGCGATTTCGGTGTTAAACAAGCGTGAATTTGTGTGCATACTCGAATAACTAAAGTTGTATCTTGTTTTGATTGGGTTTGATCCACTCAGTAAGATAATTCGGAAATGTGAGAATAGTTGCTTGAGTAAGATGTGGAGAACATGTTGTGTTTGAAATGGAAGTTCGGAGATATATAATGAAAGTTACGATATGTTTTGTCATATGCGGATAAAGTATGAATGCTGTGATTTTGGGATGAGATTACCAACTAATCTTGTGGTTTGCTCATCCCATATCTCTTTGAAGTTGCAAGTACTCTCTCAGGTGTGTCTCGTATCTTAGCATATCCTACACTATTATATGTTGTTTGCAAATGACCATTCCGAGTGGCACAAGTTGTTGACGTGCATTCCATGTATTTTAATCTTGTAGCTTCTAACTAAGTACATGTAGTTGTATAAGTATGTCCTAAATCAATTAGATTGTTTTTAAGTTTTAATTCATATTGGTTGGGCTTCGGCATGTGGCCATTTAGTTGTATACTCCGAGCGTGTGCTTTGTTGAGTTATATTCTGGTTTTTATGATGGATTTTAAGGCTTTAAGCCTAGGGGATAAACCATATTACAAACGAAACTCAACCAAAATTTTTAGAAAAATGTTTAAGTGTAAAATCACCTCAATTACCTCTAAGTTGAAATTAAAAAGCCAAACCTACACCTTAATTAGCCTTGTGAGTTCCTTTTGAGGAACTTTGGCAATGTAATACAACTAGGGTAGGGTTTGGGGTGTTACAAAATAAGCCTCCCACTCCCTATACGAGATGATGTTCTCAACAAGTTAAGATAAGGTTGAATAGTGTTTGTATATAGTTGCATAAAAATAGTTACATAGGTATATATTTACACTTATTCTTCATTATTTGATTGGTCAACTTTGTGATTTACATGTTTATACGAGTTACATAGGTATATATTTATATAGGTATACAGTTACATAGGTATATATTTACACTTTCTTCATTATTTAGTTGTTTACCTTACTACTTTGTATGGTGAATCTGGTTTGTATATATTCTGGTCAAGAATGTTGGATTGCGGTTTGTATGTATTCTGAAAGAGTTTGTGTCGGTGGTTGTTGAAGACTCGGGTATGACTGACTAACCCCTTGAATGTGTTTTGATTTCATGCATTCATCTAAATTTAGGATAAAGCAAGAAGCATCCTAAAAGAAATTCATTTAACTAAGTCACATGCTTTACAATTCATCATTTCAATATGACTTATTCTTGATCGAACTCGGACTTAAGCATATTAAGATTATCCGACTAAGTCGACCCACTAAGTCGGACTCGGACTTAGAAAGTAGAATATGAGTTAGTTATGATAGACTGAGTAAGTCCGACCCACTCGGATCCGACCCATTCCGAACTCGGACTCGGATCCGACCCATTATGAACTCGGACTTAGATCCGACCCACTCGGAACTCGGACTCGGATCTAACCCACTCGGAACTCGGATTCGACCCACTTAGTCGGACTCGGACATTTAGTTTGCCTATGTTATTATTTGTTTAATTATGCGTAATTGTAAAATGTCTATATAACTCTTGTGCCCATTAAGATTGAATGATTTATTTATGAGTTTTAGCATATCCGGAATCCGAGTATATTGAATATTAGACTTGAAATATTCCAGATTAATAGATTAAGGTAATTAGTCATTAAATGCTTTATTTAGATTAATCCTTATCTAATTATGGACCAAAGTATATTTATACTTTGAGAACCATTGTGCTTAATGTTTTTGCGGGTTTTTCTAATGTCAATTATCTAAAGAAAAAGCAAAAGGCTTCGACCGTTAAAGCACTCGCCGGACAAAAAGTCTGGAATTTCTAGAAAAGCTCGGAACTTATCGACAGCCTTGTCTATTCATTGTTTTGGGTAATATTTTATTTACGTGTCTAACGGTCTTTTCGTTTTGCTTTTCTAGTTTACAAAAGCTGGAAAAGAGTTGTTGGAAGTTAGGACCAAGGCACAACGGTTATTTCAAGGTGGTCCCTCGGACTATCCGTTACAACGGCTAGTTGACTCGGACAACTTCAACGAGAAAGACGTTCGAGGCACAACGGCTATCTCTTCAAGGCGGACTATTTATAGAAGCCTTAGCACAAGATTTCAACCGACGAATGGAAGAAAAGAGAGATCATACTGAACATCTTCTCTAGCATACAACTCCCAAACTGTAATTCTAATATTCCGAGTTGTATTTTTCCGAGTCGGTTGTATTGCAATTCTTACTACTCTTCTACTCTTTCTCTCCGACCGAGTTGTAAAGGTTACCTCAACTCGGTTGTCCCAAACTCGTAAAGGTTACCTCAGTTTGGAAGTACCAGAGTTAGATAAGGGAACTTCTAACCCCGGGAAAAATTGGAGGATCCCAAGTTGATAAGGTAACTTCAACTTGGAAGTACTAGGTCGATCGGATAAGGTAAATTCCGAGCCTGGGAAAATTGTAATAGATTTGCTTGGGAACAAATCTGGGTAGTCATATTCATTGTAATTGAGGATTCAATTAGTGGATTTGACTTGGTGTCCGGATTCATACTCTCCGTGGTTTTCCGCCCCAGGAGGGTTTCCACGTATATCCGAGTTTACACTTTTCTCGTCTCTATTCTCGTGCAAAAGAGTTTGATTTTCTTAAAAATCTTCCATCACCCTATTCACCCCCTCTAGGGTGACTTAACTTCTCCCGAACAAACCTTCAGTTGTAAATGGTTGTATATGTTATTTGTATTTTATAAGGGGTACGAAATCAAAAAATTCTAAAACAAAATTCATACGTATTACTACGATTCTTAAGGAACAACCGTACTAATAGGTCCGAATATAACATATTACTACGGTTGTCGGTTAAGAACCATAGTAATTAGTTTGGGCTTAAAATTTTTGCCAGAAAAGTGGAATTTGGGGCCAAACCTATTACTACGGTTCTTAGTGAAAAACCCTAGCAATATCTTAGCCTATTACTAAGGTTGTTAATTTATAACCGTGGTAATAGGTGCTCTATTACAACAGCTTGTTCAAACAAACCGTAGTAATAGGTGGTTTGTTACTAAGGTTTTGAATCGTAGAAAAGAAGCTCGTCTACAATTACAGCCACACACACGACGCTAGATAATCGTAGTTAAAGGTCTTTCGGAACCGTAGTTAAAAGTTTTTCACATAGTAGTGACTAAAGAATTTTAGTCGAGCTTCGAACTCCAAGATCCGTTGTAGACACCGAAAATGTATCACTCTTATCTCTTCTATTTTCGTATTTTGTTTTGCTAGCCTAGTGATGAAATCATAGTCCTATTTGTCAAGTCGGATGACAGTCGGAGTCCGATTGGTGTGACGAAGCCCGTAAACCGCAAAAACCCCGTAGCCCTTTTGCTTTGGGCCGATCCACAAACCTTTTTCTTTCGGCCGGTCAAAGCTCGGGTCAAGGCTCATAGTCAAACCTTGGCTTGTGCTATGCATCAAGCCCTATTGCCTGCTAAATAGTGCTTTTTTTCCTAGACGTCCAACCAAGATACAGAGCTTAATTTGTCCGTACGACATCGCATTGGTCGGCGTCGCTCTTCATGGGAAATTTCGCCAAAGAGCACCATTTTGTTCCAAGCGTCCAACCAAGACACGGAAGCCAACAACCACTATATTTGATTGATGTCATGCTTCATGGTATTTTTCACCAAAGCACTTCATTTTTCCACAGAGACCAATTGTAACACGGAAGGCTGGTTTGACCGGACGACATCTTTTCATGGTCGTTGGCACGATTCCCGCTTTGAGCATGGGAGATTTTGGTTCAAGGCGATTTAGTCCCATTTTTTCGATTTTCCGGCCGGTTCACTACTACATTTCCAATAGTTGTTTAGCTGCTCCTTAGGTTATTTCGTAACCTATTTTCTTCTCTATTAATAGAGGCCTCAACTTTTCATTTGACGAATGGGCATTTCCTATAGAAAACTCTACCGAATCTAACTAAGAGCTACCGAATGCTTCATAATATTCTCGATCTCTTGGCTTCTTTCCAGCCTAATCGTCGCTAGCATACCTTCATCTTATTCGATCCTCTAAACCTTCATCATTCCCATACATCACTCTACCTTTGCCAAAGTTCATATATAAAAATCACTTCTAGTATTCGTTCATCCACCGTCACCCTTCCAAATCTGATTCAAGATCAAGATCAGCAGTGGAGAACCCGAGGATGTCCATTACGGTTGTGGTTTTAACGAGTTTATCTAATTATTGCATTATCATCACTTTTCGTATTATGGATACAAAGATGTAATTGTTCTCAATTCCTCCCCGCTCGTTATAACTTATTTTATCGCTTTCCTTTACTATGTTTTTTATTGCTTTTTTATTTGTTTTATTACTTTATTCACATGACTTGGTTGATGTAAATTCTAGTATTCGTATGTTTTATGCTTGTTTGAAACACATTTCCTAAACTCACATCTTAAATTAGTAAAGGTTGTCTCGTTGACAAGTAGAATAGAAGGGCTTATCCCTACGTTTCATTCGCCCCGAATCTAGATTTTTGGTTTTAGACAAATGTAGTCAAATTTTAAACCTCTTCCAAGCTGAGTTTTTTCAAACTAAGATTAGAAGAGTCTTTTATTTATTTTTGTTAGTTTTTTTCTCAAAACCGACCGGCAAATCTCACTTTGCATTTTCTTTCACCTTAAGTTGCTCCTCGACATTTATGTTTTAAATTAGCAAAAATTGAAATTTATTTCGATAGTTTAAGCCATAGATCGAGAGTGATCACCTCGAGTCATGGGCCATGGCCGGCACCGGCGACTCTATAGTGTTGGCTCTTGTCAGCGCCGAATGGCCACCAAGCATGGCTTTAGTCTAAGCTAGTGTTTTCACACTGCTTGGGCCCATAAGCCTTATAGCATAAGTAAATCTAATTTTTTGTTATTTTCTTAAATCATAAAATGATATCTTGAGGCTACTAAAAATAATTTCTAAAATAAAAGATTAATAAAACTGTCAATCATTGTTTGATTAATCTATTTCAAATTAAATAACAAAAAATGAAAATCTCAATAAGAGGTACCTCCCCATTTTTAATAAACTTTAAAAATTGTCTTTCAAAATCATCTTAAAAAAAGAGACCCGTCATGCATGGGGAAGCTCACTCCCGCAGTCCGGTTCTCCCTCTATGAAGGAGACAGACGAATTGCCCAGGTGGTTCCTACAGCCGTCTAGGTTCATACACCCCGCAAAGGCTTCAGGTCCTCCCCAACTACCAAGTCGAGACAGTAACATTTGAAACATTATGTAGCTACACATCATTGAATATCTAATTTAGGTAGCACTTGAATTTATTTAGATTTGATTATTAACAAACAAAAATCTTAGTACAAAAATTTTATAGCCAAGCTTTAGGCCAAGAAATGGTCAAGTTTAGGCCCCTCATCCTAGCCTTAGGATATTAATCCAGCCAACCTTAGGAATCACCCCGTCGAACTTCGGACTTCACTAACCGAGTCAATGTCAAGCATATTGTTAAGCTTCGGACTAAGAATAATAAAGTTTAGGCATACCAACCCGTAACTTAGGACTTTAATCGTCCAAGTTCACGAATCATCCAGCCGGACTTCATACTCCATTAGTAAAGTCCAGGCCAACAATCGGGGTTCTAGTCATCATCAACGACCAATCATCGACAGACTCTCACAACATATATCCAACATCCGAAAGTCTCCATCGGATCATTTTGTTCACCTCCATCGACGTATTTAGGTAAAAAATGGGACTTTTGTACATTTTATTATTAGCTAACACAAATATTATTGGACAAAGTTTAATAGCTAAGTTTCATATAAAGAAACAGATCAAGTTGAGGCCCCTCGTCTAAGAAGGTGATATTGAACTTTAATTTTTTCTTACTAAGTTTTAGTTAGCTGATATCTTCACTAAACCTCTGAGTGACTCTACTACAGGAACCACTTTTAATTACGGTTAAAAACGATCTTTAACTACGGTTAAGCGGCGTCATGTATGTGGTCGTTGTTGTATGTAACATTTTCTACTGCGGTTCAAAACCAAGTGTCCGAGTTATGTCTTGGGGTAGTTAACAAAGGCATAGAGTGTATGTGCAGCGTGAGTCGAGTACACGAAGAAAGGGAAAAGGGATAAAGGCTTCATTGGAGAAAAAGGTGGTAAACAATCACAAAACTTGTAATAATTCTCAATTGTCTACCACCTTTTTTGTCCAATAAAGTCTTTATCCCTTTTCCCTTTCTTCATGTACTTGACCCATGCTGCACATAGACTCTATATCTTGCCTAGTGAATTCGATCTCATTGCTAAAGTAAAAGGATTATGGGAACTTCGGTTCTAGTTATGTCTTGGGGTAGTTAAAGCAAACTAAATAGATGGCTTCAAAATTTCATTCACACATTATATTGTCTTATGCATTATGTAAACTTCAAAAAAATCATTTACTCTAGTTTACGATCATGTACAATACAACAAACTTGCAACCAAAAAGGAAACCGAAAATTTAGATAATTGGATAAATTAGTCCACCCCAATATCAACTCATCAAAATAAATAAATTTGATAACAAATTTATCTTTATGATAAGTATTTGGGGAGATCTCTATATCCAAATACCTTTCAAATTTTTACATTTTCACCTTTATATTTTCTCCCTTTTCATCCTTATACCCTAAACCACAAATTTTTCTATTTCCCCAAACCATAAACCATAAATATTTCTATTTCTTTAAACTCTAAACATATTTAGATGCCAATTTCGATAATTGAATAAATGAGTCAACCCCAACATCACCTCATCAAAATAAACAAATTTGGATACAAATGTATCTTTATGACAAGTTTTGGGGATGACCCTATATCCAAATTATCTTTTTATTTCTCTCGAAACCCTAAACAATTTGGATGAACTCTTTCGATTTACGATTCTTAACTATCATTCTATTTCCCTATAATTAAATCCTAAACTCCTAAACCCATTTCTCAAAATCTCAAACATTTCACTAATTTCCAACTTAATAAACTAAACAAATGTTGCCCATATTCTCAATATTAAACATTTCAACAAAGATTCAACATTTTAACGTTCTCTAAGCTTATCCACATTCTCAAGATTAACATAATTACCCCAAATATATTCAACATTTAACTATATAAAATCTTGTAAAAACCTTAAAGAGAAAAATAAGAAAGGATAAAGATTCACACCATAAGAACGAGGAAAACAAGGGCGAGAGCCAGCGAGCAAATTCACTGCAGAACACACACATAGATACAAGAAATAGGAGAGAAGAGATGATATAGCTAGTGAAAAAAATGGAAACATTGAAGAACAAGAGGAACAATGGTGAGGATAACTTACCAACGAGGATTACTCCAAGTAGATCTAGATCCGAGTAGTATTGGACAAGAGTGAATTGTGGAGAGCGATAAGACCAAGAGTAGATAGCAGATGTGGGCGTGGAAATAGTAGGTATGTTCTCAGGTTTTTTAGATTGTATATGAAAGACATATGACCACGGTTCTTTAAGATGAACCATTGTCATATGTCTTCAAGCATTACATTTGACGACAGTTCTTTCATAGAATGTTCGTCAAATGTTTTGAGTAATATATATGATGACGGTTCGTATGAAAGAACCATCATCATATGTCTTACATAATGTCGTTTATTTGCAAAAATGTCATCGGTCCATTTCCCATGGCGGTTTGTCCTTTTAACCGTCGTTAAAGACATATCATTGAAAGTGGTTTACGTAGTAGTGTGAAGAACAATTTTGTTTTATTAGGAATGAACTTGGTATGTTCAATGCATGATTAGTTTTGTGATTGCATGAAATATTATGTGTTTTCATTGATTATTACTTGCTCTATCTCGAATAACCGGTGGTTCAGTTGAAACTTCAAGAAACTAAGGTGTAGTTATTAATTTTTGAGTATGTTCTAAACCACTCGGACAGTCTACTAAATCGGACTCAATTATAAGAAAATAGACATCAAACTTACGAGATAATCTCTAATTTAATAGAGAATCATTGAAATATTTTCGAAAATTTCTATTTCTCTTTTCCGGCATGTGAACGGTCAAGAAAGTAGTCGTTAGAGAAAGCACTTTCAAGAAGTAACCGTTAGGACGTCTGGAATGCCAAACGGTCAACAAGCCGTTCATTGTGAAAATTGGGTTAGTTGAGATTTTGTTTGTGTGAGAGCCTTTATCTATAAATAGCCTTTGTTTACCCTTATTCTTTCAGTTTGCTATTTTCTCTATCTCAATCCCACATCTCTAGCTCATAACTCTCTCATAGACTCCCTGTCAAACTAAGAACTCTACTTCTCTACTCTCTCACTCTTATTCTCACTCATTCGGATTCCATCTCTTTTGTCATTTATTCTATTTCTCTCGAACATGCCGGAGAGAGGAAGTGTTGCTAAATGAGGTTCAGCGACTAAGAAGGTAAGCACTCGAGTCACTCAACCTAAGAATCCACAAAATGATGCCTCAAAGGGTAAAGCACTATCTTTAGAGGACCCAAAACACTCACAGACACGACTTTCCGGAACAGAAACTCTTCCTTTCTACTATATTTTCATGGGTAAAACCACTCATCCAAATAGGTATTTTCAATTATCTATGTTGTCTGTGATTACATCTATCCCGAGCTAGTCTCGTACTATTATCCGAACATGTCCTCAAAGGACAATGTTGTTTATTCCTCTCGTCCAAGGCAAAAGCATAACCATCAATCTTTCTCTCCTTCATAAACTCTTTGATGTTCATTTTATTTTTCTGAACTCCAATCATATTCCTTTCATTATATTAGAAGATGAATTCTTTGAAAAATATACTTGGAATCATTCAAAAGTCTCTAAATAATTTTTTGCTACCCAAATGAAGTTTGAGGCTAGACTTCTTTGCTTCTTTCCGATGAGACCTGTGTTCTCATTATATCCTTCTAAGGAAAACCCAAATAGCAATGTTCTCAAAGCTCTTTTTTGATATTCTTGAGGGATATCGGGTTGACCTTTTCCCTTTCATGATTGAACAAATAGCTTCTATTCCACTTGGATCGAAAAAGCCCCATTTACCTTTAAGAGCCCCGCTCTCTAAAATTTTGGTTCATTTCAAAGTCCATCTTCCTAATGATCCCCACAAATTTTTTATGCCAACCATCTGCGTTAGGAGATCCGCACCGATCAATCTTGGATACTAAGAAACTAGACCCGAGTGTCCGGATACATACTCCCGAGGTCCCTCTTCCTCCTTCTCTATCTAATAAAAGTTCAAGCAAAATTCTTCTTCTAACTGTTGGTCCATTGTCTCAACCAGGCCCATTTTTCTACCTATGCACTATGCAAAATGATTTTGAACCCCCTTGACATTACTAGGATATTAGCAGTATAGTTAAAATTGGGTAAAAAGTTGAGTGTAGTATTTAAAAGACCAAAATACCCTCAAATGACTCAACCCTATCACATCCAATAGGCCTTTTTAACCTAAATTTAACTACACTCGTTAATATCCTAGTGATGACACGGGGTTCAAAATCATTTTTCCTAGTACATGGGAAGAAAAATTATTACCATACATTAGGAGATGTACGGATGTTAAAAATCCGTGTTAACTCTAACCTCAAGCCGATTTATTTTTTAACTAAAATTATTTATTGGCAATTTGATGTATTGTCTCTATATACTTTTATAAGTCATCATTAATTTAAAGATAGACACAAAATGGAATTGAAAGATATTGAATATTAGACTCGAAAATATCATTTAATTAGTTTAAGGATAATTAAGCATTTATTTATTTGAATTAATTCTTATCCTTAACTAATCTTAGACCATAGTATTTTTATACTTTAAGTACCACTTTTATTTATTATCACAAGTTGATTAAAGTTGTTTAATCTCAATTTGAAATGCAAAAGAAACAGACTTCTAACTGTTAGACACAAAAAGCCATGTTTTCATGACGGCTCAAACAATGTGTTAGATTTGTTTGTTTTCATTTATGAAAAATATCAATTTTGAGTCAAACGGTTATTTCCACCCCAGATTTTAGTCACAACAACGTTTCACTTTCCGAGGGACTCGGACTATTTGTTACAATAGCTAGTGAAGCTTCCCGGTCAAGACCGAGTCGCAATGGCTATCTACCCCGTTGATTATAAAAAGAAGATTCTAGAAGACTTAGAAGATTGCTTGAAGAAAAACACTAATCTCATACTCTCAATCTTTTCTATCTTTGTACTCTGTCTTAGAAAGTACTAGGGCGAGATAAGAGAATTTTTGTGCATTGGAAAACTTGTATTAAATTGTCTAAGGGGACAATTATGAGAAGTCGATCCTTTGTTTTTTGTGAATTTAAAATAGTGGATTGAACTTCATGTGTGGATTGAAATTATCTCGTGGTTTTTTCCCCGGGAGGGTTTCTACGTATTTTTGGTGTTCAATATTTTCCGAGTTCATTCTAGACTTAGAATTCCCTTTTGAGTTATGACATGTGCTGAAAATCTTTAATTCCTTAAAATTTCCTTCTCACGCTATTCACTCCCGTCTAGGGTGACTCATAGTCTAAAAGAGCAAACATTCAATTCTGGTTGTGATTGTAAATATTTGAAACTGTTTGTGATTATAAATATTCACCTCATTCCAATGTGTAGGAATGTTGTAATTATCTATGCGTACTCGAGCACATTTGTATTGTATTAGTATCGATCATATTTAGCTTAACCATGCCATTATTTTGGAGTTGGCATCCCGGGATGTATACATAACCATTCGAGGATGTAGATCACATTTTTGGTATGCACATGAAAGGCGAAGTTATTAGCGTTGTCATTGTTAGTTACATGATTTACTTATGACTATTTTTAATATTTACGTTTAGCGCACCATGCAAGTAATTGATAACCGAAAATAATATACACTATTTTAAGAACATTACTTATATTATGTAACATGAGAACAATACATAATATTGTGTCCATATTGTAACCATATTAAGAGGAATTAATGTCACCACCATTGGGGAACATTTGTATAAAATCAAATACGTTCCCACGCCAGTTAATAAAAACCAAAGTGAGTTGTGTTCTACCACATGTTAGTTGACCCCTATATAAAAGGTGATTACTTATTACATATTCAAGTAATCGAGACATACCCCAACTTATGAGAGGCACATAAATGACACGTAAATTGTAATGTGGACAATGCCCAATTATTATACGTAAGCAAAAGTTTAGACAATTATATTGCGACAACCTTAAAAAAATGAGAATAAAATGAACAAAAGATCCTCATTCCATATTCTAAGTATCCACCCACCGATACATAAACTAGTAACTCCTTCGATGTTTGAAGTGTTCCACTAGCAATTTCAACTTCCATCTACAATTATAATAAAAATCATAGTTAAATCCACTACTTATAATAACATGAAATATAAACTACTAACATAGAAATGATAACAATAACACCATTATAGTTATGCACACAAATTACAGACAACAAAAAACAACACATTTTAACCAAACCTCAAAAAGCGAGAACCAACCAAGATAACAACACCCACAACAACGGTTAATACGGTAAGTGCAAAGTAACCATCCTGCGATATCAACAACAATGCTTCAGGATAACCGAATGACAACACACAATCAAACTTATGGTCATGTACAATGCAAAACATGCGGCTTAACTACATGGATTCTTCAATGCAAATCAAGTACTCGAATTTCGGGTAATACTATATTACCCTCATATACATCTCGAGATATCAATAGCCATTAGGAGGAAAAACATAAATAGTAATGCCATTTGCCCAACAATTCACCTCCCTCCCACGAAATTGTATGCCATAAATCAGAACCGACATAAGTGAACTATCAAAAACTCAGACACTAAACATAGTAATACTTTTATAGCACCAAGCATAGTAATTAAATGAAGGAAAATAAATAAATGGCTTAAAACAACTACATAACCAAATTTCAGAAAATAGCAAATAAATTACAAATTAAAGAAATTATAATGAGAAAACCAAATTGCATATCATTTTTTTTGAAATAGGAAAATCAAATCAAAACAACAAAAACCCTAAATGCACAAATATCAAGAAATTGTAAAACAAAACAAATTGATATACATATTTATATGTCTAATGAAAACAAAAATAATGAATATTGAATATTGTTAAGTCCCAAATTATGATATTTTTAATATCTTTTTACATCTTGTTTTGTTCAGAATAATTATTAATTAGGAATTTTAATTTAATTCGTTTTATTTTTGCAGCACACATTGAGAAAGTTGAAAAATAGTAAAAAAGCTGTAATTTAAAAAAATGGATCGATTATTCGCACCTGACCCAATTCAAGCCCAAAACCATGCTACTATAGCCCAGTCCACACGACCGAACTCCACCAACACGTTTCCCCCTCCCTTAAACTACTTTCAACAGCTTTGAAACTTTCCTCTCCCCCACATTTTTCTTCCTTTTCGGGCCTTAATTAGCAAAACCCTAGCTCGCAAAATTCTCAGCCCCCTCCCCCAACGCTGCTACTATCTCCTCCTCCTGTCCTCTTCCCCATCACCATTCTCGAAACCCTGGCCATCCTCAAACTCCCTCGTTCTGATCATTTCTCCTCCAACCACTCAGAAATACTAATTCCTTCTCTCTCTCCTCACGACATCAGAACTCTATCCCTCCCCTTCATCTCCTTCTTCAGTATCCCCTCTGGTGGAAACCCTAACCGAAGACCCCCAACGCCATCTCCATCGCTAACTCTCTTTCTCACCTTCGGCTCTACCTCCACAAGCAGAACTCCTCCCACATCTGGACTTATCTCTTGGTCTTTCTCGCTGCCATAACCATTTTCAGAAATCGAATCAAACTCTGACCCTTCACCCTTTATCCACAATCAGGCACAAGGAAGGGAAGGAGAACGAAAGCTATAAAAGGCGAGACAGAGTCGAGACAAAAGAATGTTGGACGGTGAAGGGTGACAGTGTGACAGGTTGGTAGCCGAAGCCGCGACCTAGGTTCAAGTTTTCATATTCAGCTCTTCAATTGTTAGTTATAGTTTCTCAAATTTTAGTAGTTAGTTTTCATATTTTAATTTTAGTTCTTAAATTTCAAGTTTAGGTTATTGATTTTCGATTTAGAAATTCTCCAAATTTGGGATTGAGTTTAGGTTGTTGAGTTGCTTGGCTGAATTTGGGCATTCGCTTATTCGAAGCTGGAATATGGATTTGTGCAATTGCATAGAGGAAATTCAATTTTGCTAGTATAATTTGGTAACTTTTGAATACTTTCAATTCTATTAAGTTGCGCTTGTTCTAGTTTGTTTGGTTTTGAATTAATTACAATTGCACTTAGTTTGCTGGTATTTACTATTGTTAAATGTTTGATGTTCTGATTTCTGATCTTGGGATGCTAAGTTTAATATAGTTTGTTTTAGGTTAATTTGTTTTAATGCTAGCTTAATTTGTTTTGAGTTAATTTTAGGGTTTAGGTTAATTTGTTTTGATTGAATCTCCAGTAATAAGCCTTCAACTCACATTCACAACATAATATTAATTTGGTCCATCTTTATGGTTCGACAAAATCCCGTATGCCCCTAAAATTCATTCCAACAAAATGGTGTCATTGCCGGGGATGGCGTTAATTGAAATTAGGTTGCAAATCTAGTCTGTGAATTTCTTTTGGAGTTGTAGTTTAGATTTCGGTTTTTGTTTCTATTTAAAGTTTCACATTTTGGTTTAAAGTCTTAATTTTCATTTGTGATGTTTGTCTTACCTTGGTTTAATTAGTATGTTTTGTCATTAAATCAGATGGAAATTAGTTTATAATTAGTGTGTTAGCTTGTTTGAATTAGCTTGGTTCTTCTTAGTTTAGATTTCTATTTTGGGTTAATGTTAGCAATATTGTTGCTGTCCAGAAAACAAAAAAATATGCTGTTGCTGTTGCTGTTCTGTTTAAGGCAGAAAATAGAAAAAAGATTGTGCAGAAATTTTTGTGTGCAGTTTTTTTTTTTTCTGATTTTCTGTTCTGAAATTTTCTTGAGTTGATTTGGTTTTGATTTTGTGTTTTGATAATTCTAAATGTTTCTATGGTTGTTTAGGATCTGGGGCAATTTTTGTGGAATTTTTGGAATTTTAAGAATTTTTTGTAATTTTTAGAAGTTAATTACGTGTCGTTTTTGTTTTGTTAGTATTTTTCTGCTCTAATTTTCTGCAGTAATTAGGTCAGAAAAATTGAGGAAAAAAATTGTGTGCTTAATCCATGGATTTTTCCTGAATTTTTGGCTTATGTTTTTCTGATTTTAGTTTTTGTTCTTTATTTTTAGTTTGTGTTTGTTTTTTGATTA
Organism: Talinum fruticosum; assembly: GCA_021018815.1. Lineage (NCBI taxonomy): Eukaryota > Viridiplantae > Streptophyta > Magnoliopsida > Caryophyllales > Talinaceae > Talinum > Talinum fruticosum. The sequence continues at coordinate 6,103,550 of JAITYX010000033.1, read as the reverse complement.
TTGTGTTTTAGTTTTGTTTTTATTTTCTTGTTTTCATAAAAATTAAGAAAAAAATTAGAAAAGTAAGAAGACCAAAAATATATTCATGGGGTTCTTTAGTGCATGAGCTGTTGGGCTAGGGAACTCAAAAGAAGATTTATTAGAATTGAACTTCCAATTGAAACGAAACCCAAACCTAAAGATGGCTGAATTTGGACCACATGAGAGAATCTTGAGCTATTTTTTTTTATCCTCTTAGGAGCTTTAACATTTCATGTTTTAACTTGTCTAAGTTGGAATTTGATGTCACTCTTTTGATTACACCACACTATATTTGATGCTCCCATAGTTTCATGGTTACGAAGATGCATATATGTTTTTGTTGGAATTCAATGAAGTTATTTCTATGATTTATTCACGTAATATCTCCGATGACGAAATAAGAATGAGATTAATTTGTTTTTCTTTAAAAAATGCTCGCTAAAAGATGGATGTATAGCTTTGTTGCTAACTCTATTTCTATTTGGGATGATTTTATTAAAATGTTTTTGAGAAAATATTTCCCTACTAGCAAAACTATGAAGCTAAGGAATGAAATCAACCAATTTATTGAGACGGATAGAGAACCATTTTCGAATTACTTTGAAAGATTTAAGATTTTGTTGGCCAACGTCTCCACCACGGTTTAGAATAGTGGCATTTGAACCAAATTGTTTCCGAAGAAATTGACCAATAGAATAGGACCATGTTAGAGTCCATGTGTCAAGGGGTTTTCTTTCTCGAGTCCTACAGTTTGGGAATTTTTAGAGGACGTAGCGAGAAAAACCGCACAATGGTCAATCACTAGAGATGAGAGTCAAGGATTAATAGTGCAAAGGAGGGTAATTATGTTGTTTCGATGTGAGTCACCTTGAATTCAAAGTTGCTCTGTGTTTGAAAACGAGTTAAGAGGGTTAACCGTTCAACCCAAATCTTTTCATACTTCTTTGGTGTCATATTTCCATTGTCAAGGCTTAGATTACTTTTTGAGTACTGTCCTTACTTGGCCATAGGGTACGAGCAAGCACAAGTGAATGATGCATTTCAAAGACCTAAATTTAACCCTTACTCTCCTACCTTTAATGAAGGGTTGAAACATTACCCTAATTTTTTTGTAGTACACTTAATGTTGTAGGTCACAAGCACCCCTCACCCTACTTCGTTTCCTTCTAACTCATACCGGAAGTCGACTTGTCAAACTATGCATAATGTATCGAGACCACCACCTCCCATTGCTCGGACCCAACCTCCTCGTTACACCGATGTTGAAAAAGGTTATAATAACATGGAGAAAATGCTTTATAATATGACTGAGCGAGTTGACCTAACTTCGAACATTGAGAGCATTATCCCTTCTCATTCTTGGGAGCCAGCTGCGAATAATAATGTGAGTGACCAAGGATTATATCTTCACATTTTGGTGCAAAAGTCATCTTCCCACTCTTCTCCTCGAGAAACTAGTTCATCTAGTACTTGTAAGGACACTGCCGATGGTCTTCTTCCACGGTCTCCTACTTGTTCATTTTTTAAATTGGGGAAACTTAAGAGAGAAGATACTATTGATACAAGTAGAACCTTCACCTCGTATAGATTTTTCGTCTCCTAATCTTGGGGTTCATAAGCTTCAAATGCAAGTTAGTTGTGAGAATGAGCATGATATACCTATTCAATGAAAGATCTTAGCGAGAAAAGGATGTTTGTTTTGAGCACGTTCACCATGATTATTTTTAGTTCATTTTGAGTCCTTTTCGTTGACCCCATCACGACTAACCATCAATTAAAACTTTCTAAGTCCATGTTTTGAGCTACGTTGGTGCGGCAATCCACTTCCACATGAATATCAACTATAAAAAATGGGCTAACGTCCCCGATTCCATTAAGGACAAACTTTGGAACGATATTCGAGTAAATGAACTATATCTCAACTTAGTATTACAACTTATATTATAAATGGTTAATATATACTAATGCATATCGTTCTTGTGTTTTAGAGAACATTCAACTTGAACATTAATGAATCCGAGATCCCCTCCGTGAAACACAAGACAATCATGTCGGCGCGAAAAGTTTAGAGACTTCCAATATCACGTAGGAGCTATATAGGTGTACAAAACAAGGTAAATAAAACAAGAAGGTAGACCCGGGAGGTCTACAATAGTATCACCGAAGAAGATTCGAGATCGTTTGAAGCACATGTCACCTCTCCGGAATACAAGGTAATTTCATTACTTTGATACCTGTTTTGATACTACATCATCAATGATTATATAAAAAGTTAATAGGTAACTCTAAGAAGAAAATAGAAGGTTTAAATAGTATGCAATGTAATTCAATACTTTAATGTCATATAAAAATAGTGTCATGTTGGTTTTCTATAAATGTAAGTGGTGAGATATACTTGAGAAAGGAAGATGTGGAGGACAATATGAGAGGGGAGTCGTCTTATGCACCGATACTTTTGTTATCGAATTAATATAAAATGGAAGAAATTGTCAATGATATATAGAACTTTTTCGATGTAAGAGTTATGAACTTATATTTTCGTTGCCTTAATTGCTTGCGTAGGCGATAGGTGAAGCCAACCGATAGAGGATTAAGAGCAATGCGTACCCTCATGTGCTATCCCGTGGGGATATGCGAAGTTGGAGGATAGGTTATAAAAGCAAAAGCTTGAGCAATTTCAAATAACATTCGGTGAAGGTTCCTGCATAGATACTTCGCAGCTTGTGGTCGATAGGGACGAGCCGTGGGTCGAAGGAAGAAAGAAGAAAGATGGAAACTTCACTACGCCCGATGTAGAAGGTATTTCTCGCAGACTAGTGAGTTTTTTTACTATTTTCTTTATTTATTTTGAAAGCTACTTATCGGTTTTAATATTTATGAATTGTCAAATGTTAATATTTTTTTCTTCTTACAGGAGTCTTTGTCACGGATATCGATTTCGAAGTCACCGACACTGCTTGGAAGGATAGACAAGTTAGCCTTAGCCCTACAAAGACATAAGCATCTTTGTCGTGTTCGAGCCATTGTTGGCCGAGTTGGGATAGTTGAGCACTTTAGGGCTAGGAAGAGGCGCCCCATCACTTCCACCCAATTGTTTATGAAGGCCGAAATGACCCAAATGAGGTCCCAAATGGAGTCTCAACAGTCCATAAATGAGTTCCAACGGACCCAAATGTCCCAAATGGCTACAAAGGTGGTAGAGATGGAGGTATAGATGAGTTTGTACGTCATCACCAACACTCGGTATTTGAAGACTCGGACTTTACATATACATCATTATGAGTTCCATCAAGGAATTAGGTATAAGATTTCATTTCTTATAAGGTTTTGATTACAAGTCATTCTAAGTGTCTTAGAAACTTTTCGAGTGATATAGACTCTTTTTGAGTGTTACGAAAACCATTGCATATGTTCTCACTTGATTCGGATCGACTCATAAAGCATACTGCGTTCGCACACAATTCGAGTCACTCGGACCACACTCGAATGTATTGCATGTTCAAACATTTGCTCTATTGTACATAAACTCTATTCCGACTTTAAGTTCCAAGCATGATTGAATTACAATGTTAATTCATCTTTCTAAGTCGACGTGCTTAGTTTGAACATTGGTAGTCTAGATCAAGTCTTTCTACTCGATGTTTTATTTCGACTTGCTTTACTTCTAGATCGACTCGGATGGAATTTGAGTATAATGGATATTAGACTCGGAAAATTCCAGTCTTTTAAAACTCAAATAATTACACAATTAATTATGTTAATTAAATTATTATCTCGTGTCTAATCTTGGACCAAAATATTTTATACTTTGAGAACCAAATTGATTTACTTTGTAGGTTATTCAAACGAGGTTATCCTATTTTTGAATTACAAAAGTAATCGGCTTGAAGATGTCAAATCACCAGCAGACAAGGCTTTTCGTACTTCGACCTAGGCCCGGACAATCGTGTCGGGGTTGTATGTTTTCAAAGCTGGAAATCGCAACACTAAACTCAACGGTGGTTTCCACCCCACTTTTCGGACACCACCAATGCATTGGGACTTCCAAAGGAGTCAAAAGCCGTTATCCAACATTCACACCTCAATGGATATTTTCCGAGTGACTCGGAAAGACCACTGTAACTGGCCACAAAAGACTTCCAATCGGAAGATAATCACAACGGCTAATCTGCTTGGTTATCTATAAATGAAGCCAACTCTCAAGACTTGAAGATTTCGAACCAAGCTGTCAATACACGTACATAAGCAAAAGTCATTGCATTCTTATTCGGTCTTCTACTTACAACTCCAACTTTGTACTTAACATCTTTACGAGTTGTAAGGTTTTGTAATCGATTACAAACACTCATTCTTACTTTACGAGTAAGATCCCTTGATCGAGCTATAAAGGTTACCTCAGTACAATTCTCCCTCACTATAAAGGTTATCTCGGTTAGGAATTAATAGATCGGATAAGGGAATTTATGAGTCTAGGAAAATATTGTAAGGAATTGTCTAAGGGAGCAATTCGGTTGAGTCTTTCGATCGTAGTGTGTGGATTCAAAATAGTGGATTTGATTTGGTGCTTGGATTAGCACCGACCGTGGTTTTCTGCTGCGAGGAGGGTTTCCATGTAACTTTACGAGTTAGTACTTTTCCGAGTCCAATCTAGACTCGGACTCTCCTCATAGTCATTTCTAGTTTTATTCTTCCATTACTTGTTTAAGTTTCCTCATCACCCTATTCAACCCCGCCGAGGTGACTTAGTCTCTTCAAAAGCAAACCTTCGATTGGTATCGAGCCTAACCTTTCGTAAAGGATCTAACCATCCAAAGGTTTAAAGATCAAATGACTCAAATCAATGGGGAGTTCGATGAAGGAAGATTTTCTAGCAAACCACCAAAGTGCAAAGGATCTAACTTCGTGCATTGGAAGAAGCTTATGGAATGTTTCCTACTTGATCACGATGAAGATGTCCGGAACATCATGCAAGTAGGGAACTACATTCCAATGAAGGTGGAAGAAACAAGACTCGTGCCCAAAACAAAGTACGAGTACACCACTAAACAAGTAGAGAAGTTCGAAATAACTTCAAGGCGATGAACATTCGATGTGCGCCATCGGCTCGGAAGATTACAACCGAGTGTCGACCTCTAACACACCCAAAGAAGTGTGGGATACTCTTGTCAACACTTATGAAGGCATAAGCCGAGTCGGACATAAGCCAATATATTCCACAAGTACGAGCCGTTCAAGATGGAGCCAGAAGAGAACATCATTCGGATGTTCATCCGCTTCACCGAGATTACTAACAATCTCAAATCTATGGGTAGAAAGATTTCCCACGAGGAAATGTGCGGAAAGATACTCAAAAGTCTATCCAAGAGAAGATGGGGTCCCAAGGTGACAGCCATCGAAGAGGCTTAAAACCTGTCCTCATCGAAGTCAAACGAACTCATCGGGAAGCTATTCACCCATGAGATCCACCTAGAAGAGGAGGATGCGGAGGTCGGCACTAAAAGGAAAATTGCATTGAAGGGTTCGGAAAACAGAGAAGCAAATTTGAGTTCATCCGATCGAAAAGAGAATCCCATGGCACTTATCGCCGGAGGCTTCAAAAGAATGATGAAGCACAAGAGATGGGATAAGAAGCCAAGAGAAGAGTTTTACAAGAAAGACAAGAAGGACGAGAAAAGGTAAACATTTTTCACCTTCAAAATTATCTTTAACTAAGAACTCGATTGTTTTGAATATGGCGAGCAAGGAACATATAGTCAAGGACTGTCCCCAAGAGAAAGAGGGACGGAAAGAAGAAAAAGGCTATGATGGCCACTCTCATTAGAAAATGATGAGGACTCAAATGATTCAAAATGTCCGATGGTACTCTCGGACTTAGAAGCCGAATCGAGACAGACTCGGATCACTCGGATAGTGAGGAAACAAATCCTCGGGAGGTAATTGAATACTTCCTCAAATTCTCCAAAGTTGATTTAGTCAAATATATTTTTACTTTGGCGTAAAAGTCTAATTCGATTCTTCTCAATTTAAAGAACAACTTTAGTCTATTACTTCGAGAGCATCTCTTTGAAAAAAATTGGATAAAGCCGAGACTTACTCTAAGACTAGTGCTCAATCTAATGAGACCGAGTCCGAGTTACTCGAAGAGAAAATGAGCATCCGAAGCAAGAGTTCAATAAGTCTCAAGAGCTTATTCTAAAATTTACTCAAGGTCGAAAAGCCTTGATATGCTCTTAGGGTCTCAATGTGTCTCCTTCGAAAAGAAGGACTCGATTTTAACAAAGAGGAGGAATCCAGTTCCTACTTAGAACTTTTCAAAAAGGATTCCGAACTATGAAGCTCGGGAAGGCTGAGCATGATCCCATTCATAACAATGAAAGGAGGACTGAGCCTGGACCAGTTTACATGAGAAAAACCTTCTTCACTAGTTTATAAAAGAAAAACTTTTCAAAAGAAAGAGACACATACTCGGTTCTCTAAAAGGAAGACTCAAAATTAGACAAAACCCAAAGTTATTCAAATTTGGGTTCCCAAGAGTCTTCTTCCTCGGAAAAGGACCATAGTAAAGGGAGTTACTCGGGTTCGTTAGAGGAAGTGAGAAAGGTTAGTTTGTTTCGACTTACAATTAGCTCATAAAAGAACAAAAGGGCATTGGTACCGGACGGTGGATGCTCACGTCACATGTCAGGAAATCCAAGACTCTTTTATGAGTTGGAAGAGTACAAGGGAGGCAAAGTCACATTTGGAGATGATAGTAAGGGCAAGATAATTGGGATAGGCAAGATTAGAAAAGAAATAATCTGGTCAGCCCAATATACCTTGTCAAGGGATTAAAGTACAATCTATCGAACACCTCTCAATTGTGTGACAAAGGTCAAAAGGTAAGATTCACTCGGACCAACTATTATATCTCCGATGATAATACCAAGGAGACCAAGCTCTCAAGTAAGAGATCAGGTAACACGTATACTATTCTTCTTTTCGACCCGAGTCAAAATTTATCTTGTTTAAAAGCATCTCTTTATGAAGATTCATGTAAATGGCATCGTAGACTAGGTCATGTTAGCATGCACACTATTAAGAAACTTGCATCTCATGGTTTAGTTAGAGGATTTCCTAACTATGCATTTAAGAAAGATAAAATTTGTGAAGCATGCACAAGATGGAAACAAGTCGGATCATCTTTCAAATCTCTGAAATCTGTTTCCACATTCAAGGTGCTTGAAATGTTGCATATGGATTTATGTGGTGAAATCCTCGTCAAGAGTCTCGGAGGCAAATCATATGTTCTTGTTATTATTGATGACTACTCATGATTTACCTCGGTGTGTTTTCTTAAGCACAAAAATGAAGCCTTCAAAGAGTTCACCAAGCTCGTAAGAAAATTAAAGTTGAGTCTCGGACTTAAATCCGGAGAATTCGAACCGACCATGGAAGGGAGTTCGACTACTCAAATCCAGAGAAGAACCGGACTCTTGAAGAAATAGCTAGGACAATGATGATTGAACATAATCTACCCTACTATTTCAGGGCCGAGGCGATCAACACCGAAAATTACACACCGAACAGATGCCTCATCGGACCCATCCCGAAGAAAACTCCATACGAGCTCTACAAAGGGAAGAAACCCAACATTTCATACTTTAAACCCTTTGGATGGAAGTGCTTCGTTCACAAAAATGGTAAGAATCACTCGACCAAGTTTGATGCTCGGTCGGATGAAGGTATTTTTCTTGGTTATTCATCTAATAGCAAAGCATATCGTATTTTCAATAAGAGAACTAACAAAGTGGAATAAACCATTCACGTTGTCTTTGATGAGATTGAACAGGAAAAACAAAGTGAGTCAACATTCTCAAACCCGAAGCTCAACAGAGATGATGATCTTGATGAAAATGAGCTCATCAAGAATCAAATCAAAGTTACTCGTAACGAAGTTCCATCAAGGAATAAGGTATAAGACTTCATCTCTTATAAGGTTTTCATTACAAGTCATTCTAAGTGTCTTAGAAACTTTTTGAGGGACATAGAATCTCTTCCGAGTGTTACGTAAACCAGTGCATATGTTCTCACTTCATTCCGATCGACCTAGAAAGCATAATCTGTTCGCACACGTTTTGAATCACTCAAACCACACTCGGATATATTGCATGTTCAAACATTTGCTCTATTGTACATAAACTTTATTCGACTTCAAGTTCTAAGCATGATTGAATTACAGTGTTAATTCATCTTTCTAAGTCGACATGCTTAGTTTGAACATTAGTAGTCTACATCAAGTCTTTCTACTCAAATGTTCTCTATCCGACTTGCTTTACTTCTAGATCGACTCGGATGGAATTTGAGTATAATGGATATTAGACTCGGAAAATTCTACTCTTTTAGGACTCGGATAATTACGCAGCTTAATTATCTTAATTAAATTATTATCTCGTGTCTAATCTTGGACCAAAGTATTTTATATTTTGAGTACCAAAGTATTTTATACTTTGAGAACCAAATTGATTTACTTTTGTAGGTTATTTAAACGAGGTTATCCTATTTTTGAATTACAAAAGTAACCAGACCTCAAGATCTCAAATCACCAGCAGACAAGGCTTTTCGTACTTCCGACCTAGGCCCGGATATCGTGTCGGGGTTGTATGTTTCCAAAAATGAAAATCTACAACGCTAAGGTCAACGATGGTTTCAACCCTACTTTTCGGACACCACAAATGGATTGGGACTTCCAAAGGAGTCAAGAGGCATTGCCCAACGTTCACACCTCAACGGATATTTTCCGAGTGACTTAGAAAGATCTTCGCAACGGTCACAAAGGACTTCCGAGTCAAAAGATAATCACAACGGCTAGTCCGCTTGGTTATCTATAAATAGGAGCCAACTCTCAAGACTTGAACATTGTTGAACCAACTCGTCAATACACGTACTTAAGCAAAAGTCATTGTATTCTTATTCAATCTTCTACTTACAACTCTAACTTTGTACATAACATCTTTCGAGTTGTAAGGTCTTGTAATCGATTACAAACACTCATTCTTACTTTCCGAGTAAGATACCTTGATTGAGCTGTAAGGGTTAACTCATCTCAGTTGTCCCTAACTCTAAAGGTTATCTCACTTAGGAAGTATTAGATCGAACTAGGGAATTTCTAAGTGTAGGAAAATATTGTAAGGAATTGTCCAAGGGAGCAATTACTGTTGAGTCTTTTACTCGTATTTTGTGGATTCAAAATAGTGGATTTGACTTAGTGCTTGGATTAGCACCGACGAGTGGTTTTCTCGCCCGGGAGGGTTTCCACGTAACTTTCCGAGTTAGTACTTTTCTTAGTCCATCTAGACTCGGACTCTTCTCGGAGTCATTTCTAGTTTTATTCTTCCATTACTTGTTTAAATTTCCTCATCACCCTATTCACCTCCCCTCTAGGGTGACTTAATCTCTCCAAGAGCAAACCTTTAGTATTCCATTATCACCGCACACACCGGCCAACATGAACACAAGCTCACCCGTCGAGCAATTTGAAGTTCTAGCAGAGGTAATTCAGATTTTGCAACCTAATTATATTTACATGCATGTTTATATTTACTTATACTAGATGTATAATCTTGTTGAATAAATACTTATACTTGGATGTTTTTATTGTTTCGGATGAGTGTTGTTATTTACACGCATGTTTATTTTTTTACTAATATTGGTGTATAATCTTTTTGAATGAATAGTGTATATTGTGCGGTTGTTACATAACTTTGGCATGTTACCGTTGAGTAATTACTTGTTAGTATTATTGTTTCGGATGAGGGCTATTACCTCGGAAAAATGTTTACTTTTAAAGGGAAACTTTGCGCATTTATTTGCAGGGTTTTTAGTTTTAACTTCTATGTCAAAGGTTATCCCATGATTGTAATTGTTATACTTATTCTTATGCAGCTGACGAATTGCAAGCTAGCTTCTAATGACCCTCCCTAGAGCATGTTGTGGCATTGGGTATTGTTTTCCTATGGAGGGCCAATATTGTCATTCATGGAACACCCCTTGGTGTTGATGAGGTGAGGGTGAGTGTCAAAGTGGTCTTGCACGGGAAAGGCGAGTGTGAGTTGCTAATACAGGGAGAGGACCTCCACACTCGTTGATGACAGAGTCAATGGTTTTCATCATTGGCCCAAAAGTTTGGTCATCCTCATTACGGTACTTCATTTTTATTAAAAATAATAGATTTAGTCTGTTATTAATATCACATATATATATTTCTCATTTTTGTATTGATTATGCGAGTAGGATATCTGGGACAGATCCGAGAGTGGGATGAAAGGCGCCAGTGGCACAAGCAAACATTCAATGGTGCCCGTTCGTCATTCGAAGAAATCTCCTCTCAAATCCATTGAGGAGTCCCGCACGGAGTAGTGTGCTACTCGAAAAGTTATGTCAAGACTCGTCAACAGAGGAACAGATAATCTATAGCACGCCGAGTCATGTGTTTGGGCAACGTGAAGGGGATATGCTTGGTCTATGTTGAAGACTCGGACTCCGAATCTAGATCATTCCGAGTACTACATAAAGACTCAGGTACAAACCTCATCCCTCCTAAATTTTGATTACAAGTCATTCCGAGTACCATAGAAACTCATGTTTAAGTTTTTATTCGATTTTGATCGACTCGTAACACACGTTCTTGTCTATCTTCTCACATTGATGTTTCGAGTCGCTCGGACACCACTCGATTTATCGCATGTTCAAATAATCTTTCTAACACTTCTTATCCGTGTTCGACTGCATATTCTGAAGTAAAGTGAATTACAATATTAATTCATCTTTCTAAGTTAGTATGTTTGTTTAAGAATTATTTGTCCGGATCAAGTACATATACTCGATGTTGTCACTCTTATAACTTGATCTTTCTTAGGACTCGACTTTGATGGAGTTTGAGTATAATGAATATTAGACTCAGAAAATTCCACTCTTCTAGGCCATAGATAATTACGTACTTAATTATCTTAATTAAATTATTATCTGTGCCTAATCTTGGACCAAAGTATTTTATACTTTGAGAACCAAAATTATTTACTTTTGTAGGTTATCCAAACGAGATCATCTTAATTTTGAATTACAAAAGTAATCGACTTCAAGTTGTCAATTACCAGTAGAAAAGGCTTTTCTACTTTTGAACAAGGCTCGGACGCCGTGTCGGGGTTGTCTTCTTCTAAAATTGGAAAACTTCAACGCTAAGCTCAACGGTGGTTTCTACCCTACTTTTCGGACAACACCAGTTTATTGGAGCACCCTTAGGAGTTAAGAGTCGTTGCACAACGTTCACATCTCAACGAATCTTTTCGAGAGACTCACAAAGGACATCTGTTCAGAAATTAGTCACAAGATCCAGCTTGTAAATAGAACCCACCTCTTAAGACTTGAAGATTGTTGGAATTATTGTTGAAATACATTAGTTAAGCGAAAGTCATTGTATTCATAGTCAATCTTCTCTTTACAACTCCCATCTTCTAATTCATACTTTCCGAGTTGTAAAGTCTTGTAATCGGTTACATACTTGTTTCTTACTTTCGAGTAAGGTCCCTTGATTGAGCTGTAAGGGTTAACTCAACTCAATTGTCCCTATCTCGTAAAGGTTACCTCGGTTAGGAAGTACTAGATCGGATAAGGGAATTTCTTAGTCTAGGAAAACTCTATAAGGAATTGTTTAAGGGAGCAATTATGGTTGAGTCAGTCTACTGTATTTTGTGGATTCAAAATAGTGGATTTGACTTGGTGCTTAGACTAGCACCGTCCGTGGTTTTCTGCCCTAGGAGGTTTCCACATGTATCCGAGTTTACACTTTTCCGAGTCTAATATAGACTTAAATTGTCTTAAGTACTCTTTTGAAACTTAAATCTTCCAAATTTGTTAAAATTTCCTCATTACCCTATTCACCCCCTTCTACGAGTGACTAAGACTCTCCAAGAGCAAACCTTCATATGTCTTCCCAAACGACATACTTGTAATTTTTGTAGATGGAAGATATTGGCTTATCCGCTATCACGCTTGGCATTATTGGAGTTGATATGTTCATAATCTTTTCTTTTTTTTTTTACTATTAATTTCAATTTCCAACTACATATAATTAATATGTGAGGTGGCTTAACGAGATTGAGAAGGACTTCGTTTAGCTTTTGAACCCTTCCATTATTCAAGCAATTGGGCGGACTCGTGACGACCGAGTCACCTATATCTTCGACGTCATGAAAGATACTACGAAGGATAAAACATGGTAGTTGGCGGCGTTCAATGAGAGTTAAGTATAAAAAATAATGAACTTATTAATTGAAGTTTTGCATGGTGTTATACATTCTTATAAGAAAATGTGTTACTTGCGGTTATGTAACAACCATTGGATGCTTGCTACCCTATATCCAAGGGCTAATATGGCCTACTGACTTGATCCTATGGGTCGTGACATGAGGGAAGATATCAAGGATGTGGTCGAGGCGTGAGTTCATACTTTTAATCATTTTATGTTGTTTATTTAGTGATATGTTCAATGATATGTCTAACTTGAATTTTATTTTTTGATTAAACAATAGTGCTCTAATTTGTTCCTATTATGGCGAGGGCATCAAAAACAAATGAGTGAAGAAAGCACAACTATTAATTGTCCCCGTCAATGTGAGGTTCTCTTGTTTATTAGAATCTACTTTAATTGTTTTTCATTTCATATTACTATTGCTAGCTACATAAAGTACTTATTAATTCTCTATGTGTTGGAAATGTATTTTTATAGTGCCATATACAACCCAGGAGCGTGGAGTGCGGCTTATACACCTGTCCAAGTACATGAAAGAGATTGTGACCGAACTCGATTTAAATACTAGTCCTAAGGAGGTATACTTGCATTTGTAATTGATTGTATTCTTTTTTCATCTTGATTAACACTCTTGCACTACTTAACCTAATTAATAAGTCTTTTACAACATTGCTTATGATATTTCCCGGGAAAGAAGCCACACACTACCTATACGGATGAAGTGCTTGAACGAATTAAAACAAGGTTGGGCACAGTTTGTACATAACCGTATAAAGAAATATGTATATATTTACAGTATTTCTTCATTATTTGATTGGTCAAATTTGTGATTTTAGTAGTCATACGATTATATATATTGTACATATTTTTAAAGTGACTTGTACCATATATATACAAAATGTGATGAGTATGTTGTTGTGTATATATTTTGGTAAAGAGTGTATTGGATGTGGTTTGTGTATGTGTTTGTATACAATTTTTGTACTATATAGAGGGCAAGCAAACACGAGAAAAGTTATAAAAAAATTCAGACTTATTACTATGGTTCTTAATTGAAAATCGTAGTAAAAGGCTTATCTATGGCGACGATTCTTTCTTCTAAACTGTCGTCACAGGTGCTCTGGCAACTACAAAGGATTTCCTATGAATTGTCGTCGTATAGGACCTATGACTAGGTTCAAAATTGTAGTAAAAGGTGGTACATACAACGACGCCCACATACACGACGCCTGTTAACCGTCGTTAAAGGTCATTTTTAACTAGCGTTAATTCGACTTTCGAGTCAGCATATTTGTTTGACAATTATTTGTCTAGATCAAGTACTTATACTCTGATGTTTTCACTCTTATAACTTGATCTCTCCTAAGATTAACTCTGATGGAATTTGAGTATAATGAATATTACACTAAGAAAATTCCATTCTTCTAGGCTCGAGATAATTATGAACTTAATTATCCTAATTAAATAATTATCTATGCCTAATCTTGGACCAAAGGATTTTATACTTTGACAACCAAAATTATTTACTTTTGTAGGTTATCCAAACGAGGTTATCTTATTTTTTAATTACAAAAGCAACCGGCTTGAAGTCGTCAATCACTAGTAAACAAGGCTTTTCTACTTCGAACAAGGCTCGGACGCTGGGTCGGATTGTGCTGTTTCCAAAGCTGGAAAACTTCAACGCGAAGCTCAACGGTGGTTTCCACCTTACTTTTCGGACACCACCAGCTGATTGGAGCATCCTTAGGAGTCAAGAGCCATTGTACAACGTTCACATCTCAACGGATCTTTTACGAGCGACACGGAAGAACCGTTACAACGATCACAAAGGACTTCGTTTAGAAATTAGTCATAACGGCTAATCTACTTGGTCATCTATAAACGAAGCCCACTCTCAAGACTTGAAGATTGTTGGACATATTGTCAATACACATTACTTAAGCAAAAGTCATTGTATTCATACGCAATCTTCTATTTACAATTCCCATCTTCTAATTCATACTTTCCGAGTTATAAAATCTTGTAATCGGTTACATACTCTTTCTTACTTTCTAAGTAAGGTCCCTTGACTGAGCTGTAAGGGTTAACTTAGCTCGGTTGTCCTTAGTTGTAAAGGTTACCTCGGTTAGAAAGTACTAGATCGAAAAGGGAATTTATAAGTCTAGGAAAACTCGTAAGGAATTGTTTAAGGTAGTAATTCTGGTTGAGTCGGTCACTCGTATTTTATGGATTTAAAAATAGTGGATTTGACTTGGTGCTTGGACTAGCACTGTCGGTGGTTTTCTGTCCGGGAGTGTTTTCGCGTATATTTGAGTTTACACTTTTCTGAGTCCAATCTAGACTCATATTGTCTTAAGTACTCTTTTCAAGTTTAAATCTTCCAAGTTTGTTAAACTGTCCTCATCACCCTATTCACCCCCTCTAGGGTGAGTAAGACTCTCTAAGAGCAAACCTTCAATTGGTATCGAGCCTAGTCTTTTAGAAAGGATCTAACAATCCAAAGGTCTAAAGATCGGATGGCTCGGAACAACCGAGAGTTCGATCAAGGAAGATCTTCCAGCAGACCACCTAAGTTCAAAGGATCATATTTTGTGCACTTGGAAGAAGTTAATGGAATGCTTTCTGTTGGACAATGATGAAGATGTTTGGAACATCATACAACAAGGGAATTACATTCCAATTAAGATGGAAGACACGGACACTGTGCCTAAAGCATAGTTCGAGTATACCACTGAAGAGTTAGAAAAGTTCAAAAAGAACTTTAAAGCAATGAACATTCTGATGTGCGCCATCAACTTAGAAGAATACAACAAAGTATCAACTTGTGACACAACTAAAGATGTGTTGGACACTCTTGTCAACACATATGAAGGAACAAGCCAAGTGAGACAAGCGAAGATAAGTCAATCTCTTTAGAAAATATGAGGTGTTCAAAATGGAGCCATAAGAAAACATCACTCAAATGTTTATTCGCTTCATTGAGATTACAAACAATCTCAAATCTCTAGGTAGAAAGATTTCCCATGAAGAAATGTGCGAGAAAAATTCTAAGAAGTTTACCCAAGAGAAGATGGGGTCCCAAGGTGACGACCATTGAGGAAGCTCGGAACCTCTCTCAACTAAAGCCGGACGAACTGATTGGGAAGCTACTTACCCATGAAATCCATCTATAAGAAGAGGATGCTAAGGTCAGCACCAAAAAGAACGTTGCGCTAAAAGCCTCAAAAAGAGAGGAGAAAATTTGAGTTCCTCGGATTTAGAAGAAGATCCCATGGCACTCATTGGTCGAGGCTTCAAAAGAATGATGAAGCACAAGAAATGGGAGAAGAGGCCAAGGTAAGAGTTCTACAAGAAAGATAAGAAGGATATAAAATGTAAACATTCCTTCCCTTTAAAGTTATCTTTAACTAAGAACTCTTGTTGTTTTGAATGTGGCAGCAAAGATCACATAGTCAAAGATTGTCCAAGGAGAAAGAGGGACAGAAAGAAGAAGAAGGCTATGATGGCCACGTGGAGTGATGAAGACTTATATGAAGGAGATGAAGATTCGACGACTCGAAGTGTCCGATGTCACTAACAAACTCGGAAGTCGAATCCGAGTCGGACTCGACAATTCAAACACTCGAGGAGACAAATCCTCGGGAGGTAACTTAGAAAAAGATAAAAGGTCATTAGTACTTAGACAGTGGATGCTCATGCCACATGTCGGAAGATTCAAGACTCTTTTATGAGTTGGAAGATTACCAAGGAGGCAAAGTCACTTTTGGAGATGACGAGTAAGGGCAAGATAGTTGGAATAGGCAAGATTGGGAAAGAAGACAACCTAGTCGACCAAGTCAATCTTGTCAAGGGATTGAAGTACAATCTACTCAAGCATCTCTTAATTGCGTGACAAAGGTCAAGAGGTAAGGCTCACTTAGACAAATTGCTATATTTGTGATGCAACCACCAAAGAGACTAAGCTCTCGGGTAAGAGATCGGGTAATACCTACACTATTCCTCTTTCTAATCCAAGTTAGAATCTATCTTGTTTAAAAGCATCATTGCATGATGATTCTTGGATATGGCATCGTAGACTAGGTCATGTCGAGCATGCATATTATCAAAAAGCTTGCATCTCATGGTTTAGTTAGAGGTTTACCTAACTATGCATTTAAGAAAGATAAAACTTATGAAGCATGCACCAAAGGGAAATAGGTCGGATCATCTTTCAAATCTCTCAAAACTGTTTCCACATCCAAAGTGCTTGAACTGTTGCATACGGATTTATGTGGTGAAATCCTCGTAAAGAGTCTCGGAGGTAAATCATATGTACTTGTGATTGTTGATAACTACACACGATTTACTTGGGTTTGTTTTCTTAAAAACAAAAATGAAGCTTTCAAAGAGTTCAAAGCAAGCTCTGCAGGAAAATTCAAGTAGAGTCTCAAACTCGGATCGGAAGAATTCGAACCGACCATGGAAGGGAGTTAGATTACTTAGAATTTGTAGATTTCTGCGGTAAGAAAGGTATCTCCCACAACTTCTCAACACCTAGAACTCCTCAACAGAATGGAGTAATGGAGAGAAAGAACATAACACGATCCGCCTTACTATTTCCAGGTCGAGGCGATCAACACGTAAAACTACACACCGAACGGATGCCTCATCGGACCCATTTTGAAGAAAACTCCATATGAACTTTACAAGGGAAAGAAACCAAACATCTTATGAAGACTCGGATACTTCTCAACGCATTTCGAGTTGCATTAAATGAATCAGTATAACCATCTCATACTTATAGAGTTTTGATTCCAAGGCATTCTCTCGGATCTCGTAAACTTCTTTGAGTAAAATGGTATCTTCTCTAAGTGATACAGCTTTTACTTCTTATACTTCTTGCTTATCCGTAAGTGACTTAGACAACTGGTTCTCTATTCCGAGTCCCTCATCACTCGATTTATCACAGATTGAATAGACTAGTATTTTGCCTTTTCTCACTCGGAATCGGACTTCCAGTTATAAGCTCTATTATGTTATAGTCAATACTTTTAGTATGATTATTACTTAGTCTATATCAAGTTATCTCACTCTGATATTCTTTACTTATCTTGATTTATCGCTTAGACTAAGTCGGATGGAATTCCGAGTATCATTGATATTGGACTCAGAAAATTCCACTTCTCTTCGACTTAGATAATTAATTGCTTAATCATCGTAATTATTTATTATCTCGTGTCTAATCTTGGACCAAAGTATTTTAGACTTTGAGAACCAAAATTGATTTACTTTTGTAGGTTATTCAATCGAGGATACAGCTTTTCAAACTACAAAAGTAACCGGCTTCGAACGTCAAATCACCAGCAGACATGGCTTTTCACCTTCTCTCGCTCTAGTCCTGAAGATTGTGTCGGAGCCGTCTCGTTTCCAAATCTGGAAAACCTGAACGCCAAGCTTAACGGTGGTTTTAACCTTACCTCTCGGGACACCGCTAGTAGTTTTGTGACTTCCAAGAGAGTTAAACCATTGTCCAACGTTCACATTACAACGGATACTTTCTGAGTGACTCGTAAAGCTTCTATCAATGGTCACAGAGGACTCTCAGTCAGCGAGATGAAGATAACGGCTACTCGCTTGGTCATCTATAAATAGAAGCCACTTCACAAGACTTGAAGATTGCCGAACTTATTGTTAATATACATACTTGTGCAAAGTCTTTGTATTCATTCTCAATCTTCTACTTACAACTCCTATTCTGTAATTCATTACCTTATGAGTTCTAAGGTCTTGTACTCAGCTACAAACTCTTTCTTACTTTCTTTGTAAGGTCCCTTGACTAAGCTGTAAGGGTGAACTCAGCTTAGTTGTCCCTAGCTGTAAGGGTTATCTCAGCTAGGAAGTACTAGATCGGATAAGGGAATTTCCGAGTCTAGGAAAACTTGTATAGAGTTGTCTAAGGGAGCAACTCGGGTTCGGTCAGCTCACGGTATTTTATGGACTCAAAATAGTGGATTTGACTTCGTGTCCGGATTGACATGGTCCGTGGTTTTCTCGCCCTAGGAGGGTTTCCACGTATTCTCTAAGTGTTTACTCTCCGAGTTCATTTTAGACTTAGACTGTCTTAAAGTATTTGCTTTTCTTGCCATTTCTATCTATTCGGTCTTTTCGAGTCTCTACTTTTCCGACTCGTTTTGACTCGTAACCGCATTTTGTATTTTACGTGGCAAAAGAGTTTGAATTTCCACAAGATTTCTTCCTCACCCTATTCACCCCCTCTAGGGTGACTCGGACTCTCCCCGAGCAAACCTTCAATTGGTATCGAGCCTAGCCTTTCGTAAAGGATCTAACCATCCAAAGGTCTAAAGATCAAATGGCTTAGAACACCGGAGAGTTCGATGAAGGAAGATCTTCCAACAGGCCACCAAAATTCAAAGGATCAAACTTTGGGCACTCGGAAGAAGCTTATGGAATGTTTCCTCATGGATCATGATGAAGATGTATGGGAAATCATACGACAAGGAAACTACATTCCAATGAAGACAGAGGAATCCGAATTATTCCCAAGACAAAGGCTGAATTCACTCCAGAGCGAAGCTAGAAGTTCGTAAAGAACTTTAAGGCAATGAACATTTTGATGTGCGCCATTAGCTCGGAGGAATACAATCGAGTGTCCGCTCGCGACACAAGCAAAAGAAGTGTGGGACACACTTGTCAACACTTACGAAGGAACTAGCCAGGTCGACAAGCGAAGATTAGTCAATATCTTCATAAATACGAGCTATTCAAGATGGAGCCGAAGAGAACATTACTCGGATGTTCATTCGGTTTACCGAGATTACCAATAATCTCAAGTCTCTGGGTAAGAAGATCACACACGAGGAAATGTGCGTAAAGATACTCGAAGTCTACCCAAAAGAAGATGGGGTCCGAAGGTGACTCGCCATAGAGGAGGCTCGTAACCTCTCACTCTTAAAGCCGACGAGCTCATCGGAAAGCTTCTAACTCACGAAATCCATCTAGAAGAAGAGGATGCCGAGGGCAGCACCAAAAGAAACATAGCACCGAAAGCCTCGTAATCCAAAGAAGCAAATCCGAGCTCTTCCGACTCGAAGACGATCCCATGGCACTCATTACAAGAGGCTTCAAGAGAATGATGAAGCACAAAAGATGGGACAAAAGGCCAAAAGAAGAATTCTACAAGAAAGATAAGAGAGACAGAAAAGGTAAGTTTTCTTCCCCTTCAAAGTTATCTTTATCTAAGAATTCTGGTGTTTCGAGTGTGGCAAAGAAAGACCACATAGTCAAAGACTCGTCCGAAAAGGAAAAGGGACAGAAAGAAGAAGAAAGCCATGATGGCAACATGGAGCGATGAGGATTCATCGAAGATGATGAGGATTCGGACGACTCGAAATGTCCGATGGCAATTTCGACTCGAAGTCGAAAAGGAGTCGACTCGGACTCGGACAATGAGGAAACTAACCCTCAAGAGGTAATTGATTACTTCCTCAAATTCTCCAAAGTTGATTTAGCTAAATACATTTTTACTTTGGAAGAAAAGTCCAATTCGACTCTTCCCATTTCAAAGAACAACTTGAGTCAATTTCTTCCGAGAGCAATTCTTTGAAAAACGAATTGGAAAAACCGAGACTCACACTCGGAGAACTCAAGACTAGTGCTCAAACTAATGAGACCGAGTCCGAGTTACTCAGAAAGAGAATGAGCAACTAAAACGTAAGCTCACCGAGTCTCAAGATCTGATTTTAAAATTTACTCAAGGTCGAAAAACCTTGACATGCTCTTAGGATCACAATGTGTCTCCTTTCGAAAAGAAGGTCTTGGTTTCAACAGAGAAGAGGAATCCAATTCCTACTCGGAACTCGTTTAAAAATGATTCTGTAACCGTGAAGTTCAGGAAAGCCGAGCACGGTCCCATTCACGTAAATGAAAGAAGGACTAAGCCTGTAACCGTTTACAAAAAGAAACCATTCTCTCCTACTTCAAAAGGAAAAGTTTTCAAAAAGAAAGAGACACAGACTCAGCTTCTCGAGAGGAAGACTCGGAATCGGACAAAACCCAAAGTCATTCAAATCTGGGTTCCAAAACACCTTCTTCCTCGTAAAAGGACCACAAGTAAGGAATGTTACTGGGTTCGTTAGAGGAAGTGAGAAGGGTTAGATTCTCTCTGTTTTGCAGGTCACTCGAAAAGATCAAAAGGACACTGGTACCTTGACAAGTGGATGTTCACGCCACATGTCAGGAGATGCAGGACTCTTTTCCGAGTTGGAAAGACATAAAGGAGGAAAAGTGACCTTTGGGGATGATAGCAAAGGCAAGATAGTTGGTATTGGCAAGATTGGAAATGGAAGCAATCTGGTTAGCCTAGTCTACCTTGTCAAAGGGCTAAAATACAATCCGCTTAGCATCTCCCAACTATGCGACAAAGGTCGAGAGGTAAGATTCACTCAATCTAAGTGCTACATCTCAGATGAGACCACCAAAGAGATCAAGCTTTCAGGTAAGAGGTCAGGTAATACTTACATCATTCCTCTTTTCGACCCAAGTCAGAATTTATCTTGCTTAAAAGCATCTCTCCATGATGATTCATGGACTTGGCATCGTAGATTAAGCCATATTAGCATGCATACTATCAAGAAATTGGCATCTAATGGTCTAGTTAGGGTTTACCTAACTGTGTTTTTGAGAAAGACAAAGTATGTGAAGCATGCACCGGAGGGAAACAAGTCGATCTTCATTCAAATCTCTCGAAGACAGCTTCCACATCCAAAGTGCTTGAACTGCTACATATGGACTTATGTGGTGAAATCCCCGTGAAGAGTCTCGGAGGTTAATCTTACATACTTGTTATTATTGATGATTATTCACGATTTACCTGGGTGTGTTTTCTTAAGCACAAAAATGAAGCTTTCAAGGAGTTCAAGCAAGCTCTGCAGAAAAATTCAAGTTGAGTCTCGGACTCGGATCCAGAGGATTCGAACCGACCATGGAAGGGAGTTCGATTACTCGGAATTCTCGAGTTCTATGACAAAAATGGAATCTCTCACAACTTCTCAAGCACCTAGAACTCCTCAACAGAATGGAGTAGTAGAGAGAAAGAATAGAACCCTTGAAGAAATAGCAAGGACGATGATGATTGAGCACAACTTGCTTTACTATTTCTCGGCAGAGGCAGTCAACACAACCAACTACACTCGAATAGATGCCTCATCGGACCCATTCTGAAGAAAACACCTTATGAGCTCTACAAAGGGAAGAAGCCAAATATTTCCTATTTCGGACCATTCGGATGTAAATGCTTCGTTCACAACAACGGTAAGGATCACCCGACCAAGTTTGATGCTCGGTCGACGAAGGTATTTTTCTAGGTTACTCCTCTCACAAGCAAAGCTTATCGTATTTTCAATAAGCGAACTAACAAAGTGGAAGAAAGCATCCACGTAGTGTTTGATGAGCTTGAACAGAGAAGCCAAGTGAGTCGTCATACTCGTAACCGAAGCTCAGTAGAGATGATGATGAAGACGAGCCTAGAAAGACTCGGACTCAACCTCGCTCGTAATGAAGTCACTCGTAACGAGGTAACTCGTAATGAGACAACTCAAGAGCTTGCTCGTAACGAGCAAGTTGATGAAGAGGGTCACTCGGAACAAGCTTCTAAAGATCAAGCGGCTCAGCCCACAAATCTCGTGAATTAGAGAACCGGTAAAGCATTCAAATTTACTCCCAGTCATCCCCAAGAAAACATAATTTCGGATATCAACAATGGGGTAAGAACTCGTTCCTCTCTACATAATCTATGTGCATTCACCGCATTCATTTCATTAAACGAACCCAAAAATGCACTAGAGGCCCTTAATGAACCTGAATGGGTAGAGGCCATGCAAGAGGAACTCAATCAATTCGAGAGAAACCAAGTCCGGACTTTGACCAACCGACCTTCCGACCACCCAGCTATAGGAACCAAATGGGTTTTCAAGAACAAACTAGATGAGGGTGGAGTGGTAGTCGAAACAAGGCTAGACTTGTGGCTCAAGGCTATAATCAAGAAGAAGGAATTGATTATAGGGAAACCTTTGCACCTGTAGTCGAATCGAAGCTATCGAATATCGTTGGTATTTGCATCCAAGCATGCATATTAAATTATATCAAATGGATGTTAAGGGTGCATTTCTCAATGGTTTTATTGAAGAAGAAGTCTATGTCGAACAGCCTCCTGGTTTTGAAAACTCGTAATTTCCAAATCATGTTTTCAAACTTCAAAAGGCTATCTATGGTCTTAAACAAGCACCTCGAGCTTGGTATGAAAGATCGAGTAGCTTCTTGGTTCAAAATGATTTTAAAAGAGGATAGATCGACGAGACTCTCTTCATAAAAACTAAGGGGAAAGATTTCCTTATTGTTCAAATCTATGTTGATGATATTATCTTCGGTGCTACTAATGAATTTCTGTGCCGAGAATTTTCTCGGGTTGATGAGTCAAGATTTCCAAATGAGTATGATGGGAGAACTCAACTTCTTCCTTGGGTTACAAATCAAACAAGACAGAGATGGGATCTATGTCCATCAATCAAAGTACACCAAGGAACCGCTGAAGAAATACAAACTCCAAGATGCAAAGCATGCATCTACTCCCATGAGCAAGCAGTATAAAGCTTGACTCGGACGAGCAAGGTAAAGCAATAGATTAGAAACTTTATCGAGGTATGATTGGATCTTTGCTATATCTTACTTCCAGCAGAGCTAGATATAATGTTCGATGTTTGCCTATGCGCAAGATTTCAAGCTAACCCAAAAGAATCACATCTCACTCGCGGTGAAAAGAATATTCGGATATCTTGCAGGTACTCGTAATTTAGGTCTATGGTATTCCAGAGACTCGTAACTGACTCTTACTCGGATACTCGGACGCGGACTCACGCAGGATACAAAGTTGATCGAAAGAGCACATCCGGAGCTTGCCAATTTCTCGGGTCAATCCCTAATATCTTGGCATTCAAAGAAACGTAACTCGAGTAGCTCTATCAACCGCCGAAGCCGAATATATTGTAGCTGGAGCTTGTTGCGCTCGCATTCTATGGTTTAAGCAACACTTGAAGGATCTTGGACTATTCCTCAACTCAGCTCCAATCAAGTGTGACAACCAAAGCGCAATCAGCATCACCAAGAATCCTGTCCAAGCACTCGAAAACAAAGCATATCGAGGTCGGATATCACTTCTTACGTGATCACTCGTAAAAGGTGATATTGAACTTGAGTTCATTCCTACTAATCTTCAATGAGCTGATATCTTTACTAAGCCTCTTGGTGAAGATCAGCTTTGTTTTATTCGGAATGAGCTTGGTATGTTAAATGCTTAATTATGTGCTATTCTTATTCATTGCATAATTCCGTGTTATGTGTTTTCACTTTTAATAACCATTAGCTCAGCTTGATTCAAGTGATACTAGGCTGGTAGTTATTTCTTGTTTCGAGTCACTCGAAAACCAATCTGAGTCAAACTCGGACGTAAAGAAACTTGGACTTCAAATTTTCTCAAACTATCTCTAGAACAATGGAGAGTTTCGGATCATATTTTTAAAATCTTTCTCTCTCTCTCTCTCGAGCGCCGTGATCAGATATTAGCCGTGGATTTCTAACCACCGAAATTTTAACCGTTGAAGAGAACCGTCACACCGGTCTTCGGTGACTCGATGGACAAGCCGAGTCGAACGGAGTTATACTTAACGGATAGTTGACGAGCTTCTATTTTTTATAAATAGCACCTATTCATCTTCGTCTCTGTATTCTACATTCCATTTCTCTCAAATGAAACTTTTCGCGGAAGATTTCTACATGAACAAGTCATCCTTGAACTTTTGCAACCGTCGAAGAAGCCATCTCTCGTAAGTTTCGATCGCTTCCTCATCGACACCTTTTTCGTTTTTTCTCTTCTACCTCTCCTTCTCTTTTCTACTCGAAAGTTTCATCTTTCCTTCCTTCTCTCAAAATGCCTAAAAGAGGTAACCATCCCGACTTCCAGGTCTCCTCCTCTTCCAAAAAGCCTCGCACCAAAACGCCGTAAAGCTCAACCCCTCCAAACCCATTGTCACCCAAAGACCTTGCGGCTGGACGACAAGTTCTTTCCTACAACCAAATTCTCTTGGTTGGCTCACATTCAAACCACCGGAGCATATCACTTCATGTGCTTGAGCGAGTTCATTTATCCCGAACTTGTTTCGAGTTCTACACTCACCTTACCCACTCCGAAAATGTTCTAACCTCCAGGGTTCGAACATCACCGTTCGCATCAACACCTCTCTCCTCCACCGCTTGTTCAAGGTCTCCTCTCTCTTCTTGAACAGCAACCCCATTCCGTTCATCGAAGTCGCCGATGACTTCTTTGAACAAGTACGCCAAAGAGTTCCCTAAGTCCCGAAAAACTTTTCGTGACTCGCTTGAAGTCGAAGCTCGCCTTCAGTGCTTTCTGCTAATGAGAACCTTTTTCTCACAAAGCATTCCAAGCAAGGAGAACCCCAACTCCAAGCACCTCAAAGCTCTCTTTGACATTCTTGAGGGCTACGAAGTAGACCTCTTCCCCTCCATCATTGAGCGGATGGCCGCCGTGCCAGCTCAACTTCAATCTAAGAAGAACACCTCCCTTCCTTTTGGTGCTCTTCTCACCCTTGTCTTCAAACAATTCCAAGTTCCTCTCCCTTCGGACCCAAACGCTGTGTTTGAGGCCGCCGTTGTTGTCGGCAACAAGGAACTGCAGGGTACGGATACCGGAAACCGAACCTGGTGTCCGGGTGCATAACTCGGAGCCGAGGCCCCCTTCTCCGCCTCGGACTCGAAATCAACCCCTCTCTCTCTCCCTCTCCACCTTGTGGTGCTTCCATGTCAGTGCCTCCAAAACTCTCTCTCGCTCTCTTGTCCCCCACTTTTATGGACAAGATCGGCTCCGTGTCCTCCGATTTCAGAGACATGCTCCGGTCTTTCAAACTTGTTCTCCAAAACCCGACCATCAACCAAAAGACCGGCCAATCCCAAATCCGAGAGCAGCAGTCTCTTGTTCTTGAGATGAGGGCACTGGTGAAGGAGCAGCAAGAGCTGGTCGAGCTCCTCGAGAGAGAAGGTCCGAGGCGGCTCGAGACCATGATGACTCGTAGGCGTCCAAGCGTCTTCGAGCCCGAGTCCGACCTCCTCGGACAGCGGGGATGAAGATGCGGAAGCTGCAGATGCCGAGGAACTCCGCGGCTGAGGCGAGTCCTTCCAGGCAAGGGAAGGAACACCACGAAGAAGCAAGTGGGAACTGCCGAGGGTCAGCCTGCTCCACAAGCTCAAATAGTCAGACTCAGCTCGCATGCTAGCCTGGGTGGGTCGAAGACTTAGCTACACCAGCTGGTTGGACAAAGCAGCCCCTCCAGCTACCGAGGTTCCAAGGGAAGAACCCCTCGATCCACTCACTCCGGTCGGCCACTCGGAGCCGAGCCCCCGAAGATCATACCGGTTCTCCCTCCGCCGTGCTCAAGCACATCGTCAAGGTCATACCAGCGACGGCGCACCTCTACTCCCTCCGCCTCCACTCGTAAATCCCCTCTCCCTCGTAGGCACTATGCACTCGTGTGACAATTCCACGATCCGCTAGATTCTTCTTCTTCCGAGTGATTTTTCTTTCTTTCTTTTGTCTAGACATCTCATTTGTACTTGAATATTCTTTTCTTCCCTTCTTTCTATTATTTTTTTTTGCTGAAAGGCAAGGGGAGAAATAGAATAGAGTCGAAAACTTGTTGTCTTGTTTAGGGGAGTTTTCCTGTAATACTGGAATTTAAAAAAGCGAGTTGAAAAGCATAGAATTATTGAGTATTTTTCCCTGCAACTAGGGGGTTTGAGTGGTCGATTTTATTTACGGCTGGACATATTACGTTAGAATTCCTTTGGAGGCTGGTATTGAATAAATTAAATCAAGGAAATTGCATTCCTTTTTCATCCGAGCTAAACTGTTGGGTGATTAGGAATTGTCGTGGTCGGCGTATTAAAATAAGTTAGGACGCCGCAAAGATAAGAGGATGGAAGGGAGAAGATATAGACTTGTCGTATATGGGCCATGATTATTTTTACTAAATTATGAAGAGATGATTAAGCTTATTTGGGGGTCCAATACGGAGCATTAATCGCCAATTAAGCAAGCGAGTGGAGAGAGGGGAAAACAAAGAGGAAGAAGGCTCGGGAGAGCCCGAGCAAGCAGAGAAGGAACGAGCAGGAGAAACAGAGAAAGGGAGGGAGAAAGAGAGGGCGAGCGGGAACCGAAGAAGAGGCCGGAGGCCGGCGGGCGGAGCGGCGAACGTGGGCCGGTAGCGGACAAAGGCGAATGGAAAAGAAACGGAGCAAAAGAGGGTCAGGCGAGAGGAACCGATAAGGAGAGAAGGCGAACGGTGGGAGGGCCAAGGAGGCCGAGCGGGGCTGGCGACGATCGCAGAGCCGGAAACGACGGTCGGTGACGCGAGCAGCGGCGAGCGGGAAGAAAGCGAGAGACTGGGACAGAGCAAGGGCGAAGGAAGGGCCCGGCGAGGGCAGCGCGAGAGGTTCCAAGAGGCCGGAATCGGGAAAGGTAGTGGGGAAAAAGAGGGAAAGACCGGCGGCGAACGCGCCGGGGCCCGGACCGAGAATCGGCGGAGGCTAAAAACGGCAAGCCGAAACAGGGGAAGCAAAAACCGAGCGATCGAGCAAAGACAAGTGGAGACAGAGACCGGAATCGAAGGCGAGAGTAAAAGACTTCAAAATCAATCCCTAAAACCCGAGAATTTCGGTGGGTAGTCTTATACTCTAAACTATTAGTAATTTCGAAACCCCAATGGATTTATTGTGAATGTTGAATGTGTTATGTGAATATTGAATTGTTGTGAACGTTGAATATCCGTATTGCAGAACGGACCTAATCGTTGTTTAAGATTGAAATAAGAGCTTAGAATGAATTTAAGGAATTGAGAGGGCTGAATCGTAAAATGAAAGGAGTTACTTGGGTTAAATAGTAGAACAAAATTGGGAATTTCGAAGAGATTAATAGTTACTTAAGGTTGAATTGGAGCATGCCGAGTCCGAAGAGGTTAGGTTGCATAGGTCAAATGAGTAATATTGAAGTTTCGGTTAGCTATTAAGGATGAAGGGTTGGGACATTGATATGAATTATGAGTTAATTAAGTCTTATTAGAGATTCTTGAACCTACGGTATTAAAGAGCTAATTACGAACATTGGGCAATGGTAGGTCGAAGTATAAGGAGAAGTATGAATTCGTATTGAGTGATGCGCAATTGGGATACGTAAGTGAGAATTGGGTGATGGTGAGATTAATTACGTTCAAAGTATATTTAAATCCTCAAGGTTGAATTGAGCGAAGATAAGCGAAGGTAACCGAAACTAAATAATGGAAAAGTGATTAAGAGTTACATAACTAAGGATGGACAAGTAAGAGTTAAGTAATGAGTTAGAGACATACAATGGGAATTTGAGGCGAGTGAATGGTAAGGTTAAGTTGAGGAATTGGAATAAAGACAGGGAGTTAAGGAAAGTTGAGATGTGAGCAAACAAAGTGGATTCATAGTGTAGAGACATAAAGCGAGGAATGGAGGTGAAGAGAATGAATTGTGACGAATTGAACGTAACTTAAGTGATATGTATTTGTGGTTATTGTGGCTCGGAAAGTGGAGATAATCGTATTCAATTGATGAATTGAGATAGATAAAGTTGGAAAAGAGTTGAGAATGATTGCTTGCAATGAATGGTGATTATTCGTACAATGTGATTGCTTTACGTGATGCGCAAAATAGTTTCGAAAGGAGTTTTGTATTTTACGTGAAATGATTCTTGATTGCAATTTCTTGTGAACTGTCTTTCGAACGTGAATGTGTTTTAAAGAAGCAAAGCTGATTTGAGAAAGTGAATTTATAAGGGTGACACGTGGTGTCATGCCTTCCTTGATACCAAATCGATTGAGAAAGTTGTGAAGTGAATGTGATGGATGAGAATGTGCAAATAGTTTTGAATCGACAGGCTACGGATCGTTTAGCATACCGAAGTGTTCAAACTGGGGACGCCTGACTAGAAACTTTGAGGGAAGGGTTCTAATAGGGGTCCTGCAGAGGCGGGATGCCCGCCCGAGACTTCCCGAAGATAGGTCCCGGGAGCCTTTTTGTCGCGGTCGCGCCACGAGATGAAAGAAGTGCTAGTTCGAATCCTCGGAAGGCCCGGAAAAGTTGATTCAACCCCAAAAGTATGTTCATGAATGTGAAACTGTGTTTTTAAGTGATTGAAGAGTCTTGATCTTTTTCATTGCAAGAGATTTCGAGTGAAAAGTATATAGATTTCTATTACGCTATTATGCTTTCAGTAGATTTCATTATTATGAGTATTATGTGTAAAGAATTTCCATTTTAAGGGTATAAGACTCCGGTGAGCCCGTGGATTATTGCTCACCCCCACAAATTGCCCCGTCCCCACCCGAGTGTTGCAGGTACATTTTAAGCAAGCATAATCTACACTTAACATGCTTCGGACTCCTGCCGATTGTTGACGGTTGAAGTGACCCAAGTGGCTGTCATGTATTATTTATTTCTAAATGATTGTACTTGTAATTTAGTGCATATAGTTGTACCAAATGTATAGTAACCAGTTAGATTGTTTTAAGTTTTACCGTATGATTGGTTGAACTCCGGCGTGTGGCCGTTGAGTTGTATACTCCGAGCGTGTGGCTTGTCGAGTTTTATTATGCTTTTTATGCGGGATTTTTAGGCTTTAAGCCTATGGGTTAGTCCATGTTACAAACAGAACTCTGCAGTAATTTTTATAGAATCCCAGATTCTTTTGGGAAAACCACCGATATTACTTTTAAGTTGAGTTTAGACAACCAAACCAACACCGGAAAGAGCCTTGGGAGTTCCTCTAAGGAACTGCGGCGATGTAATACTCCCGGGGGTGTTTTGGGGTGTTACATTTTCCTTTTAATCCTTGTAATTTTTGTTGAGTTCAATGAATTAATGCTTTCTCTTACATGATTTACGTGTGTATAATCTTTACGAGTTTACATTATTTCATTGCTAAGCGGTTTTAGTTTATGCTCTCACTATATACCTCTTGCTCCGATACACTGAGAATTCTTTGCTCAACTTTCCTCATGAGCAACTACTCGGAGTCAGATTTTTTTTCACTAACAAAGTTTACGTCTAAGAATGGAATGCCTTTCATCAAAAGGGGAGATTAAAGACTCGGACACTTCTCAACGCATTTCGAGTTGCATTAAATGAATCGAGTATAACCATCTCATACTTATAGAGTTTTGATTCCAAGGCATTCTCCGTATCTCGAAACTTCTTTGAGTAAAATGGTATCTTCTCTAAGTGATACAGCTTTTACTTCTTATACTTCTTGGTTATCTGTAAGTGACTTAGACAAGCTGGTTCACGTGTTCCGAGTCCCTCATCACTCAAATTTATCGCAGATTGAATAGACTAGTATTTCGTCTTTTCTCACTCGGAATCGACTTACGGTTATAAGCTCTATTATGTTATAGTCGGTACTTTTAGTATGATTATTACTTAGTCTATATCAAGTTATCTCACTCGATATTCTTTACTTATCTTGATTTATCGCTTAGACTAAGCGCAAATCCAAAATCTTTGTAGATAGAGCCAATCATTAGTTCCCAACCGTGGGGCGAATGAAATCCGATTTATCGGATGGAATTATGAGTATCATTGATATTGGACTCGAGAAAATTCCACTTCTCTTCGACTCGGATAATTAATTGCTTCATCATCGTAATTATTTTATTATCCGTGTCTAATCTTGGACCAAAGTATTTTATACTTTGAGCACCAAAATTGATTTACTTTTGTAGGTTATTCAATCGAGGATACAGTTTTCAAACTACAAAAGTAGCCTGAGCTTCGAACGTCAAATCACCAGCGAGACATGGCTTTTCACCTTCTCTGCTCTAGTCCTAGAAGATTGTGTCGGAGCTGTCTGTTTCCAAATCTGAAAAGCTGGAACGCCAAGCTTAACGGTGGTTTTCACCTTACCTCTCGGGACATCGCTAGTAGTTTTGTGACTTCCAAGAGAGTTAAACTGTTGTCCAATGTTCACATTACAGCGGATACTTTCGAGTGACTCGAAAGCTTCTATCAACGGTCATGAGAGGACTCTCGGTCAGCGAGATGAAGATAACGGCTACTCTGCCTGGTCATCTATAAATAGAAGCCACTTCACAAGACTTAAAGATTGCCGAACTTATTGTTAATATACATACTTGTGCAAAGTCTTTGTATTCATTCTCAATCTTCTACTTACAACTCCTATTCGCAATTCATTACCTTACGAGTTGTAAGGTCTTGTACTCGATTACAAACTCTTTCTTACTTTCTTTGTAAGGTCCCTTGACTAAGCTGTAAGGGTGAACTCAGCTTAGTTGTCCCTAGTTGTAAGGGTTATCTCAGCTAGGAAGTACTAGATCGGATAAGGGAATTTACGAGTCTAGGAAAACTTGTATAGAGTTGTCTAAGGGAGCAACTCGGGTTCGATCGAGTTCACGGTATTTTGTGGACTCAAAATACTGGATTTGACTTCGTGTGCGGATTGACACGGTCAGTGGTTTTCTGCCCGGGAGGGTTTCCACGTATTCTCTAAGTGTTTACTTTCCGAGTTCATTCTAGACTCAGACTGTCTTAAAGCATTTGCTTTTCTTGCCATTTCTATCTATTCGGTCTTTCCGAGTCCGTACTTTTCGACTCTGTTTTGACTCGAAGCGCATTCCGTATTTTGCTTGGCAAAAGAGTTTGAATTTCCACAGGATTTCTTCCTCACCCTATTCACCCCCTCTAGGGTGACTCGGACTCTCCCGAGCAAACCTTCATCTTATACTTCAAACCCTTCGGATGTAAGTGTTATGTTCACAATAATGGTAAGGATCACTCGACCAAGTTTGATGCTCGGTCGGATGAAGGTATCTTTCTTGGTTATTCATCTCATGCTAAAGCTTATCGAATTTTTAATAAAACAACTAACAAAGTGGAAGAAAGCATCCACGTTGTTTTTTATGAGATTGATCAGGGAAAACCAAGTGAGTCAACATTCTTAGATCCGAAACTCGGTCGAGATGAAGATGATCTTACCGACGCCGAGCTCGAGACAGAGTCAAAGGAAAGCAGCTTAGAATATCATGACTCGGACTCGGCGAGTTATGGAGCCAGCTCATAATGCTTGAAGGCTAAACACATGAGCAAGGTCAAACAGATTAGATCGCTAAAGATCAACTAGTTCAACCCACAAATCTGGTGAATTAGAGAACAAGTAGAGCATTCAAATATGTTTCGAGCCACCCACTGGAGAACATCTTGTCCGACATCAATAATGGGGTAAGAACTCGCTCTTCTTTACAAAATCTATGTGCATTCATGGCATTTATATCATTAACTAAACTCGGAAATGCACTAAAGGCCCTAAATGAACCTGAAAGGGTAGAGGCCATGCAAGAGGAACTTAATCAATTTGAGAGAAACCAAGTCTCGGAATCCGACCAAACGACCATCAAATGGATATTAAATTATATCAAATGGATGTGAAATGTGCTTTTCCGAATGGTTTTATTCAAAAGGAAGTCTATGTTGAGCAACCCCTGGATTTGAAAACTCGGAATTTCCAAATCATGTTTTCAAGTTGCAAAAGGTTCTTTATGGTCTTAAACAAGCTCCCGGAGCTTGGTATGAAAGACTGAGCGGTTTCTTGGTTGAAAATGATTTTAAAAGAGGTCAGATTGACAAAACCTTTTTTATAAAAACCAAGGGGAAAGACTTTCTTATTGTTCGATTTACGGTTATGATATCACTTTTAGAGCTACTTAATGAAAATCTCTGTCGAGATTTTTCCGAGTTAATGAGACGAGAATTCCAAATGATCATGATGGGAGAGCTCAATTTCTTTCTTAGTCTGCAAATCAAACAAGAAAAGGATGGCATTTATGTCCATCAATCTAAGTATACCAAGGAATTGCTGAAGAAGTACAAACTTCAAGATGCAAAACATGCAGCGAACACCAATGAGTAAGCAACATGAAACTGGACTCGGACGAAAAAGGTCAAGCGAGTAGATTAGAAACTCTATTAAGGTATGATTTGATCTCTGCTATATCTCACATCCAAGTAGGCCGGACATTATGTTTAGTGTATGTCCGTGCACAAGATTCCAAGCTAATCCAAAAGAATCACATCTCACTATGTTGAAGAGAATTTTTAGATCTCTTGGAGGGACTCAAAATTTAGGTTTATGGTTATCAAGAGACTTAGAACCGACCCTTACTGGATACTCGGATGTTGACTATACTTGGATACAAGGTTGATAGAAAGAGCACCTCAGGAGCATGCCGGTTTCTAGGTCAATCCCTTATATCTTGGCACACAAAGAAGCAAAACTCGGTTGCTCTATCAATCGTTGAAGCTGAGTTCATTGCAGTCTGGAGCATACCGTGCTCGGATTCTATGGACAAGCAACACTTGAAAGACCTTTGACTTTCATTCAAATCAATTCCAATCAAGTGTGACAATCGAGTGCAATCAGCACGACTAAGAATCCGATCCAAGCACTCAAAGACAAAGCATATTGATGTCGGGTATCATTTTTTGAGAGACCATTCCGAGAAAGGTGATATTGAACTTGAATTCATTCCTACAAAATTTTAATTAGTTGATATCTTTACTAAGCCACCTAGCGAGGATCAGTTTTGTTTTATTAGGAATGAACTTGGCATGATAAATGCATGATTATGTGTTTTTGCTTTTTAATAACAATTAGTTCGGTTGACCCACTGATAAATACAAGGTTGATAAATGCATGATAAATGCATGAATTCATTCCTACAAAATTATCTCGCATGGTTATGTGACGCATGTTCCTTTCATTGCCTTAATAACAATTAGTTCAGTTGACCCAATGATACTGAGCTAGGAGTTATTATCTGTTTGTGCTTTACGAGTCACTCGAAACTTTCTTGAGTCAGACTTAGTTTTTAAGAAAATTGGACTTGAAACTTTTGAAATCATCTCTAGATTAGTGGAGCATTTTAGAAATTTCTTTTAAAATTTCTCTCTCTCTGCCGCACGCATTTATCGGTGAACTAGTCACCTGGGAGACAGATCTTGGAATTCTAACCATTGGAGAGCGGAACGGACACACCGTGCCGAGGCGGTCGTTAGAAGTTTGGGTCAGAATGGATACTTGAAGGACATTCCTTTCGCTATAAATAGCATCCCTTTTGCTTCCTTTTGCTAATTTACTCTCTATTAACCTAAACTGCTGCGTACTTACTCTCACAATCTAAGCTCTCAAGTGTTCTTAACTCTCTCTCTCTCTCTCTCTCTCTTTTCTTCGAGTTCACTCTCTTTCTTCTCAAACACCTCAACCATGCCTAAGAGAGGTTCCGCTCCAGTGCTTTCTAGGGTCCGCAACAAAGAAGCCTAGAACTAAGAACTAAGAGGGTGGTTCTAACCCCTCCAAAATCCTAATCACCCAACACCTTACGTTGGATGACAAGTTCTTTCGAACCTCAACCTTGTTATGGTTGAAACACATCAAAACCACTGGAGTATAGAACTTTCTATGTTTCAGTGAGTTCATGTACCCGTAACTCGTTGCTTGAGTTCTACTCAAACCTTTCTTGCTCGAGGGGATCATCACCTCCAGAGTTCGCAACACTTTGGTACATATAAATCTCTCTCTCCTCCATCATCTTTTTAAAGTCTCTTATATCTTTCTCAATAGCAACCCATCCCCTTCAACGAGGTTGCTGATGAGTTCTTTGAAAAATATGCCAAGGAACTCCCTTAGTCACGCAAGATTGTTTTTGTAACTCGGATGAAGACCGAGGATAGACTTTTGTGTTTCTTGCTGATGAGAACTTTCTTATCTCATCATTCTAGCAAAGAGAATCCCAACTCAAAGTTTATTTGACATCCTCGAGGGCTACGGTGTATACCTCTTTCCCGCTATAATCGAGCGAGATGACCTCCGTGCCAGCTCGGTCAAAGAAATCCACCCCTCTTCCTTTTGGAGCCCTCCTTACCCTTGTTTTTAAGCAATTCAAGATTCTGCTCCCCTCGGACCCAAATGAAGTGTTTGAGGCTACCATCATCATTGGCGAGAAAAGAGCTCCTTGGATACGGGTACCGGGAAACCCAACCTAGTGTCCGGGTCCACGACTCGGAATGGAGGCAACCTTTCCCTCCGTCTCCGCCTCGGACTCGGACTCTCCTCTCACTTCCTAGTCCACTTGGCAATGCTTCCACTCGGGTCCTCCTCGAGAGGCCATTGCTGCTCTGTCTACCGCACTAATAGACAAGCTCACTTACGTGTCCGTGAAAATCCGGGACATACTTCGCTCTTGCAAGTCCGTCCTTCAATCCATGACCATCAACATGAAAACAGCGCATTCTCATATTCGAGAGCAACAAGATGTGCTCCTTGAAATGAAGAATCTGGTTAAGGAGCGATAGGAGATGCAATAGGAGATGCTCGAGCTCCTCCGAGAAAGGCGATCGAAGGCCACTTAGGACCCGGACAACTTAGACACGTCTAAAGAGTCCTCGAGCCCTGCTAAGTCTCCCTTCGGAGAGGCAGCAGAAGAAGAAGACGAAGCTGCGGCTGAAGCAGCTCTTTCTAAGGAGAAGGAGGAAGAAAATAAGGAAGAGAAGGAAGAGAAGAAGGAGGAAGAACGAGAGAAGAAGGAAGAAACCGAGGGACAAAGTGCTGCAGCTTCCTCCACTGAGACCGATAAGCTCGGACATGCAGCCTGAGTGAGTTAGAAGACCTCGTGGATGTTGGACAGTCCGCAGCAGTCAAGCTAACAAAAGCACCCCCTCTCGTAACGTTCCAAGATGATGAGCCTCCGGACGACCTAGTTCGGGTCAGCCACTCGGAGCCGAGCCACTTCTAGAGATATCGATGCTACCGCCGCCCAAATCATCAATATCATCACAAGCATACCAGACGCAGAGGCACTCGCACGCTCATCCGCCTCAACTTAGACTACCCCAAATCCACCATCTTAATTTCTTTTTCTCTTATTTTATTTCTTTTATTTGTCCGGACATCAATTGTATCCACTGGATACATTCTTCTCTATTTTTGTTTTTGCTTGAAAGGCAAGGGGGAGAATATTAGAAAAATTGTTGTCTTGTTTAGGGGAGTATTCTCACCCTCTTTTCTATGTATTTTACGTGTTTTCTATATATATATATGAATGAAGTTTTTATTTTCGAGCATACTGATTTCCGAGTTCACTCTTTCCGAGTTTGAATTTTTATTATTTAGTCTTGCTCTAATACATCGGTTCACATTATTTTTCTCTCTATCTCACTTTGATATACTTACTTATGATTCTTACCTGTATGAGTAATATGCGAAATATTCTAAGTACGAATCACTTCACTCATTACTCTATATTATGAGATATTCTACTAAGTAAGAATGAAAACTCATGATCATTTTACTAACAAAGTTTGTATCTAAGTATGAATGCCTTTCATCAAAAAGGGGAGATTGAAGACTCACACTCGAATCTAGATCATTCGGAGTACTACATAAAGACTCGGTACAAACCTCATCCCTCCTAAGTTTTGATTACAAGTCATTCGAGTACCATAGAAACTCCTGTTTAAGTTTTCATTCGATTCCGAGTCGACTCGTAACACAAGTTCTTGTCTATCTTCTAACATTGATGTTTCGAGTCACTCGAGACAGCACTCGGATTTATCGCATGTTCAAATAATCTTTCTAACACTTCTTATCCGAGTTCTAACTGCATATTCGAAGTAAAGTGAATTACGACATTGATTCATCTTTCTAAGTCGGTATGTTTGTTTGAGAATTATTTGTCCGGATCAAGTACGTATACTCGATGTTGTCACTCTTATAACTTGATCTTTCTTAGGACTAACTTTAATGGAATTTCAGTATAATGAATATTAGACTCGGAAAATTCCACTCTTCTACTGACAGAGATAATTATGCACTTAATTATCTTAATTAAATTATTATCTCGTGCCTCATCTTGGACCAAAGTATTTTATACTTTGAGAACCAAAATTATTTACTTTTGTAGGTTATACAAATGAGGTCATCTTATTTTTGAATTACAAAAGTAACCGGCTTAAGCTCGTCAATCACCGACGAGACAAGGCTTTTCTACTTCTAAGACGTTGTGTCGGGGTTGTCTTTTCCAAAGCTGGAAAACTTCAACGCTAAGCTCAACGGTGGTTTCCACCCTACTTTTCGGACTACTCTAGTTGATTGGACAACCCTTAGGAGTCGAGAGCCGTTACACAAAATTCACATCTCAACGAATCTTTTACGAGCGACTTAGAAAAAATCGTTACAACGGTCACAAAAGACTTCGTTCACAAATTAGTCACAACGGCTAATCTGCTTGGTCATCTATAAATACAAGCCACCTCTCAAGATTTGAAGGTTGTTGGAATTATTGTTGAAATACATTAGTTAAGCAAAAGTCATTGTATTCATACTCAATCTTCTATTTATAACTCCAAGCTTGTAATTCATACTTTCTCGGTTGTAAAGTCTTCTAATCTGTTACATACTCTTTCTTAATTTCTAAGCAAGGTCCCTTCACTGAGCTGTAAGGGTTAACTCAGCTCGGTTGTCCCTATCTGTAAAGGTTACCTCGGTTAGGAAGTACTAGATCGAGATAAGGGAATTTCTTAGACTAGGAAAACTCTATAAGGAATTGTTAAGGGAGCAATTATGGTTGAGTCAGTCTCACTGTATTTTGTGGATTTAAAATAGTGGCTTAAACTTGGTGCTTTGACTAGCATTGTTTGTGGTTTACTCGCCCGGGAGGTTTGCACGTATATCCGAGTTTACACTTTTTCTTAGTCCAATCTAGGCTCAGATTGTCTTGAGTACTCTTTTGAAGCTTAAATCTTCCAAGTTTGTTAAAATTTCCTCATCACCCTATTCACCCCCTCTAGGGTGACTAAGACTCTCCTAGAGCAAACCTTCATATGTCTTCCCGGACGACATACTACTATTTTGGCAAATGGAGGATATCGACTTATCCGCTATTACGCTTGGCGTTATTTGAGTTAATATGTTCATAATCTGTTCTATTTTTTTACTATTAATTTCAATTTCCAACTACATAGAATTAATATGTGAGGTGGCTAAACGAGAATGAGAAGGACTTCGTTCAGCTTCCGAACCCTTCCATTATTCAAGCAATTGGGCGGACTCGTGACGACCGATTCACCTATATCACCGATGTCATAAAAGATACTACGAAGGATAAAACATGGTACTTGGCGAAGTTCAATGAGCGTTAAGTATACAAAATAATGAACTAATTAATTGAAGTTTTATATGGTGTTATACATACTTATATGACAATGTGTTACTTGTGGTTATGTAGCAACCATTGGATGCTTGCTGCCCTATATCCAAGGGCTAATATTGTCTACTCGAATTGATCCTCTTGGTCATGACGTGAAGGAAGATATCAAGGACGTCGTCGAGGTATGAGTTCATACTTTTAATCATTTTATGCTCGTTTAATTAGTGATATGTTCAATGATATGTCCAACTTGAATTTTATTTTTTCGATTAAAAATACTGCTCTAATTTGTTACTATTATGGCGGAGGCATTAAAGACAAATGA
The DNA here is from genome assembly GCA_021018815.1 of Talinum fruticosum. NCBI lineage: Eukaryota > Viridiplantae > Streptophyta > Magnoliopsida > Caryophyllales > Talinaceae > Talinum > Talinum fruticosum. The sequence continues at coordinate 6,065,560 of JAITYX010000033.1, read as the reverse complement.
GTTAAGAGAGCACAACAACTAATTGTCCCCGTCAATGTGAGGTTCTCTTGTTTATTAGAATCTACTTTAATTGTTTTTCATTTCATATTACTGTTGCTAGCTACATAAAGTACTTATTAATTCTCTATGTGTTGGAAATGTATTTTTATAATGCCATATACAATTGAGGAGCATGGAGTATGGCTTCTACATTTTCCAAGTACACGAAAGAGATTCCGGTTGAACTCGATTTAAATACTAGTCCCAAAGAGGTATACTTGCACTTGTAATTGATTATATTCTTTTTCAGCTTGATTAACACTCTTGCACTACTTGACCTAATTAATATGTCTTTTACGAGCATTGGTTAGGATGTTTCCCAGAAAGAAGCCACCCACTTCCTATACGAGATGAAGTGCTCAACCAGCTTAAAACAAGGGTTGACACGGTTTGTACATAACCGTATAAAGAAATAGGTTACAATATTTCTTCATTATTTAATTGGTCAAGTTTGTGATTTTAGTAGTCATACGAGTTATACATATTGTATATATTTTTAAAGTGACTTGTACCATATATATACAAAATGTGATGAGTTTGTCTGTTTTGTATATATTTTGGTGAAAAGTGTATTGGTTGTGGTTTGTGTATGTGTTTGTATATAATTTTTGTACTCGTATAGAGGGCAAGCAAACACAAAAAAGTTATAAAAAAATTCGGACTTATTACTATGGTTCTTAATGCAAAATCGTAGTAGAAGGCTTATCTATGACGACGATTCTTTCTTCCGAACCATTGTCATAGGTGCTCTTTCATCTACAGAGGATTTCCTATAACAACGATTAAGAAGGAACCGTCGTCCTAGATAAGTCTTTTACTATGATGTTTCCATCTCGAATTGTCATCATATAAGACCTATGACTAGGTTCAAAATTGTAGTCAAAGGTGGTACATACAACGACGCCTGTTAACCGTCGTTAAAAGTCATTTTTAACCATAGTTAAAAGTGCTTCTAGTAGTAGTGTAGGAGTAAATTCAAGTTCAATATCTCCTCTTTTACAAGTGGTCTATCGAGAAAATTATATATGACCTCGATGTGCTTTGTTTTTTAATGCTAAACTGGATTCTTTGTGATGCTGATGGCACTTTGATTGTCACACTTGATGGGGATGGATGTGAATGACAGTCGTAGATCCTTTAAGTGTTGCTTGATCCATAAAATCTGAGTGCAACGAGCTCCAACCGCTATATACTCTACCTTAGTTGTTGATAGGGCAATTAATTTTTTCTTCTTTGAGTGCTAGGAGATGAGTGATTGACTTAGAAATTAACATTTTCTTGATGTACTCTTTTCGTCAATCTTATATCCAACGATAGTCGGCATATGAGTATCCAAGTGATAGTCAAACTTGAGTCTTTTGAATACTAGAGACCAAGTGTCTCGGTTCTCGTGAGACATCTTAAAATTTTCTTCACCGCAATGAGGTGTGATTATTTTGGATTAGCTTGAAATCTTGCACATAAGCAGAAACTAAACATAATATCTCGGCCTACTAGAGGTGAGATAAAGTAGAGATCCTATCGTACCTCCGTAAAGTTTCTAATCTATAACTTTATCTTTCTTATCCGAGTTCACTTTGGTACTACTAATCATTGGTGGTGCTGCATGTTTGATATCTTATAGCTTGTACTTCTTGAATAACTCGTTGGTGTACTTGGATCGATAAACGTAGATGTCATCTATCTCTTGTTTGATTCGCAATCCAAGAAAGAAATTCAGTTCTCCCATTATATTCATTTGGAAATCCTGTCTCATCAACTTAGAAAACTCTTAGTATAAAGTTTCATTAGTAGCTCCAAATATAATGTTATCAACATAAATGTGAATAATAAGAAAATCATTCCCCTTGGTTTTTGTGAAAAGAGTTTTGTCAATAAAACCTCTTTTAAAATCATTTTCAACCAAGAAACTACTTAGTCTTTCATACCAAGCTCTTTGAGCTTGTTTTAAATCATACAAAGCCTTTTGCAAATTGAAAACATGATTAGGAAATTGAGAATTTTCAAATCCAATGGGTTGCTGAACATAAACTTCTTCTTGAATATAACCATTAAGAAATGCACACTTAACATCCGTTTGATATAACTTAATGTTCATGCTTGGATGTAAAAGCTAAAAGAACTCGATTGCCTCAATCCTAGCAACAGTGTAAAGGTTTCCCCACAAATCAATTCCTTCTTGATTATATCCCTTAGCAACTAATCTAGCTTTATTTCGACTAGTAATCCTCCCTCATCTAGTTTATTTTTTAATACCCATTTGGTTCCTATAACTGGGTGGTCGGAAGGTCGTTTAGTCGAGTCCGGACTTGGTTTCTTTCAAATTGAGATAGTTCTTCTTGCATGGCCTCTACTCTTTTAGGTTCAAGTAGAGCTCCTAGTGCATTTTTAGGTTTAATTAATTTAATAAATTCTAAAAATGCACATAAGTTTTACAATGAAGAATGTGGTCTTACCCCAGTATTGATGTCCGAGATGATGTTCTCAAGTGGGTAACTAAATTCATATTTGAAACCATTACCTGTCCTTTGGTTTACTAGATTTGATGGTTGAATGTTTTGTTTTTCAACTTGTTCAGCTTGTTGATTTTCTTCATTAGCTTGTTCTTAAGTGGTCTAAGCTTGTTCTTAAGTGGTCTAAGCTTGTTCTTGAACTGGCTCATTTTGAGTTGGCTTAGTTCCTTTGTTTTTGTTCATTCTAAGCTCAGCCTCCAGTAGGTTATATTGATCTGAATTGAAGTTTGAGATTTGAGAAGGTGGATTCACTTATCCTGCTATGATCAATTTCATCAAGGATAACATGAGTACTTTGTTAAACTTTGTTAGTTCTTTTGTTGAAAATTCGATAGGCTTCAAGTATGTGAGGAATAAACAAGAAAGATACCTTCATCTAACCTAGCATCAAATTTGGTAAGATGTTCCTTACCATTTTTATGAAAAAAGCATTTACATCCAAATGGTTTAAAGTAGGAAATGTTAGGCTTCTTTCCTTTGTACAGCTCTTAGGGTGTTTTCTTCAAAATTGGTCGAATGAGGCATCCATTGAGAGTGTAGTTCGATGTATTTACTACCTCAGCCCAAAAATAGTAAGGTGGATCATTTTTAACCATCATTATCCTTCCTATTTCTTTAAGAGTTATGTTCTTTCTCTCTACTACTCGATTTTTGTTGAGGAGTTATAGGTACTCGAGAAGTTATAGGGGATGTCATTCTTGTCATAGAAGTCTAAATATTCCGAGTAGTCAAACTTCGTTCCATGATCGGTTTGAATTCTCCTGATCTAAGTCTTAGACTCCACTTGTATTTTTCTACAAATCTTAGTGAACTCTTTGAAGACTTTATTCTTGCTCTTTAGGAACCAAGCCCGGGTAAATCATGAGTAATCATCTACAATAACTAGCGCATATGATTTACCTCCCAAGCTTTTAACAGGAATTTGACCACACAAATCCATATGTATCAATTCAATTACTTTGGATGTAGATACTATCTTGAGTGGCTTAAAAGATTATCTAGCTTGTTTTCCTTTATATGCATACATCACAGATTTTACCTTTCATAAATGGACAATTAGGCAATCCTTTGACTAATCTATGAGATGCAAGTTTATTGATAGTATGCATCGAAATGAACCTAACCTCTTGACCATTGTCATACAGGTTGAGAGATACTCGGAAGATTATATTTGAGACTCTTGATAAGATATACTGGACTAACTGAACTGTCTCCTTGACCATTTCTGCCAATTCCAACTATCTTGCCCTTGCTATTATCTTTAAATGTGACTTTTCCTCCTTTCATCTCTTTAAGTTGTGAGAAGAGTCTTGAATCTCCATACATGTGGCACGAACTTCCACTATCTAAGTACCAAGTAACCTTTTTGTTTTTGAGTTACCTGTAAAATAGAAACAAACTAACCCTTCTCACTTCCTCTTACAAACCCAGATATCTGGATTTACTCGTGGTCTTTTCTCGAGGAAAAGCACTTTTGGCAACCCATATTTCAATAATTTTGGGTTTGGTCTAATTTTGAGTTTTCTTTCTTAAGAATTGACTCTGTGTCTCTTTTTTCAAAATCTCCTCTTTTGTACACAGGTTGAGAAGATCTTTTCACAAAAGTTGGTCCGGGCTTAGTCCTTTTCTTTTTGAATAAATGGGACCATGCTCAGCCTTATTAAACTTAATAGTTCTGGAATCAATTTGGAAAAGATTTTTATAGGAACTATCTTCCCTTTCAAGCATTGTAACTAAGTCTTTCTTTTCGAAAAGAGACACACCGAGAACTAAGTAATAAATCAAGGTTTTTCTGACCTTGGGTAAGCTTTAAAACCAAATCTTTAGACTCATTGAGCTTTTGTTTCAACCGCTCATTCTCTCGTTTGGAGGCACTCATACTCGGTCTCATTATCTTGAGTACTATTCTCAAGCACTATCGAGTTCTGTCTCGGCTTTTGTAAATCTTTTTGCAAGGAAATGTTCTCCATATTAAGAGACTTTAATTTCTCCATAAATTCAAAAGATTCAGAACTAGACTTCTCCTCCAAGGTAAAAATATTTATAGTCGGATTATGCTTGGAGAATTTTACAAAGTAATTGATTACCTCCCGAGGATCTGTTTCTTCATCATCCGATGCATCACTTTCTGATTTAGATCGAGCTTATGAGTCCGATAGAGTCATGAGACACTTTGATTCATCACCAATATCATCATCTTCTTCCGACTCATCATCACTCGAGGTGGCTACCATAGCTTTTTTCTTCTTTGTGTTTGGACAGGTGTTTGACTCTGTGTTGTTTGCTACCACAATCAAAGCAACCTGAGTTCTTAGTTAATGAAAAATTTAAAGAGGATAAGAATTTACCTTTTCCGTCCCGCTTGTAGAACTCCCGCTTAGGCTTCTTTAGCGACATTTTGTATTTCATCATTTTCTTGAATCCTCGGGCTACAAGTGCCATGGGGTCTTCTTCGAATATGAGGACCTTAAACTTCGATCTTTTTCCTTTGAGGCCTTGATAGTAATGTTTCTTTTGGTGCTGACCTTAGCTTCTTCTTCCTTTAGATATAACTCATGGGTGAGTAGTTTCCTAATGAGCTTATCTGGCTTCAGTTGAGAAAGTGCTAAGCTTCCTCTACATCTGTCACCTTGGGACCCCATCTTCTATTAGGTAGACTCCTCGGAATCTTTCGACGACTTCTTCATTAATCATGTTCTTTCCAAGGGACTTGAGATTGTTGACAATCTCAATGAAGCAAATGTATATCCGAGTTATGTTCTCATCCGCCTCTATCTTGAACATTTCATACTTGTGGAGATACTAACTTATCTTGGCTTGCTTCACATGATTGGTACCTTTATAAGTGGTAACTAGTGTATCCCGGACTTCTTTAGATGAATCACAAGCGGTACTCTGTTGTATTCTACCGTGTCGATTGCACACATGAAGGTTTTCATTACCTTGAATTTCTTTCTTTATTTCTTGTTTTCTTCAGTAGTTAACTTAAACTTCACCTTGGGTATTGTATGAGTTTCCTTCTGTCTTGGTAGGAATACAGTTGCCATTGCAAATGATGTTCGAGACCTCTTGACCATAATCCCGGATGAAGCTCTCTATGATCTTCTTCCATTGAGCGAAGTGTGATTGGTTGAACTTGGGTGGACTGGTGAAAGATCTTCCTTCATCAAACTCTCCATTGTTAAGAGCCATTTGATCTTAAAACCTTGGATTATTAGATGCTTTGAGAAAGCTTGGCTATGATACTAATTGAAGGTTTACTCTTAAAGGTCTAAATCACCCTAGAGGGAAGGTGAATAGGGTTCAAAAGAAATTTTGCGAAATAAAAGGATTTTCTACAAAGTATGAACTTAGAAAGCAAATCTGAGTGTAGAATGAACATAGAAAAACATAACACGTAAGATACGTAGAAACCCTCCTGCGGCAAAAACCACTGGACAGTCTCAATCCAAACACCATGTCAAATCCACTATTTTGAATCCACAAAATATAAGGACACACTCTTACAAAATTGCTCATTTATTCAATTCAGTACAAGTTTTCGTAGACAGAGAAATTCCTTTATCTGCTATAGTACTTCCTAACCGAAATAACCCTTACAGATAAGGACAAGCTGAGCTGAGTTAAACCTTACGACTCGGTTCGGGGACTTTATAAAGAATTGAAGTAAGTAAGAGGTGAAAGGTCAAGATTGAGAGAGTAAGAACTAAATAAGCATTCGAGTAATAAGTTCGTCTCGTGGTCATCAATCTTTAATTCATGTAGGATGTCTTCTATTTATACTGAGTAAGGCAAAGTAGCCGTTGTGACCGATTCTGGACTAGGAAGCTTCACCGGCCATTGTGACGGATAGTCCAAGTCGAGAAGGAGATGTTGCAAATATGAACGTTATGCTTTGGTCCTTTGCTCAAAAGATGGTCCAACCCACTAGTTGTGGCTGAAATCTAAGGTAGAAATAGCCGTTAGACGCAAAGTTGAAGTTTACTTGGTTTTGGAAACAAACAACCTTGACACGAGTGTCCGAGTCTATCCCGAAACAACACTTTTCCATCTCGCTAGTGTTTAACAGTTAGAAGTCGGTTGCTTTTTCTTTTCAAAATGAGATTAAATACATAATCAAATTAAAAAGAAAATCAAAGTGGTACTCAAAGTATAAAATATACTTTGGTATAAGATTAGGCAAGGATAAGAATTAATTCAAACTAATTAAGCATTTAATTATCCTTAACCTATGAAAATGGAAATTTCGTGTCTAGTAGTTAATATGTTATCATTCCATTTTGTTTCTATCATATAGATGATTAAGAGACTAAAATCATATACACACATTGCATCAAATTGGTCAAGTAAATAATTTCGATTGATAAATCTGACTTTGAAAGATGAATTATTGCAGTAATTCTTTTCTAGTGAATATAATCAGTTAGAACATAGAATAAGTTATGTATATGAAATTATTTACTCATTACAACTATATGAGTTACATCTAAGTGGGTCGAAACCCAAATATGTGTTTTACTCCGTAACCGCATTTTGAGTAGATCGGACAATATTGAAAAGATATGAATGAGCTTCTAATAGAGTGAGAATGACTTGAATCCAAAACCGTACAGAGATAGAGAATTATAACTGAGTCTTCAAGTTCTCCAACAAGGACAGAAAAGGTAAATTCTCATCATCTTCAAATTTGTCTTTAACTAAGAACTTTGGTTGCTTTGAGTATTTCAAGAAAGAAAACATAGTTAAAGACTCGTCCAAAGATGAAGAAGGGCAAAAGGAAGAAAATGGCTATGGTAACCACCTAGAGTGATAATGAGTTAGAAGAAGATGATGACACTAATGATGAATCAAAGTGTCTCATGGCTCTATCGGACTCGTAAGCCGGATCTCGAGTCGAAAGTGAAGCATCGGATATCGACGAAACAGATCCTCGTAAAGTAATCAATTACTTTCGAAAATTCTCTAAGCATGATCTTACTAGATATATTTTTACTTTGGTAGAGAAGTCTAATTTTAGATCTTTTGAATTAAAAGGAAATGAAAGTCTCTTAATGTTGAGAACATTTCTTTGAAAAATGGTTTGGAAAAATTAACATAGAACCCGAAAGTGCTTGAGAATAGTACTCAAGATAATGAGACCGAGTCCGAGTGCCTTAGAAGAAAGAATGAGTAGTTGAAATAGAAGCTTAATGGGTCATAAGCGTTGGTTTTAAAGCTTACTCAATGTTAGAAAAACCTTGATTTATTACTTGGTTCTTAATGTGTCTATTTTCGAAAGAAAGGACTTGGTTACAATGCTGAAAAGGAAGATATTTCCTACAAAAATCTTTTCAAAACCGATTCTAGAACTATTAAGCTTAGAAAGGGTGAGGATGGTCCCATTCATACAAAAAGGAAAGGGACTCAGCCCGGACTCGCTTTTATGGAAAGAGTCTTCTTAACTAGTTTATAAAAAGAGAGGATTTCAAAAGAAAGAGAAACAAAGTTAGCTCTCAAGAAAGAAGACCCAGAATCGGACCAATCTCATAATTATTCAAATCTGGGTTCCCAAAAGTTCTCTTCCTAAGAAAAAAACCACAATAAAGACATTTACCGGGTTTCTAAGAGGAAGTAAGAAGGGTTAGTTTGTTTATATTTTGTAGGTAACTCAGAAATAAAAGGGTTGCTGGTACTTAGAGAGTGGATGCTCACGCCACATGTCTAGAGATTCAAGACTCTTCTTAGAACTTGAGAATATGAAAGGAGTAAAAGTCATATTTCGAGATAACAACAACGGCAAGATAGTTGGAATTGGCATAATTGGTTATGGAGACAGTTGAGTTAGTTTAGTCTATCTTATCAAAGGGCTCAATTATAATCTTCTAAGTATCCCTCAACTGGGTGACAAAGGTCCAGAGGTAAGATTCACTCATACCAACTTCTTCATTTCTGATACATCTACCAAAGAGACAAAGCTCTCGGATCCGGGGTTAGGTAACACCTATACTATTCCTCTTCTTGATTCTAATCACGATTTATCTTATTTAAAAGCTTCACTCGAATGATGATTCGTTGACATGGCATCGTAGATTAGATCATATCAGCATTCGTACTATCAAGGAACTTGCATCTCATGGATTATTCAAAGGACTCGCCTAATTTTTCATTTAAGAAAGATAAAATCTATAATGTATGCACAAAAGGAAAACAGGTTGGATCATCATTTAAGTCGCTCAAGACAAGTATCTACATCCAAAGTTCTTAAATTGATACATATGGATTTATGTGGTGAAATTTGTGTTAAAAGCTTAGGAGGTAAATCATATGCGGTAGTTATTGTTGATCATTACTCACGATTTACCCGGATTTGTTTTCTAATGAACAAAAATGAAGCCTTCAAAAATTTCACTAAGATTTGCAGGAAAATACAAGTGGAGTATGAAAATTAGATAAGGAGAATTCGAACCGACCATCAAAGGGAGTTCGACTACTCGGAATTTGCAGACTTTTGCAATAAGAATTGTATCTCCCACAAGTTCTTAGCACGTAGAACTCCTCTACAAAATGAAGTAGTGGAGAAAAAGAGAGAAACTTTTAAGTAATAAAAAGGACAATGATTAAAAATGATCTACCTTACTATTTCTAGCCCGATGCAATTAATACAAGAAATTACACTTTCAACAGGTGCCACATTCGACCCATTCTAAAGAAAACACCCTACAAGCTATACAAAGTGAAGAAGCCTAACATTTCCTACTTCAAACCATTCGGATGTGCATAACAATGGTAAGTCGATGAAGGTATTTTTCTCGGTAATTCTTCTCACAACAAAGCTTATCGAATTTTTAACAAGAGAACTAACAAGATGAACTAGCTTAGACCACTCGAAGGTGTAGTTGATGAAGAAAATTAATAAGCTCGGCAAGAGACAGGAGTTCCGAATTATTATGATGGGAGAACTCAATTTCTCTCTTGGACCGCAAATCAAACACGAGATAGATGGCATCTATGTTTATCAGTCTAAGCACACCAAGGCTATAGGATTTCAAACATGCAAGCAACACCAATGAGTAGCAATATCAAACTGGATTTAGGTTAGAAAGTACTACTACATATATGACTTTTTATTACGGTCGATTTACTGACGGTTAAAAGGAAAAATCGTCATGAAAAATGAGTCGGTGCCATTTTTGTAAATGAGTGACCTTGTATAACATGTGATGACAGTTATTTTAATGAACCATCGTCATAGGTTGAGCTGTCACCTTTTGACTACTGGTTCTTTGCAACAACCATAGTCATAGGTTACATTTGATAACAATGCTTCAATTGAACGTCATCAAATGTGTCTTTAAATAGATCTAAAAATCCAAGAATTGGTACCTACTATTTTCTACACCCAGTTTATTAAGTTGGAAATTTGTGAATTGTTTAAGATTTTTAAAAAAGCGTTTAGGCGTTTAGGATTAATTAATATAGGGAAATATAATGAGAGTTATGATAGTAAATCGAAAGAGTGTATCCAAATTTGTTTAGGGTTTAGAGAAATAGAAACATAATTTGGATATAGGGTCATCCCCAAAACTTGTCATAAAGATAAATTTGTATCCATATTTGTTTATTTTGATGAGGTGATGTTGGGATGGACTCATTTATCTAATTATCAAAATTGGTATCCAAATTTAGTTAGAGTTTAGAGAAATAGAAATATTTATGCTTAAGGGTTAAGGAAATAGAAAATTTTGTGGTTTACGGTTTAGGAAAATGGAAATATATATCGTTTAGGGTTTAAGGATCAAAAGGGAGAATAAATAAAGGTGAAAAAATAAAAAATTAGAAAGATTTTTGGATATAGGGATCTCCCCAAGAAAGTTTCATAATGATAAATTTGTAATCAAATTTGTCCAACTATCTAAATTTCTAGTTTATTTTTTGGTTGCAAGTTTGTTGTATTATACATAATCGTAAACCGTAGTACATGACTTTTTCGACGTTTACTTAATGAATAAGACAATAATGAATATAAATGAAATGTTGAGGTTATCCATTAATTTGCTTTAACTACCCTAAGACATAACTAGAATCGAATTCCCATTACCTTTGTTGTCTTTAGCAATGAGGTTGGGTTCACTAGGCAAGACATAGTATATCTATAGCATGGGTCGGTCCACGAACAATGGGAAGAGGGGCAGAGGGATCTATGGAGAAAACGGTGATAAAGAATAGCGATTTATTACTATTTTTGTCATTGTTTATCACCTTTTATCCAATGAATCTTTTACCCCTATTTCCTTTCTTCGTGGACCAACCCACGCAAGTACATAGACAATATGTTTTTTCTTATGAACCCAACCTCATTGTTAAACACAACAAGGGTCATGAAGACTCTGGTTCTAGTTATGTCTTGGGGTCATTAAAGCGAATTAAAGAGATGGCCTCAACATTTTATATATATTAATGGTGCTATGCATTATCTAAAACTTAAAAAAAATCATGTCTAGCTTATGATAATAAATAACACATCAAAATTGCAAGCAAAAAGGAACCAGATATATATTATTATATATATAGTATATACGTAAACAATCCTCTCACACAATGAATAGAGGGAAAGGGTTGTATATATATATTTAAAAAGAGAGAAATTTAAACACACTACAAAAATTAAGAACTTATAAGCTTTCTTGGATATAGGGCTATCCCCAAAAATTTGTTATGAAGATAAATTTGTTATCAAAAATTTGTTTTTAATAAGGTGATGTTGGGGTGGACTAATTTATCCAATTATCTAATTTTCTAGTTTCCTTGTTGGTTGTAAGTTTGTTGTATTATACATAGATTTGGCAATCAGGTTATTCTGTTCGGGTTCGATTCGGGTTAAGTTCGGTTCGGGTAAACTTCGGGCAATCTCGTTTGAGTTCGGTTCGGGTCAACTTTGGTTCGGTTAAACTTCGAGTCAATCTCATTTGGTTCAGGTTTGGGTTCGGTTCGGGTTAATTTCGATTGGGTCAAATTCGGGTTAGTTTCGGTTCGAATGGGGTCATTATCGGTTCGGGTAAGTTTCGAGTATTGTTTCAGGTTAACTATATACATTACAATATTATCAAGTCCACCACCATCCCTTGGTATGAACCCGCTTCAATATGATTTGAGGTCGATCAAAATAGTACCACTACAAGCACAAAAGTCCATCTTGAGAGATCCACTAAAAAAATGTGGGTTGGGTCACTTTTATTTGGGTTTGGGTCAAAATCGGGTTCGAGTCCGATTTAGGTAGGATTGTAATCAGCTCAATTATATTTCGGTCCTGTTCGGTTTCGGCTCGGTTCATTTTGATTTTCGTGTCAAAATCCGTTCAGCAGTTCGGATGTCCTGCTTCGCTTGGGTTTCAACTCGTTCGGGTTGGCCCGTTTGGTTCGGGTCAATTTTGCCAGGTCTAATTATACATTATCATAAACTAGAGGCCATGATTTTTAATACCAAAGGGAATGATTTTCTTATCATTCGATTTATGTTTATGACATTATATTTGGAGCTACTAGTGAAACTCTATGCCAAGAGTTTTCTCGAGTTAATGAGATAAGAGTTCTAAATGAGCATGATGGGAGAACTCAATTGCTTCCTTGGATTGCAAATCAAGTAAGAAAAGGATGGCATTTATGTTCATCAATCAAAATACACCAACGAATTATTGAAGAAGTACAAGCTACAAGATGTATAGCATGCACAGAAGACCGATGGGTAGTAGTACAAAACTGGACTTAGATGAGAAGGTTAAAGATGTAGATCGAAACTCTATAGACGTATGATTAGATCTATACTTTATCTCGGATGTAGTAGGTCAGATATATATGTTTAGTGTTTGCCTTTGTGCACGATTTCAAGCTAATCCTAACGAATCATATCTCAATGCGGTGAAAAGAATTTTTAGATATCTTGTAGGGTCGCAGACACTTGGTCTCTAGTATTCAAAAGACTCATATCTGACCCTCATTGGACACTTAGATGCTGACTATGCTGGATATAAAGTTGACAAAAAGAGTGCTTGAGGAGCATGTGAATTTATGGGTTAATTACTCATCTCATGACATTCAAAGAAGCAAAACTCGGTTGCTTTATCAACTGCCGAGGCTGAGTACATAGCACCTGAAGCTTGCTGTGCTTAGATTCTCCGGATCATGGAACATTGAAGGATCTTTGGACTATCATTCACATCAATTCCAATCAAGTGTGACAATCAAAGTTCAATTAGTATCACCAAGAATACAGTTCAAGCACTAAAAAATGAAACACATTGAGGCCATGCATCATTTTCTCGAGACACCATTATGAGAAATGTAATATTAAACTTGAGTTTATTCCTACCAAATTTCAATTAGTTAATATTTTCACCAAACCTCCGAATGAAGATCAGTTATGCTTTATTAGGAATGAACTTGGCATGTTAACCGCATGATTATTTGACTTAATGCATGAATGAGATTGATTGTTATATGCTTTGAGTGAATAGCGAATGGTTAAGTTGAACCAGAATGAGACTAAGCCATGAGTTATTAATTTTTGAGTGTGTTCTAAGTCACTCGGATGCCTTACCGAGTCGGACTCGCTTTATTAGAAAAATGGATATCAAAATTCTTAGATCATCTCTAGATTAATGGAGAATCTCATAAATGTTTTTGAAAATCTCTTTTCTCTCTCTAGCACGTGAATAGTCTGGAAAACTAGCCATTAGAGGGAAGCAGTTTAGCAGCTAGCCGTTACACTCTAAAAGACCGAAGGGTCTCGCAAACCGTTGATTGGAGGGCTGAGTCGAAAGGCGTTCATTCAATGAAAGCATTTGTTCTATAAATAACATTGCTTCATTTTCTTTTGTTCACTTTGCTATTTATTGCTCTCACTCTGCTCTCTTTGTCCTCATACTTAAACACTCTCGCACTTAACTCTCTCTCTCTGTTTCTCGTTCATCCGCTTTGTTCTCTCTATTCTTCACTCTCTTACTCTTAACCTCTATAACTCTCTCTTTCACTATGCCTAAAAGAGGTTCAACCATGGAAGGAGGGTCGGCCACAAAGAAGGCTAGAACCAAAACAACTCGCTTTGAAAATCCCCAAGGCAAACGAAAGGCCCCGGATCAAATGATCCAAAACTCATGGTGGCTCAAGCACTTTTTCATTATTTCTCCCCTAAACCATTAAACTCCCCTAAGTTCAATATTTACATTATTTCCTTCCTTTAATCAAATGAATTTCATTACTCTCCCGAATGCATTTCACCAAAAATAAATAAGGAGATAAGGAAATATTGGACAAAAGAATTTGAGATTAAAGAACAAGGAGTGAAAAACTATTAGATAAATGATACCAATAAAAATTGTAAAGTTAAACATGAATGATATCAATCATACCAATTGAATGTACTCATAAGTAAGGTAAGTCATACCTTAGTTGATGTTAGAAATGATATTATCAAGGAGACGACTAGGCTTTCCGAGTGCTTTCCCAAATCTTTGGCTTACCGAGTTAAAATTCGTAGCACTTTCTATATAGTGTACATGTATAGAAAACAAACTAACCCGCCTCGCTTCTTCTAATGAATCCTAGTAACTATTCATACTGAGGTCGGTTTTGGAGGAAGTTCACATTTGGGAACCCAAATTTGAATAATCTTGGGATGAGTGTAATTCGAGTCTTCCTTTTTGAAAACCGAGTTTTAGGTTTGTTAAAAACTTTTCTTTTGTAGAAAGTCTGAAGAGACTTCATTTGATAAATCTTTATGAGCTAAGTTCTCTTTCTCATTGCCTAAGTTGAACTAGACTCGGATTTTGTGAAAAGATTTTTGAGAGTCCTTTTGAAATGACCTTTATAGGAGTTACTCGCCTTTTCATAATTAAAACCTAAGCCTTCTATTTGAAAAGAGGCACACCGAGTCTCTAGAAGGAGATCATGGTTTTTTCTAACCTTGAGTAAGTTTTAAAATCAAATTTAGAGAATCATCCAGACTTCTTGTTTAAGAGATCCTTATCGGATTTGAGGCACTCGGACTTTGTCTCATTATCCTATGAGCTGGTCTCAAGTACCTTTAAATTTAGTCTTAGTTATTCTAAATCATTTTTCAGAAAATTGTTCTCGGCTTCAAGAGACTCAAGTTTTTCTTAAACGAAGGAAGAATCAAAATTGGACTTTTCATCTAAAGAAAAAATGTACTTTTTAAGATCTATCATAGCAAACTTAATATTGTAATTGACTACCTCCTGAGGATTAGTTTCTTTAGAGTTAGATGAGTCTTATTCTAACTTAGTTTCTATGTCTAAGTCACTCGTTTCCAAGTAAACACTTGGATTCATCGTCGGTGTCTCCTTTATCTTCCGATTCATCCTTATTATAAGTGATGTATTTCGTCTTCCTTTTCTAGTCTCTTTTTTTTTCAGACAATATATAATTGTGTGCTCCTTGCTACCACACTCAATACACCCGAAATAATCGGTAGAGGAAAAATTGACACAATGAGAAGTTTTACCTTTTCCTTCTAGTTTGAGGATCTCAACTCTACGCTTCTTTTCTGTTTTTGTGCATCATAATCTTCTTGAAGCCTCTTGTAATTTATTCAATTGGGTCCTCGTCAAAGTCCGAGTTGCTTGTACTTGGTTCTTCTTCCTTTGAGACCTTCAATGAAACATTCCTTCTCTAGCTGACCTTAGTTTCCTCCTCTTAGAGATAAAGCGCATGGGTTAAAATTTTCCTAATAAGCTCATTTAGCTTTAATGTACTGAGGTCTTAAGGATCTTTAATCATTGTCACCTTTGGACCCTATTTCTTTATAGTTATGCATCTCAGAAGTTTTTTGACTTCTTCATATGCATCTACATACCAAGAGATTTGAGATTATTAACAACCTCTATGAATCTAGTGTACATCTCGGTGATGCTCTTATCTTTCTCCATTTTGAAAAGCTCATACTTGTGGAGATATGAGCTGATCTTAGTTTATCTCACTTGGCTTGTTCCTTCATATGTTGTCACCAAGGTGTTCCACACCTCTTTAGCCGTGCATGTCACAAGCTTATACTCCGAAACATCTATGCCACACATAAGGATATTCGAGCTTTGAAGCTTTTCATGTGTCTTTCCTTCTCTTAATATTTGAATTCTGACTTTAACTTTGCAAGAGTTTGGTTTCTAACTTATTTCATGGGAATGTAGTTTCCATCGGTGATGGCCTCCTATACTTCTTCATTAAGATCTTGGATGAAACACCCTATAAGTTTCTTCCACTGGGAAAAATTTGATCCCTTGATCTTTGGTGGCCCTATGAAAGATCTTCCTTCTTCAAATTTTCCAATATATTGAGACATGATCTTTAAATCTTTGTATTGTGAGATCATTTTGTGAAAGGCTAGACTCGATACAAATTGAATGTTCAAATTGGAGAGGATAAATCACCTTAAAGGGGGTGAATAGGTTCATGGAAGATCTTTCGGAAAATAAGGTGCTTAAGACTTAGTTTGAACTCGAAACGAAACCGAGTCTAAAGTGACTCGAAATGAAGAAGTGAAGTTTAAAGAACTGAATGACTCAAAATTCTTAGAGAAGATTGAGTTTAAGCTCCATTAAGGCCAAAATTAAGTATAGAGTGGGTCATATAGAGAAGAAAGAAAATAAGACAAAGAGTTAGATTTACGTCGAAACACTCCTAGGGCGAGAAAACCACGGACTCTGTCAATCCGGACGCTAAGTCAAATCCACTAATTTAATCCTCAATTACAATGAATATGACTGCCCAAATTTGTTCCCAATTAAACCTATCACAATTTTTCCCAGTGCTCGGAATTTACCTTATCCGACCGGCCTAGTACTTCCAAGTTAAAGTTACCTTATCAACTTGAGACCACCTAGGTGAAGTTACCTTATGATCTAGGGACAACTAAGTTAAAGTTACCTCACCAACTCAGTCAGACATAAAAGTGTATAAGACATTATAATTAGTACAAGATTTCGACTTAAGAATACAACTCGTAAAATAAGAATAAAGAGATAGGAATTGCATGCTAGAGAAGTGTATTCAACTCAGTCTCTGTTTTTCTTCAATTCAAGCCATTAAAATTTTGTGTTAAGGCTTCTATAAATAGAGTTCCTTGAAGAGATAGTCTGTTGAGTCTTCAATGTCTTTCTCGCTAAAGTTGCTCGAGTCAACTAGCCTCGTTAACGTATAGTTTGAGGACTCGCATTTCTAGACCTTCTTGAAATTGTTGTTGTGCCTCAATCTTATACCTGTTGTAAAATTGAAAAGCAGAAAGAAATGACCATTAGACTAAGATAGTAGAGCTTACTAAAACGATAATAGACAACTCTGTCGACTTTTTTACTTGCTCCAGGAATTCGACTTTTTGTCCGGCAGGCGCTTTTACGGTTAGAAGCCTTTTGTTTTTGCCTTTTCTTTAGACAATTGATTTTAGAAAACCTGCAAAAATATTAAGCATAATGGTTCTCGAAGTATAAAAATACTTTTATCCATAATTAGATTAGAATAAGTCTAAATAAAGCATTTAATGTCTAATTATCCTTAATCTAACAATTTGGAAAATTTAACTCCAACATTCAGTATGTTACAATTCCTTAGATGTCAAAACTCTTAAATAAAATATTCAATCTTAAAAGGCACATGAGTTATTTAGACATTTTACAATTAGCCAACTTAGACAAATTATAACGTTAAACATTGTAGGTAATAATGAAATTAAAGCGATTAATTTCAAGTTATTTTGTGATGTTTGCCATGATAAAAATATACATGTTAAATATGAAATAACTAAGGTAAATTAAATGTCCGAGTCCGACTGAGGAGTTTAGATTATGAGAAATGAGTATAAGGACTTAGATTTCTATGACTCGAGTTAGTTGCTACTTTTTGAAGTAAAATTGAGTCTAAGACTATGTCGGATATTCCGTTAAGGCTTAAGTCTTAGTTCAATCATGAGTAAGTTAGATTGAGTTAGATGATTTTTGTAACATATAACTTAGTTCAATGAATTTATTTTAGGATGCTTCTTGCTTTATCCTGAATTTAGATAAATGACTTGAATTCCAAAAATGTAACAGTCAATCGATCATACCCGAGTCTTCAATCTCCCCTTTTCTTTTTTTTTTTTTTTATGAAAGGCATTCAACAGAATATTGACTCAAAGAAATTCATCAAAAATATCAACCATAATTAAAATTCTCCACCAAAACAAGTTAAACAATTAAATCCATTATTCTTTTCATGATTCTCTTCCCTAAACTATTGAACTCCCACTAAGTTCAATATTCACATTATTTCTTTCCCTTAATCAAATGGATTCCATTATTCTCTCCCCTAATGCATTTAATCTAAAATAAACAACGAGAGAACGAAATGCTAGGCAAAATAATTTAAGATTCATAAACAAGGAAAGAAAGAAATATTGGATAAATGATAACAAATTAAAAAGTGTAAAGTTAAACATGAATGATATCAGCAATTTACCAAGTTAGAAATGATATTATCAAGGAGATGACTAGACTTTTACCTAAGTGCTTTCCAAGATCTTTAGCTTACCAAGTTAAAATTCTTAGCACTATATAAGGGTCAGACCCGATTCTTCCTTTGCTTTGAAGTGTACCTGCACAAGAAAACAAACTAACTCTTCTCGCTTCTTCTAACGAATCCCAAGTAACTATTCTTACCGATGTCGGTTTTGGAGGAATGGCACATTTGGGAACCCAAATTTGAATAATCTTGGGAAGTGTCCGATTTTGAGTCTTCCTTTTTGAAAACCGAGTTTTAGGTTTCTTAAAAACTTTTCTTTTGTAAAAATTTTGTGGAGACTTCGTTTGACAAACCGTTCTCAACTTATTTCTCTATCTCATTGTCTAAGTTGAACTGGACTCGGATTGTGTGAAAAAGATTTTTTGAGAATCCTTGAAATGACCTTTATAGCAGCTTATCCTCTTTTAACAATTAAGACCCAAAACTTCGTTTCGGAAAGAGACACACTGAATCCCTAGAAGGAGATCAAGGTTTTTATGACCTTGAGTAAGTTTTAAATCAAATTCCGAGAGTTATCCAACTTTTTGTTTAAAAGCTCCTTATCAGATACGAGGCACTCATACTCGGTCTTATTATCCTATGAGCTACTCTCAAGTACCTTTAAACTGGTTCTCAATTTTTCTAAATCATTTTTCATAATATTGTCTGTCAGTTTCAAGATAATTATGTTTTTTCTTGAAAGAGGGAAGAATTAGAATTGGACTTTTCCTTTTAAAGAAAAAATGTACTTTGCAAGATTTATCTTACAAAGTTAAGATAGTAATTGATTACCTCTTGAGGATCGGTTTCTTCGGACTCGGATGAGTCTTATTCTAACTCGGTTTTTGTGTTTGAATCATTCACTTGTTATTAGACATATGGACTCATCCTCGATGTCTTCTTCATCTTCTAACTCATCCTCATCATAAGTAATGTCTTTCTTCTTCTTTTTATAGTCTCTTTTCTTTTTCACGAAATATTTGATTGTGTGCTCCTTTTCTTGCTCGTCGGAGTACCTCAACTCGGGGATTCTTTTGTTGTTCCTTTTACTTTATCAACTTCTTGATGCCTCTGGAAATGTGTTCAATTGGGTCCTCCTCAATGTCCGAGCTACTTGTACTTGGTCCTTTTTCCTCGGAGGCCTTCAAGGCAACATTGCTTCCGGGGCTGACCTTAGTTTCCTTCTTTTAGAGATAAAGCTCATGGGTTAGAAGTTTCCCAATAAGCTCATCTAGCTTTAATGTGCTTGAGGTCTTCAGCTTCTTCAATCGTTGTCAACTTTAGACCTTATTTATTCTTAGGTAAGCATCTTAGAAGTCTTCCGACAACTTCTTCATCAAGCATCTTCTTAAGGAAATATTTGAGATTATTAACAATCCTCGTTAATATGATGTATATCTCGGTGATGCTCTCATCTTCCTCCATTTTGAATAGCTCATACTTGTGGAGATATTGGCTTATCTTAATTTGTCTCACTTGGCTTGTTCCTTCATATGTTGTCACCAAGGTGTCCCACACCTCTTGAGCTATGTCATAAGCCAAGACTCGTTGTACTCCAAAGCATCTATGGCACATATAACGATGTCCATAGCTCTAAAGTTTTTCGGATGCCTGTCCTACTCTTCGATTGAGAATTTTGACATCAACTTTGTAAGAGTTTGGTTGTCGACTTCATGGGAATGTAGTTTCCATCGGTGATAACCTCCCATACTTCTTAATCATGATCTTAGACGAAACACTCCATTAATTTCTTCTAATGGGAAAAATGTAAGCCCTTGAACTTGGGTGGCCTCAAGAAAGATCTTCTTTCTTCGAATTTTCCAGTCTATTGAGCCATGATCTTTAATTCTTTGGATTGTGAGATCCTTTTGTGAAGGGCCCTGCTATGGTAATAATTAAGGATTCAACTTGGAAAGGATAAATCATCTTACTCTACAAAAAAAAAAGCAAAGTAGCGACGAATTTTCCGACGGAATTTCCCAAATTTCAACGGAAACCGGTCGGAATTCCCCTTCAATGAACGGAATTCCAACGGAGGTCCAAAAGAGCCCGTCGGAGTGTCCGACGGGAATTTTTGTCGGATAAATTTGTCGATGTTTTCATTTTTTATTTTAGTGTGGGGGGCTAAATACTATGGTGGAAGATTTTTGTGGAAAATGAAGTTCTTAAGAATTAGTTTGAACTCGAAACGTAAACCGAGTTTAAAGTGACTCGAAATGAAGAAGAGAAGTTCAAAGAACCGAGTCGCTCGTAATGTTTAGAGAAGATTGAGTCTAAGCTTAATTAAGGCCAGAACTAAGTTTAGATTAAGTCGGACAAAGAAGAGAGAAAATAAGACAAGTTAGATTTATGTAAAAACTCTTTTAGGGCGGAAACCCACGGATAGTGTCAATCCGGACACTAAGTTAAATCTATTAATTTTAATCCTCAATTACAATGAATATGACTACCCTTATTTATTCCCAAAGAAATTTATTACTATAATTCCCGGGCTTAAAATTTACCTTATTTGACTAACCTAGTACTTTTAAGTTAAAGTTACCTTGTCAACTTGGGACAACTTAGATGAAGTTACCTTATCACCTGGGATAAGTGGGTTGAAGTTGTCTTATCAACTCGATCAGATAGAAATGTGTAGAAAGAGAGTACAACTATTACAAGATTTATGACTTAGATCTAAGGCTAGAAACTTGAAACCAACAACGCCCTTCAAATCACCGAAACCGTCTAGCGCAGATGACTCGGAATGGAGAGAAAAAGTGCATACTTTAAATTCTGAGGTACAAGCAATGGATTGAGCATTATCGGATGCTTGAGTTGCAAAATAGGCATCTTAAGGCACAGGTCGACAGCTTCAGCTGAGCCAATAGCACGTATGAATGAATTTCGCAGCCTCAGCAAGCATCCGGATCTCACCGTCAACCACCACAACCACAAAAAGAAGAGGATGAGGAAGAGGATGAGGATGAGGATGAGGAAGAGGATGAGTGAATTCAAATGTGAACTTTTGTATATATTGGTGATCACCACTTTGCGAACTATTTAAATGTGTTTGAGGTTTCTTGTGAGTTATTGTTTGTTTGTTGTGTTGAACTTGTGAATTTGTTTTAAGTATGTTATGGTTGTTGATGATGTTCAACATGTAAGTTGGATTTGTATATCCAACTTTGATGAATTATTTGCGGTCGGCATATGTAAATGCCAAATGTAAGTGATACATATGTGAATGGTGGATTTGTATATCCATTCACAATTTTCTATACTAGGGTAATGAATAATTAGAAAATAATATTCAGAATTTTTGATCGAACAACGACGGATCAGCGACGGATCGGCGACGAAAGTAGCGACGAAGAAACCCCATATTCCATCGCCGATTCAAGAACGTAAATCAGCAACGGAAATCCTCACTTCGTCGCTAAATCAGCGACGAAAAGTTGTTCCGTCGCTGATTTCCATTAGCTACGGAAATGGTATCCGTCGCTAATCCGTCGCTAATTAGCGACGAAATTGAAAATTTCCGTCGCTGATATTTAACGACTCGCTTTTCAGCGACGAAAGAGTTCCGTCGCTAATTACGAAATTCCGTCGCTATTTGCCGACATTCCGTCGCTATTTCCGTCGCAAATTTGCGGCTTTCTAGTAGTGTAAAGACTTAGGAGTTGTATGCTAAAGAAGTGTATTCAATTGAGAGTCTCGTTTTCTTCCATTCAACCAATTGAAATCTTATGCTAAGACTTCTATAAATAGTGTTACTTGAAGAGATAGTTGTTGAGTCTTTAACGTCTTTCTACATAAGCTATCCGAGTCGACTAGCCATTATAAAGGATAGTTTGAGGGCTCAGATTTCGGACCTTCTTGAAATAGTCATTGTACCTTGGTCCTAGCTTCTAACAACTCCTTTTCCATCTTTTTAAACTTGAAAAGTAGAAAGAAATAACCCTTAGACTTAGATAATAGAGCTTATCAAAATGATAACAGTACAACTCTATTAGCTTCTTCGAGTTGCTCCAGGAATTCGGCTTTTTGTCTTGCAGGTGCTTTAATGGTCGAAGCATTTTTTCTTTTTCTTCAAATAATTGACATTAGAAAAACTTGCAAAAACATTAAGCACAATGGTTCTCAAAATACAAAATTACGTTCATCCATTCTTAGATTAGGATTAGTAAAAATTAAGTGCTTAATAACTAATTATCTTTAAGCTATTAATCTGAAAATATTTCAAGTCCAATATTCAATAAATTACAATTTCATATATGTCAAAACTCATAAATAAATCATTCAACCTTAATGGGAACATGAGTTACTTAGAAATTTTACAATTATCCAACTTAGACAAATTATAATGTAAAACAATATATGTAATAATGAAATTAAAGCGAATAATTTCAAGTCATTTTGTGATGTTTGGCATGATAAAATAAACATGTTAAATATGAAATAAATTAGACAAATTAAATGTTTGAGTTCAACTAAGGAGGTTAGATTATGAGAACCGAGTCTAAGGACTCATATTTTCTTTTAGGATTCTTCTTGCTTTATCCTAAATGTAGATGAATGACTTGAATTCAAAACATGTAAGGGGCCAATTAGTCATACCTAAGTCTTCACTATGAAATTATTAAGGAAAATTGTTTGTGTGGGCTATACTCAGTAAGGTTAATTTTCATAATGAGGGACTTAGTGCTCATTTTCATTGACTAGGTCGGTTTTACTTTTATAAGTAGAACCGAGCCCTTAGACTTTCAAAGATTAACTTTTAGAACCATTGTCTTAGGTCAGTCAATTTTTAGTCATCATCTTGTGAATTTTATTTTAGAATGAATCTTGTTAAATCCTATGTTTTGGAAGAATGACTTTAAATCAAAATCAAATAAGGGATTAGTTCATACCGAAGTATTCAATCTCCCTCTTTTTGAGGAAAGACATTCACAACATAGAGAAATTCATCAAGGTGAGAATATCAAAGATAATACTAGTGCAAAATTCTTAAACTTATTTAGAAAACTCAGAAAGTATTGTACCAGAGCTAAGAAATATCTATGTCAAAGAAAATAAGATAGAAAAATATCGAGCAAAATACTAGAAGTATATCATAGCATAGACAAAAAGAATTTCACTAATATCATAAAATGATAAATAAAGCAAAAAAAGTAATAAAGATTGCTCACTCTAAACTGGTGAACTCTCCCAAAGTTCACCAAAACAACTAAGTTTCTTGTCATGCAATGCATTTCATCAAAAATACAAAGAGAGAAAAAATGTTGGACAAGAACGTTGGGGATAAAAAAACAAATGAAGATGGTTAAGACTATAAATTAAGAAGGAGGAGGTTAAGCTGGTTGAGAAGAGGATTACTACTATAGATATGACTTTTTATTATGGTAAATTTACAATGGTTAAAAGCAAAAACCATTGTGAAAAATGAGGCAAAGGTATTTTTGTAAATAAGCAGTCTTTTATTACACCTATGACTACAGTTCTTTCGTTGAACCGTAGTCATAGGTTAAGCCGTCAACTTTTGGCTACGGTTCTTTTAAAGAACCGTTGTCATAAGTCCTTTTTTATATCAGTTCTTCAATTGAACCGTAATGCTATGTATGTCTAGATACCTAAAATGCAAGAACCGTTACTCGTCGCTGGCCACGCCTAGTTTCACATTCCGCTCTCTATGCTCGCTTTTACTCTCCGTCTCTAGTTGCTCTCATCCACTACCTCGGACCTAGATTTTCTCGCTCTCATCCTTGTAGCTCTCCTTGCCATCGTCTAGGTGTCGTTGACCCCGCTCTCGCTCTCATCTCTTGCTATCATGTCGTTGCTTCTCCCTCTTTCCTCTCGCTCATTCTCACTTGTTGTCATCGTTCTTTGGGCATGAATATCTCTCCTTTCTTATTTTTTGCTTTAAGGTATTTGCAAAATTAGGTAGTTGAATGTTGAATGTATTTGTGGTACTTATTTGAATGTTGAGAATGTGTGTAATGTTTAAGATTGTTAAATTGTTGAATCGTTTATTGAGAATGTGGGTAACGTTTGTTTAGTTTGTTAAGTTGAAAATTCGTGAAATGTTTTAGATTTTGAGAAATAGGTTTAGGAGTTTAGGACTTAATTAATATAGGGAAAAAGAATGATAGTTAGGATGGTAAATTGAAAGAGTGTATCAAAATTTATGTAGGGTTTAGAGAAATAAAAAGATTTTTGGATATAAGGTCATCCCCAAAACGTTATAAAGAAAAATTAGTATCCAAATTTATTTATTTTGATGAGGTGATGCTGGGGTGGAATAATTTATTATCTAAATTTTGGATTTCCATTTTGGTAGCAAGTTTGTTGTATTATACATGATCATAAACTAGAGTACAAGATTTTTTGAAGTTTACATAATGCATAAGACAATAATGAATATGAATAAAATGTTGAGGCCACCTTTTAATTTGCTTTAAGAACCCAAGACATAACAAGAACCGAAGTTCCCATAAACCTTGTTGTGTTTAACAAAGAGGTCGGGTTCATAAGAGAAAACATGGAGTGTACATGCAAAGTGGGTCGGCACACAAAGAAAGGGAAGAGGGATAGAGGGTTCAAATGGAAACAAAGGTGATAAACAACAAGAAATTATTACTAGTTTTCTCATTGTTTATCACATTTGATTCCATTTGAACCCTCTACCCTCTTCACTGTCGTTGTGGATCAACCCACGTTGCATGTACACTCCATGTTTTTTCTTGTAAACCCGACCTCGTTTTTAAACATAACAAGGGTTATGGGAACACCAATTCGAGTTATGTCTAAGGTCTTTAAAGCAAATTAAAGGGATGACCTCAACATTTTGTTCATATTTATTGTCCTATGCATTATGTAAAATTTAAAAAATCATGCGTAATTTATGATAATGTATAATACATCAAAATTGGAAGGAAAGGAAACCCTATATATATATATATATATATATATATATATATATATATATATATATATATATATACACACACCTCAATACCCCTCTTTCAAACCAAATAGACGGAAAAAGTCGACATAAGTATTTTAGAAAAGAGAAATTAAACCACTACAATGAATAAGAACTTATACACATTTAAGAAAAAAAGGAATATATACTAAATAACATGTTTTTCTTTTCATGTAATTTGATAAATGGCATGCTTAATTTTAATTGTGCTTATATTGCTTACCAATTTATGCTTGTCATAAATTATTGTATGCATTTCATAATCTTAGAGAACCTCGTTCATAAATCTGTACATAAGAAGTTATCATGGGTCATGGTACATGCATAAATGTGCATATAGAACTCAACATATGAGCTTTGTATGTATAGGATTTTTAATTGTCGGTGTTAGACAGTTTGAGAATAATATGATAATAGGTCTGTGTGGCTATTACAATCTTATCATACATTTAACAAGATATCATGGTGATAATTTCCCCTCTTATTCTTCGGGTGCAATGATGATGACGACGGGTTTGATGTGTATATCCTTACTTATGTTATCATATAATTAAGTAAGGATATACACATTAGCCATTTTGTTTTTGTATATTGTACTTAAAGGACAAAGGGAAAATGATGTCGAAATTTTTCCAAATGTACGATAAGATTTTGCTATACTATCTAGGGTCATATTATTCTTGAATGGGTTTAGATCCATCTATTCCTGTAGAAGGATCTTAGGCTCATGTATATTATTTGTGCATAATTAAATAATGAAAATACGTACTTTTCGAATTATGTGCGGTGAATTGCTTCTCGTCTTTATGGGTAAGGCATGGATCGAGCATGGGTTTATAGCTATAGAAGGAGTATAGAATATCATGATGGTGTTAATCACTTTTTAGAGATTGCCATCGAACATGCAACCAAATTCGAGAGAACAGTCCATATTCAGTCCATATTTACGGTGTTTTTAACTCGTCAAGATTACTCCCGAAGCTTGTAAGAGGTCACCTATATTGGCATGGATTTGACACATCTTATAAGGTGTGGGTATGAAACAGGGAAGAGGAGTTCGTGAATAATGGTGTAGGAGAAGAGGAAGGGTATGATGATAATGAAGCTAGCATAATTGAATTAGAAGATCGACTTGAAATTCTGGTTCGTGTAGTAGAAGGTGAATTAGTTGATCGACCACATATATTGGAGCGATTATTAGCTGATTTAAAGAAGCCTCTTTACCCGTGGTGTGATAAATGCACCCGTTTATCATCTGTGTTGAGGTTGATGAAGTTGAAAACAACTAATGGCTATAGTGATAAAAGTTTCATGGACTAGCTGAATGTGCTCAAAGATATACTCTTAGAAGGCAATGTCCTCCCCAAGCATACATATGAGGCGAAGAGGATATTGTGTCCTATGGGCATGGGGTATAAGAAGATACATGTCTGTCCCAACAATTGCATATTGTACCAAAAAGAACATTCACATAGACACAAATGTCCTAAACGTGGTGTACCTCGATACATTATGAAAAACAATGATGGAGAGAGTATTGAGGGACCTCCCACAAATGTGTTATGGTATTGGCCAACAATACCGAGGTTTAAGCGCTTGTTTTCAAGTGCAACTGATGCCAAGAACTTGACGTTGAAGAAATTTTGCTCACTATATAAATTTTCTAGGGAAGAAGATCGATTCATTTTTCCTAGAATTTTTAGGGAGGCACGGAATCTACGTTTGCGTCTTTGTACGAGACGGAGTAAACCTCGATGGTGACCTCAGTAACAAGCACATCACTTGACCTCTTCTTTCGGTTATATACAACCTACCATCGTCGTTGTTCAAGACTTAGGTATAGCTCTATCTCTCTCTATGGTTTCGAATTCAACTAATTCACATACTTTATGAAGCTCATCTTTAAGTTTTCAATTCTGTCGACCCACTCGAAACCAATTCTTGAGTAAAACGCTCATCTATAGGTTTCTCACCCACTCGGATACAACTCATACTGTCATCTTACTTAAAAATTTCACATGCACAACTTATCCTAGCATCCGACTCTTTGTGAAGGTTAAATCAAAATTACTGTGTTAATTCTAATCTTAAGACATATTCGTCTATTAACCGAAATTATTTATTTCGTAAATTGATGCGTTGTGTCTATATATTTTTACTCTTCATCTACTTAATGATAGACACAAAATGGAATTAGAATATATTGAATATTGAACTCGAAAATTTCATTTATTCGGATTAAGGATAATTACGTGCTTAATTATTTTAATTAATTTTTTTATACTTTGAGTACCACTTTGATTTGTTTTTGTAGGATGATTAAAGTTATTTAAGCTAAATTTAAAAAGAAAAAGCAACCAACTTGTAACTCGTTAAACGCTAGCGTACGTGAAAAGCCCTTTTTCCAAGACGACTCGGACAACTATATCGGGGTTGTTTGTTTATTGTTTTTGAGTCTAACGGTTATTTCCACCCCGATTTTAGTCACAACAAGTGGGATGGACAACTCTTTGAGCCAAGAGACGATGCGCAATGTTTATCTCTACAATGGTTCTCTTTCGGTGGACTCGGACTATCCATTACAATGGCTAGTGAAGCTTCCCATTCTAGGATCGAGTCATAACGACTATCCGCCTCGCGGATTATAAACAAAAGCCACTCTATAAGGCTTAGTAGATTGCTAGAACTGAACTCTAAACAAAAGATCATGGAGTGTTTCATTCGAGACTATGATGCGAAGTTTAGGATATCTTCTACAATGACAACTACATTCCCACCAAGATGAATGGCACTAGCATAGTAGCCAAAGTGAAGTCGAATTCACTATTGAAGAGAATGAGAGGCACTGAAAGAACATCAAGGCTATGAACATTCTGATGTGTGCCATTGATGCAACTAAATATAACGAGTATTCGCCGTGATACTGCCAAGGAAGTCTAGGACACACTGGTTATTACATATGAAGGTACCAGTCAGGTGAGGCAAGCAAATATAAGTCGAGTATCTCCACAAGTATGAGATGCTCAAGATGGAGGCTGATGAGAATATAACTCGGATGTACATCCGCTTCACAGAGATTATCAACAATCTCAAGTCTCTTGGATGGAAGATGTCTCATGAAGAGATTGTTAGAAAGATTATGAGGAGTCTACCAAAGAAGAAATAGAGTCCCAAGGTAACTACTATTGAAGAAGCTCAGTACCTTGCTCAATTAAAGCCACATGAGCTTATTGGGAAGTCTGCTCACCTATGAGTTTCATCTAAAGGCGGAAGAATCTAAGGCATGCACTAAAAGAAACATTACTCTCAAAGACTCGGACGAGCCCAGTCCAAGTCTAAGCTCCTAAGATTCGAAGAAGACCCCATGACACTTCGGCCTGACGATTCAAGAAGAAGATGACATACAAATAGTGGCAAAAGAAACCTAAGCAAAAGTTCTTCAAGAAGGATAGAAAAGGTAAACTCTCATCTCCTTCAAATTTAATTTTGACTAAGAACTCTAGTTGTTTAAAGTGTGTAGCAAAGAGCACATAGTTAAGGACTCGTCCAATAAGAAGAAATGACATAAAGAAAAAAAAGGCTACGGTTGCCACATGGACTGATTTTGAATCGAAGAAGATGATGACACGGATGATGAGTCAAACTGTCTCATAGCTCGACAGACTCGTAAGCTGAATCCGAGTCGAAAACCAAGCATCGATATCGAGGAAACATATCCTCATAAGGTAATCAACTA
Source organism: Talinum fruticosum (assembly GCA_021018815.1). NCBI lineage: Eukaryota > Viridiplantae > Streptophyta > Magnoliopsida > Caryophyllales > Talinaceae > Talinum > Talinum fruticosum. The sequence continues at coordinate 6,036,787 of JAITYX010000033.1, read as the reverse complement.
CTTTCTCAAATTCTCCAAGCATGATCTAGCTACATACATTTTTTATTTGGAGGATGAAGACTCAGGTATAACTCTCTATCTCTCTATAGTTTTGATTCTAAGTCATTCCAAGCTTTTACGAAACTCATATCTAAGTTTTCATTATTTTCTTACCTACTCGTAAACCATCTATCAAGCATACCACTCTTAACCAGCTTCGACTTACTCGAAATAACTCGGAATAATAGCATGAGTAAATAATTTCACACACACTTTATATTCTAAGTATTGAGTTGGTGTTCAAACTGAAAATAAATTATAACGTTAATTATCCTTTCTAAGTCATATTTAATGAAATTATTTACTTGATAAAGTTTATGTATTTTGATTATTGATTATTTATTCTTACTAACTTGATCATTTTAAGGATTGACTCAATATGGAATTTAAACCTAATGAATATTAGACTAAGAAAATTCCATTCTTTTAGGTCGAAGATAATTAAGTGCTTAATTACTTTAAATTAATTATCATCTTTGCCTAATATTCAACCAAAGTGTTTTTATACTTTGAATACCACTTTGATATGCTTTTGCAGGTTAATTAAATTAGTTTAATCTATTTTTGAAAAGCAAAAGCAACCAATCTCTAGTCTGTTAAACACCAGCGGATAGAAATCGACCATTTACGGACATGGCCGAGATATCGCGTTAGGGTTGTTTGTTTCTAAATCCGGTAAAACTTCAACTTTGAGTCCAACTATTGTTTCCACCCCGGAGTTCAGTCACACCAGAGGGATGGACCACTTTTTGAGCCAATAACCACCACACAACATTCATATTACAACAGATCCTTTTCGAGTGACTCAAACTAGCCATTACAATGGCTACGAAAGCTCACTAGCCCGAACAAATTTAAATGGCTAATCAACCCTGTTGTGTATAAATAGAAGCCTCTCTACAAGACTTGAAGATTTGCTGAACACATGCCAAAACACTTACTCAGTGCATACTTACTCAATCTTCATATTACAACTCCAATTCTTAAGGTTCTACTTTCCGAGAAGTAAAGAGAAAGTCTTGTAATCCATTCTACACGTTCAATTCTGTGTCAAGTGCCTTGATTGAGCTGTAAGGGTTAATTCAACATAGTGCTACCTAGCTGTAAAGGTTACCTCAGTTAGGAAATACTAGATTAAATAAGGGAATTTCAAAGTCTAGGGAAAACTTATAGGCGAATTGTATGAGGGAGCAATTCTTTAAAGAGTCGAGTCCTTGTATTTTGTGGATTAAAAATAGTGGATTTGACTTGGTGCTTAGACTAGCACTGTCTATGGTTTTTTTTTTAATCACGGGAGGGTTTTCATGTATTTATGTGTTTTACTTACTTCGAGTTCATTCTAGACTCAAAATTATTTTCTTAGTGTTTGTTGGGTAGAATTCTTTGTCAATTCACAAAAATCTTTCATGACCCTATTCACCCCCTCTAGGGTGACTTAATTTCTCCAAGAGCAAACCTTCAATTGGTATTAAGGCCTTGCCTTTTAAAAGGATCTCACAATCCAAAGGTCTAAAGATGAGATGGCTCGGATCAATGGAGAGTTCGATAAAGGAAGATATTTCATCGGACCACCCAAGTTCAAAGGGTCAAACTTTGCACACTAGAAGACGATAATGTAATGCTTTATCCAGGACTATGATGAGAATGTCTGGAATATCATCCAACATGGAAACTACACTCCTATGAAGATGGAAGGAATAAGAGCGCTACCCAAGGAGAAATCGAGTACACCACTATAGAGAATGAGCCTAGACCAGTTTTCATGAAAAAGCTTTCTCAACCCATTACAAAAGAAACTATCTTTAAAGAAAAAGGACACGGACTCAGTATTCTAGAAGGAATACTCGAAACAGAACCAAGACCAAAATTATTCAAATCTGGGTTCCTAAAAGTGTTCTTCCTTATAAAAGAAGCAGAGTAAAGATTGTTATTAGGTTTATAACAGGAAGTAAAAATGGTTAGTTTGTTTCTATTTTATAGGTCACTCAGAAACAAAAGGGTCATTGGTACTTAGACAGTAAAGATTGTTACTAGGTTTATAACAGGAAGTAAAAATGGTTAGTTTGTTTCTATTTTACAGGTCACTCAGAAACAAAAGGGTCATTGGTACTTAGACAGTGAATGTTCACACTATATGTCTTGAGACTCAAGACTCTTCTCCGAGTTAGAAGATATGGAAAGAGGAAAAGTCACATTTGGAGACAATAGCAAAGGTAAGATAGTTGGAATTGTCAAGATTGGTCTAGGAGATAACTCGAGTCATTCAAGTCTACCTTGTGAAAGGGCTCAAGTACAACCTTCTTAGCATCTCTCGGTTATGTGACAAAGGTCAAGAGGTAAGATTTACTCAAATCAACGGCTTTGTTTCGATGCAATCACCAAAGAGAGAAAGCTCTAAAGTCCGAGGTCGAGTAACACCTATACCATTCGTCTCTAAGATTTTAGTCAAAATTTATCATGTTTAAAAGCATCTTTGAATGATGATTCATTGATGTGGCATCGTAGACTAGGTCATATCAGCATGCATACCATCAAGAAACTTTCATCTCATGGATTAGTTAGGGGTTTACCTAATTGTGCATTTAAGAAAGATAAAATTTGTGAAGCATACAAAAAGGAAAGCAAGTCATAATCATTCAAACCACTCAAAACTATTTCTACATCCAAAGGGCTTGAATTGATTCATATGGATTTGTGTGGTGAAATTCCAGTGAAAAGCTTAGGAAGTAAATCACCTCTACAGGTTATGGTTGATGATTATTCACAATTCACCTGGGTGTGTATTATGAAGAACAAGAATGAAGCTTTCAAAGAGTTCACTAAGTTTTGTAGGAAAATTCAAGTGGAGTTTGAGAATTAGATCAAAATAATTTGAACCGACCATGGAATGGAGTTCGATTACTCGGAATTTGCAGACTTCGTGACAAGAATGACATCTCCTACGACTTCTCAATACTAAGAACTCCTCAAAAAATGGAGTAGTGGAGAGAAAGAATAGAAATCTTGAAGAAATAGGGAGGGCAATGATAATTGAAAATGATCTATCTTACTATTTCCGGGTTGATATAGTCAACACAACAAACTATACACTCAATAGATGCCTCATCGGACCCATTCTGAAGAAGACACCTTATGAGCTATACAAGGGAAAGAAGCCCAACATCTCCTACTTCAAACCATATGGATGTGAATGCTATGTGCGTAACAATGGTAAGGAGCATATGACTATATTTGATGCAAGGTCGGATGAAGGTATATTTCTACGTTACTCATCTCATAGTAAACCTTATAGTATTTTTAATAATAGATCTAATAAAGTGAAAGAAAGTATCCACATTATTTTTTATGAGATTAACCATGGTAGGACAAGTGAATCCACCTTCTCGGATCTCAAGCTTAATAGAGATGAAGATGATATTACTGAAGTTGAGCTTAGAATGAGTAAAAAAAAGAACTAAGGCAACTCGGAATGAGGTGAATCGGAATGAGCAAGTTCAAGAGCCAGCTTAGAATAGTGAAGATCAAGTTGAAGATGATCAAGAAACTAAACCAGCTGAAGATCGGACCAATCAACCAACAAACCTGTTGAACTAGAGGATAGGTAAAGTTTTCAAATATGCATCTATTCACCCACACGAGAAAATGCTTTCTGGTAAAAGTGGGCTAAGAACTCATTCTTCTTTACAAAATCTATGTGCATTTTCACCATTCATATCATTAACCGAACCGAAAAATGTACTAGAAGCCTTACTCGAACTTGAATGGGTAGAGGCCATGCAAGAAGAATTGAATCAATTTAAAAGAAACGAAATTGGACTCGACCAAATAACCTTCGACCACCCAAGTAATGGGAACCAAATGGGTTTTGATGAGAGAGGGTTGGTAGTCGAAATAAGGCCAAATTAGAAGCTCAAGGATATAACCAAGAAGAGGAAGTTAATTGTGGGGAAACCTTTGCACTTGTTATTAGGATTGATGCAATCGGAATTCTCTTAGCATTTGTATCTAGCATGAACATCAAGCTTTATCAAATGGATGTTAAGTGTGCATTTCTCAATGGTCATAATCATGAAAAAGTTTATGTTGAGCAACCCCCGATTTGAAAACTCTCAATTTCTAAATTATATTTTCAAGTTCCGAAAGGCTTTGTATGGTCTAAAACAAGCTCCCAAAGCTTGGTATGAAAGGCTAAGCAATTTCTCGATTAAAAATGATTTCAAAAGAGGTCTTATTGACAAAACCATTTTCACTAAAACAGAGGGAAATGACTTTCTTATCATTCGGATCTATATTGATGACATTATATTTGGAGCTACTAATGAAACTCTATACCAAGAGTTTTCTAAGTTCATGAGACAGGAGTTCCAAATGAGTAAGATGGGAGAACTCAATTTCTTTCTTGGATTGCAAATCAAGCAAGCAAAGGATGGAATCTATGTCCATCAATCAAAGTACGCCAAGGAGTTATTGAAGAAGTACAAGGTACACGATGTGAAGCATGCAACAACACCTATGAATAGCAGTACAAAACTGGACTTAGATGAGAAAGGTAAAGCTGCAGATTAAAAACTCTGCAGAGGTATGATTGGATCCGTACTTTATCTCACATCTAGTAGGCCGGATATGGTACTTAGTGTGTTCCTTTGTGTAAGATTTCAAGCTAATCCTAAGGAATCACATCTCACTCGTAGTGAAGAGAATCTTTAGGTATCTTGCGAGTACTCGGACACTTGGTCATTGGTATTCGAAAGACTCGGATCTGACCCTCACTAGATACTCGGATGCTGATTATGCTGTATTCAATGTTGATAGAAAGATCACATTAGGAGCATGTCGATTTCGGGTCAATCAGTCATCTCCGGCATTCAAAGAAGAAAAACTTAGTTGCTCTATCAATTGCTGAGGCTGAGTACATTGCGGTTGGAGCTTGCTATGCTCGAGATTCTCTGTATCAAGCAACACTTGAAGGATCTAGGTCTCATTATCGACGTCTATGCCAACCAAGTGTGACAATCAAAGTGCAATCGGCATAAGGAAGAATCTAGTTCAAGCACTAAAAAATGAAACACATTGAGGCCAGGTATCATTTTCTATGAGACCATTCTGGGAAAGGTGATATTGAATTGGAGTTTATTCCTACAAAATTTTAGTTAGCTGATATTTTCACTAAACCTTTGAGTGAAGATAAGTTTCGCTTTATTAGGAATGAATTTGGCATGATTATCCGAGTTGTTGTATAAGTGATTTTACTCGATGAATTGTTATATGCTTTGAGTGAATAATTAATAGATCAGTTGACATAGAATAAGACCGAGCTATGAGTTATAAATTTTCTGATCGTATTCCGAGTCACTCGGACAAGAGTTATACTCGGTTTATTAACAAAATGGACATCAATGTTCTGGGATCATTTCTAGGTTAATGGAGGATTGAAGAAATTTTTTCGAAAATCTTTTCTTCTCTCTCTACCAGGCGATTAGTCGAAAAACTAGCCATTGGAAGAAAGCTGCTTAGAAACTAGTTGTTACTCGCTGGAAGACTCAGCTGTTCGTTAACCGCTGCTTGGAGGGCTGAGTTAGAAAGGCGGTTGTTCAATGAAAGCATTTATTCTATAAATAGCACCACTTCGATTTCATTCATTAACTTTGCCTACTTATTGTTCACACTCTCGCTCTCTTTGCTCTCACACTTAATCTCTCTCGCACTCAAACTTTCTCTCATCTCGTGTTCTTCACTCTCTTTCTTTTTACTCGTCAAAATCTCTTAATCAATTTCAATATGCCTAAAAGAGGTTCGGATATAGAGGGAGGTGCGGCCACCAAGAAGCCCAAAACCAAATCAACTCGTTCCGAGGCTACTCAAACCAAGGGTAAAGCCCCCGCCTCGGACGATTCAAAAGTCTTTGTCCCTTAGACTTTCGTTATTGATGACAAATTCTTCTCAAATACATATTTTTCTTGGATCAAACCCTCTCAAAATAGGTATCTTCAATTAGTTGTACTTTTATGAGTACATTTACCTAGAACTCGTTACTAAGTTCTATACTCACATGACAAGCAAGAGATAACATGATCTCTTCTATCGTCCAAGGCAAGGGGTTCGTATCAACCTTGCTCCAGTTCAAAAAATTTTCGATGTGAAGACTCTCTTTCTCAATTCTAACCCTATCCCCTTCAATGAAGTCGAAGATGAGTTCTTTGACAAGTATGCTAAAGAAATTCCTCGATCCGTAAAGAAATTTTCTGTTACTTAAATGACTTTCGAAGCTAGACTTCGTGCTTCATTCTAATGAGAACCTTCTTCTCCTACTATCCCTTAAAAGAGATCTCCAATAGCAAAGTTCTTAAGGTTCTCTTTTACATTCTTGAAGGGTCCGAGGTTGACCTATTCCCTTTTATCCTATAACAGATTGCTTCTGTTCCATTTGACCGAAGACCACTCTTTATCCCTTTGGAGCTCTTCTTTTAGTTGTTTTTACTCACTTTGACGTCAAACTTCCCTCCTCTAACACCTTGAATTTTAACCTACTAATTTGTGTCTTATGTGTAAATTTATAATTTGTCTTACGTTTAGAAAATTTATTTTATGATCTTAATTTTCTGAAATTAATAGTTAATACCCACAATAGAAATAATATAAAAAAAAATGTATTTGGAACAAAACAACAAATAAAATAAAGTCAAAATTAGCTAAAAAGGAGTAAAAAATAAAATGAAAATAAAATATGAGAATCATTTTCGAATAAGATAGGGGGAAGGGCTGGCCTTATTTCCCAGACCACACGCAATAGTACACAAAAAGGAAAAAAAGAAACCATTAGAGGCAGAGACGGAGAGCTAGAAGAAGAAGAAGAAGAAGAAGAAGAAGAAGAAGAAGGACTTAGAATGAAATAAAAATTTAGGTGAGTAATTCTTACCTTTTCTTTTAATCGAAAATTAGTTAGGGGAAGATTAAGTTTGAGAATTAATTTTTGAATTTAAATATCCATGATTATTTAACATATGGAATTGATGTTTAGCGATTAATGGAGTGGGAAATCTAACTTAGAAACCCACCTATTTAATGTGTTTTTGTGGTTGTTAGATTATGTAAATTATGATTGAATTAATCAGGTGTAGGTGTGAGATTGATAGTGATGTCTGGCTGTTTAATTACAAAGCATAAGATTATGGTTAATTTGCTTGAGTATCCGGGGTAGAAGGATAAAATTGGCGAAGGGTAAGTAATTGCGAGATGAATAGTGTTTTCGATCACCTGTTTGAATTTTCTCGGAATTATTGGCTTGGTGATTCTGAAACTTTTACTATAGGTGTTATGTACTATTTTGTAATTTCCTATAAAATTTGGTGAATGTTAGATGTGTAGTATATGAGTTATGAAGTTTTTAATAAATTTGCCCTGTTTTAATTAGAGTTGTTTTAATGAAAGATGTAGAAAATTAGTTCGGTGAGGGTGCCTTTGAGCAATAAATATTAGGATACCTTAATTATATTATATATTAAAATTTTGGTGAAATTATATCGATTTGGATTATGCATATTTAACTATATTATGAAAATAGAATTTGTATACGAGTTTTGGAAAATAATAATACTTGTATTTTGATAATATATTCGTTAAATTACATTTTTGGGGAAAAAGGTTCATCTCTTACCCGAGGCTATTACTTTTGTGTTCTAGAGCTATAACCATAGAAGCATCTGTCATTATGTTTTGGTCGCCTAGTAGGAAAGGTTTAACCGATCTCCTAGGATATATTTGTCGGCCAAGGGTAGCCTAGTGGAAAGGTTCTAACCGATCCTCCGGGATATGTTTATCGATCCATATGTTATGTTAGCTATGTGAGTCTCTCGGCGATGACGAGGGTTTTAACCCGAATTTACTAGGATGTGAATGTGTCTCCATGGTTTATGTTATGTGGACAGTTCATGTCCTCTAGAGCTTTCTTTTGTACTCGAGTGGGGACTATGAGCCCAAGGGACATGATTGGTATAGCGCTAACTATGGTTAGTTTAGTGAATAAACTAACAAGTGGAGTTTTTTAGGGCCTTGAGGGAGAATCGAGTATCGGAATCATACCTAGAATGGGACAGGTATGACCGAGTTAGGCGAATTGCTTGTCTTACGAGTAATTGCGCATATAATTTTTTTGTTTACTCGTGAATACATAAGTATCTAAGTACAACGAGTTATATGCAAGAAATATTTGCAACAAATATTTACATTCATTTATTACCTTCCATATGGTTTAGTGTTGGATGTTATATATGTTAATGTGAATTATGTGATTATGTGTTAATCGGTTAATGTGCAATGTGGAACAACACAAAAGGTAAGGGTCATTCACTAGGCTTGGGGAGCTCATGACCTCACCATTTTTCAAGTTTTAAAAGCTAAAGAGATATAGAGAAGCATTTAAGAAGGCCAACGGGTAGCGACATTTTGGGACGCCTAGCCGGGAAGGTGACCCTGCTATTTTGCTACTTGATTATGTTTTAAACTATGTTACGATGTAAACTTCGATTTATTTTGCTTGGAGATTGTATAAATGTTATAAAGATGATTAAATATGTATAAATTTATACGTTTAGAGTTACCTCATCCGACTTTGGGTTAAATTTTGTAAGAGCTTTACTGCGCTAGTCATCCAACAAAGCTAATTAAGGTTAAAAAGTTAGGATAGCCTTGTGGCTGTCCAAGTTGGACATTGAAGGTTTGCACTTGGAGAGACTAAGTCAACCTAGAGGGGGTGAACAGCGTGAAGGATAAATTTAAACAAATAATGGAAGATGAAAATCTAAAATTGACTTAGAGGCGAGTCCGAGTCTAGATTGGACTCGGAAAAGTGTTAACTCGTAAATTACGTGGAAACCCTCCAGGGCGAGAAAACCACGGGCAATGCTAATCTAAGCACCAAGTCAAATCCACTATTTTGAATCCACAAAATACAGTAGAAAGACTCAACCAGAATTGCTCCCTTAGACAATTCCTTACAAGATTTTCCTAGACTCGAAGTTCCCTTATCTAATCTTGTACTTCCTAACTAAGGTAACCTTTACGAGTTAGGGACAACCGAGCTGAGTTAACCCTTATAGCTCAGTCAAGGGACCTTACTAAGAAAGTAAGAATAAGTGTTTGTGACTCGATTATAAGACGTTACAACTCCGAAAGATGTTAAGTACAGAGTTGGAGTTGTAAGTAGAAGATTGAATGAGAATTATACAGAGAGAGATAATTTCAAGCAATAGGTTCAAGCAATCTTCTTGTCTTGTGAAATGGCTTCTATTTATAGATGACCAGGCAGACTAGCCGTTGTGACTATCTTCCGATTTAGAAGTCCTTTGTGACCGTTGCAATTGCTTTTTTGAGTGACTAAAAAATGCCCGTTGAGGTGTGAACGTTGGGCAACGGCTCTTGATTTCTTTAGGTGTCCCAATCCACCGGTGATGTCTAAAAGGTAGGGTAGAAACCACCGTTGAGCTTAGCTTCGAAGATTTCCAGCTTTGGAAACAGACAACCCCGACACATTGTATGGGCCTTGGTCGAAGTAGAAAAAGCCTTGTCTCGCTGGTGATTTGACATCTTGAAGCTGGTTACTTTTGTATTTCAAAAGTAGGATAACCTCGTTTGAATAACCTACTAAAGTAAATCAATTTGGTTCTCAAGGTATAAAATACTTTGGTCAGTCTAGAAGTTAGTCAAGCTAGATGAAGAATATAAGAGTGGTAAAGACTTGAACTTAGATGAGCATGGTTCAAACAAAACAAGCCGACTTAGAAGGATGAATTAACACCGTAATTCAATCGGACTTAGAACATAAAGTCGACACTGAGTTAATGTACGTTATAGAAAATGTTTGAACATGCGATATGTCCGAGTGTTATCTAAGTGACTCGGAACTGTGTGTGAAATGATAAGCAAGAGTATGCTTTACGAGTAAGTCGAATCAAGTAAAGACATATGCAATAGTTTCTATAACATTCGAAAAGATTCTAAAACACTTAGAAAAGTTTCTAAAGCACTTAGAATGATTTGTAATCCAAACTTACAAGAGATGAAGTCTCGTACCTGATTCCTTATGGTACTCATAAAGATGTACCTACAAAGTCCGAGTCTTCGGACGTCCACGGTGGTGACATCCTTGGCTACTCTAGGTCGAGGCGTTACGAAGTTGTATCGGAGCAATAGGTTCGGCAACCTCTAGGGCTTTGTTTGCGCTTGTGATTGATTGTTTGCTTGACAATTTGAATACGTGCTTATGTGAATGTATTTATGCTTACTTTAACTATATGTGCTTGATTTACTTATGGGCCTTACCCGACCAAACACCCAATAAACTAACTTACCTATATCCACTTCGTTTAGATGACCGCTAAAGAGGGAGGAAATGAAGATGACCCCATCTTAGGAATTAATCTACTTAACAAGTTCCTTAAGTTACTACCTTCGAAGTTTAGAGGAATTGCTAATCATTCCGAGTTGGATGAATCGATGAAGGAGATTGATAAGATATTCAAAACTATGATGTGCCCCGAGGAGTATGAAGACTCGGACATCGCTCCGCACTTTTCCGAGTTCCAACATAGGAACCAGGTATAAGAATTTCTCACTTATAGAGTTTTCATTCCAAGGCATTCTCTGTACTCTAGAAACTTTTCCGAGTGATATGGTATCTTCTCTTAGTGATATGGCATTTACTTCATGTACTTTTGCTTGTCTCTAAGTGACTCGGAAAAGAGATATGTACTCACGCTGTCTCACTCGGTTCCGAGTCCCTCATCACATAGATATATCGCATGTTGAATTGACTAGTATTTCGCTTAATCGCTGTCAGGTCTAACTTTATGTTATAGTCCTATTCTGTTGTAGTCAGCACTTCTAGTCCGAATCATGCTTATTCTAGATCAAGTCTGTTTCACTACGATATTCATTGTATAACTTGATTCTCGCTTAGACTAACTCGGATGGAATTTTGATTTTCATGGATATTAGACTCGTAAAATTCCATTCCTTTTCCGACTCGGATAATTAGTTGCTTAATTATCTTAATTATATTATTATCTATGTCTAATCTTGGACCAAAGTATTTTATACTTTGAGAACCAAAATTAATTTACTTTTGTAGGTTATTCAAACGACGATACACTTTTTGAAATACAAAAGTAACCGGCTTCAAAACGTCAAATCACCAAGCAGACATGGCTTTTCCCCTTCTCCGACCTAGCCCCGAAGATTGTGTCGGAGCTGCCTGTTTCCAAATATGGAAAACCGAAATGCCAAGCTTAACGGTGGTTTCCACCTTATCCTTCAAGACACCGCCAGTGGTTTTGGGACTTCCAAGAGAGTTAAGAACCGTTGCCCAACGTTCATATCACAACGGATACTTTCCGAGTGACTCGGAAAGTTCTTAACATCGGTCACAAAGGACTTCCCGTGAGAAGTTGGAGATAACGACTATGCTGCTTGGTCATCTATAAATAGAAGCCAACTCTCAAGAATTGAAGATTGCTCGAACCTATTGTTAATACACGTACTTGAGCAAAGTCATTTGTATTCATTCTTAATCTTCTACTTACAACTCCCACTCGTAATTCATTACTTTCGAGTTGTAAGGTCTTGTACTTAGTTATAAACACTTTCTTCTTACTTTCTAGGTAAGGTCCCTTGACTAAGTCGTAAAGGTTAACTCAGATTGGTTGTCCCTAGCTGTAAGGGTTATCTCAGCTAGGAAGTACTAGACCAGATAAGGTAATTTCGAGTCTAGGAAAACTTGTAAAGAGTTGTTTCAGGGAGCAACTCGGGTTCGAGTCAATCTATCGTATTTTGTGGACTCAAAATAGTGGATTTGACTTCATGCTTGGATTAGCATGGTCCGTGGTTTTCTCGCCCCAGGAGGGTTTCCACGTAATCTCTGTGTCTTTACTTTCGAGTTCATTATAGACTCGGACAGTCTCAAAGCTTTAGCTTAATCCGCTTCCTTACTCTTTATTGCAATTCCGAGTTCATACTTTTCTAACCCCGTTTTAGACTCGGAATCTATTTCCGCCTCCACTTTGGCAAAAGAGTTTGATTTTCAACGAAAATCCTCCATCGCCCTATTCACCCCCTCTAGGGTGACTCGGACTCTCCTCGAGCAAACCTTCACAAGTACAAAGTGGGTTTGGCTACACACCTGTTTGTTGGGGAAGTAGATCATTGTTGAGATTCCGTTAAGCCAAACTTGGTAGAGGAACAGGCAAACCTATTGACTTGGGAGAAGTTGAAGGAGAAAATGAATTAACAAGTACTATCCTCGGGACGTTCAAAGGGCTAAGGAATTCAAATTTGCTAACTTGCACCAGTGCAACATGACAGTGATGGAATATGGTGCGAAGTTTACAGAACTTAGCCGATTCGGAAGACACTTGGTTGATGCAAAGCAACGGAATGTGGATCGATTTGAAGATGGGTTAGATATCGACATACATACTATGTTGGCATCTCAAACCTTTAATAAGTAACAAGACCTGTACCAATGGGCTATACAAGTTGAAAAGATTGTAAAAGAAAGCAAGGCGAAGAATTCAACTATTGCAAAGAAATTTGGTCCTCGGACTTCGAATTTGGAGAAGCGAAGGACATTGCTCGAGGACAAGGATTTGGTATTACTACTGACATGAAGTAATGTGATTTCTTTAAGTAAAGGCATGCTGCAACAAAATGTTATGAGGCAACAGGGAATGTTTCAATTGTGGAAACCTAGACATATCGTTGTAAATTGTCTTGAGCCTAGTAAGAGGGTCCTTAGAAACACTAACAGAGCCTATCAAGATGAGGGAGGCAACTCGAGTCATCGAACAAGAAGACAGATTATGAAAGAAAGAAAAGTTCGGTGGAAAGAATTTATGTTATGAGGCCAACAGAGAACAAGTAATGTGATCGACATCAAAATCAATGTACGTGAAGTTTCGAGGACGAAAGTTATTTTAAGGGGGGAAGGATGTAACACCCCGAATTTTAACCTACTAATTTGTATCTTACGTGTCAATTCATAATTTGTCTTGCGTATAGAAATTTTATTTTGTGATCTTAATTTTCTGAAATTAATAGTTAATACCCACAATAAAAATAGTATAAAACAAATATATTGGGAACAAAAAACAAATAAAAATAAAATGAAGTCAAAATTGGCTGAAAAGGAGAATAAAAAAATGAAAATGAAAATAAAATATGAGAATCATTTTCGGATAGGATAAGGGGAAGGGGCTGGCCTTATTTCCCAGCCACATGCCATGGCAACAAAAAGAAAAAAAAACCATTAGAGGTAGAGAGGGAGAGCTAGAAGAAAGAAGAAGAAGAAGAAGAAAGAAGAAGAAGAGGAGGAAGAAGAAGAGGAGGAGGAAGAATGACTTAGAATCAAATAAAAATTTAGGTGAGTAATTCTTACCTTTTCTTTTAATCGAAAATTAGTTATGGGAAGATTAAGTTTGAGAATTAATTTTTGAATTTGAATATCCATGATGATTTAATATATGTAATTGATGTTTAGGGTTTAATGGAGTGGGAAATCTAACTTAGAAACCCACCTATTTAATGTGTTTTGGTGGTTGTTAGATTATGTAAACTTTGATTGAATTAATCATGTGTAGGTGTGAGATTGATAGTGATGCTGGCAATTTAATTACTAAGCATAAGATTATGGTTAATTTGCTTGAGTATTTGGGTTAGAAGGATAAAATTAGTGAAGGGTAAGTAATTGCGGATGAACAGTGTCTTCGGTCACTTGTTTGAATTTTATGCAATTATTGGCTTAGTGAAAAATTATGAAATTTTTATGATAGGTTCTTTCTAACATTTGGTAATTTCCTCTATATTCATCACCTCCAAGAAAGAAGGTCTAAGGCAATAGAGGACTCAAATCGAAGAAGTACAACCTTCCGAGTCCTGTATTTTTCCGAGCGTGAGTCAAAAGAAGTCGAAGAAGAAGAAGAAGAAGAAGGACAAAGGGAAGTTGAAGGAGAAGCTGAAGGAGGAGGGGAAAAGGAGACTGAAGCAGTTCAATATGAGGATAAGGGTGACAATGATCCCGAGGGTGATCTCCTCGGATCACATTCGATCCGCCTCGAAGAGGCCGGTGATGCAAGTCAATCGAAGGCTCCCACCTCGGAACCACAGCCTTGTAGCTGCAGCAGCTGAGGCCTGGTTTCCCTCTGCAGAGGAAACTCTTCATTGGTCTCTCAAGCGTATAATTCCATTGCTCGACCTCCCTCTATTTTTGCCACCTTGCCAAGTCTGTCTCTACTCAAGGTCTGTAGGCATAAGCGCAACCCTCGCTCTTCTACTTCTCGCCGATCGCTCTTCCTCCCTCTTGATTTCAAACTTTATTTTGTTTTGTCTAACATCGTATACTTAATTGTTCTTTCCTTTCTCTTTTTGTAATTTTTTTGCTGAAATGCATAGGGGAGAGAAAAGATAGAAAAATAGAGATGTTTGGTTTAGGGGAGTTGTTTCTCAGTTTGTTTCTTAGATTGTATAAGCTTCGTCTAATTGCTTCTACTCTTTAATGACATTTTCCTATTTATGAGCATATCTACTTTTGAATAGACTTGTTTTTTACTCGATATATATTTGCACTATTCTCGTGGCACATATGCTCTGTTTACTCCAAGAAGCATGTTATGAGTTGTATATGATCTAAGCTGAGATGTTCAATACTCTTTACTATTTTTTCTTGTTCGATCAACATACAATGAAAACTTAACTCTACGAACTGATTTGTTTCTATCTTAAGTATAGAATGGCTTTCATCAAAAGGGGAGATTGAAGACTCGGGTACAACTCTCTATCTCTCTTTAGTTTTGATTCTAAGTCATTCTAAGCGTTTAAGAAACTCATATTTAAGTTTTCATTATTTTCTAACCCACTTAGAAACCATCTATCAAGCATAGCACTCTTAACCAGCTTTTGATTCACTCGAAATAACTCGGAACAATGGCATGAGTAAATAATTTTACAAACACTTTATATTCGGAGTATTGACTTGGTGTTGAAACTAAAAATGTATTACAACGTTAATTCTACTTTTTAGGTCAGCATATTTAATGAAACTATTTACTTGATCAAGTTTATGTATTTTGATTATTTATTCTTACCAACTTGATCATTTTAAGGATTGATTCAAGATGGAATTTGAACCTAATGAATATTAGACTCGGAAAATTCCATTCTTTTCTACTGAAGATAATTAAGTATTTAATTACTTTAAATTAATTATCATCTTTGCCTAATCTTGGACCAAAGTATTTTTATACTTTGAATACTAGTTTGATTTGCTTTTACAGGTTGATTAAATTAGTTTAATCTATTTTTGAAAAGCAAAAGCAACCAAACTTCTAGTTGTTAAACACCAGCGGACAAAAAATCAACCATTTTTTGACATGGCTCGGATACCGTGTCGGGATTGTTTGTTTCCAAATCTAGTAAACTTGAACTTTGAGTCCAACGGTTATTTCCACCCCAGAATGTAGTCACAACTAGAGGTATGGACCACTTTTTGAGCCAAGGACCACCATACAACGTTTATATTATAATGGATACTTTTCTGAGTGACTCGGACTAGCCGTTATATCAACAATTGAAGCTTACTAGTCGAGAACAAGTCTCAATGGCTAATCTGCCCTGCTATGTATAAATAAAAGCCACTCTACAAGAGCTGAAGGTTGCTTGAACACATTGCTTAACACTTACTAAATGCATACTTATTCTATCCTCATCTTACAATTCCAATTCCGTAATTCTTACTTTCCGAGTCATAAAGAGAAAGTCTTGTAATTACTTCTACTCTTTCTACTTTCTTTAAAGTCCCTTGACTGAGCTATAAGGGTTAACTCAGCTCAATTGTCCCTAACTATAAAGGGTGTCTTAATTAAGAAGTACTAGATTAGATAAGGGAATTTCGAGTCTAGAAAAACTTGTAATTGAATTGTATAAGGGAGCAATTCTATAAAGAGTTGATCCTTATATTTTGTGAATAAAAATAATGGATTCGACTTGGTGCTAGGATTAGCACTGTCCGTGGTTTTCTTCCCGGGAGGGTTTCCACATCTTTATCTCGTGTATTGCACTTTTTGAGTCCAATCTGGACTCAAAATTATTTTCTAAATCTGTTTTGTGCAAAATTGTTTGTAATTTCAAAAAATTTTCCCTCATCTTATTCACACCTCCTGTAGGGTGATTTACCCTCTCCAAGAGCAAACCTTTAGAGGAGAAGTCCAATTTCTAATTCTTCTAAATTTAAAGAGAAATTAGAGTCTTTTAGTGGTGAGAATAAATCTTTAAAAATAATTTAGAAAAGCTGAGACAAAACCTAAAGGTACTTGAGACTAGTAATGAAGACCACGAGATTGAGTTTGAGTGCCTCGGAACGAGAGAATGAGCAGTTGAAACAAAAACTCACTAAATCTCAGGAGTTGGTTTTAAAACTTACTCAAGGTTAGAAAAACCTTGATTTATTACTTAGTTTTCAGTGTGTCTTTTTTCGAAAAGAAGGACTTAGTTACCATGTTGAACACAAAAACAATTCCTAGAAAAGTCTTTTGAAAACTAATTCCGGAACGATCAAGTTCGGAAGGCTAAGCATGGTCCCATTCATTTAAAAAAGAAATAGACAGAGCCCAAACTAGCTTTTAAGAAAAAGTCTTTTAAACCTGTTTATAAAAGGAGATGATTTCAAAATAAAGAGAGATAGACTCAATTTTCGAAGAAAGAAGAGTCAAACTAAAACCAATCCTAAAATCATTCAAATTTGGGTTCCTAAAAGTTTTCTTCCTCGGAAAATGTCCACTTGTAAAGACAATTACTGACTTTATAAGAGGAAGTGAGAAGGGTTAGTTTTTCTGTTTTACAGGTCACTCGAAACAAAGAGGTCACTGGTACTTAGATAGTGGATGTTCTCGCCACATGTCTAGTAATTCAAGACTTTTCTCGGAACCGGAAGACATGAAAGGAGGAAAAGTCACATTTGTAGATGACAACAAAGGTAAAATTATTGGCATTATTAGAGTTGGACAAGGAGATAACTTAGTTAGTCCACTATATCTTTTCAAGGGATTCAAGTATAATCTTCGAGTATCTCGTTAACTATGTGACAAAGGTCAAGAGTTAAGATTCACTCAAACAGATTACTTTATTTCTTATGCAAGCACAAAAGAGACAAAGCTCTCTAGTCCGAGGTTAGGTAACATCTATACCATTTCTCTTTCGATTCTAGTCAAGATTTGTCATGTTTAAAAGTTTCGGATAATGATGATTCATGGACATAGAGTTGTAGATCGAGTCATATTAGTTTGCACACTATTAAGAAACTTGTATCTCAAGGGTTACTCGGAGGGTTACCCGACTACTCATTTAAGAAAGATAAAATATGTGATGCACGCATAAAAGAAAAACATGTTAGGTCATCATTTAAGCTACTCAAAACTGTTTCTACATCCAAAGTGCTTGAATTGATACATATCAATTTGTGTGGTGAAATTCTTGTTAAAAGCTTAGGAGGTAAATCATATGTATTCTTCATTATTGATGATTATTCAAGATTACCCGGGTTTATTTTATAAAGAACAAGAATGAAGCCTTCAAAGAGTTCATTAAGATCTATAGGAAAATACATGTAGAGTCTAAAAATTAGATTAGGAGAATTCGAACCGACCATGAATGGGAGTTGGACTACTCGGAATTTGCGAACTTATGTGACATGAATGATATCTCCCACAATCTTTTTGGGCAAAAAGGGTAAGATTTTACCATTAAATAGTCCAAATATGTACAAGATTACATTGGGCATACCCAATGATCAAACTTCATTACATATTAGCTATCCATCCTCTATGTACTTTCTTATTTTTGCGTCAAAAGGTTTCTAATTGTCCATCAAATTGCCTTGTCAATGGCAGCACTTGTTCTGGTTTTTTCCTAGAATATTCTAATGTTACGGTTATTCCATATAAAGTAGCACATTGCAGCAACAATAAGTGCAATGACAGACTTCGTTTGAAGGAATAGATTATCAATGGTTTTAGGAAGATCACATAATGCACATTTGGGGTTATTCAATGGTTTCCATCTACTGATTCTATATGTTGTCAAGAGCTTCGTTTGAAGACAAGCCGGATACAAAATGAGTGTTTGGGCACCGCATGTTTATGCCAAATAAGCTGCCACCAATTTGTGGTAGGTTTTGGAGTAAGGAGGGCGTTGTATGCTTCTTTGACTTATCCTACTTTTGAACTATCCATTTGTCATTCTGATTATCCCACCAAATTGATAAATGTTTCCTTAAGTGCATGATCTTTTGAAACTCCTGCTAGCATCATGTTTCAATACTACAGTTTGCCAATCTTGTTATTTAAGGTACACACTATACACCTATTTAACCTATAATATCTCTAGGTGGGCAAATAGATACCAAAGATGTTTCCCAACAAGAGCCATGTTCCATTTTTCACTAACTCTTACATTAGGTAGGCAAGAGCTTCGTTTGAAGACAAGCCGGATACAAAATGAGTGTTTGGGCACCACATGTTTATATCAAATAAGCTGCCACCAATTTGTGCCAGGTTTTGGAGTCAAGAAGGGCGTTGTAGGCTTCTTTGACTTATCCTGCTTTTCAACTTTCCATTTGTCATTCCGATTATCCCACCAAACCGACAAATGTTTCCTTAAGCTCATGATTTTTTGAAACTCCCGCTAGCATCATGTTTCACCTATTTAACCCATAATATCTTTGGGTGGGCAAATAGATACCAAAGATGTTTCCCAAAAATAGCCATGTTCCATTTTTCACTAACTCTTACACCCAAACCTCCTTGTTTCTTGGGTAGGTAGACATCATCCCAGGCCACAAGATTATTCCTATGATAGTTTTCAATGCCTCCCCATAGATAGTTCCTGCAGATTTCTTGGGTAGGCAAACATCATCCTAGGTCACAAGGTTATTCCTATGATAGTTTTCAATGCCTCCCGAAAGATAGTTCCTATAGATTTTTTCCACTTCTTTGAGAACCAACTTGGATAGAATAAAAGGAAACTCCGAGTAAATATGCATGTTTAGTAAAATAGAGTTCACTAACTGGGTTCTTCTAGCATAACTCAACTTTCTCATCCCCCAGCTCCTTATTCTATAAGTAATTTTGGAAACCGAGGATAGGCGAGTTATTCCTATTCAATTTTCTATGTTTTAACAGACACTCCAAGATATTTTAATGGAAATTGGCCTTTTTCAAAATCATGTCGCTATACTAATTGGTCTTGGTTGAAGACTCATATCCTAACTCTAAGTCATTCGGAGTAATTCATGAAGAACTCAAGTATAAATCTAATCTCTCATATGTTTTGATTTCAAGTCATTCGAGTGTTATAGAAACTCTTGTATAAGTTTTCATTCGTTTTGATCGACTCGAAAGCACCTTATTGCATATCTTCTTCTACATTGTTGTTTCGACTCACTCGGACATCGCTCGTAACTATCGCATGATCAAATAGTTTCTCTAACACTTTTATATTGAGTACTCGATTGCATATTTCAACGCAAAGAGAATTATTGTGTTAATTCCTTATTCTAAGTCGGTTTATTTTTTGAGAATTATTTGACCGGATCAAGTTGTTAAACTCGATGTTCTATTCTTTTAACTTGATCATCCTTAGGATTGACTACGATGGAATTTGAGTATACTCGAATATTAGACTCGGAAAATTCCACTCTTCTAGGCCAAAGATAATTAAGCATTTAATTGTTCTAATTTAATTATTATCTCGTGCCTAATCTTGGACCAAAAAACTTTATACTTTGAGAACCAATGTGGTTTACTTTTGTAGGTTATTCAAACGAGGCTAACTCATTTTTTGAAATACAAAAACAATCGGCTTCTAGCTATTAAATCACCAGACGAGACAAGCTTTATCTATTTCCGAACATGACTCAAAGACCGTGTCGTGGTTCTCTGTTTCCAAAACTGGAAAAATCCAACACTAGGCTTAGCGGTTGTTTCCAGCACAACTTTCGAGTCACCACCAAGTAATTCAACGACCTTTTGGAGCCAAGAACTATTGCATAACGTTCACATCCTAACGGATCTTTTCGAGAAGAGCAGATTATAACGGCCATTGAAGAATTTTGTTCTCAACCAAGACTCAACTCTCACTCTGCTTGGTTAGATATAAATAGAAGCCACCTTACAATAATAGAATATGGCTAAACATCATTGGAAAACACATTACTTGAGAAAAATTTATTGTTTTCATATTCAATCTTCTATTTACAACTCCAAGTGTATATTTAATATTTTCCGAGTTGTAAAAGACTTGTAATCAGTCATAATCTTTTCTTACTTTTTGAGTAAGGTCCCTTGACTGAGTTGTAAGGCTTAACTCAGCTTAGTTGTCCATGACTATAAAGGTTACCTTAGTTAGGAAATAGTACATCGATAAGGTAACTTCGAGTCTAGGAAAACATTATAAGGAATTGTTTAAGGGAGCAATTTTGGTAGAGTAAGTCCTTGTATTTTGCAGATTCAAAATAGTGGATTTGACTTGGTGCTTGGATTAGCACTGTCCGTGGTTTTCTGCCCTAGGAGGGTTCTACGCATTTCTATGTTATCAATTTTTAAGTCCAATCTAGACTTAGAATCTGCAGTTTAGCTGGTTCGTTTAATTTCCTCCATCATCCTATTCACCCTCGTTCCAGGGCGACTAAGACTCTCCACGAGTAAACCTTCAATTGCTATCAAAGCCTAGCCTTTCAAGAGGATCTCACCATCCAATGGTATAAAGATCGGATGGCTTACAACAATTGAGAGTTCGATGAAGGAAGATCATCTACCGGACCACTCGAAGTTTCCAGTGGTCAAACTTTGCCCATTAGAAGAAGATAATGGAATGTTTCCTTATGGCCAACTATATATAAGTTTAGAACATCATCCAAGCTGGCAACTACATTCCAATGAAGACGGAGAATGCAACTCTTGTACCTAAAGCTAAATTTGAGTTAACCACTATGGAGATCGAGAAATTCGGAAAGAATTTCAAAGCTATGAACACACTTATGTGTGCCATTACTACGTAAGAATACAATAGGGTCTCAGCTGTGACACAACTAAAGAGGTGTGGGACACTTGTCAACACCTATGAAGGAACAAACCAGGTGAAGCAGGTGAACATAAGTTAGTATCTTCACAAATATGAGTTGTTTAAGATGGAGCTCGAAGAAAACATCACTCGGATGTATATTCGGTTCATAGAGATTACCAATAATCTCTCGAAGACTTGGACTCGAATTTATATCATTCTCATTGCTATCTTGGACTCGAGTACAAACCTCATCCCTTCTAAGTTTTGATTACAAGTCATTATGAGTAATATAAAAACTATTGCATATGTTTTCATTCGATTTTGACTTACTTAGAATCCACATTCTTGTTCATCAACTCACACTCATGTTTATGAGTCACTCGGACACCACTTAGATTTATCGCATGTTCAAGTAATCTCTCTAACACTTCTAATCTAAGTTCGACTTCATATTCTAAGGGAAAGTGAATTAAAACGTTAATTCATCTTTCCAAGTCAGCATGTTTGTTCGAGAATTATTTGTTTAGATCAAGTACTTATACTTTGATATTTAGATTATAACTTGATATTCCCTAAGACCGACTCGGATGGAATTTGAGTATAATGAATATTAGACTCAGAAAATTCCACCCCTCTACGCCTAATATAACTATGCACTTAATTATCTTAATTAAATTATTATGTGTGCCTAATCTTGGACCAAAGTAATTTATACTTTGAGAACCAAAATTGTTTACTTTTGTAGGTTATTTAAATGAGGTTATCCTATTTTTGAATTATAAAAGCAACCAGCTTTAAGTTGTCAATCACCAGCCAGACAAGGTTTTTCTACTTCGAGCAAGACTCGGACGTCGTGCCAAGATTGTCCGTTTCCAAAGCTGGAAATCTTCAACGCCAAGCTCAACGGTGGTTTCCACCTTACTTTTTAGACATTACCAGCTGATTCGAGCACCTTTTGGAGTGAAGAGCCGGTGCACAACGTTCACACCTCAACGGATCATTAAACGCCAGCTGATAGAAAAGTCATATTTCCGGGATACTGATTTGTTTTTGCAAGATGATTTGTTTTTAGACATTACCACCTTACTTTTTAGACATTACCAGCTGATTCGAGCACCTTTTGGAGTATGATACTGATTTGTTTTTGCAAGATGATTAAAGTGATTTAATCTAAATTTGAAAAGTAAATGCAATTGGCTTCTAACCGTACCGTTAAACGCCAGCTGATAGAAAAGTCATATTTCCAGGATGAATGAGACATCGTGTTAGGGTTGTTTGTTTCCATTTCCTATAAACTCCAACTTTGTGTCTAACGGTTGTTTTTAGCCAAGATTTCAGTCACAACAAGTGGGGTGGACCACCTTTTGAGCCAAGAACCGATGCACAACGTTCATCTTCACAACGGTTCTCTTTCGAGGAACTCGGACTATCCGTTACAACGGCTAGTGAAGCTTCCCAAACCAGGATTGGTTACAACGGCTATTTGCCACTCTACAAGACTTAGAAGATTGCTGGAACCGAACTCTAATCTCACACGCTCAATCTTTTCCAAGTCTCAACTTTGTACTTAGTTTTCTCAACTTTTGAGTTGAAAATTGAAGAAGTCTTAAAATCAATCAAAATTTTACGTTCTTCACTTCTTTGTAATTTCCCTTGACTAAGTTGTAAAGGGTAACTCAACTCAGCTTGTACCTAATTATAAAGGGGTAACTCAATTAGGAAGTACAAATGCGGATAAGGGAACTATTGTGCCTAGAAAAACATGTAGTTAATTGTCTAAGGGAGCAATTCTAAAAGAGTCGATCCTCTTATTTTATGGATTAAAAATAGTGGATTTGACTTGGTGTCAAGATTGACACTATCGGTGGTTTTCTTCCACATGAAGGTTTCCATGTATATCTTTGTTTTTTACTTTGAGTTCATTCTAGACTCAGAATCTCTTTTTTGAGTTGTGACTTGCTTGAAATTTTTATTTTTGCAAAATTTCCTTCTCACCCTATTCACCCCCTTTAGGGTGACTCGGACTCAAGAGAAAACCTTGAATTGTGTATCAAGTGCAAGTACATTATGATGCCAATGCTAATTTCTAGGCCTGAACAACCAGGAAATGATATAATAGATGGGTACTTGGCACCTTTTGTTGAAGATTTAAAGTTGTTGTGGGATGAAGGTTTTTCGATTTTTTATGCATATCAACAAGGGCAGTTTATATTGCATGTTATAATCTTCACCACAATCAATGATTTTGCATGCATAAGAAAACATGTCCGGATACACCATCAAATGCCATAAGGCATGCCCCATTTATGCAGACGGTACTTGCTCCTATCAACGTAAGCACGAAAAAGGACAGCCTATCTCGGACAACGAAAGTTTCTTCCCTTTTCCATCAATATTGAAGAAATAGAAGCCTTCCAATGGTAAAACTAAGATGGATTATGCTCTAACTCCATGAAGAGGACATCAAATTTATGAACAAGTGAAGTTTCTTGATGTGGAGTTTGGCAAGCCATAGTAACATTAATATGAAAATGGTGTGTGAAAAAAGAGATGAGTATTTTTTAATCTTCCGTATTGGAAAAAGTTGTATGTGAGACATAATCTTGATGTAATGCATACAGAGAAGAACATATGTGAAAGTCTCAATGGGAATCTTTTGAACATACTTGGGAAGACCAAGGACGGAGAGAAAGTCGGACTCAATTTGTGTGAAATGGGAATACGAGAGGAATTAGCACTGCAACCAAATGGAAAAAGAATGTATTTGCCTCCAGCTTCTTACACATTGAGTAGAAGGGAAAAAGCTCATTTGTGTGAGACCTTGAAGAAACTCAAAGTGCCATAGGGATATTCTTCAAACATCGGTAGACACATTTTAATGTCCGATTATAGACTAATCGATCTTAAATCTCCCGATTGTCATGCTTTAATGTAACAAATTATGCCGGTTTCTATCCGAGCCGTGATGACTAAACATGTCGGATAGTCGATTACAAGACTTTGCTTCTTCTTCAATGCCATATGTAGCAAAGTTGTTGAATTGGAGAAATTCGATGATCTTGAGTTCGATGTGATCTTTACATTGTGCCAACTTGAGATGCACTTCCCACCTTCTTTTTTGATATCATGGTGCACCTACTTATCCATTTGGTGAGAGAAGTGCGATTTTGTGGCCTGATTTTTTATTGATGGATGTAGCCTTTTGAAAGTTTTATGAAATTTCTCAAAGGGTATGTTAGAAATCGGTATCGATCGAAGGGTGCATTGTTGAGGTATACACAATTGAGGAGTGTGTTGAGTTATGTTGTGAATACTACCCCTAAATGGAAGTTGTTGGTATTCCAAAAGATCGATTTATGGGGAAGATTGTTGGGTAGGGAAACCGGGGCCAATGGTTCTAACAATTAGTCGGGATATGAGGGATCAAGCACATCTTTATATTTTTCACAACAGAGATGAAGTGCAGTCATTCATTGATCGAGCACAAATCTCTCATAAGGAGACAATACCGAGGAAAAATTGAATAAATCACCGGATCATATCTCGCAAACATTAGTATGCTTGGCTTGAGATAGAGTCATCACTAACCAATTGAATGAATAATGAGATCATATCTCACAAACATTAATAAGCTTGCGTAGAGGGCCCCGAGTTGGATGTGATTGATTACTGTGGGTATGAAATCAATGGATACTCTTTCTACACACAGAGCAAGGACAATACGAGTATCGTGCAAAATAGTAGGGTCACATTGGAGGCTCATGCACTTCACATTTCCAACTCCAAGGACAAACATCCAGTTATAACTAAAATGTCATATTACAAAGTCATTGAGGAGATGTGGGAGCTAGACTATGTTGATTTCCATGAGCCAGCTTTTCCAAGTGCAAATGGGTTTACAATAACAACGGTGTCCGAGTTGATGAGATGGAATTAACGATGGTCGATCCCATAAGAGAAGGGCCTAAAGGAGATGAGATGGTATTCCGGTGCGAAGTGTTACATTGAGGACCCGACTAATGATAAGTGTTATATTGTTCTTTAAGGGAAGAGACATGTTGCTGGTAGGGATGGTGCGGATGTGTGTGAGTTTGTTGAGGAAACCCCACCCTTCTCCTTGGGAATTCCTATTGAAAATGCGTATGCCAATTTTGAAGAGTTATATTTAAGGGTTGACCATCACGAAGGCATATATATTGAAGAAAAGTCCAAAGGAGGGGAAAAATCGCATAAACCATGTAATTAAACTAACTCGGATAAGGACATTATTGTATAACAATTTTATTTACGTATATCCATATTTTTTGTTGTTTTCAATAGCCGCACCTTGTGTTTTCGAGTGTTCGACCTTAACACTTTCCTGTAACGATTGTTGTTTGATGCCGATGGAAAGGACTAAGTGTCCAATGGAAGGGGAAAAAGATTTTTCAGGTAAACAAGTGATTTATACCCTAAAGTTCCTAGTTGAGAAGCGGGAGCGAGAATAGCGACCAATGTTGTCCTTCCTAAATTATTGATCCTTTTATGTTTGGTCGCTAATCATTGTTCTCGGTTCTTAACTTTGACCGTTTTGGTATAAAATCTACTCAAGTGATTTATACCACAAAGTTTTAAGTCGAGAAGCGGGAGTGAGAATAACGACCAATGTTAGTGTTGATATCCTTTGTAATTTATGATCCTTTTATGTTTGTTATGATTCTTGTGGAAAAGTTGCTAGTTAATGCTTTCCTAAGTTTTTATGTTGTCTAGTCTACCACTGCAAGAACTCCAAGTAATGTAGTCGTAAGATGAGCATCACTTTGGGACCATGATAAAGGAAATAGAGATTGATGGTGAGATATCCTGCTCGTGTACTCCTTTTCAGTATTTATGCCAAAAAGTACATCTCTTCTTCTTGGAACTTTGCGGTGTAAATGATTTCCATATTTATGCCAAAGGTTTACCTCTATTTACCCAAAGTGATGGTTTTTAGTAGATTGAGTTATGTGCTTATCTTTATGACTATATTGCTTGCTTGATGTTCATGCAGAGATAGTGTGGACAACAAATTGATGTATATATGTTGTCTACATTACCGCTGCAACAACTCCAAGCAAGAAATATCGTCATAAAAACAATCACATAACTAAATCTACTACAAAAGCATCACTTTGGGTAAATAGAAAGTTTCCTTTTGGCATAAACATTAAAATCATTTATACCAAAAAATTTTACGATGAGAGATGAACTTTTTGACATAAATACTAAAAGAGGAGAACTCTTTGTATTATATTTCATATTGCAATATATTCTTTGATGGAACTTGTAAAATAAGGAACTATTGTCATCGCAAAATGTGTGAAATCTTGTTTATGCAACAATTGAGGTTGTTGTTGGTTTTGTTGTGTAAATTGTTGTGGTTGTATATGTGTATATCCCGCTTATATAATAATTGTACAGGGGTACAAAAACACAATAAAATATATTATAAAAATTTGAAACCTATTACTATGGTTCTTAGTTAAAAATTGTAGTAATAGGTCTTGGCCTAAAATTTTGATCGAAGAGTCACTACTAGAAAATCGCCATATAGCGACGGAAACAACGACGGAAAAACGTCATTTAGCGACAAAATTTCACAATTAGCGACGGAATTCTACGATTCAGTCGTTGATTAGCGACGGAATTGTCGGTTCCGTTTAATCGCTAATTTTTTAAAAACAATTTACAATTTTGTGTATTTTTGAGTGGTTAATACGTAAAATCTAGAACGAAATACAAATCCAATTAATCCGGCAGAGTAACAACATCAAATTCAACTTCAATTCAAACACAAAAATCATATACAAACGCAAAAGTCATATATAATCCAACTTCAATTCACCAACATCCACAAAAACTAATTAAAAAAAACAAGAGTGTTACATTATTTACAAACAAAAGTTATGTTCTTCATCTTCCTTTTCCTCTTCTTCTTCCTCTTCCTCATTATCTCTACCTTCTACCTCAATTTTATTCCAACCATGCTATTAAAATAAGTTATATCAAATCCTTTAAAATCTGAACTTTTATAATATACAAAGGAAATTATAAATACAACCAACAATGAGGGAGGATGGAGAAATCATACTTATAAGAGGTTAAAGGTGGTTAGTTGGTGACTCAGTATCGCAGTGGCGACTGCGGCGGCGAACGATGGTGGTAGAGAATTACTAAAGGAGGAAAGATTTTCAGCCTCTTTCTCTCTCACGCTCTTACTTCTCTCTAATTCGAACCCTATCTATCCTTATGGTTTATCGGGTCTCGTTGAAGTCGAGATTTTATTTCCAACATAACGACGGATGAGCGATCGTAGCAGTCCATCGCTAATTAAAAAACATTAAAATTTGAAAACCGTAGAAAATTTAATAGCTCGCTAAAGTAAAATTTTACAAATTTTAAGTTAGCGACGGAATCTGCGACTGGACCGATCCGTCGCTAACTAAAAATTTGAAAAATTTTATATATTTGAAAAACTATAATAGGCGGCAAATTTAAATTTTGAAATTTTTTGATTAGCAACGAAATTAGCGATGAACCAATTCCTTCGCTAATTTAAATTTGAAAAAATTTATATTTTTTGAAATTAAAATAGGCTCCAAATTTAAAATTTTAAAAATTTTGAATTAGCGATGGACTAATTCCGTAGCTAATAAAAAATATTAAATTATATTTAGCAACGGAATTAGCGACGGACTAATTTCATAGCTAACAAAAAAATAATTAGATTTGGCGACGGAATCAGCGACGGATCGATTCCGTTACTAAATTAAAAAAATTTTAAATTTTGAACTTTTTTTCAGAAATCCATCGCTCATTTTTCCATTTCCATCGCTAGGTCCCTCGCTAATGAGTAAAATAGCGATGGATTTTGTTTACGTCGATAGTTAAGTTTTATCTCGACAAATGTCAACTTCCATCGGTAGTTAGCGATGGACTTGTATTCTGTCATTGGTTTCCGTCGCTATATAACGTTTTTGTTGTAGTGAGTGGGATTTTGTCCCATACCTATTAGTATGATTTTTAACAAAGAACAATGATACAGCTTGTTTGTACGAGAACCATGGTAATAGGTGCTCTATTACTCTAATTGTTCAAATAAACTGTAATAATATGTCCTTTTTACTACAATTTTGAACTGTAGTAAAAGATGGGCATCTACAATTAGGGCCACATCTTTTACAATTTTGAATTGTAGTAAAAGATCCCTATATATACAACGCTAGATAATCGTAGTAAAAGGTGTTTTGGAACCGTAATTAAAAATGGTTCATGTAGTAGTGGATGCTTGCTCGGATGTATGAGTTCGTTTGTGACAAACTAATTGAGGTGATCGTGCTTAATGTTATCATAGATCCGCTTAATCATAAAAGGAAAGAGATCGACATCATACCCTTCCATGATATCATAGATGACCTTAAGAAGCTTATTGTTTGGGTTCTCTTTGGACGAACAGAATGAGAACACAGTTCTCATGACAAATAAACAGAGAAGTGTGGGCTCAAACTTTAACTATTTAATAGAGAAGTTCTTTCGAACCTTGGGTTTGACTTTGGTATACTTTGAAAAGAAATCACCAAGCAATGTGAGAGAATTTTTGAGTGCTTGGAATCAAGAAACAAACTTTTAATGTTGAAAAGCTTAAGACAAAGAGCAAGAGTTATGAAAATCTTCTTTCCTAGAACTGTAGATTGTGGATGAGGAAGAGAGATTTTGGTAGAATTCTATGACCAGGTATGGGTAAACATAGTCACAAAAATAGAGAGATCAAGAAATTCGATTTTTCTGAGTTTATGAACCCATGAAATTTTGGTGGTTAGAAAGAATTTTTCATCCAGGCAGTGATGTTGGGGATTGAGGGAGTCTTTGATTCTTCAAGATTTAGGGAAGAACTACCTTTTCTTTCTAAGGCCTCTTCTAAGGAGCCTTAGGCTTTGAAGTTGAGGGGCGTTTTGGGATAGGTTTTAGGCGTTTTGTTGGTTGCTCGAAGCAACCTTAACCTCGGATCTCTCTCGGTCATTTTTTATTTCGAGAGTGACTGAGAGAGAGAGAGAGAGAGAGAATGAAAAGAAGTACGAGTATAAGTAGAAGAAGATGAAATAAAGAATTAGAAAGAGTGAGAGAGAGAGAACATGAGTCCGAGAGTGCGAGAATTAGCAAGTCGAGTATAAGAGAATTGAGTTATGAGTTATAAGTTATGAGTGAGTGAGAGGAAAATAACAAAGTAATGGAATGAAAGGAAATGACTGGTATTTATAGAGAAAATGCTCTTAACGGATAGAAAAACAAAGTTGAGTTTTAGATGCGATCCAACCACTAGATTCCCAACAGACTAGATTGTAGCAAGTTGTTGAGCCGGTGTTTCCCAACAACCGTAATTGCAATCAAAACACATGAGAAAGAGAGAGAGATAATTTATAAAAATTTTATCCAAGATTCCCTATTAATTAAAGATGACCTCCGGTATTTGAATCTACATTTCATTTGAACTAAGTCCGACTCGAGTTAGGCGGTTGAGTGCTCGTAACAACTTAGATAGCCAATTATAAGGGCTCGGTTTCATGAATTTTCAACTAAATTTCAAGTCAATCAGATTTCTCTCAACAAAAACATGCTTAATCCAAATAAACACATAATGACTCATGAAATTAAACATGTAATCCAGCATTTAACATTACAAGTTCATTTCTTATAAAAAACAACTTTTCTTCACCTAGTGGTTTAATGAAAATATTAACAAATTGAAGCTTAGTATGAATGATTCTAACTCAATATCAACTTTTAGAATGGTCTCTCAAAAAGTCATAGATGACCTCAATATGCTTAGTTTTGGAATGTTGAACTAGGTTCTTAGTGATGTTGATCGTACTTTGATTGTTGCACTTGATAGGAATTGCTTGAGAAGGTCGATCAAAAATCCTTTAAATGTTGATTGATCCGAGCAACTGAGCACAACAAGATCCTACTAATATGTACTCATCCTCAGGTATTGACAAGGCAACTAAGTTTTGCTTCTTTAAGTGCCAAGAGATGAGTGATTATCCGAGAAATTGGCATGCTCCTGAGGTACAGTTGTTATTAATTTGTACCTAGCATAGTCAATGTTTGAGTAGCCACTAAGAGTCAGACACTGATTGTTTTGAGTACCGGAGACCAAGTGTCTCGAGTGGTTGCAACATATCTAAAAATTTTCTTTACCGTAGTTAGATAAGACTCTTTTGGATTAGCTTGAAATCTTACACAAAGGTATACACTAAACATAATATGTGGCCTACTAGAAGTTAAGTATAGTGGAGATCCAGTCATACATTTATAGATTTTCTAATCTACGACTTGCCCTTCTTGGCTGAGTGCAATTTGGAACCGCTTCCTATAGGAGTTCATGCTAGTTTAGCATCTTGAAGCTTGTATTTTTGAGTTATACTTGGATTGATCAGCATAAATTCCATCCTTATCTTGTCTGATTTGCAATCTAAGGATGAAATTTAGTTCTTTCATCATGCTCATTTGACATTACTACCTCACTAACTCGGAAAATTCTTTACAGAGAACTTCATTAGTAGCACTAAAAATAATATCACCAACATAGATTTGAATGATAAGAAAATCTGTGCCCTTGGCTTTAGTAAATAAGGTTTGGTCAATCAAACCTCATTTAAATCAGTTTTCAAGCATGAAACAACACAATCTTTCATACCAAGCTCTAGGAGCTTGTTTCAAATCATAAAAAGTTTTTGAATTAAAAAATATGGTTTGTAAAATGAGGATTTTCAAATCGAGGGGTTGCTTTAGATAAACCTCTTCTTGAATATAACCACTTAGAAATGCACACTTAACATCTATTTGATAAAGCTTAATTTTCATGCTAGATGCAAATGGAAGTATAATTCTAATTATTTCAATCTTAGCAACTAGTTCAAAGGTTTCCCCATAATCAATTCTTTCTTCCTAATTATACAATTGGGCTATAAGTCCGACCTTATTTCGACTACCGACCTTTAGACTCTGCATGTCGATATTTCCGATTACGCCTTTCGTGCGAGTCGGAACTTACTCGACACGAAATCATCAATAAGAAAACCTTTAGGGTTATTATCCAGGAACTTCCTTTGGTGTCCCCTCCAGTCAAGAATTAGGGAATTTCATTTTTTTATGAACTTGAATCGTATCCTTTTTCTCATGTCTTTCTTAGTTCATGGTTTTTATTTTACATATGACCCGATCCCAATATCTATATCAAATTAGGATTTCATTTTTTCACACTTTTTATGAACTTGAATCGTATGCGTCAAAAGGTGCATGTACGGTTCCTAAGGGATACAATTTTACCCTAAATGGAAATAAACAAGGATTCCAATTTCGTTTCTTAAATGAGATGAGCAGGCTAGAATCAATTAAATGAAATTGGATAGTATGGTAGAAAGATTCACATATTTCTTTCTATCATGATTTTGAATATAGATTCATTAGTAAAAAGCCATCGCCTGCCTTTGAATTGTCAAAATAAGAACTTTATGAGAGAATAGAAACCTTAAAGATTGAATTAGGAATGGGGTGTGAAGACTCGGACTTTACTCCGCACATTTCGAGTTCTATCAAAGGAATCAGGTATAAGACTTTCTCACTTATAGAGTTTTGATTCCAAGTCATTCTTGGTACCTTAGAAACTTTTCCGAGTGATATGGTATTTTCTCTAAGTGATATAGCATTTATTTCACGTATTCTCGCTTGTCTCTGTGAGACTCGAAAGCATATCTCGTACTTACTATTGTACACCCAGCTTCGACTCTCTCATCACTTAGAATTATCGCATGATCAAATGACTAGTATTCGCACAACCGCATTCAGGTCCGACTTCATATTACAGGTCCTATTCTCGCTATAGTCGGCGCTTCTAGTATGAACCATGCTTAGCCTATATCAAGTTTGTTTCACTCGATATTCTTTCTATAACTTGATTCTCGCTTAGACTAATTCGGATGGAATTTCGAGTTTCATGGATATTAGACTCGGAAAATTCCATTCCTTTTCCGACTCGGATAATTAGTCACTTAATTATCTTAATTATATTATTATCTCGTGTCTAATCTTGGACCAAAGTATTTCATACTTTGAGAACCAATTTCATTTACTTTTGTAAGTTATTTAAACGAGGATACACTTTTTGAATTACAAAAGTAACCGAGCTTCAAAACGGCAAATCACCAGCAGACAAGGCTTTTTCACCTCCGACCTAGCCCCGGAAGATTGCGTCGAGGCTGTCTGTTTCCAAAGCTGGAAATCTGCAACACCAAGCTAAACGATGGTTTCCACCTTATCTTTCAAGACACGGCTCGTGGTTTTGGGACTTCCAAAGGAGTC
This sequence comes from Talinum fruticosum, assembly GCA_021018815.1. NCBI lineage: Eukaryota > Viridiplantae > Streptophyta > Magnoliopsida > Caryophyllales > Talinaceae > Talinum > Talinum fruticosum. The sequence continues at coordinate 6,004,267 of JAITYX010000033.1, read as the reverse complement.
AAGAACTGTTGCCCAATGTTCAAATCACAACGGATACTTTCGAATGACTCAAAAGTCCTTAATAACGAGTCACAAAGGACTCTCGGTCAAAAGATGGACTCAATGGCTACGCTGCTTGGTCATCTATAAAAGAAGCCAACTCTCAAGACTTGAAGATTACCGATCCTATTATTAATACATATACTTGAGCAAAGTCATTGTATTCATTCTCAATCTTCTACTTACAACTCCCATTCCGTAATTCATTATATTCCGAGTTGTAAGGTCTTGTACTTAGTTACAAACACTCTCTTTCTTCCTCTCTAAGTAAGGTCCCTTGACCGAGTTATAAGGGTTAACTCAGCTCGGTTGTCCCTAGCTGTAAGGGTTATCTCAGCTAGGAAGTACTAGATCGGATAAGGGAATTTATGAGTCTAGGAAAACATGTAAAGAGTTGTTTAAGGGAGCAACTTGGGTACGAGTCAGTCTACGGTATTTTGTGGACTCAAAATAGTGGATTTGACTTCATACTTAGATTAGCACGGTCCGTGGTTTTCTACCCCAGGAAAGTTTCCACGTAATTTTTGTGTATTTATTTTCCGAGTTCACTCTACACTCGGATTGTCTTAAAGCTTCGAGTTCTATCCGCATCTTCATTTTGAGTTCACACTTTTCCGACCCTATTGTAGACTCGAGAATCCGCTTACGTCTGTTCTTTGCTCAAAAGATTTTGATTTTTCAGAAAAATCTTTCATCACCCTATTCACTCCCCTCTAGGGTGACTTAGCCTCTCCTTGAGCAAACCTTCAAGGTGCCGATATCGTAGGGGACGTCCTACGGAAAAATAGCTCGATGCCAGGATGATAAAAAGTTTAACACCTCTCATTCTTATTATATTTTCAATACTACACCAATTCCTTATGTATGGATGATGAGATTCTATTGATATAGAGCCAATTTTAATAGACTTATTGGAGGGTCATTCAATACATTTCTTATGTACCTACATGTGCTATATTGGACTTGAATCGGATTTCGGATCAATCATGCATTTTCTTTTGACCCAATTTTTATTTTCTCTTATCTATTTTGTTCATGAAAGTCCACTCGGTTCCTATAATTAGGTGGTCGGTTGGTCGTTTGGTTAAGGTCCAAACTTTGTTTCTTTAAAATTCAGATAATTCTTCTTGCACGGCCTCTACCTATTCAGGTTCACGTAAGCTTCTATTAGATTTTTACGCTCAATTAATGAGATGAATGCGAGAGAATGCACATAGATTATGGAAAAAGATCGAGTAAGCATGCTTGAGTTGATATGTGAGATGATGTTCTCAAGTGGATTTCTAGAAGCATATTTGAAAGCTTTACTCGATCATTGATTTACTAAGTTCAAGGATTGAATTCTTGCTTCCTTAGTTGGGTGAGTGTTAGTCACTTCTTGAGTTGTTGTAGTCCGAATTGACTCCGGAATTAGGTTAGTTACTTAATCAGTTCTTTTGTTTTCTAACATTTTAAGCTTAGCTTGAACTATCTCATCATCATTTCTGCTCAATTTCAAGTCCGAGAAGGTAGACTCACTTTTTTCACTTTGTTAATTCTTTTGTTAAAAATGAGATCAGCTTTACTATGTAAAGAATAACCAAGGAATATACCTTCATTTGACCTTGCATCAAACTTAGTTAAATGATCCTTACTATGGTTGTGTATAAAGCACTTACACCCAAAAAGCTTGAAGTAAGAGATGTTGGGTTTCTTCCATTTGTATAGCTTATAGGGTGTTTTCTTCAAGATTGGGCGAATAATGCATCTATTTAGTGTGTTCTTTGCCAGGTTTGTTGCCTTAGCCTAGAAATAGAAAGGTAGATCATTTTAAATCATTATTGTCCTTCCTATTTCTTGAAGAGTTTTGTTCTTCCTTTCCACCACTCCACTTTGTTGGGGCGTTATTGGTGCAAAGAAGTTATGGAAGATACTAGATTTGTCACGAAGTCGACAAACTCCGAGTAGTCGGCTTCCCTTCCAAGGTCGGTTCCGACTCTCACAATCTGAGTCCTAGATTCCATTTGAATTTGTCTATATACTCTAGTGAACTCCTTAATAGCTTCCTTCTTATTTTTTATAAACATTCCTAGGTAAATCTTGAATAGACATAAATAACCATAAGCACATATGATTTACCTTGTAAGCTTTGTAATAGAATTTCCTCAAATAGATCCATGTCAATTAATTCAGTCACCTTTGTGGTGGAAACAATTTTAAGTAGTTTGAATAAAGATCTAACTTTTTTCCCCTTTGTACATCCATCGAAATTTAATCTTTGTTAAAAGCACATTTAAGGAGTCCTCGGACAAATTCATGTGAAGATAATTTCTTAATGGTATGCATGGTAATGTGGCCTAATCTATCACATCATGTACATGATTCATAATTAACGGAAGCTTTTAAACATGATAAGATCTAAGTTCAATCACTAAGAAGTATAATGTAGTGTTACCTAACCTCGGACGTGAGAGGTTTGTCTCGTTTGAAGTGGCATAAGATATAAAGCAATTGGTCTCAGTGAATCTTACCTCTTGTCCCTTCTAACATAGTTGAGAGATGCTCAAAAGATTCTATTTGAGACCTTTGACAAGATAAACATGGCCGAATGAGTTGTCACCGTGACCAACTTTGCCAATTCCTACAATCTTCCCCTTGTTATTATCTCCAAATGTGACTTTCCCTCCATACATCTTTTCTAGCTTAGAAAAGAGCCTTGAATTGTCCGACATGTGTCTTGAACATCCAATGTCAAGATACAAATGATCGTTTTTCGTGGCTTGAGGTGCCTGCAAAATACAAACACACTAACTCTTCTCACTTCCTCTTACAAACCTATATGTCTATACTGAGGTCGGTTTTGGAGGAAGGACACTTTTGGGAACCTAAACTCAAATAATTTTGGGCTTGGTATATTCGACTCTTCTTGTTTGGGAACCGACTCTCATTTTTGTAAACCTTTTTTTTTGTTAAAAGTCTAAGGACACTTCTTTTCATAAACTTGTCCGGGCTTAGTCCTTTTCCTCACTAGATTAATGGGACCGTGCTCGACTTTTCGAAAATGAATTTTTCTTGAATCATTATTTAAAAGACTCTTGTATTAGTTGTACTCCTTTTTAGAGTTGAAACCCAATCCTTCTTTTCTAAAAGAAACACACTGAGAACCCAACAACAAATCAAGGTTTTTCTAACCTTGAGTAAGTTTTAAAACAAGGTTACGAGACTCGGTTAGCTTTTTCTTCAATTGCTTATTTTCGGTTATGAGGAACTCGGATTCACTCTCATTATCTTGTGAGATGGTCTCAAGCACCTTCAAGTTTAGTCTCGGTATTTCTAAATCGGCTTTTAAAACTTCTTAGATTTTAGAGACTCAAGTTTTTCTCCAAATAAAGAAGAATAAGAATTGGACTTTTCCTCTAAAGTAAAAATATATTTAGTGAAGTTACTTCGACTCAAACTTTGTTTCCAAGTTAATTATAGCCAATAGACACTTGGACTCATCTTCGATGTATTCATCATCATCCGACTCATCTTCACTCCATGTTTCCATCATGGCTTTACTTTTCTTGTAGTGCTTCTTTCTCTTTGGGAAATCGTTCACTATATATTTCTTTCTACCACGCTTAAAATGGCTAGAATTTTTAGTGAAAGAGGAATTTGAAGAGGATGGAAATTTACCTTTCTTCTCTTCCAGTATAGATCTCATTCTTGGGCTTCTTCCGCCATTTCTTATATTTCGTCATACAATTGATGCCTCCGGACAGAAAAGCTATGGGATCCGCTTCTTAGTTTGAGGAGCTCGGACTGGGACCAACTTCTTCCGAGGCTTTTAAGCACTATTCTTCTTGATGTTGGCCTTAGATTCTTCTTCCTTAAGACGTAACTCATAGGTGATGAGTTTCCCAATGAGCTCATCTGGCTTGAGCTTGTTGAGGTCTTTTGCCTCATCAATAGCTATCATCTTTGGACCCCATTTGTTCTTTAGAAGAATCCTTAGAAATTTTTCGAGTATTTCGCATTGGACATTTTCTTCCCAAGTGACTTAAGATTGTTCACAATCTCGATAAACCGCACATATATGTGAGTGATGCTTTCATAAGTCTTTATCTTGAATAGCCCATACTTTTGCAGTACTCGACTTATCTTGGTTTGTCTCACTCGGCTTGTGCCTTCATATGTGTTAACCATAGTGTCCCACACTTATTTTTTTAGACACAAGCTGAGACTATGTTGTGCCGGATGTATCCAAGGCACACATAAGAATGTCCGCAGCTTTGAATTTTTCTTGTGTCTATCCTTCTCTTAAGCAATAAATTTTAACTTTAGCTTTGCCATAGTCTAGTTGTCAAGTTACTTCATAGGAATGTAGCTTCCATCGGTGATGACCTCCCAAACTTCTTCATCAAGATCTTGGATGAAACACTTCATTAGTTTCTTCTAGTGGGCACAGTTGAAGCCCTTGAACTTCGGTTGTCTAGTGAATGACCTTCCTTCATCAAACTCTCCATTATATTGAGCCATTTGATCTTTAACCCTTTGGATTATGACATCATTTTGTTAAAGGCTAAGCTCTAATATCAATTAAAAGTTTTGATAAAAGGTTAAATCACCCTGGAGGGGAGGTGAATAGGGTGATGAAGGGAAATTGTGGAAATTTGATGTTGTTTGAAAAAGAGAATAAACTTTGAAAATGAAACTGATTTTAGAGTGACTTAGACAGAGAGAAACAAAGATTTTACATGGAAACCGTCATGGGCGTAAAACCGAGGTCAATGCTAATCCAAGCACTAAGTCAAGTCCATTATTTGAATCCACGAATACAATGAATTGACCACCCGAATCACTCCCTTAGACAATTTGAATATAGAGTGTTTCTAGGCACATCAATTACTTTATCTGCCTTAGTACTTCTAAACTAAGTTAACCTTTACAGTTTGGGACAACCGAATTGAGTTAATCCTTAGAACTCGGAAAGTTCTTATTAAATAAACAAGAGTTGTAAGGTAGAAGAGAAAATATAAGTGTTGAGTATTTGGTTCCAAGCAATCTCCCGAGTGTTGAATCAAGGCTTCTATTTATAGGTTGCAATGAAGAGAGTCATTGTGTCTTGGGCTTGAGCAACTAGGTCAACTAGCCATTACAACGAATAATTTGAGGACTCAATTTTAAGATTGTCGGAGATATAGTCATTGAACATAGGTCATAGCCTCCAAAAGCAGTTCTACGAACTTATTGTAGCTGAAAAATATGGTAGAAAGAACCGTTGTATTCAAAAACCATACGTTACCAAAAATGAAAACAAGCGCGCGTGACAATGTCTGCTCGAGTATGCCCAAGATTTCCAACTTTTCTATGAGATGTCTTAGAATGCTCGAAGAAGTCGTTTGTTTTATCTTTAAGCTAGGATGAATCAGCTTTAATAAACTGCAAAACACAAATTAAAAATGGTACTCAAAAGTATAAAAATACTTTGGTCCAAGGTTAGATAAGGATTAGTCTAAATAAATTATTTAACGATTAAAATTTCTTAATTTATTAAAAGAAAATTTTTAGATCCAATAATCAATATAATAAAATTCTATATATGTCCTAATTCAATGAATAAATGGGATAGAAATAGGTTCAATGAGTTAGTGAGACAAATTTTAGTGTTTGCCAATGTAATTAAATTTAATTTACTAAATTTGGCCAAATCGGAATTAACACTAGTAATTTTAATTCAATTTATAACGCACGCCAATTTTAAAGATTAATTAAAACTATGAAATTATTCAGACAAACTTTTTATCCGAGTCATACTCGAATAGGTCGGTTTCCATAATTGATGCGGGTCGGTTCTATTTTTGTAAGTAGAACCGAGTCCTTAGACATTCAGAGATAAACTTTTAGAACTAAAGTCTTAGATTAGTCAAATTTTAGTCATCATCTTGTGAATTTAATTCTAGAATGCATCTTGTTAAATCCTATGTTCTAGATTAATGACTTTAAATCAAAATCAAATAAGGGGTTAATTCATACCTAATTCTTCAACTAAGACCAAATAGGTAATACAATCTTGACCACATTTGAGAATGTATACGCTATAGCTCTTGATGATATACCTCCTAAGATTCTTGCCTATTTTAAGGTTTATCATGATAGTGATGCATGGTTTTGGCATGGAATGCCAGGCCATATTCACATTCATTCCATACATAAGTTATGCAAACATGATTCAGTGTCTTCACTTCCTAATTGCAAATTTATAAAGACCATGTCTATGGTACATGTGTGAAACGTAAGCGTGTCGAGCATCTTTGAAACCCCTTAAGGTTCTTCTTGAAAAATAAAGACAATGTGTTAAAAAAATTTATATATTGTATAGACAATTTCAAGTTGAAAAGGATCTCCAAGTACTTCATGTTAGAAGTGATCTAGGATGGGAGTTTGACACGAGATAAATTCTCCGACTTTTGCCCCCAAGAACCCCTAAACAAAATGCAATAGTTGAAAGGAAGAATTGAAGTTTATAAGAAATCTCAAGGACTACGCTTATGGACAATGATCTTCCATCCGGGCTGAGGTAGTCAACACCACAAACTATATGCAAAACAGATGCCTCATCGGACCTATCCTGAAGAAAACACCATATGAGCTCTTAATGCCTAGCATTTTATACTTCATAACCTTTGGTTCAAATTCTTTATATGCAGCAATGGTAAGAATAATTTGAGTAAGTTTGATAAAGATATTTTCCTTGGTTATTCTTTTATTAGTAAAGCTTATTGTGTTTATAATAAGCATACTAAAGTTCTAGAAAAAGCATGATGTTGTGTTTAATGAGAACAATGATGCTAGTTTAAGTACTTCATCATTTATTGATCTAAAGCTAAGCAGAGATAAAGATGATTATCAACGAATTATGTGTTAAACATCAAAATACAATAATGAACACACTAAAGGTCACACTCGAACACAAGCTACAACCAATTAGCCAAACTCAAAGCTAAATATGAGTTACCAAGAATCAGATACAATATGACCAAATAGCCCTCGCGGCTCCGCTCGTAGGGGTTGACGGGATAAGAGTTTTTCCGCGAATGTCGGTTGTCGTTATTTAAGATATCCTAGAACCGTGTAATTTTGGGGAGTGGTCGCCATCGAAGAGTTTGCATCCCTACTCAAGCGAAATCACTTTCAGGACAATGATTCTCATCACGCCACGATGAATCTGCTTTCGTCTCTTTTCCTCATTTTGCTTAATGCAAGATCTCTCCAATTTTTGCTATGATTTATCTATTATTTCCAACAATCTGAAAGTGATTTAATTCAATGATAACAATGAGCAAATTTACCATTCCCGATATGTCAAAAGTTTAAGCTTTGGATGGAAAGAACTATAAACGATGGGTCTGTTAAGATGAGATTCTATCTTCAACAAATTGATGTAGCTCATGTTTTGGGTGATAAAAGGAAATTCCTTGATGGAACCGACGCTAATGTCATAAATGAGTACAATGAAAAATTTATTAAGGATGATAGAACTTATAAGGGGATGTCTGCTCCACTACATGAACAATCCTTTGTTAGATATTTACATGAAGTTTGATTTTGCTCATGATATTCGGTCTCCTCTTGAAAAGAAATATGGTAATGATGATGCTTGGGTCTAAGAGATATGTTGTTAGTAAATGGCTTAATTTTTAAGTTGATTATGATAAACCAATAATAGGTCAAATTCATGATTATGAGGACCTGTGTGCCTCAATTGCTTCTCAAGGTCTAAAAATCTATGATGTGACTTTTGCTATTGTTTTGATTAAAAAGCTGTCATCTTCTTGGAAAGAATATAGGAATCAACTTATGCATAAGGATACTGATTTAACCTTAGATGATTTAGTTGGACATCCGAAAATTGACGAAGAGAACCGTCTCAAGGACAAAGGAAATATGAACTATTGTAATTCATCTAAGGCTAATCTAGTTGAACAAAAATCTTCCTAAAATGATAGATTTAAGAATAAAGGCAAATCCTTTCAATCAAGTCCCTACAAGCCCCAAGGGAAGAAGTTCAAGTTTCGGGGAAGTGTCATAACTGTGGGAAGTCGGGTCACAAAGCCGAGGACTGCAAGAGTAAGAAGAAAGCTCAAGTCAACCTTGTTGAATGGAATATCATCATAGCCATGGTGTCGAGGTCAACCTTGTTGACAATTTGGTTCAATGGGTGTTCGACACTGGAGCCACCAAGTACATCGGCTCCAACGAAGCCTCTTTCAATCATTTGAGAAGACCAACGATGAAAATATCTTCATGGGCAATGTTGTTACTGCTCTGTATCCAAGGAAAAGGGAAGATTTCTCTTAAACTTACTTCGGAAAAATCCTTACCCTTACTAATGTCCTTTATGTGCCCGATATGCGTAGAAATTTAATTTCTAGTTATATTTTTCTTAAAGCAGGCCTTAAAATTAGTCTTAAGGGAAACCGAGTTATTATTACTAGAAATGGGGATTTTGTGAGAAAAGAGTTTTGTAATCATTCTGGTGTTATGATTCTTGATGTTGTTTGTGAGAAACCGAATGAAATTTTAGATCCTCTTCTACTTATATTGTGGAATCCTTGAATTTGTGGCATGCTCGTTTAGGACATGTTAATGTAGCTTCAATTAAAAGGCTAAAACAGTTCAACTTTATTCTTAATCCGACCAGTAATGAATTTACCAAATGCGAAATTTGTGTCGAGGCAAAAGGTTATAAAAAATCTCACAAATCAATTTAAAGACAATCTGAACTTCTTCAATTAATCCATAGTTACTTACGAGATTTTAAAAATTGTATGAGTAGAGGTGGAAAAAGATATTATATCACATTCGTAGATGACTACTCTAGATTTATCATGGTTTATCTCCTAAACACTAAAGATGAAGCTCAAGAAATGTTTTTAAAATATAAGGCTGAAGTTGAAAATCAATTAATAGAAAAATTAAAAAATTAAGAAGTGATAGAGGTGGAGAATATGATCCCACTTCTTCGAAAAAATTCTATGAAGCAAATGGAATAATTCATGAAAGAACAACTCCTTATAAGCCTCAATAAAATGCCATAGCTGAACAGAAAAATAGAACTTTAAAAAATATGATAAACGCTATGTTGATAAGTTCCGGTTTACCGGATAATATGTGGGGGAAGCTATCATTTCTTCTTGTCATGTACTTAATCGCGTACCTCATAAAAAACTAGAAAAAACCTAATATGAACTTTGGAAAGGTTACCCACCTAACTTAAAATTATTAAAAGTGTGGGGGTGTCTCGGCTAAGGTAGGATTGCTGAATTTAAAAGAAATAAAATCGGACCAAAAACTGTTGATGCATTATTTATTGGATATGCTTGTCAAAGTGCTGCATATAGATTTATTACTAAAGGTACAAATGGGTATTATATGAGTGGTAAGCTAGAGATGTTGAATTCTTTGAATATGTATTTCCATTGAAATGTGCATCTCGTGATCTGCCCGCATCTTCTACATGTATTGCATCTTCAACTCCTCAATCTGTTGAACATGATAATGAACCTACAAGGAGTAAAAGACCTAGAAAAAAATTTCTTTCGGTCCTAATTTTATTATTACTTTCTTGACTGAGCATGATATTTTATGTGATCAACATGTTTCTGTGTATATCATTGAGGAAGATCCTAAAACTTATGATGAAGCAATGAAATCTGGTGATGCAATGTTTTGGAAATAAGCTATCAATATTGAACTTGAGTTTATACTTAGTAACAGAACATGGACTCTAACCGATCTTCCTAAAGGCTGTAAACCTCTCGGAAGTAAATAGGTATTTAAGAAAAAACTCAAGGTAGATGGATCAATTGATAAATATAAAGCTAGACTAATGGTTAAGGGCTATAATCAGAAAAAAGGAGATTGATTACTTTGATACTTACTCTCCTATAACTAAGATTGCCACCATTAGAGGTTTAATTGCTATTACTTCAATTCATGATTTGTATGTGCATCAAATGGATGTTAAAACTACTTTTCTAAATAGAGATTTAGATAAAGAAATATATATGGAACAACCTGAAGGTTTTATTGTGCATGGTCAAGAAAGTAAAGTTTATAAACTTGTTAAATCATTGTATGGACTTAAACAAGCTCCTAAACAATGGTATGAGAAATTCGATAGTAGTATCACCGCCTTTGGATTTCTTTCTAATGAAGCTGATACTTGTGTATATTCGAAGTATGATTCTTATAGATGTGTGATAATATGTCTTTATGTGGATGACATTATTATCTTTGGCACAAATATGAATGTCATAAATGAAGTTAAAACCTTTCTAAGTTCCAAATTCGAAATGAAATATCTAGGTGAGGCTGATGTGATTTTAGGAGTTAAAATTAAAAGAACTCGAGAGGGAATAAGTTTAACTTAGTCTCATTACATTGAGAAGGTACTTAGAAAGTTTAACTCATTTGATGTGGAACCTGTAAAAACACATTATGATTCTAGTATGCACTTAAAGAAACATAAAGGTGCTCTTGTGTGTCAATCTGAATATGCTAAGTTATTGACAGAGTGTTATGTTTGTCATGAATTACACTAGTCCCGACATTTCATATGCTATTAGTAGACTTAGCAAATACAGTCATAATCCAAATAATGAACATTGGAATGTTTTGCGAAGATTGCCTAAGTACTTGAAAGGTATTATTAATTGGTGTTCACTTTTTAGTAAAACTCCTACCGTACTAGAAGGATATACCGATGCTAACTGGGTGTCCGATAATGATGAGATCAACTTAATTAGTGGTTATGTATTTACCCTAGCTGGTTGCGCTATATCCTAGAAATCCTCTAAACAATCTTTAACTACTATGTCTACTATGGAGTCTAAATTTAGCCCTTGAAATGGCAGGTCGTGAGGTCGATCGGTTGAGAAACCTCGTTAGCGGATATTCCTCCGTGGAGGAAACCAGCTCCTTCGTTGCCTTGCACTCGTGAGAACCAAGCAGCCTATCGCAGTGGCTAGAAACAAAGCTTTCAATGGAAAGAAAAGGCACATTTGCCTTCGACAAAAGGTTGTCAAGAAACTCTTAGAGAATGGTGTGATATCACTAGACTATGTAAAGTCCAAGGCTAGGCTCCTCTTCCTTTCTCGCTACTATAAAAGGGGGTTCTCCTCTCTACTCTAGTTTTCATACATTGAAAAATCCTCTCTTCTCTGCGCTCTACTTTCTCTACAAAAACTTTTTTTTTGGGCATGGTCGTTTAGCTCCATCCGGGTTACTGAGAGTGCACAAGATGTCTTACAACCGTGTAATCCTGGGGAGTGGTCACCATCGGAGACCTTACATTCCCGCTCAAGCGAAATTACTTTCGGGACAGTGATTCTCATCATGCCATGGTAAATCTGTTTCTGTCTCTTTTCTTCATTCTCGCTCAAAGTAAGATCTCTCCAATTTTTTGTCGTGAATGTGCTATTATTTCCAACAGAGAAGACCAAAGGTAGCTTTCAGGTTTAGAGGGACAACCTGATCTCTGCATAATGGAATGGTATGCAACGTCTTGCTTATATTTGTCAAAATGAAAATCTATCAAATTCGAAAAAGCGTGTTTCAAACAGTTTTTTAGCATGTAAAATGCCTTATAAATACACTATTTAATAGGTTTCTGAAAATCTACCTACAAAGATGATGCCATTTAGCATTTTTTGGACTATATAACTCATAATTGATTATTACATTTCAAATTTCTCAGACTATAGCAAATGATTCTATAGGATCATGTCTAGTAAATTCTTACAATTTTAATGGTCAGTTCCTGTGTCTAATTAATTATCACAACCACGAATTTTATAGACAATTTTGAAGGTCAATTTATGGGCTCTTTATGTTTCATGTGCTACATTTGTACTTTTCTTATAATTATTGTTGCTATAGTTTTGTGGTCCTTTAGGTTGTTGTTATTTTGTAGGCTCAACTACTTCGGTGCCACTTCAGTGCTGAAGAGCCGAGGATGTTTAGCCCAATACGATACTTTCCTTTGATTCCTAAAAAATCAATTTCTATTTATTTAAAAGTTGAGAGCATATGAAATATTTTGAATATTATCAGTGTATTCTGTTTGCCTTTAAATGATGCCTCTGTATCCCTTTAGAAGACAGTTTATGCATTTTAATGACAAGTTGAGGTCAATCGCAGTTGATCAGGCTGTGGTAAATTTCATTTTGATCTTAGATGCTTGCACCACTATTAACGTCCACTTGTTCTTAGTACGTAAGACTACTTACAAACTTGATAGAATGCAACTTTGATCAATATAAAATTTCCTTACGAATGAGCATTCACACCACTAGTTCTTTATGTGAATTTTGCACCAACAAGACCAACAACAGCCTTATGTATCCAATGGTCTTGACAAAGCACACTCTTTGCATATATATTTTTAGTTGCTAATACTTGTCTGAATTTTTTATCTCTCTTGTAGCTAGTATTCACAGTGGACACTCCAAACATGATGACTAGCTTGGAGTTACGAAGACTAAGGGTCATGAAGATGACATCCCCCTCCCCTTCCCCTCCAAATTGAACATTTTATGGAGTTATTTCGAATCCTTTTATAGTTATGAATTATAAACAAATTATGGTGATCATTATTGTAATAGTTATTTTATCAATATATATATATATATATATATATATATATATATATATATATATATATATATATATATATATATATATATATATAAAGCGAGCTTACGCTCTATATACATTCACATGGGATAACGTCATAGGATTCTGTTCCTATTGTGTTGGCTTTCGGGATCGGAACATATCTAGTAAGAACTAGACTTTATAATGAGAACTAGAAACTATAAATCTGCACCATTATATTTAATCTAAAGGATTAGTATTCGCCACATCATCACTATCGTTAACCACCACTATCTAAACTAAACACCCCTCTCGCAATGGCCAAACCATTGTGCAACCACCGTCGGCACCACACCTCCGAGTCACATTGCCACTCACCGATGGTGGCGCGAACCCAAATCAAAGGTCGTCCTCCGGCGACACTCGTGTGTTTCCAAATTGCTAATTCCGCAACAATTTGGACAATTGGAAGCTAGAAAAGGAGGAACCCATATCCTCCATGGTTGCCTGGAAAAACAAGATTCTTTGTTGATGGGTTGATGCTGCTCTATTTTAGTCACTTTTATTTAGGATTTTTCGTTTAGTCGTTCTCTAGGCTCAATCCTAGAGGGAACTTGAAGCTGCCGGAAAATTTGATCCTTATTATGACATTGTCGTTGCACGAAGGAAAGGGAAGAAGAAAAATTAACAAGGGCAACCATGGGCTCGCGTGTGGTCGGAGAAAGCCGATTGGGATTCCCTCACTAGCGAGCCCTCTAGTCGCCGAGTGAAGATGAGGAACATTGCCGGTGTAGGAACGAGTTTGGAGTAGAGGGAGGAGATGTGTAGGAGTGATGGATGCCGGAAACCATTGGAAAGCAGAGATCGGGCGACCACAACGATGTTCGCCAATGGACGGCGAACTTTAATCGGGGTTTAACAGCCACCGGTGAGCCCTAAGGTGGTCGCCGTTTGCTATGAGTTTTGTGGCTGGAATTTTTCTGGGAAGCAGTAGTGGAGAGAGAAGAAAGGTAGTGATGGTGGGAGGGTGGGGAGGAGAGATGAGCGATGTGGCACATTAATAGCCCTTAGATGAGAAATAAAAGGATGAGATCTTAAGTCATTAATTCTCACCCTAAACCCTAGTTCTCACTAGATATCATTGATATATATATATATATATAAAAGTGATTTTGTTTCCTTTATTTTCATTTATTAAGATCTATATGAGAATCTTATTAAAAATTAATTGTAAATGGAATCTCATTATAGTTTATTACAATATAATTATTATTATAATTTAAATAACTTGTTGCCAACATAACTTTCCACAAATAAGTTTTAGCCATTGAAATACGACTATAGCAAATTCTATTTGCGACAAATGTCCTTCTCTTGAGCAAAACTACTTTTGTTGCAACACTAAATTTGTTACAAATTATGAGATTTTGTACAAATTATTAATTTGTTAAAATTTTAAATTTCCCACAGAACTTATACATTTTCTGGCAATAATAAATTTGCCACTAAAGGATTTTTTACCGAGGTATTTGTGGCACCTTGTGGGAACTTTTAAAAATGCTAAAAAGGATAGTAGCAAAATTTGGGCATATTGTGGCAAATTTGATGCTACAAAAAGCAATTTTCATGTAGTGTAAGTCAATGCTCGGAATAAAAGTATTTGTGAAATTATTTACTCATGCTATTGTTCCGAGTTATATATGAGCGAGTCGAAACCTTGTTAAGAGTGATATACTTGATAGATGGTTTTTGAGCGGGTCGAAATAATGAAAATTGAGATATGAGTTTCTTAAAAGTTTAGAATGACTTGAAATCAAAATTGTAAATAGATAGAGAGTTATACCTCAATCTTCAACCTCCCGCTTTTTTATGAAAGACATTCCATGCTTAAGATAGAAACTAATTAGTTTAGAGAGTTAAGTTTTCATTCTTTATTGATCAAAGCAAGAAAAATAATAAAGAAAATTAAACATCTCAACTCATATCATATATAACTCAAAGTAGGCTTCTCGAAGTAAACAGAGCATACTTGTCACGTAATAGTAAAAAATATATATCGGAGTAAATAAGAAATATGCTCAGAATTAGATATGCTCAGAAATAAACAAATTTCATTAATCATTTGAAGCAATTACACGTAAACTTAATCAAACAAAGAAACAAACTAAGAGAAACTCCCCTAAAACAAACATCTCTATTTTTTGTATCTTTTCTCTCCCTCGATGCATTTCAAGAAAAAAATTAGAAAAGAGCAAGGAAAGAACAATTAAGTACAAAGATAATGGACAAAACAAAATAAATTTTGAAATCAAGAGAGAGGAGGAGCAGTTTGGCGAGAAGTAGAAGAGTGAGGGTTGCGCTCGCTCGTGTAGCCTCATCAATCGAAGTGGCAATAACAGAGGTAGATCGGGCAGTTGAATTACACATCAATGAGATACATGAAGTGCTTCTTTTGCTTCTTCTTCTTCTTAGGCCTTAGCAACTGCTGTTGTAGGTCGTGGTTATGAGGTAGGGGCCTTAGATTGGTCCGCATCGCCGCCTTCTTCTAAGGCGGACTAAGTGTGATATGAAGAGATCACCTCGGGTTCTTCGTCGACCTTACCCTAAGATTGAACCGCTTTAGTCTCCTTTTCTGCTTCTCCTTTAGCTTCTCCTTGTCCTTCTTATGCTTCTTCAACTTCTTCCGACTCGGACTCGGAAGAACTTGAGGACTTTAAAGGTTGTGCTTCTTTAGATTCTAAGTCCTCTGCTACCTTGGACCTTCTTTCTTGGAGGTGGCAGATCTAATCGTTTTGGTTCTTGATCATCTCCTTCAACTCAGCAACTAGGGCTTAACTCTAGTCAATCTGAGTTTGAGGCTTGGCTTAGAACTAAGTCAGTATAGGTATGAAAGCCTAGAAGACTGCCACATCTCGCTTGTAGCTCTTTTTCTAGGGTAGCAAATTGAGTAGCCACCTTCGAAGAAGTTCAATCGAAGGGCAGTCAGAGAAGTGGAAGGTCTAGCACTAAGAGGTAGAACCTTAGTACTAATATGAGTCCGAGGTGGAGGAGGAGGAGAATCTAGAAGAGTGAACCCAAACACCAGGTTAGATTTCCCGATATCCAAGGCCAATGAAGTTCACTTCGCTTAATGTCATGGAATGCTCCGAAAGCATCCAGAATCTTCTAGAATTCTTTCCTTGGTTCCACTAAGGCCTCCCAAGTTTCGGAATATTCTACACTTGTGTAGATATTTAGATACTTGTATAGTGAATTCTAGATACACAATCTTAGCCGTCGGATCAAATTGATCTCCACCGTCCATTGAGGAGGTGGCCATGTATATATACCCCCATGGGGTCCTCATTTGTATCCATCCATTCCAAGAGTTCAATACAAATCATTCTCACAAACTCTCTCTCTCTCTCTAAGTGTCCTTGCTTACTTAGCTCTTTCAAGCTTAAGTCACGCATCATTAAAGCTTAGTAGTAATCTTACAAAAGAGTATCGGGTCTAGTTTGCTAGCGCCCACACGGTACCAAGTTTGAGTAAATTATCATCCCATGACAGTTGGTATCGGAGCCAAAGTTTGGGCAAGAATATGGAGCATCACGGAAGGAGGTCAACAACTACAAGGGGGCAAGATGGACCGGGAGAAGTCTAGAGAAGCGGTTGCCGCTCTTAAGGAAAGGGTTACCCAACCGTACAGTATCCTTGACGGCTTAAGGGAACAAGTCGACACCCTCACTCGGCGTGTCGGGAGCTCGAGTATGAGGAGAATGACTTGGAACTCAAGGAGGAGATGCAGTTGGCCTTGAATGCAGTAGTCATGGACTTCACCAAGGAGGTGGCCGCCGCCGTTAAAGCCATAGTGGAGGCCAAACATGATGAACTCAAGGCCACTCTCAATGATCAACAAGAGCTTCGGGCCGCTCTAAATGATCAACGGGAGCAAATGGAAGAATTAAGGCGTAAATGAAGTTGTGCATGGCCGCGGTGGCCAACAGATGGGTCGGTTCGGATAGCGACCGACCCTAGAATGAGTGCATCCAAGCCTCCGGACTACGAAGGAGCCAAGAGCGTGAAGGAAATTTACAACTTCCTATGGCGACTTGAGGCTTACTTTAAATCCTCATTCATTGAGGTAGACGACCTCAAGGTGAGTAAAGCTTCCCTCTTTCTTAAAGATGCAACTCTTGTCCGGTGGCGACGTTGGTGTGATGACGTCAATAGAGGGTCCGACCCGGCTACCACATGGGAGGCATTCAAGGAAGAACTCAAGAAGCGACTCTACCCCACAGATGCCCAACGAGAAGATCGGGTCAAGGTTCGACACCTCCAACATAAGGAGGGTCATATTCGAGGAATATGTGAAGGAATTCCAATAATTACGCTTGGAAATTCCTTCCATGGTTGACCAAGATGCCTTATGCTTCTTCCTCGATGGCATATGTGGATGGGCCAAGATGGAATTAGAAAGGCGAGGAGTACAAGACCTTGTCTCCGTGATTACCGCCGCCGAGTCACTCTACGAATTTAAGTCCTCAAAGGGACAAAACAAGAAGGCGAGAACACAGCAAAAGTGGGGAGACCATGACAAGTCTCCCAAGAAAGGGAAACAGATCCTCCTACAAGGACAAGGGGAAGTCCAAGGAGGGCCACACCAAGAAGGAGATCTCTTGCTTCTTTTGTAACGGGCCTCATCGAGTCTTTGAGTGTCCGAAAGGGGCAAGCTTGCCGCTCTAGTCATGGAGGAAGAGCGACAAGGGGAAAAGAAGCTCACTTTCATAAGACTTCTAAATGCCATCCAAGCCAAGGTGGAGGGACAACCACGTAGACGCATGTATGTGGAAAACTACATCAACGACAAGGCACTCCAAGCGATGTTGGATACAGGAGACGATACAACCTATATTGCTAGGGAGATTGCCGAGGAGATTGGCCTCTCCTACACCAAGGACAGGGGCTTTGTCAAGGGGGTTAACACTAAGAGTCTCCCAATCGAAGGTGTTGCCCGTGATACCGAAATCCAAATCGGCCAGCGGAAAGGTAAGGCCGACATCACCGTTGCTCCCCTAGATGATAGGAAATTCTATCTTGGCATATATTTTCTTGATAAGGTGAAGGCATTCTTGGTGCCCTACACCAACACGATGTGTATCATGGAGAAGAGACAACATTGCGTTATTCCCGTGAAGAGGGCGATTAACGAGGGAAAGATGCTCACCGCTCTTCAATTCTCTAAGGGTATCAAGGAAAGGGAACCAACCTTCGTCACGCTTCTCAAAGAGGATGAGGGGGCCAAGGATGTCCAAGGACCCAAAGCTATCCAAGAGGTGCTGGATGAGTTTTAAGATGTGATGCCCACCGAGTTGCCGAAAAACTTCCTCCCGGTGTGTAGTGGATCATGCCATCGAGTTAGAGCAGGGGACAAAACCACCAGCATTTGCGCCCTATCGCATGGCACCTTTAGAGCTCGAGGAGCTATGGAGACAATGGAAGGAGTTGCTAGATGCTGGCTATATCTGTCCCTCAAAATCGCCTTATGGTGTGCCGATTCTCTTCTAGAAAAAGCATGATGGGTCTCTCCGTATGCATCGATTATCGTCCGCTCAACAAAGTTACAATTAAGACCAAGTACCCGATTCCTCGCATCGACGATCCGTTCGACCAACCTGGGATGCGAGGTACTTTACCAAGTTGGGCATGAGGAGTGGCTATTATCAAGTCCGTATAGTCGAAGGGGACGAGGCAAAGACGGCATGCGTAACAAGCTATGGATCGTACGAGTTCTTGGTCATGCCCTTTGGCCTCACGAATGCGCCGGCCATGTGTTGCACCCTCATGAACAAGGTACTTGCTCCTAACCTCGATCACTTCGTAGTTGTCTACTTAGATGATATTGTCGTCTATAGTTAAAATCTTGAGGAGCATGTGAGACACTTGTGGAAAGTGTTCTCGACCTGAAGGGACAACCATCTTTACGTCAAGAAGGAGAAGTGCTCCTTCGCTTAAGAAGAGGTGCCCTTCTTGGGTCATATCGTCGGCAAGGGGAAGATTCGGATGGATCCTTCCAAGGTGAAGGCCATACAAGAGTGGGAGCCACCCACCAAGGTCACCGAGCTAGATCTTTCCTTGGCTTAGTAAACTACTACGGCGCTTCATCCGGGGATATTCCGCTATTGCCGCTCCCTCGCGAGACTTGTTGAAGACGGGAAGAGGATGGACTTGGAGGTCGCAGTGCCAACAAGCATTCGAAGCCTTGAAAAAGGCTATCATAGAGGAACCAAGTACTAGTTCTTCCCGACCTCCACAAGCCGTTTCAGCTACACACTAATGGTTCCGACTTTGCCATCGGAGAAGTCTTAATACAGGAAGGTCATCTTGTCGCATTTGAGAGTCGGAAGCTCAAGGATACCGAGAGGCAATACAAAGTGCGGGAGAAGGAGATGACCGCGATGGTGCATTGTCCGGACTTGGAGGCATTACTTGCTAAGGAGTAAGTTCGTCATTAAGACGGACAACATCATCATGAGCTACTTCCGGACATAGAAGAAGCTTACTCCCACGCAAGCAAGGTGGCAAGATTTCTCGGCGGAGTTTAATTACGAGCTTGAGTACAAGCCGGGTAGGGCTAACCTGGTGGCCGACGCCATGAGCCGTAAGGGAGAGAAAGAAGAAGGCTATGATGGCCACATGGAGTAATGAAGATTCATCCGAAGAAGATGAAGACTCGGACGATTCAAAATGTCCGATGACTCTATTAGACTCACAAGTTGATTCCGACTCGACTCGACAACTCGGACAATAAGGAGACAAATCCTCGGGAGGCTATGATGGCCACATGGAGTAATGAAGATTCATCCGAAGAAGATGAAGACTTAGACGATTCAAAATGTCCGATGACCGTATTAGACTCAAAAGTTGAATCGACTCGGACTCGACAACTCGGACAATAAGGAGACAAATCTTCAAGAGGTAATTGAATATTTCCTCAAGTTTTTCAAACTTGATTTAACCAATTATATTTACACTTTGGAAGAAAAGTCCAATTCTAATTGTTCACAATACAAAGAACAACTTGAGTCTCTTACTTCGAGAGCATTAGTTTGAAAAATGAATTTGAAAAACTAAGACTCACTCTAAGAGAACTCAAGACTAGTACTCGAAGCTAATGAGACTGAGTCCGAGAAACTCAGGAGAGAAAAGCATCAAAACAAAAACTAAATGAGTATCAAGAGCTTGTTTTAAAATTTACTCAAGGTTAGAAAAACCTTGACATGCTTTTAGGCTCTCATTGTGTCTCCTTCGAAAAGAAGGACTTGGTTTTAACAAAGAGGAGGAATCTAATTCCTACTCGGATCTTTTCAAAAAGATTCGAGAACTATTAAGTCCAGGAAGGCTAAGCATGGTCTTATTCATAAGAATGAAAGGAGGACTCGAGCCCGGAACGACTTACAGGAGAAAACCTTCGCACTCAGTTTATAAAAGAAAAGACTTTTAAAAAAAGAGACATAGACTCGGTTTTCTAAAAGGAAGACTCAGAATCAGACCAAACCTAAAGTAATTCAAATCTAGGTTCCAAAGAGTCTTTTCTTTAGAAAAAGACCACAATTAAGGGAGTTACTTGGGTTCATTAGAGGAAGTGAGAAGGGTTAGTGCATTTCGACTTATAGGTAACTCAAAAAAGACAAAAGATCAGTGGTACCTAGACAGTGGATGCTCACGCCACATGTTAGGAGATTCAAGACTCTTTTCCGAGTTGGAAGATTACAAAGGAGGCAAAGTCACTTTTGGATATGACAAGTAAGGGCAAGATAGTTGGAATAGGCAAGATTGAAAAAGGAGACAACCTGGTCACCCTAGTATGTCTTGTCAAGGGATTAAAGTACAATCTACTCAAGCATATCTCAACTTTGTGACAAAGGTCAAGAGGTAAGATTCACTTAGACCAATTGTTATATTTCCGATGCAACTACCAAAGAGACTAAGCTCCGAGGTAAGAGATCGAGTAACACCTACACTATTCCTCTTTCTAACCCTAGTCGAATTTATCTTGTTTAAAGCATCTCTGCATGATGATTCTTGGACATGTCATCATAGACTAGGTCATGTTAGCATGCACACTATCAAAAAGCATCCAGCTCATGGTTTAGTTAGAGGATTACCTAACTGTGCATTTAAGAAAGATAAAATTTGTGAAGCATACACAAAGCGAAAACAAGTCGGATCATCTTTTAAATCTCTCAAAACTGTTTCCACATCCAAAGTGCTTGAACTGTTACATATGGATTTATGTGGTGAAATTCTCGTAAAGCGTCTCGGAGGTCAATCATATGTACACTTAATTATTGATGACTACTCACGATTTACATGGGTGTTTGAAGTTCCTCCGGGGGCGTGACCCCGAACAAAGGCTCCTGGGACATATCTTCTAGGAACTCTTAGATCGGGCATCCTGCCACCGTAGGACCCCTGTTAGAACCCCTCCCTTCAAGTTTCTAGCCAGGCATCCTCCCGAATGAGGACCCCGGTTCAAACCCTTCGGTATGCTAAACGATCCATAGGCAGTAGATTCAAAACTCTTAACATATAATCATTCATCACATTTGCTTCAAACAGCTCTCTCAAATTGATTTAACGCAATGGAAGGCATGGCACCACGTGTCATCCCTCCAAATTTAGGTTCTCAAATCTGATTCGCTTTCTCAAATAAGTTTTGCTTCTTTAAAACACACTCATGCTTGAAAGTCAGTTAACAAGAGGTTGCATTTAAGGATCATTTGCGTAAAATACAGAACTCCTTTAAGAATAACTTTTTAACATCATTTAGCACAATCACTTGCACCGAATCGCCACAATTCTACACAGATAGTCATTCTCAGCTCCTTTCCGACTATACCTTTCTAGATATACCAATTTCATAAACTTGATTCTTTTCTTCGAGCCACAATAACCACGAGTAGTACCTCGCAACTCAATCGTCCCAATTCCCCACAATTTGCCATCTTTGCCTCAATTTTTCCGATCACGCCTCCACATCACTAGTCAAACTCTTCTTGCCCATACTTAGCCATATAGCTCTTAACCTTACTTCGCTAAATTCCCTTTAGCTCCCTTTATCTTCTAGTTCAATTCATTCTCAAGGATTTTAGATATGCCTCCAACTTAGTTTAACCTTACCATTCCCAGTCTCGCCATTTCCCTACCTCAAATTCCCATTCGACCTTACTAATCCAGTCTTGCTCGCCCATCCTCAATTATATAACTCTTAATTATCTTTCATCACTCAATTTCCGCTAGTTGCGCTTACTTTCATGTGTAGTTCAACCTCGAGGATTTAAATATATTTTAAACTCAATTAACTCGGCAATCACCCACTTCTCACTCCCATGCCTCAATTGTGCATTACTCCATATGGATTCATACTCCTCTTTATGCTTCACTTGTTATTTCCCGACATTAGCAATCACTTCTTAATGTCGCAATTTCAGTAAATTTCTAAGGCCCAATCTGAAATATTAATTCATAATTTATACTCAAACCATAACGTACTCATCCCCAACCGATCGAAATCTTGATACTACTTACTAGACCTAAGCAACGTAACTCCGTCTGAATTCTCGGGTTTCCAAGTAAGGCCTAACCAACAATCAAATCCTTTCAAGGCTCCTAATCCAACTTTTAGCAACTACTACACTCCCTCAGTAGCACAAACATTCAGTATTCACAACAAACTCAATGATTACGATAAATTCATTTGGGTTTCGAAATTACTAATAGTTTAAAGTATGAGACTAGCCATCTTGGATTCTCGGGTTTTAGGGGTTGATTTCGGGCTTCTTTACTTGTGCCTTTTTTATCTCGGTCTCTCTCTTTGCTAGCTCTTGCTCACTCTCTCTTGGTTTCTCACTTCCCCAGCCTCTAGCTCGGTGTTTGTGGTCCCCACTTCCCCTCGTTTTAGCCCTCGCGTGCTCACCGCCTGGTCCTCCTCGGTCTCCTTAGCCCTAGCACCGCTCGCCTTCTCTCTCTCTGTGTGCTTGGTCCTCCCTCTTCCTTCTTCCTTTGGTCTGTTTCTTTTCCTTTTCTCCTTGTCGAGTCCTCACTCTCCCCTTCTCCACCGGCCGCCAGCCAGGCCACCAGCCTCCTCTTCGTCTCCCGCGCTCCTTCGTGCTCTCTCCCTCCCTCCCTCCCTCTCTCTCGTGTTTTGCTCGCCTGCTTATGTTTTTGGTTACCCCGATCTCTGCTTCCCTTCCTCCCTTCCTCTCTCTCTATGTGGCTTCATAAAAAAGGCCACACGTTTCCTTTGACACTAATCTCCTCCCCTACTTAACACCTAATTACCTCTCTTTCACTTTAAGCTAATCTACTTCCAAACCTAGCACTTAATTCCTTTTTATCCCTCTTAGCTCTCCTTTCCATTTTTGCTAAGCAATATTTACAATAGTCCTAAATAAGTTGCATAAGCGGTCTCGAGTTTTTACTTAGCTAGTCCAGACGGAAAACAAAAGAAAGGAAATAATATGTTTTACTACTAATAGTTACGCGAACTAATAATAATTATCTCAAATAAAATAACGAATATATACCCGAGTATATATTTTGTTATTCTACCTACTCTATTTAATAAAAACTAAATACTTAACTTTAACTCATATAACTATCTAACTCAAAATTATAGGGTCTTACATTTCTTCCCTATTAAAAGAATTTCGTCCCCGAAATTCGAACAAGTAGTTCTAAAATACATAAGGTACAATCACATATATATGAAGGACACTAGTACACTTAACACGGAAGGGAAACTCAATTAGGCAGCCACGGTTACTCGGAATTCATAAGGGAGTCTCTATGGGTTAATGAGTTCCAGCCTCCTCTATACCATCATTTCGATACGTCCGCTCACTTAATTACAAGGTGCCAAGGAGCAAATCGTACTAGAAACGAGCAAATAGTTGGCTTGGAACAATTTCACCACTTGTTTTTAATTTGAACACTAATGTCTCCACCAAATACTTACGTAATCAATACATTAACTAGGCACACATCTAGTTCAATATCTCACACCACCTTCTAGCTCCTTATCCTCGACAAACTAAGCGGACCTTTGGCCAAGCTAGTTGGGTGGGCTAGTTAAACGAATTATATATGATGCATCACTGGTTGAAGCAGTAAGGATGACACACATACTAGGAAAGTCACAACACCAAAGAGGAAGTAGATAGAGCTTGAAAGTATAAGCAAAATGATGGAGTTGAAACCAAGTCAAAATTCGGAGGCAACCAAACTATACCTGATCATATCTAGCAAAATAAGATCCTTAAACGACTCATGGTAACTACAATAGGTAGTAGGGAGTCCTCATGTTATTCTTTCACCGCTATGGGAGTTAAGATCAAACCTACGATCCTTATGTAAAACTTAACATATCTCGCTCCCACGTATTTATAGTCACTCAAAAGGGCACTATTAAACACAATGATCTCCAAATGAAGTCCGGGAGCGATAGAACAACTTCTAAACTTCCTTGTAAACGAGGCACTTCACCTACAGATTGTTATCAATGCCCAAGGTTTATAAAGATTCCTAAGAACTACTTCCAAATGATTTATGATGTTTGGATTACTCGCAAAGAATCACCACATATAAAGTCAAAGTGGTGGAGGGCATGATTCCAAGCATTCATAAATCAACACTTTTTGGTGAGATAGTTAGGTCAAAAGAACTCAAAATGGTGGAAAGCATAACTACAATGTGATTTACATAGCTCATTCTAGCCTTATGTTAGGCTTATTTTAGACCTTTCTCGGAAGTTTCTCACATTGGAACTCATAGATAGATCTCCATAACCATTGCATCTTATGCTTGGTCGACCCCAAAACTTAGATGGAAATAGAAAATTCCTAATTCAACTACTTCTCCAACATAGCTCCCAAATGTACCCTAAAGGATACCTTCCGACTGATTCGAACAAACATGTACTTCAAGCAAAAGATCAAGTTTGACATTCTTGATTATGGACTCAAATATTATTATCAAGGAAACCAATTCCACCAATGATACAATGAACCTTTCCCGTTGTATTTCCAATTAATTTTCCTCTCTATAGCCTATAATTCTCATTTATAACTTCCAAAAGTACCCACCTATGAGTATTTCTGTAAATATATGCAATTATCCCTCAACACTCAGGGTGCTCAATCCTATCCTATTCAACAATGGGACATTTCAATTCATTCCTTAGTGACAACTCCCAAAAGCGACCTCTATACCTAAATCAACAAACAGGATCGGGAGTCTTCAATAAATGGTTTACTTATGGTAGTGTACTGTATACCTCATCTTTTCCCATCTAAGATCAATCATGCATTCTCTAAGCTCCTTGGAAATAAGTATATGACAACCAATACCTGATTGAATACTCGTATGCTTCTTCTTAGAGGTTGAATTCCTAAGTCAACTAACGATTAGGAGTCACACCATGAAATCATTGAATACGAAAGGAAGTGAAACATACTTAGCATGCATAAATCATCGACACATATAAGCACATAGGTTCACGATTCGGATCACTGAACTCATCCTCCGGCTAATCACATAAGTAATGAAATCAATGAAGTCCTAAAGATAGAGGTTTCTAATTCAGGACTTGACAAAACCAATAATGGACCGGAAATAAGATTTTAGCCACACTCACTCACACAACTAGCACACACAAGTCACTCACACATCACCTTAATAGGCAGTTTATAATAAACTAATTTGACTAAGTCAACTAGGTAGTCACTTATAAGTTAGAGGTTGAACTCAAGGCCACACGTATGTCTCGCGACAAATAAAGCACATAATCACAAAATAAGGATCCTAGACAGATATATGTAATGCAACCTTAAGGTCACCAAAATCTATGCTTTGGTGCCATTTTGTAAAACCCCAAAACACCCCCTAGGAGTATTACATCGCCACAGTTCCTCGAAGGAGCTCCCAAGGCTCTTTCAGGTGTTGGTTTGGCTTTTTAACCGTAACTTAAGGTAATAAAGGTAGTTTCCAAAAGGAGTTTGAAAGTTTTCTAAAAATTTTGGCAGAGTTCTGTTTGTAATCTGGACTATCTCATAGACTTAAAGCCTTAAAACCCTGCATAAAAATCATAACATAACTCAACGAGTGACACGCTCGGAGTATATAACTCAACGGCCACACGCCGGAGTCCAACTAATCATGTGATAAAACTTAAAACAATCTAAATGGTTTACTATACATCCGGTACAAACTACATGAACTAAATTACAAGTACAATACTTTGAAATATAAGAAATGCACTTTCGTGATTCCAATCGCTCAATAACCAACGAAACAGACAATCAACGGAGTCCGGAATTTGCTAAGTACCGCACATAACTCCTTGGAGGGTACCTGCACCATCTGGAGCGAAAAGGGGGAAATTTGTGTTGGTGAGCAATAAACCACAGGCTCAGCGGAAGTCTTATACCATTAAAATGGAAATTCCTTACACAAACTACCCATAATCATGAAATTGGCGAAAGTATAATAACATAATACAAATCCATATACCTTTAATGAAATTTCCTTAAATCGCTTGCAACGTGAAGATCACAACACATCAATTGTTTTAAACGCATGGTTTCACAATCACTAATAATTCTTTTCAAACTTAATCAACTTTCTAGGCCATCGGAGAACTCGAACTAGCGGTTCTCTAGTTGCTATAGGGGCGCGACAACGAACAAAGGCTCCCGGGACATATCTTCTACGAAGTCTCAAATTGGGCATCTTGCCACGGCAGAACCCCCGTCGGAATCCCTCCCTCGAAGTTTCTAGCCGGGCATTATCCCGAATGAGGACCCCGGTTTGAACCCTTCGCTATGCTAAACGATCCATAGCTCTGTCGATTCAAAACACTTTGCACATAATCATTCATCACATTTGCTTCAAACAGACTTTCTCAAATTGATTTAATGCAATGGAAGGCATGTCACCACGTGCCATCCCTCCAAATTCACTTTCTCAAATCCGATTCACTTTCTCAAATAAGTTTCGCTTCTTTAAAACACACTCACACTTGAAAAGCAGTTAACAAGAAGTTGCATTCAAGGATGATTCCCTTAAAATGCGTAACTCCTTTCGGAATCAATTTTGAACATCATTTAGCATAATCACTTGCACGAATAGCCACAATTCTATACGAGATAGTCATTCTCAGCTCCTTTCCGACTATACCTTTCTAGATATACCAATTTCATAAACTTGATTCTTTTCTTCCGAGCCACAATAACCACAAGTAGTACCTCGGAACTCAATTGTCCTAATTCCCCACAATTTGCCATCTTTGCGTCAATTATCTCTCGATTATGCCTCCGGATCACTAGTTAAACTCTTGTTGCCCATACTTAGCCATATAGCTCTTAAACTTACATTGCTAAATTCCCTTTAACTCCCTTTATCTTCTAGTTCAATTCATTCTCAAGGATTTTAGAAATGCCTCCAACTCGGTTTAACTTTACCGTCCCCGACTCGCTATTTCCCTACCTCAAATTCCCATTTTATATCTTTACTTACTAATCCACTCTAGCTCGCCCATCCTTACTTATATAACTTTTAATCGTCTTTCATCACTCAATTTCCACTAGTTGTGCTTACTTTCATATTTAGCTCAACCTCGAGGATTTAAATATATTTTAAACTCAATTAACCTGGCAATCACCAATTTCTGCAGAGTTCCATCTCGTAATATAGCCTATCCCCTAGACTTAAAGCCTTAAAAACCACAATAAAATTCAACGAGCCACATGCTCGAAGTATACGACTTATTGACAACACGTCGAGTACATTTACAATCAAAGAAACCAAGTTCCAAACTAGGTTACAAACCAAGTTACAAGTTACAACCGCTTAGGCCAACTTCCAAGAAAAATGAGGTTAAACCTAATAAAGGTCCCGGTAAGAGAAAAATTGCCAGTGATAGGAAATTCCTCGCTTACTAGAGCTAATATCCTAGGCTTTCGTGTACACGTTTAACTATACTATACATTCTTGCATATTTACATCAGTAACCCAATATGTACAACATGCTAAACCATAAAACACATAACATCAAGCTTCAGTCACTACCATCACCGAATATAAGCATTTCATTCAAGGAAAAAGGGAGAACAACCGTCTTCGGGTACTCGCATTTGGAGAGATATGGGGGTGAGCACAAATCCTCTTAGTGGAGAATCTTACACTCTTAAAATGAAAATTATTTACAGATACAAATGATAACAATGAAATTGGTAAAAGTAAAATAACGTAATACAAATCTAGATACTTTTCAATGAAATCCCTTACAGACTTAAAGATCATAGCACTTCAATCATTTAAAAACACGATTTTGCTGTCCTTAACAACTCTTTTATAACTAAATTAACTTTCTACGCTGCAGATTCGAACTAGCACCTCATAGTTTCTAGGATGCGACCCCTTATTAAGGTCTGTCGGGACCTATTTTTATGAAATCTCTTGTCGGGCATCTTGATACACAAGGACCCAAGTTAGAACCCTTCCGTGGAAGTCTCCGGTCGGGCATCCTCACAAACGAGGACCCCAATTAGAACCCTTCTCTCGTGCTAAACGATCCTAGCCAAGTCAATTCAAAACAATTTCAAACATATTCATTCATCAAGTTTATTTCAATAAACAATGTCAAAATAGTTTATCATAACATAAGGCATAGCATAATTAGCCATCCTTCCTACTCGGTTTCGCTTCTTTGGAACATATTCGGAAGTTTCGAAGTAAACATCAAGATATTATATTTAATGATTTAGTGGTACCGGATCCAACCCAACTATTACTTTTATTCACAGTCATAATAACTTGCTTGGTTTGGCAACCTCTCATCAATACTTAACTCAATTTGATCACGTTACTCTTCTCACTTTGTGTATATACTTTCTAGCCTTCTTAACCATAATTCAAATTTTTATTTACGTATTTGGTACCCAATTATGTACACAATTTCCTCACTCAAACCAGATCTTGCTGCTTAGCTTATCGAGTTATAATTCACCCGATTCACTTTTTTCGAGTCACCGCCATTCCTCTTCCTTTCTCTCGTTTCCCTGCTCCTATTTCTGTTCCTCTTTTTCCTTCTTCTTTCTTTTGTTTGGGCTGCCTTCCTCTCTTTTTCCCGAGACTTCTTCCTCTCTTTCCCCTTGGTTACTTTTCTTTCATTTGTTGTGGCTTCAATAGGGAATGCCAACACACCCCTAACTTTCCACTAATCTCCTTTTTAACCTATCCACATGTAACTAGTCCCCTTATCATTCATTATTAATTTTTCTATTTCTTTCATTAGGATTATCTCAAGGTAAATGTTGAAATAGTTAATCATAAGTTATCTCAGGTTTTGTTTGTTTGGTTGACAAAAAGATGGATCACATTTATTAATTAAACTATATAAGCAAATAATAATTCCATAAAATAAATTATAAATAAATTGCTTAGTTTAATTTGACCATATAATTAAGCTACTAAAAATTTTTATTGTTATCTTGGTGAGTGGATTACACCTTAGATTCATCAAAATAGATGGCCACCTTTTGTTCCTTAAGACCTACCACAGATTATGTTTTACCTTCACTCAACTACTCTTAAAGTGAAGGAAGAAATTACCATTGGGTACCCCTACACATATTTCTTGGATGCAAGTTGTCTTATTCTGAGTACTTGGGATAAATTATGACCCGAATGGTAAGCTTTATTTGCTCCTCAATTTGATTACATTTCGTTATGGAAGTTGACCCTACGTTGCTATAGACACTTCCGGATGACATCCATATTCCTAGTCTTGACGTTGATGTGTCTCTCGCCTAGAGAGCTCTAACATATTCTCCTGAACTCCCGGGCTCGAAATGTGTGGGGCATATATTCCCGAGGAATTCGAAAGGGTTAAGAGTACTATGCTCCTTATTTTTAGTCGCACGCTAAAATGCTTTTCTAATATGATAAAAATTCTAGTATGACTGGCGAGTTCCTTCGCAATATGGCATATCCCGTAGCCTTAAAGCGTTAAAATCCTACATGAAAACCACAATAAAACTCAACGGCCACACGTCAAAGTATATTTACAATCAAAGAAACCAAGTTCCAAATGAGTTACAAATCAAGTTACAAATTACAACCTTTCATGCCAACTTTCGAGAAAAATGAGGTTAGACCTCAAAGAGAGCATGATAAGAGCAATATAGCCAGTGATAAGAAAATCTTGGCTTGTCGAGCTACTAGTTTAGGCTTCGAGTGCATACGTTCAACTATACTATACATTCTTGCGTATTTATATAAGTAACCTAATAGAAAACATGCTAAACATTAAAACGCATAAGACTAAGCTTCAGTCACAACCACCGCAAGGGGTACTTGCTTGTGGAGGGATGTGGGAGTGAGTACCAATCCTTTCAAGTGGAGAATCTTACACTCTTAAAACAAAAATTATTTACACATACTACTGATAATAATGAAATTGGTAAAAATAAAATAACATAATACAAATCTAGATACTTTTCAATGAAATCCCCGACAGCTCAAGTATAATAACATTTCAATCATTTAAAAACACAACTCCACAATCATTAACATCCATTTTGGAATTTAATCAACTTTCTAGGATGCAGTCTCAATCTAGCACCTTGTAGTTTCTAGGGCGCGACCCCTAATTAAGGCTCCCCGACTTATCTTGAGGAAGTGTCCGGTCGGGCATCCGGATACACAATGACCCTAGTTAGAACCCTTCCATGGAAGTCTCTAGTTGGGCATCGTGACAAATGAGGACCCCGGTTAGAACCCTTCCATGTGCTAAACGATCCTAGCCAAGTCGATTCAAAACAATTTTGAACATATTCATTCATCAAGTTTGTTTCAATCAACAATGTCAAAAAATCTCAAAACAGCTTTACCATTGTAGAAGGCATAACATAATTTGCCATCCTTCCTACTCGGTTTTGCTTCTTTGGAACATATTCGCAAGTTTGAAAAGCAAACATCAAGAGATCATATTTAATGATTTAGTGGTAATAGATGCAACCCCGCTATTACTTTTATTTACATATTCCTAATAATTTGCTTGGTTTGGCAACCTCTCATCATTACTTAACTCAATTCGATCAATTTACTCTTTTTAGTTTATGCCTGTGCTTTCTAGTCTTCTTAACGATAATTCACGTTTTTATTTATGTATTTGGTACCCAATTGTGTATACAATTTCCTCACTCGAGCGAGATCTTGCTGCTTAGCTTATCGGGTTATAATTCACCTTATTCACTTGTTTTGAGTCACTCCCAATCATTATTTATCACAATCAGTCTTCACTTAACACAAATAGCCACAAGTTAACACAAACAGTCATCCTCGACTTATTTCGACAACGCCTCAGTAAATCCGCCAATTCAGTAAAATTAATTCTTTTTGTCAACCACAATTGCCACAATCAATTCCTAATCATTTCGAATTGTCTACCAAGCTTAATTGCTTATATTATGTTCTCCTAATAACTCCGCCCCATTGTTGAGTTATTTCACTTGAGGCGTAATAACATTAATAGTCACAACCCGTATTTAACCCAAGAATCGCTAATCTTCTACTTCCAAATCCTAATTACATCAATCAATATGGATTCCTACTCCTCCATAATACACTAAACCATTGTTTCCTAATATTAATAATTACCGCCAATGTAAAAATTCAGGAAATCCTTAAGGGCTCAACTAAAACATTAATTCATAATTTCCAACTAAATCACAACTTCTTCATCCTTAATTACTAATTGAAATTTCATTATTTCTGATTAGATCTAAGAAACCTAACTCTATCGAAATTTTTAGGTTCCCAAATCCACTTAAACAACTATTAAATTCCTTGAAAGTTCCCAATTCAACCTTAAACAGACTACTAGATGCGTTCTACAATGCGAGATACTCAATATTTATAACAAATTCGATTCAATTTCAAAATACTTTTAATTTTAATGTATAAGACCATCTACCTTAATTCCATAGAGATTGAAGGTTTGCTGAATTGATACGCCTTGGTTAGTCTCCTCTTTTTCCTTTTCTTTTTTGACCAGTCCTAGTTTCGCCGGCTTACACTTCTTCGCTCGTTGTTTGTCCTCTTTTTCACTCACTGTTAGCATTGCTCACTAGCTGTCTTGCTTCGTTCATCGTTCAAGTACGTCGGTCTGCCGGTCTCGACCTTTTCTCCGTGTCTCACTCTATCTCTCTCTCTTTCTCTCTGTTCTCCCACTCCTCTTCCTTTCTCTCGTTTCCTTGCTCCCATTTCTGTTTCTCTTCTTCCTTCTACTTTCTTTTCTTTGGGCTCCCCTCTTCACTTTTTCCCGAGTCTTCTTCCTTTCTTTCCCCTTAATTCCTTTTCTTTCAATTGTTGTGGCTTCAATAGGGAATGCTAACACACCCCTCACTTTTCACTAATCTCCTTTTCAGCTTATCAACATGTAACTAGTCCCCTAATCCTTCATTATTACACTTTTTATATTTTTTAGGATTATCTCAAGCTACAAATCAAAACACTTAATCATAAGTTGAAGACTCGGACATTGCTCTATATCTTTCTCGAGTCATGCAAAAGGAATCGGGTATAACAATGTCATTCATATAGAGTTTTGATTCCAAGGCATTCTCCGTGTCTTAGAAAC
The DNA here is from genome assembly GCA_021018815.1 of Talinum fruticosum. Classification (NCBI taxonomy): domain Eukaryota; kingdom Viridiplantae; phylum Streptophyta; class Magnoliopsida; order Caryophyllales; family Talinaceae; genus Talinum; species Talinum fruticosum. Next base: position 5,971,923 of record JAITYX010000033.1, on the reverse strand, counting down.
TTACTTGAGTAAAATAGTATCTTCTCTAAGTGATTCGGCCCTCACTCATCTCTCGTTATCGCTTTTCGGTTAGCGACTCGAAAACCGGTTCTTTATTCCGAGTCCACTCTCACTCGGATTAATCGCATTTCGAATATACCAAGTATTCCGCCGTTTCTCACTCGGAATCGACTTGTGGTTATTTACTCTATTGTTTGCATAGTCGGCATTCGTAGTTCTTTTCATGCTTAGTCTATATCAAGTTCTTTCCCACTCGATATTCGTTATAGAGCTTGATCCTTTGCTTAAGACTAAGTCTTATGGAATTCCGAGTATCATGGATATTAGACTCGTAAAATTCCATTTCTTTTCCGACTCGGATAATCTGTTGGTTAAATTTCACGATTATTTTATTATCTATGTCTAACTTTGGACCAAAGTATTTTATACTTTGAGAACCGAAGGTGTTTTACTTTTGTAGGTTATTCAATCGAGGATATCTTTTCAAACTACAAAAGTAGCCGGCTTCGAACGTCAAATCACCAGCGAGATATGGCTTTTCACCTTCCCTGCTTTAGTCTCGGAAGATTGTGTCGAAGTCGTCCGCTTCCATATCCGGAAAAATGGAACGCTAAGCCTAACGGTGTTTTCCACCTTATTTTTTCAAGACACAACCGATGGTTTCGAGACTTCCGAGAGAGTTAAACCGTTGTCCAACGTTTATATTTCAACGGATACTTTCGAGTAACTCGAAAGCTTCTACCAACGGTCACGGAAGACTCTCGGTCGCGAGATGAAGATAACGGCTACTCGCTTGGTTATCTATAAATAGAAGCCACTTCACAAGACTTGAAGGTTGCCGAACATATTGTCTATACACTTACTTGATCAAAGTTATTGTATTTACTCTCAATCTTCAACTTACAACTCCCACTCTGTAATTCATTACTTTCGAGTTGTAAGGTCTTGTAATTAGTTACAAACTCTTCTTACATTCTTTGTAAGGTCCCTTGACTAAGCCGTAAAGGTTAACTCGGCTTAGTTGTCCCTAGCTGTAAGGGTTATCTCAGCTAGGAAGTACTAGATCAGATAAGGTAACTTCGAGTCTAGAAAAACTTGTATAGAGTTGTCCAAGGGAGCAACTCGGGTTCGACCGATTCACGGTATTTTGTGGACTCAAAATAGTGAATTTGACTTCGTGTCCGGATTGACACGGGCCGTGGTTTTCTGCACCAGGAGGGTTTCCACGTAAAATCTCTCGTGTTCTCTTTCCGAGTTCATTCTAGACTCGAGACAGCCCTTGTGTACTTGTTTACTCCGATTCATTGCATTCCGAGTCCAATATTTTCCGACCCCGTGCTTAGACTCGGAATCTGTCTTTTCCTCTTCTCTCGTCAAAAGTGTGTGTTCTCGCAAAGAATTTTCCATCACCCTATTCACCCCCTCTAGGGTGACTCGGACTCTCCCCGAGCAAACCTTCATAAGTTGTCCGGGGTTTTATTTATTTGGTCGACGAAAAGAGCGATCACATTTATTAATTAAACTATATAAGCATAGAATAATTGCATAAAATAAATTATGAATAAATTACTTAGTTTAATTTAACAATATAATTAATTTACTAAAAATTTCGGGTCTCACAGTCTTACCATGTGTTAGAGTAAGCCAACTTTCATCCATGATCCCAAAGTCGACTTCCTTTGTGGTTCCGGTTGAAAGATAGCTAAGTGAAAGATAAGTTTTACTAGGGGCCCCGTTCGGTTTCTATGGGTATATTGGTGAGTGGGTTACACCTCAATTACTCTTAAATTGAAGGAAGAAATGACAACCAGGTACCCGTACATACATTTCTTGGATGCAAGTTCATCCTATTCTCGATACTTGGGACATATTATGCCCCGAATGGTAAGCTTTATTTGCTTATCTATTTGATTACATTGCTGGTATGGAAGTTGATCTTATGTTGGTAGAGACACTTCCGAATGACATCCATATTCCTAGTCTTGAGATTAATTTGTCTTTGCCTAGATATTCTCCGCATTCCGTAACTCCTAGAGCCTGAATGTGTACAACATCTATTCCCGAGGAATTTGAAAGGATTAAGAGTACTATGCTCCTTATTTTTAGTTACATCCTAAAATGCTTGTCTAACATGATGAAATTCCAGTATGGTCGGGAGCAGTCTCGAACTATATCTATCGGATTCTAGTATGCCTTTCATGCAATCAAAGATTTACTCTCCGGTCGTGTATTTCGATCATTTCGGGTAAGCCTAGTTAGGTAAATGGTAAATCATGAGTTCTTATTTCATGTTCTAATTAGACTTTTATTTTTATAGGACTATCGTTCTAGGTCTTCCACTTTAAGAGCTTTCCTTGCCGGTTCGGAGTTCATGCTCACATAACCGCTCAACCTCAAATGTCGTTCGATAGCTCGCTAAAGCTAGCACTCCAAGGCGTGCCTCTCGATGTTCTTGGGGAAGTATCTTTGAAGCTAGGCTAAGTTCATTTTTGGCCTTGGCCTAGTTCCTTTGTAGTTGGAATCAATGTTATACCCTTGCAACCACTCTTATTATGAGGCCTTACAATAAACTTTGGACTGTAGAGCTATTTCTTCACGTGCGGAAGAGGATAGCCAAGCTTTAATGTCGATCGCGGAGGACATGGGTAAGTACCTCTTCGGCGACGTTGATGACGATGATGAATAAGATTATTAAACAACCACTTGTATGGTGCTTTATAGTTTAATGTTCATGTATTTTGTATTTGTGATTAGATTCTATGTAATGAAATGAATGCAAGAACTCAATCTCAAACACTTTATTTATATGATGCCAAAACATTTCAATGAAAAATTTGAAAAAATGTGCATGGCCCCTATTCCCCTAAAAGAAAATAATATAAAGGAAAATTGGAAATGATAAGTTGAATAAGCATGGTCCCAAGTGACTCGGGCTAAAAATCGTAAACAAAATGGGCCATCAGCAAGAATTGGCCTAACTATAGGCACTAAAACTAAAGAGGGTCGATAAATTGACCAATTAAACCGGTGTCGGTCTAAGGACTTGGCTTAGGCTAGGTTTAACGCGAGCAACTCGAGTAGCAAGAAAAGAAAACCTGGAGAAATGTCTGTAAAAGATCTAGACAGGGTTTTGATAAGTACACACTTAAATCCAAGCAAGAACCTCCCGCAGCGGATCCCAAACACTTTAAACTTCCCACATCCAAGCTATAAAATGAATTTCATAACCGAAATGACTCGCTCGATGCATGATATGAAGGATGCGGATAAGTTACGATTATTAATTTATGGGCTGAACACATTATTCAAGATGAGGCAAGTGAAGGTACAATGGATACTTCGAGGGCTGCAGTGTCCTTCTAGGATCACGAGAAATACGTCTTCAAGTTTGGAGACAAAAAGTTGTGCACTCTCCCTAAAAGGTTCGATGCAATTCTTCACAACCACCATTGTTGAACCAAACCCGTGTTCCTACTCCATGAACTAGTATGGCAGGAGCTTACAAGTAGTTGTTGGGTTTGAGCAAAAGGAATATGGAGTGGGTTCTAACTAGGGACAAGGTGAACCTCACCAATCTGTTACAACACTTCCATCCTATGTATGGATCAGGTCCGATGCACATTAGGAAACATCGAGCGATTATCAAGAATATGGTGGCCGGCTTCCAACTACCGGGAGGCCATGGAGACATAGTGTGTAAGACCTATAATTTTGGGTTAGGTAGTTATATGAGTTAAATTAGTTAGTTAGCTTTACTTAAATTAAGTAGGTTGAATAACTAAAATATCTACGTGGATATATTTATTCGTTAATTTATTTGAGCGAATTATTATTAGTTCGCGTAACTATAGTTAGTGAAATATATTAATTCCTTCCTCTTAGTTTTCCGCCCGAACTCGCAAAATAAAACCCGAGACTACTTATACTATGTATTTGAGTTTAATCTAAATTATGTTTAACAAAAAAAAAAAAAGAGGAATGAGAAGGGAGGATTACGTGTTAAGAATAGGGATTGGATTAGTGTAAATTGAAATGGTGGGTAGCTTTTTTGGTGGAGCCACGCAAAGCATAAACGAGAGGGAGAGAAGGTGAGCAAGTAATAAAGAAGAGGGAGGAGGGCTTGGTCTTGCTCGAGCAGGCCACCCGAGAAAGGGAAGAGAAACACAAAGGGAGAGCAAGGGCTCGGAAGGCCCGAGTAGCGCAAATGAAGGAAGGAGAAGAACAAGACACAGAGAAAAAGGGATACCGAGAGATGGAGATGAGAAGTAGAGAGTAGGAGCAAAGTGAAGAGGGAAGTTGGGAGGAGGAAAACCATCGGAGCAAGAAAAGAAGGAAGAGGAAGAGAGAGACCCGAGAAAGCGCGGAGCCAAAGCAAGGGCTAGAAGCCGGCGCACCGAATGGCGCACTAAGGAAAGGTGACCGGCGAATGCGGGAAAGGAGCAAGGGCACGAAATGGGAGGTGAAATTGGGACCCAAAGAGAGGAAGCGAGCATGAGGGTCAAACAGAGGTGGTCAACAAACCATAAGACGACGACCGGCCGAGTGTAAGTAGGTGACGAAAGCAAGAGGAAGGCAGCGAAACCAAGGCTAGACCGGAGTCGGCAGTAAGGGAAGAGGAAGGAAATGAGGAAATCGACCTATGCTAACCGGAATTCGCAATCTAAAAACCTAAAATTCGAGGTGGGTAGTTTCATACTCTAAACTATTAGTGATTTCGAAACCCAAATGGATTTATAGTGAATATCGAATGTTTTTTTTATCGTGAATATTGAATGTTTGCTCGGGAATACGTAATGATTATGTCGTAGGAAGTAGTTAGGGCTGAATTAGAACCGAGAAAATGTGATTAAGTGTTAAGGTTAAATGAGGAAACTAGAGATTATGAGAAAGTTAGATTGCATAGGTCCGAGGAATAATATCAAAGTTTCAATCAATAATTGAAGACAATGAAGTTACGATCCGGATGCGAATTATTTAGAGATTGGTTGAATTTACGATGTTAGGAGATAATGGCTAATATTAGGAAATAACGAGTCGAAGAAAAAGGAGAATATTGAGTTTGTATTGATTGATGCACAATTGAGGCATAAGAGTGAAAAGTAGGTTACTCGTAAGGTTAATTGAGTTCAAAGTATAGTTAAATCCTCGAGGTTTAACTAACTTGAAGGTAAGCGAAGCTAGCGGAATTTGAGTGATGAAAGCTGATTAAGTGTCATATAATCGAGTATGGGCGAGCAAGAGTTGGTTAATAAAGTAGAGATATAAAATGCGGATTTGAGGTAGGAAAATGGCGAGTTGGGGACTCGTGAGGTTAAACCGAGTTGGAGGCATATCTAAAATCCTTGAGAATGAATTGAACTAGAAGATAAATAGAGCTAAAGGAAATTTACTCGAAGTAAGTTTAAGAGCTATATGGCTAAGTATGGGCAAGAAGAGTCGGACTAGTAATGTGGAGGCGGAATCGGAGAAAATTTAGGTAAAGATGGCAAAATTGCAGGGAATTAGGACGATTGAGTTATGAGGTACAACATGCTGTTATTGTGGTTTACAAAAGAGGAATTAAGTTTACTAAATCAGTAAATATAGAAAGGTATAGTCGAATGGAGCTGAAAATAAGTATCTTTGCGGAACCGTGGCTACTTGTGCAAGTGATTGTGATAAATGATGGTGAAAAGTAGTTTTGAAAGGAGTTCTTTATTTTACGTGAAACGATCCTTGAATGCAATTTCTTGTTAACTTCTTTTCAAACGTGAATATGTTTTAAAGTAGCAAATTTGATTCGAAATTGAATTTGGAGGGATGGCACGTGGTGCTATGCCTTCTACTATGTCAAATTGATTTGAGAAAGTGAATTTATAAGGGTGACACATGGTGTCATGCCTTCCTTGGTATTAAACCAAATTGAGAAAGCTATTTTAAGTAGATGTGATGAATGATTATGTGCAAAGTATTTTGAATCGATCGGCTATGGATTATTTTGCATACCGAAGGGTTTGAACAAGGGTCCACATTCGTGAGGATGCTTGGCTAGAAACTTCAAGGGAGGGGTTCTAACAGAGGTCTTGCGGTGGCAGGATGCGCGATCCGAGACTTCCTAGAAGATAGGTCCCGGGAGATTTTTATTTGGCGTCGCGCCCGCGAGAAATCAGTTAAACTAAGAGAAATTGTGAGAAATCATGAAGTGCTAGTTCGAATCCCAAGAAAGCCCAGAAAGTTGATATAGTTTGAAAAAGAATGGTGATAACTGTGAAACCGCATTTTAAATGAATAAACTGTTGTGATCTATATGTAACAATTGATTTCAAAAATTTCCTTGAAAAGTATATGGATTTATATTATGTTACTATGCTTTCGCCGGTTTCATTATTATGAGTAATATGTGTAAAAATTTCCATTTTAAGAGTGTGAGACTTCCGGTGAGCCCGTGGTTTATTGCTCATGAAGACTCAAACTTTATACGTACACTTTTTTGAGTTCCATCGAAGAATTAGGCATAATACTTAATCTCTTATAGGGTTTTGATTTCAAGTAATTCCATGTGCCTTAGAAGCTTTTCCGAGTGATATAACATTTTCTCCGAGTGTTATAGAAACTATTATATATGTGTACGCTTGACTTTGACTCGACTCAAAAGCATACTTCTACATGCCACTTCACACTCGGTTCAGCGTCACTCAATGCTCGAAATATCGCATGTTCAAACACTTTATTTCACGTACATAAACTCGAGTCCGACATAGTGTTCCAAGAATTACCATGTTAATTCATTCTTCTAAGTCAAGCATATCTTGTTTGAAATTGATTAGTCTAGATCAAGTTTGTTTACTCGATATTCTTTATCTAACTTGATTCTCTTTTAGATCGACTCGGATGGAATTTGAGTCTCATGGATATTAGACTCTAAAAATTCCATTCCTTTTCCGACTCGGATAATTAGTCACTTAATTATATTAATTACGTTATTATCTGTCTCTAATCTTGGACAAAAGTATTTTATACTTTGAGAACCAAATTGATTTACTTTTGTAGGTTATTCAAACGAGGCTATCCTATTTTTGAATTACAAAAGTAACCGACTTCAAAACATCAAATCACCAAGCAGACAAGGCTTTTTCCACCTCTAACCTAGCCCCGGACATTGTGTCGGGGTTGTCCGTTTCCAAAACTGGAAAACCGCAACACTAAGCTCTACGGTGCTTTCCACCTTACTTTCAAAAACACCACTAGTGGTTTTGGGACTTCCAAAGGAGTCAAGAACCGTTGCCCAACGTTCATATCTCAACGAATATTTTCTGAGTGACTTAGAAAATCCATTACAATGGTCACAAGGGACTTATAGTTAGAAGATGGACACAACGGCTAAGCTACTTGGTCATGTATAAATAGAAGCCAACTTCCAAGACTTGAAGATTGTTGAACCAACTGTTAATACACATACTTGAGCAAAACTCATTGTATTCATTCTCAATCTTCTACTTACAACTCCAATCTCGTATTTATTATCTCTCCGAGTTGTAAGGTCTTGTACCCAGTTACAAACACTCTCTTTCTTACTCTCTAAGTAAGGACCCTTAACCGAGCTGTAAGGGTTAACTCAGCTAAGTTGTCCGTAACTCGTAAAGGTGATGTCAGTTAGGAAGTACTAGATCGGATAAGGTAATTTCGAGTCGAGGAAAAACTTGTACAGAGTTGTCTAACGGTGCAACTCTGGTTGAGTCGATCTATTGAATTTTATGGACTCAAAATAGTGGATTTGACTTCATGCTTGGATTAGCACGGTTCGTGGTTTTCTGCCCTAAGAGGGTTTCCACGTACTTTCGAGTTATTACTTTTCCGAGTGCATTTTAGACTCGGATCTGTTTCAATGTTATGCTCAATCTGTTTCTTCACTCTTCACTGAACTCGAGTTAGTTCTTTTCCGAGCTCATCCTACAATCTCGCTCACCTCGGATTCATATCTATTTTAAATTCAAGCAAATCTCTTCATCACCCTATTCACCCCCCGCTTTAGGGTGACTTAGCCTCTCCCAGAGCAAACCTTCAATTGGTATCGAGCCTAGGCTTTCGGAATGGATCTAACCATGCAAAGGTTTAAAATCCAAGTGGCTCGGAACAATGGAGAGTTCGATGAAGGAAGATTTTCCAGACAGACCACCAAAGTTCAAAGGTTCCAACTTCGTGCACTGGAAGAAGCTCATGGAATGTTTCCTGTTGGATCACGATGATGATGTCCGGAACATCATGCAAGTAGGCAACTACATTCCCATGAAGACGGAAGAAAGAAGACTCGTACCCAAGACAAAGGTCGAGTTCGATGCTGATGAAGCGTAAAAGTTCGTAAAGAACTTCAAGGCAATGAGCATTCTGATGTATGCCATCAGCTCGGAAGAATATAATCGAGTGTCCGCCTTTGATACAACCAAAGAAGTATGGGACACGCTAGTCAACACCTATGAAGGCACAAGCTAGGTTAGATAAGCGAAGATAAGCTAATATCTTCATAAGTATGAGTTGTTCAAGATGGAGCCGAAGAAAACATCACTCGGATGTTCATTGGCTTTACCGAGATTACCAACAATCTCAAATCTCTAGGTAAAAAGATTTCCCATCAGGAAATGTGCAGAAAGATACTTAGAAGCCTACCTAAGAAAAGATGGGGTCCCAAAGTAACAGACTATCGAAGAGGCTCGGAACTTGTCTCTACTAAAGCCGGATGAACTCATTGGGAAGCTTCTCACCCATGAGATTCACCTGGAAAAGGAGGATGCAGAGGTCAGCAACAAAAAGAATATTGCACCGAAAGCCTCAAAACCGGAGAAGCAGATCTAAGTTCTTCGACTCGAAGAGGATCCCATGGCACTTATCGCTAGAGGCTTCAAGAGAATGATGAAGCACAAGAGATGGGATAAGAAGCCAAGAGAAGAGTTTCATAAGAAAGACAAGAAGGATATAAAAGGTCAATACTTTTCCCCTTTAAAGTTATTTTTGAACAAGAATTCTGGCTATTTTGAATGTGGCAGCAAGGAACACATAGTCAAGGACTGTCCCAAGAGAAAAAGGGACAGTAAGAAAGAAAAAGGCTATGATGGCCACATGCAGTGATGAGGATTCATCGAAGATGATGAGGACTCGGATGACTCAAAGTGTCCGATGGCACTTTCCAACTCGAAGTGGTAACAGCACTGCAGACACGTATCAATCGAGTAAATGAGGAAGCAAATTCCTCAAGAGGTAATTGAATACTTTCTTAAATTTTCGAAAGTTGATTTAGCCAAGTATATTTTTCACTTTGGAGGAGAAGTCCAATTCTGATTCTTCTAATTTTAAAGAACAACTTGAGTCAATTTCTTCGAGAGCATTTCTTTAAAAATGAGTTGGAAAAGCTGAGACTTACACTCGAGAGAACTCAAGACTAGTGCTCAATCCAATGAGATCGAGTCCGAGTTACTCATAAAAGAAAATGAGCAACTAAAGCAAAAGCTCAATGAGTCTCAAGATCATGTTTTAAAGTTTACTCAAGGTCAGAAAAACCTTGATATACTCTTGGGATCTCAATGTGTCTCCTTCGTAAAAGAAGGTATTGGTTTTAACAAAGAGGAGGAATCCAATTCCTACTTAGAGCTTTTCGAAAAGGATTCCGGAATCGTAAACTTCAGGAAGACCGAGCATGGTCCCATTCATAAAAATGAAAGGAGGACTCGAGCCCAGAGCGAGCTTACAAGAGAAAATCATCTCCACCGATTTATAAGAGAGAAGATTTTCAAAAGAAAGAGACACAGACTCGGATCTCTAAATGGAAGACTCAGAATCACACCAAACCGAAAGTCATTCAAATCTGGGTTCCGAAAAACCTTCTTCCTAAAAAAGGACCACGAGTAAAGACTGTTACTCGGGTTTGTTAGAGGGAGTGACAAGGGTTGGTTTATCTCTGTTTTGCAGGCCACTCGAAAAGATCAAAAGGGCATTGGTACTTTGACAGAGGATGCTCATGCCACATGTCGGGAAATTCGGGACTCTTTTTTGAGTTAGAAGAGTACAAAGGAGGAAAAGTCACATTTGGAGATGATAGTAAATGCAAGATAATTGGGATAGGCAAGATTGGAAAAGGAAGCAATCTCATCAGCCCAATATACCTTGTCAAAGGGTTAAAGTACAACCTACTTAGCATCTCTCAATTGTGTGATAAAGGTTAAGAGCATCCACGTTGTGTTTGATGATATTGAATAGGAAAAGCCAAGTGAATCATCATTTTCAGACCTAAAGCTCAGTAGAAATGTTAATTATGATGAAAATGAGCCTATCAAGAATGAAACCCAACCAGTTCGGAATGAAGTCACTCAAAACGAAGTGACTCGGAATGACACAACTCTAGAACCCGCTCCGAATGACGAAGGACAAACTGTTGAACAAGTTCACTCGGAACGGATCTCCGAAGATCAACCAATTCAGCCTACGGATCTGGTGAATCGGAGAACAGGTAGAGCATTTAAGTATGCTTCTAGTCATCCACTAGAAAACATATTATCTAATATCAACAATGGGGTAAGAACTTGTTCCTCTCTTCAGAATCTATGTGCATTCACTACATTCATTCCATTAACTGAACCTAAAAATACACTAGAGGCCCTAAATGAACCTTAATGCGTAGAGGCCATACAAGAGGAACTCAATCAATTCGAAAGAAACCAAGTCCGGACTCTAACCAAACGACCTTCGACCACCCAGTCATATAGGAACCAAATGGTTTTTCAAGAACAAACTGGATGAAGGTGAGTTGGTAGTCGAAACAAGGCTAGACTTGTGGCTCAAGGATATAATCGGGAAGAAGGGATTGATTATGGGGAAACCTTCACACTGTTGCCAAAATTGAAGCAATTAGAATCTTATTAGCATTTGCATCTAGCATGAATATCAAGTTATATCAAATGGATGTTAAGTGCGCTTTTCTTAATGGCTTTATCGAAGAGGAAGTCTATGTTGAGCAACCCCTGGATTTGAAAACTCGGAATTTTCAAATCATGTTTTCAAACTTCAAAAAGCTCTTTATAGTCTTAAACAAGCTCCCAGAGCTTGGAATGAAAGACTGAGCAATTTCTTGGTTCAAAATAATTTTAGAAGAGGTCAGATTGACAAGACTCTCTTTATAAAAACCAAGGGGAAAGACTTCCTTATCGCTCGGATATATGTTGATGACATAATTTTTGGAGCTACTAATGAAATTCCGTGTCAAGATTTTTTGAGTTAATGAGACAGGAATTTCAAATGAGTATGATGGGAGAACTCAATTTCTTCCTTGGTCTACAAATCAAGCAAGACAAGATGGAATCTATGTCCATCAATCAAAGTACACTAAGGAGCTACTGAAAGAGTATAAACTTCAAGATGCGAATCATGTAACAACATCTATGAGCGAGTAGCATAAAACTAGACTCGGATGAAAAAGGTAAAGCAATAGATTAGAATTTCTATCGAGGTATGATTGGATCTTTGCTATATCTTACTTCCAAGTAGGCCGGATATAATTTTAGTGTCTACTTATGCACAAGATTCCAAGCTAATCCAAAAGAATCACATCTCACTGCGGTGAAGAGAATATTCGAGATATCTTGCAAGGACTCGGAATTTAGGTCTATGGTACTCCGGAGACTCGGAACCGACCTTCACTGGATACTCGGATGCTAATTACACTGGATGGAAAGTTGATAGAAAGAGCACCTCAGGAGCTTGCCAATTTCTAGGTCAATCCTTAATATCTTGGCACTCAAAAAGCAAAACTCAGTGGCTCTATCAACTGTCAAGGCTGAGTATATTGCAGCTGAAGCATGTTGTGCTCAGATTTTGTGGATAAAGCAACACTTGAGAGATCTTGGACTTTCTTTCAAATTAGTTCCAATCAAGTGTGATAATCGAATGCAATCAGCATCACCAAAAATCAAGTTCGAGCACTCAAAGACGAAACACATTGAGGTCGGTATCATTCCTTAAGAGACCATTCTGAGAAAGGTGATATTGAGCTCGAATTTATTCCTACCAATCTTCAATTAGCTGATATCTTTACTAAACCACTTAGTGAGGATCAGTTTTGCTTCATTAGGAATGAGCTTGGTATGTTAAATGCATAATTATGTGTTTTTATGTGAAAATCTCTTTGCATAATTATGTGCTTATGATTCTTTAAATAACCATTGGTTCAATTCATCCAGTGATACTAAGCTGATAGTTATTATCTATTTTCAGTTTTGAACCACTCGAAACTTAAGCTGAGTTAGACTTAGACTTTGAGAAAAATGGACATCAAACTTCGAAATCATCTCTAGAGAAGTGGAGAATTTTGGAATTTATTTTCAAAATATTTATTTTTCTCTCTCTCTCTCTCTCTCGTGCGCCGTGATCGGACAACTAGCCGTTGGAAGAAAAATCGTTGGAATTCTAACCATTGACGAAGAGAACAGTCACACCGATCCGAGGTGACTCGCTGAAAGAGCTGAGTCGAACGGATACTGAAGGACGGATATTTTTCTTATAAATAACACCTATTCTCCTTCATTTCTTTACTTTACTCTTCGCATACTCTCTCTCTCGAATCAAATCCTCGTAAACAAGCGCTCTCGTGATTAAAGAGACACCCAAGTGATCTTAAGCTTCGTGAAGAACATCTCAAGTAAGCTCATGTTGCTCACAAACTCTTTCTTCTTCTACTCCATTATTTTTCTCTTTCGTTCTCTTCGAGCTCCTCTCTCTTATCTACTCTCTCTTTTCTCCATAAAAAATGCCGAACATAGGTTCTCACCTTGATTTTCTTGGCTCGCCACCAAGAAACCCCGAATAAAAAGCCAAGGCCCCTCAAATTCAAAACCTCTTGTCATCCAAGCATCTTGCGTTGGATGATAAATTCTTCCCAACCACAAAATTTTCGTGGTTGCCTCACATACAATCAACCAGGGTCTACAACACTTTTTGTTTCAGCGAGTTCATCTATCCTGAACTTGTCTCCGAGTTTTACACTCATCTTTCCAGCTACGAGGGTATTCTAACCTCCAAAGTTCAAAACATCACTGTTCGAATCAATATTTCCATCCTCTATCGTTTGTTCAAAGTATCTTCTCTTTTCTTGAACAACAATCCAATACCTTTCAATGAGGTCATCGACGACTTCTTTGAAAAGTACGCCAAAGAGTTCCCTGGGTAACGGAAAAACTTTTTGTGACCCAACTAAAGTCGAAGCTCGTCTTCCGTGTTTCTTGCTGATGAGAACCTTCTCACAACATTCCAGCAAGGAGAACCCCAACTCTAAGCATCTTAAAGCTCTTTTTGATATCCTAGAGGGCTATGAAGTAGACGTCTTTTCAGCTATCATTGAGCAAATTGCAGTCGTGTCAGCTCGGACTTATAACAAGAAGAACGACCCTCTTCCCTTCGGTGCTCTTCTTACTCTTATTTTCAAACTGTTCAAAGTTCCTCTTTCCTCATATCCGAACGCCGTTTCGAGGCTGCCATTGTAGTCGGCAAAAGGAACTTCTTGGATACGGATATCAAGAAACCAAACCTCGTGTTTGGATCCACAGCTCGAGCCGAGGCTACCCTCCCCGCCTCAAACTTAGATCGAAACACCTTTTTCTCTTCCTGCTCCAGCTGGTAGCGCCTCCACCTCGAGTGCTTCCAAAACTCTTTCTTCTCTTTTGTCCACCGCTTTCATGGACAAAATTTCTTCTGTGTCCTTGGAACTCAAGGACCTTCTCCGGTCATTCAAGACTGTCTTCCGACCTATGACCATCAACAGAAAGCCGCCCAATCTCAAATTTGAGAGCAGCGGGACGTGCTCCTTGAGAAGAAGGCTCGGTAAAGGAGCAAAGGGAGCTTCTCGAGCTCCTTCAGGAGAGAAGATCTAAGGCAGCTCAGGATCCAGGTAACTCGGACACCTTTGGGGAATCCTCGAGCCCCGCCAAGTCCTCCTCAAACAGAGGAGAGGAAGAAGAAGAAGGAGAAGAAGTAGAGGAGCTCGCGGCTGAGGCAGCTCCTTCCGATCAAGGCGAGCTAGAAGGCCAAGGAAAACAAGAAGGACCAGGAGCAAGCAACTAAGGGTCCGGGTGCTCCTACAGCGCAACCGAAGTGATCAGCTCGGACAGCGAGTCTAAGTGGGTCAAATGAACCTCCTAACTAAGGACGAGTCGAGAACGAGTCAGCCTGAGCGGACCCCTCTAGTCGTTGAGTTCCAAGAGGACGAGCCTCTCGAAGACCTAGTTTTGGGTCAGCCACTCGAACCGAGCCGATATCGGAGATTCATGTACTTCCTCCGCCGCGTTCAAGCACATCGTGGAGATCTTATTAGCGCCGGCGCACCACTCGTCCTTCCTCCTCAACCCCAACCGATCCATCCCTTCCTTAATTTCTCGGTTTTATTTTATTTACAGACTTTTCATTTTTTTCTTTTGTCCGGACATCAAATATGTACCTTCTCGTTGTATTCTTCCCTTTTTTTTTTTTTTTTTTGCTAAAAGACAAGGGGAGAATAGATAGAAAAAATTTGTTGTCTTGTTTAGGGGAGTCTCTCTCACCCTCTGTAAATATTTTTCTTTGATGTTAATGAAGTAAATACATTTCATTAATAATTGTTGTCTATCTTGTTTTATTTCTTTTCTTGCTCCGATAACCATGAAATCTTAAGTTATTTTCTCGAGCAAGTTTGCAAAATCGATTTATATCACTAACAAAGTTTTTGTGTAAGTGTGGAATGCCTTTCATCAAAAGGGGGAGATTGAAGACTCGACTTTATACATACACTTTTCTGATTTCCATCGAAGAATCGGGTATAAGACTTCATCTCTTATAGGATTTCGATTTCAACTCATTCCATGTGCCTTAGAAGCTTTTCCGAGTGATATAACATTTTCTCCGAGTGTTATAGAAACTATTATATATGTCTACGCTTGACTCGACCGACTGAGAAAGCATACTTCTACATGCCACTTCACACTCGGTTCTGCGTCACTCAACGCTCGTAAATATTGCATGTTCAAACACTTTATTTCACGCACATAAACTCGGTGTCCGAGATAGTGTTCCAAGAATTACCATGTTAATTCATTCTTCTAAGACAAGCATATCTTGTTTGAACTTGATTAGTCTAGATCATGTTTGTTTACTCTGGTATTCTTTATCTAACTTGATTCTCTTTTAGATTGACTCGGATGGAATTTGAGTCTCATGGATATTAGACTCTAAAAATTCCATTCCTTTTCCGACTCGGATAATTAGTCACTTAATTATATTAATTACGTTATTATCTATCTCTAAAAATTGATTTACTTTTGTAGGTTATTCAAATGAGGCTATACTATTTTTGAATTGCAAAAGTAACCAACTTCAAAACGTCAAATCACGAGCGAGACAAGGCTTTTTCCACCTCCGACCTAGCCCCGGACACTATGTCAAGGTTGTGCTGTTTCCAAAGCTGGAAAACCGCAACACTAAGCTCTACGGTGGTTTCCACCTTAATTTCAAAGACAACACTAGTTGTTTTGGGACTTCCAAAGGAGTTAAGAGCCGTTGCCCAACGTTCATATCTCAACGGATATTTTACGAGTGACTCGGAAAATCCATTACAACGATCACAAGGGACTTTTAGTCGGAAGATGGACACAACGGCTAAGCTACTTGGTCATCTATAAATAAAAGCCAACTTCCAAGACTTCATGCTCATTGTATTCATTCTCAATCTTCTACTTACAACTTCAATTATCGTATTTATTATCTCTTTGAGTTGTAAGGTCTTGTACTCGATTACAAACACTCTCTTTGTTACTCTCTAAGTAAGGTCCCTTGACCGAGCTGCAAGGGTTAACTCAGCTCGGTTGTCCGTAACTCGTAAGGGTGATCTCGGTTAGGAAGTACTAGATCGGATAAGGTAATTTCGAGTCTAGGAAAAACTTGTACGAGAGTTGTCTAAGGGAGGAACTCGGGTTGAGTCACTCTACTGAATTTTGTGGACTCAAAATAGTGGATTTCGCTTCATGCTTGGATTAGCACGGTTTGTGGTTTTCTCGCCCTAGGAGGGTTTCCAACTTTTCCGAGTGCATTTTAGACTCGGACTGTTTCAAAGTTCTGCTTAATCTGTTTCTTCACTCTTCACCGAATTCTTAGTTAGTACTTTTACGAGCTCATCCTTGAATCTCGCCCACCTCGGATTCATATCTATTTCAAATTCAAGAAAATCTCTTCATCACCCTATTCACCTCCCTGTCTAGGGTGACTTAGCCTCTCCCAGAGCAAACCTTCACTCACCCCCACAAATTTCCCTTTTTCTCCTCCCAGTGTTGTAGGTGCATTCTCATGAGAAGTGTGCAGTACTTAGCTTATTCAGGACTCCGCTGATTGCTATTTGTCGCTTGCTGAGAGATTCGAGTTACGAATCTGCATTTCTTATATTCCCAAGTGTTGTACTTTGTAATTCAGTTCATATAGTTTGTACCCAATGTACCCTGAACAATTTAGATCGTTTTAAGTTTATCGCATGATTGGTTGGACTCCGGCGTGTAGCCGTTGAGTCGTACTACTGCGAACGTGTGGCTCATTAAGTTTTATTATGATTTTTATGCAGGTTTTAAAGCCCTTGTGCCTAAGGGTTTGACCATATTTCAAATGGAACTCGCTGAAATTTTTAGAAATCCTTTAACCCTTTTGGAAAATTACCTTCCTTACCTTTAAGTTGGGTTTAGACAGTTAAACCAACACCGGAACGAGCCTTGGGAGTTCCTTGAAGGAACTCTAGCCATGTAATACTCGTAGGGGTGTTTTGGGGTGTTACAAAATGGTAACAGAGCATATATTTTGGTGACCTTAAGTTTCCATTGCAAATAGCCGTTTAAGATCTTCATTATGTGATTATGTGCTTTATTTGTGGCAAACATACATGTGACCTTAAGTACAACCTCTGCATTATAAGTGATTACCTCGTTGACTTAGTTGAATTAGTTATATTGTAAACCACCCATTAAGGTGATGTGTGAGTGACTTGTGTGTGCTAATTGTGTGAGTAAGTGTAGCTAAAATCTTAATTCCGGTCCATTACTCGTTGATTTTGTTGAGTCCTAAATTATAAATCTCTATCTTTAGGACCTCCTTGATTTGAATTCTTATGTGATTAGTCTGGAGGATGAGTTCAGTGATCCGAATGATGAACTTATGTGCTTATATGTGTCGATGATTTATGCGTGCTAAGTATGAGACTCGGTGTGGCTGAATTTTCACTTCCTTTCCGTGTTCATTGATTTCGTGGTGTGACTTCGAATCGTTAGTTAACTTAGGAATCCTACCTCTAAGAAGAAGCATACGAGAATTTAATTATGTGCTGGTTGTTATACTTACTTCTAAGGAGTTCAGAGAGTGTATAATTAATCTCGGATGGGAAAAGAAAGGACACAATACCTTAGCATAGGTGAAGCATTTATTGGAGATTCCCGATCCCGTTTATTGATTTAAGTATAGAGGTTGCCTTTCGGGAGTTGTTACTAAGGAATGAAGTGAGATGTCACATTGTTGAATAGGATAGGGCTGAGCAACTCGAGTATTGAGAGATACTTGTATATATTTACGGAAATACTCATAAGTGGGTACTTTTAGAAGTTATAAATGAGAATTAGAGGCCAATGGGAAATATAACGTGAAAGATTCGTTGTATTATTAGTGGGACTGGCTTTTCTTGATAGTAATATTTGGGTTCATAATCGAAACGTCAAACTTGCTAGTTCGCTCGAAGTGCATGTGTTGTTCGAGATGTGTTGGAAAGTATCCTTTGGGGTACACTTGGGATCTATGTTGGAAAAGTAGTTGATTTAAGGAATTTCTCTAGTTCCATCTAAGTTTTGGGTCGACCAAACATAGGATGCAATGGTTGTGGAGATCCATCTAAGAGTTCCAATTTGAGAAACTTGTGAGAAAGGTCTAAAATAAGCCGAGCATTAGGTTACAAGGGGCTAAGTAAATCACATTGAAGATTATGCTTTCTACCATTTTGAGTCCCTTGACTTAACTATCTCGAGCAAGAAGAGTTGATTGATGAGTGTTGGAATCATGCCCACCACCACTTTTGAGTTTATATATGGTGATTCTTTGTGAGTTTATAAACCTTGGGCATTGATAACAACATTGTAGGTGGAGCACCTCGTTTACAAAGGGATTTAGAAGTTGTTCTATCACTCCCATACTTCAATTGGAGTTCATTGTGTTATTAATGCCCATTGGAGTGAAAGTACTTGGGAACGAAATACTTTAAGTACTACATAAGGATCGTGGGTTTGGTCTTAACTCCCATAGAGGTGAAAGAATAACATGAGGACTCCCTACTATCCATTGTAGTTACCATGAGTTGTTCAAGGATCGTATTGTGCTAGATATGATCATCCATAGTTTGGTTGCCTCTAAATTCTAACTTGGTTTCAACTCCATCATTTTGATTATACTTTCGAGCTCTGTCTATTTCGTTTTTGGTGATGTTACTTGCCTAGTATGTGTGTCATTCTTACCGTTTGACCAGTGATGCACCACGGATAGTTTGTTGAACTAGCCCGCCCAACTAACTTGGCCATAGAATCTGCTTAGTTTGTGGAAGATAACGAGCTAGAGGGTGGTGTGAGATGTTTGAACTAAATGTGGACCAAAGGTATAGATTGCATACGTGTTTGGTGGAGACATTAGTGTCCAATTTCAAAACAAGTGGTGAGATCGTTCCAAGCCAACTATTTGCTCTTTTCTAGTGCGATTTGCTCCTTGCCGTCTTGTAATTAAGTGAGCGAGACGTATCGAAATGATGGTCAAGAGGAGGTCGGAACTCATTAACCCTTAGGAATTCTAGTAACCATGGCTGCCTAATTGAGTTTCCTTCCGTGTTAAGTATACTAGTGTCCCTCATGTATATGTGGTTATACCTTACGTATCTTGGATACCACTTGTTCCGAATTTCGTGGTCGGAATTCTTTTAAGGGTGGAAGAAATGTAAGACCCGTAATTTTGGGTTAGGTAGTTCTACGAGTTAAATTAGTTATTTATCTTTACTTAAATTAAGGAGGTTGAATAACTAAAATATTTATGTGGATATATTTATTCGTTAATTTATTTGAGTGAATTATTATTAGTTCACGTATGTATAGTTGGTGAAATATATTAATTCCTTCCTCTTAGTCCCCCGGACTCGTAAAATAAAACCCGGACTACTTATACTATGTATTTGGGTTAAATTTAAATTATGTTTAAAAAAAAAAGGAATAAGAAGGGAGGATTAGGTGTTAAGAATAGGGATTAGATTAGTGTAAATTGAAAAGGTGGATGGCTCTTTCCGGTGGAGCCACATAGCACAAAGAGAGGAATAGAAGGTGAGCAGCAATAGAGAAAAGGGAGGAGGGTTGGTCTTGCTTGGGGCTGGCCACCCGAGAAAGGGAAGAGAAACATAAAGGGAGAGCGAGGGCTCGGAAGGCTCGAGTATCACAAATGAAAGAAGGAGAAGAAGGAGACTCGGAGAGAAAAAGGGATACCGAGAGATGGAGATGAGAAGCGAAGAGTGGGAGCAGAGCAAAGAGGGAGGTTGGGAGGCGGAAAATCACCGGAGAAAGAAAAGAAGGAAGAGCAAGAGAAAGAGACACGGGAACGAGCGGGAGCCGAGTAGGGGCCGGAAGTCGGCGCATTGAACGGCGCACGAAGGAAAGGTGACCGGCGAACTTGAGGAAAGGAGCAAGGGCACGAAAAGGGAGGTGAAATTGGGACCCAAAGAGAGGAAGCGAGGGTGAGGGTTAGACAAAGGCGGTTGGCAAACCAAAAGACGGTGATCGGCAAGGGTAAGTAGGTGACGAAAGCAAGAGGAAGGGGCGAAACCAGTGGCTAGACCGGAGTCGGCAACGAGAGGAAGAGGAAGGAAATGAGCAAATCGACCTAGGCTAACCCGAATTCGCAATATTCAAACCTAAAATTCGAGGTGGGTACTTTCACACCCTAAACTATTAGTAATTTCGAACCCAAATGGATTTATCGTGAATATCAAATGTTTGCTTTATTGTGAAAATTGAATATTTGCTAGGAATACGAGAATGATTGTGCTTGTAGGAAGCAATTAGAGCTAAATTAGAACCGAGAAAATCCGATTATGTTTAAAGGTTGAATAGGGAAACTAAAGATTATGAGAAAGTTATTGTGTAGGTCTAAGGAATACCATCGAAGTTTCTATTAGTAATTGAAGACAATGAAGTTACGATCCGGATGCGAATCATTTAGAGATTGGTTGAATTTATGATGTTGGGAGATAATCGCTAATATTGGGAAATAATGAATGGAAGAAAAAGGAGAATATGAATTCGTAAGGATTTATGCACAATTGAGGCATGAGAGTAAAAAGTAGGTTACTATTAGGGTAATTGACTTCCAAGTATAGTTAAATCCTCAAGGTTGAACTAAACTTGAAGGTAAGCAAAGCTAGTGGAATTTGAGTGATGCAAGGTGATTAAGAGTCATATAATCGAGTATGGGCGAGCAAGAGTTGATTAATAAAGTAGAGATATAAAATGGGGATTTGAGGTAGGAAAATGGCAAGTTGGGGATGGTGACGTTAAACCGAGTTGGAGGCATATCTAAAATCCTTGAGAATGAATTGAACTAGAAGATAAATAGAGCTAAAGGAAATTTAGTGAAGTAAATTTAAGAGCTATATGGCTAAGTATGCACAAGAAGAGTCCGACTAGTAATGTGGACACGTAATCGGAGAAAATTGAGGCATAGATGGAAAAATTGCGGGAATTGGGACGATTGAGTTACGAGGTACAACTTGTTATTGTGGCTCAAAAAAGAAGAAGTAAGTTTACTAAATCAGTAAATCTAGAAAAGTATAGTTGGAAAGGAATTGAGAATGACTATCTCGTGCTGAATTGTTGCTACTTATGCAAGTGATTGTGCTAAATGATGTTCAAAATTAGTTTTCAAAGGAGTTACGTATTTTACGCAAAACGATCCTTGAATGTAACTTCTTGTTAACTTCCTTTCAAACGTGAATATGTTTTAAAGTAGTAAATTTGATTCGAAATTGAATCCGGAGGGATGGCATGTGGTGTTATGCCTTCCATTGTGTCAAATTGATTTGAGAAAGTGAATTTATAAGGGTGACACATGGTGTCATGCCTTCCTTGGTATTAAACCAAATCGAGAAAGTTATTTTAAGTAGATGTGATGAATGATTATGTGCAAAGTGTTTTGAATTGATCTGGCTATGGATTGTTTAGCATAGCGAAGGGTTTGAACTAGGGTCCACATTCATGAGGATGCATGGCTAGAAACTTCGAGGGAGGGGTTCTAACAGGGCTATGGATTGTTTTGAATTGTTTAGCATAGCGAAGGGTTTTGAATGATTATGTGCAAAGTGTTTTCAATTGATCGGCTATGGATTGTTTAGCATAGCGAAGGGTTTGAACTAGGGTCCACATTCATAAGGATGCATGGCTAGAAACTTCGAGGGAGGGGTTCTAACGGGGCTCTTGAGGTGGCAGGATGCCCGATCCGAGACTTCCTAGAAGATAGGTCCCGAGAGCCTTTTATTGGGGGTCACGCCCCAAACAACTCGGAGAAGCTAAGAGAAATTATGAGAAATCATGAAATGCTAGTTCGAATCCCCGTAAAGCCTAGAAAGTTGATTCCATTACAAAAAGAATTATGATGAGTGTGAAACCGCATATTAAATAAATAAAGTGTTATGATCTATGTGTGACAATTGATTTCAAAAGAAGTCCTTGAAAAGTATATGGATTTGTCTTATGTTACTATGTTTTCGCTGGTTTCATTATTATGAGTAATATGTGTAAGCCCGTGGTTTATTGCTCACCCCCACAAATTTCCGCCTTTTCTCCTCCCGAGTGTTGCAGTTGCATTCTCGGGAGATGTGTGCGGTAGTTAGCTTATTCAAGACTCCGTTGATTACTTGTTTGTCTGCGTGTTGAGTGATTCGAGTTACGAATGTGCATTTCTTATATTCCCAAGCATTGTACTTTGTAATTCGGTTCATATAGTTTGTACCCAAGGTGCCCTTAACCATTTAGATTGTTTTAAGTTTATCGCATGATTGGTTGGACTCCGGCGTGTGCCCATTGAGTTGTACACTACGAGTGTGTGGCTCGCTGAGTTTTATTATGATTTTTATATAGGTTTTTAAGGCCTTTAGCCTCGGGGTTAGAACATATTTCAAATGGAACTCGCCGAAATTTTTGAAATCCCGAAACCCTTATGGAAAATTACCTTTCTTACCTTTAAGTTAGGTTTAGACATCCAAACCGACACCGAGAAAGAGCCTTGGGAGTTCTTTTAAGGAACTCGGCGATATAATACTCCTAGGGGGTGTTTTGGGGTCTTACATAGTACCTGCCCCATTGCTGAGCGTGATTGAACAGTTAGGGAATATCATTCATTGACCCCCTTTAATTCTTGCTGAAATTATTATGGGGTTCGACCGTGTTGAGGAAAATTCGAATGAAGACTTTGCTTGGCAACCCCTATTATTGCAGGTAAAAGCTGAACGTGTCTAAAAAGCCCTAGTGCCATCGAAAGGTGGTGCTAGTTATCGGCGGCCAAAACATGGAGCCTGTAAGGCCAACCCCTTTTTTTAACATGAAGACTTAGGTATAACTCTATCTCTCTCTATGGTTTTGAATTCCGAGTCATTCACATACTTTAAGAAGCTCATCTTTAAGTTTTCAATTTTGTTTGAGCCACTCGAAACCAATTCTTGAGAGAAATGCTTATCTCCGGGTTTCGACCCGGACAGATACAACTCACATAGTCATCTTGCCTAAATAATTTTACATGCACAACTTATCCTAGCATCCGATTCTTTGCGAAAGTTGAATAAGAATTACTTCATTAATTCTAATCTTATGTCGATTTTTCTATTAACTTAAATTATTTATTTGGAAAATTGATGCATTGTGTATATATTTTAACTCTTCATCTACTTGAAGATAAACACGGAATGGAATTAGAATATATTGAATATTCGACTTAGAAAATTCTATTTATTCAAGTTAAGGATAATTAAGTGCTTAATTATTTAAATTAATTTTCATCCTTAACTAATCTTGGACCAAAGTATTTTTATACTTTGAGAACTACTTTGATTTGTTTTTGAAGGATAATAAGCAAAAGTAACCGACGTGTAACCGTTATTGCTAGCGAGACAAAATAGTTGTATTTCTAAGAAAGCTTAGACATCGTGTCGAGTTGTTTGTTTCCATTTCTAGTAAACTCTAACTTTGAGTCTAAAGGTTGTTTCCACCCCGATTCCAGCCAGAACAAGTGGCATGGACCACTTTTTGAGCCAAGGGCTGATACATAACGTTCAACTTTACAACGGTTCTCTTTCCGAGGGACTCGGACTATCCGTTACAATGGCTAATGAAGTTTCCCGATCCAGGGTCGATGACAGTGACTATCCGCCTTGCTAATTATAAATAGAAGCCACTCTATAAGACTTGGAAGATTGATAGAACTGAACTATAATCTCACACACTCAATCTTTTCTAGCTTTCACCTCCGCACTTAATTTTCTTAACTTCGAATTGAAAACAAAAAAAGTCTTATAATCAATCAAACTCTTACTTTCTTTACTTCTATGTAATTTCCCTTAACTAATCTATAAAGGGTAACTTAATGCAGTTTTACCTAACTATAAGGTGTACTAAGGCATGTAAGTGAACTTCTATGTTTAAGAAAACTTGTAGTGAATTGTCCAAGGGAGTAATTTTGTAAGAGTAAGTCATTGTAATTTGTGGATTTAAAATAGTGAATTTAACTTGGTGCCTGGATTGACACTCGTCCGTGGTTTTATACCCCATGAGGGTTTCCACGTATCTCTATGTGTTGTTCCTTTGTTAGTTCATTCTAGATTAAGAATCCTTTCTCCGAGTTCCGACTTGCTCGAAAATTTTACTTCCACAAAATTTCCTACTCACCTATTCACCCACACCCTCTAGGGTGAGGAGACTCTCAACAGAAAACCTTCAAATGGTATTAGAGCTCAGCCTTCTTAAAGGATCTAATAATCAAAGGTTTAAAGATTAGATGGCTCTTAATTATGGAGAGTTTGATGAAGGAAGATCTTTCACCGGACGACCCAAGTTCAAGGGATAAAACTTTGCGCACTGGAAGAAGATGATGGAGTCTTTCATCCACGATTATGATGAAGAAGTTTGGGATATCATCTGCAATGGCAACTACATTCCCACCAAGATGGATGCCACTCACACAGTAGCCAAAGTGAAATCAAAATTCACTCATCGAAGAGAACAAGAGGCACAAAAAGAACTTCAAGGCTATGAACATTCCGATGTGTCACGGTGATGTAACTAAATTCAACAAAGTATCCGCTTGTGATAGTGCCAAGGAAGTCTAGGACACACTCGGTCATACTTACAAAAGTACGAGTCAAGTGAGGCAAGCAAACATAAGTCGAGTATCTCCACTAATACAAGATGTTCAACAGAGAGGATGATGATAATATAACTCGGATGTACATCCACTTCATTAAGATTGTCAATAATCTCAAGTCCCTTAGAAGGAAGATGTCTGATGAAGAGATTGTCGGAAAGATTCGAGGAGTCTACCAAAGAAGAGATGGGGTCCCAATGTAACTACTATTAAAGAAGCTCGGGACCTTGCTGAATTAAAGCCAGATGAGCTCATTGGGAAACTGTTCACCCTTAAGTTACATATAGGGAAGAAGAATGCGAGGCAATCAATAAAAACAACATTGTCTCAAGGCCTCAAATGAAATTGGTCCAAGTATGAGCTCCTTAGATTCTGAAGAAGACCCCATGACACTTTTGGCCCGAGGATTCAAGAAGATGACGAAATACAAAAATTGGTAGAATAAACGTAAGCAAGATTTCTTCAAGAAGGATAAAAAAGGTAAATTCTCATCTTCTTCAAATTTAACATTGATCGACGACTCGCTTGTTTTGAGTGTGGTAGCAAAGAGCACATAGTCAAGGATCTGTCCAAAGAAACGAAATGACAGAAAGGAGAAAAAGGCAATGGTCATCACGTGGAACGACGATGAATCCGAAGAATATGAAGACACGGACGGTGAGTCAAAATGTCTCATGGCTTTGATACACTCGAAGTTGAATCTAAGTCGGAAAATAAAGCATCAAATACCGAGGAAACAGATCCTTAAGAGGTAATCAACTATTTTCTCAAATTCTCCAAGTATGATCTATCTAGATACATTTTTACTTTGGAGGCAAAGTCTAATTCTGATTCTTTTAAATCTAAAGAGAAACTAGAGTCTATCAGTCGCTGAGACCAAACCTTTAAAAATGATCTAGAAAAACTTACCAAACCGTAACGTACTTGAGACTAGTACTCAAGACAGCTTAAACCGAGTCTAAGTGCCTCACAGCAGAGAATGAGTAGTTGAACGAAAATCTCACCGAGTCTCAAGAGTTTGTTTTGATACTTAGTTAAGGTTAGATAAACCTGGATTTATTAGTTGGTTCTTAGTGTGTCTCTTTCCGAAAAGGACTTGGTTATATTGTTGAACATGAAGACAATTCCTACAAAAGTCTTTTCAAAACCGATTCCGAACGATTAAGATCGGGAAGGTCGTGCATAGTCCCATTTATTTAAAGAAGAAAGGGACCGAACACAAACCAGACTTTTAAGAAAATGTCTTCTCAACTTGTTTACAAAAGGGGAGGATTTCAAAAGAAAGAGACACAAACTCAATTTCCTAAGAATAAGACTCGGAATCACACCAAAACCAAAATCATCAAATCTAGGTTCCTAAAAGTGCTCTTCCTCATAAAATGAAAACAATAAAGACAGCTTGTTGGGTTTGTAAGAGGAGGTGATAAGGGTTAGTTTGTTTCAGCTTTGTAGGTCACTCGAACACAAAGAGTTCATTAGTACTTAGACAATGGATGTTCTCATGGCATGCCTTGTAATTCAAGACTCATTCTCGGAACTAGAAAAGATGAAAGGACGAAAGATCACAGTTGAAGATAATAGCAAAGGCAAGGTTGTTGCAATTGGTAGACTTGGGCAAGGGGACAATTCAGTCAATCCAATATATCTTGTCAAGGGACTCAAGTATAATCTTCCGAGTATTTCTCAATTGTGTAACAAAGGTCAAGAGGTAAGATTCACTCGGGCCAATTACTTCATTTCTTATGCAACCACTAAAGAGACAAAGCTCTCCGGTCCGAGGTCGAGTAACACCTCTACCGTTCCTCTTACCGATTATAGTCAAGATTTGTCATGTTTAAAACCTTGAGTGAATGATGATTCATAGACATGGCATTGTAGATTAGGTCATATTAGTATGCACACTATTAAGAAACTTGCATCTCAAGGGTTAGCCAGAGGACTACCTAACTGCTCATTTAAGAAAGATAATATATGTGATGCTTTCACAAAAGGAAAATAAGTTAGATCATCATTTAAGCCACTGAAACCTGTTTCTACATGAAAAGTGCTTGAGTTGATACATATGGATTTGTGTGGTGAAATTCCTTTGAAAAGCTTAGGAGGTAAACCATATGTACTTGTCATTATTGATGACTACTCACAATTTACCTAGGTTTGTTTTTATAAAGAACAACAATAAAGCCTTCAAAGAGTTCATTAAGATTTGTAGGAAAATATAAGTGGAGTCCGAGACTCGGATAAGGAGAATTTGAACTGATAATGGAAAGGAGTTCGGCTACTCGGAATTTATAGACTTTTGTGACAAGAATGACATCTCCCATAACTTCTCAGCATCCAAAACTCCTCAACATAATGGAGTAGTGGAGAGCAAGAACAGAACTCTTAAAGAAATAGGAAGGATCATGATGATTGAAAATTATCAACATTACTATTTATAGGTTGAGGCAGATGAACATAGCAAATTACACTCTCAACGGATGCCTAATTCAGCCCATTTCGAAGAAAACACCTTACGAGCTCTACAAAGGAAAGAAACCTAACATTTCCTACATTAAAATATTCAGGTGTAAATGTTTTGCGCATAATAATGGTAAGGATCATCTTACCAAATTTGATGCAAGGTAAGATGAAGGTATATTTCTTGGTTATTCATCTTGATGGAAGGGTCACTGAGGAACACCATGCAATTGAAGAGGACCATTCTCCAAATCAAAACCAACATGAGTTAAAGGCTTTGTTAAAGCCAAGACAAGTACTAGGAGAATATACCCAGCTTAAGCACTTGGAAATGCCACTTGTTTGCCCCATAACCGAGCTTTGAGGAGAAGTTAGACCTCCTAATTATGTAGTTTAATGCCTCTAAGGGTCCTCCGAAGTAGGGGTCTCGGCACTCCAATTCAGGACGAAGAAATAATTTTTGAAGTCATGTTACCAAAGACAGCGCCAGCGAGACAGTCGATTGACCAATTGCAACATATGCATGCAAAGCTTACATTGCCAGCTTTCCAAGAATACCTTTATATCAGTATTTAGAGCTCTAACCAAGAAGAAAAGGTCGTTTGAATTCGGACCTAAAAAATGCTAGGAGCGAGACTTACTTTAGGCACATGCATGCTTCACTTCGAGCTGCATAAGTCAACAATGAGAAGGTATGCGAATACTAAATATTGTAAGGAATTACCTTGTTGAGTCCTCTAAAGGGGGATCTTAGTTTTCCCATTAGCCAAAAACAATGAGTTTTGGGTCTTTTTGCGAAAGTTAGCGAACCGGGCAGCCAGTTTGACCTTTGTCAACAACATGAGCCTTATCTCCCTCAATTTTCGATTAACGAGGGCAAACATCATATGTTTGGAAAGAGGACATCCCAGTTCGCCAACCATCACTTTGGAGTAGAAAATGGAGCCTTACCCAAGGAGATATGGACGTTGGAAGTACGGATAGAAAAGTTTCTACCTCGTAAATGCGACTAGCCGTCGCTTTCACGCTTTTGAGTTGCTGATTTAGTGCCTATCTAAATGTAATTCTAGCCTTTGGATGCTTTTTATTACCCCTAAAGAGTTCCATAGTATAAATACTTAAGTGTGAGACTTCTTAAAGGAGTTTTGGCATTTTATTGACAAGTTGAGCTTTGCTCCTTTATCCTTAAAATTCTCTCAATGCTTATATTAAATATGGCCTATTTAAGTTGAGCATTAGAGTCTAGTCTACCTTAGTGGCGGTGTATCTTATCCACTAAACTAGATTAGTGGCCCTAAACTTAGATCAAGTAGTGTGTCTTATCATGATGTAGTTTAACTCTATCTTTATGTTCGTTACAAGTTTGCTATCTCCATGATTTTAGCTCAACATCTAGAAAGCTTTCCCCTTATTTTACTCCAGTATGTTGAGTTGCTAAGGCCCAAGTGTTAGACCCATCCAAGTTCCGTCCTGTCCTCCACCTCAAATTCAAACAAAGTGGGTCTGTTTTGAGCTCCGTGAATTTTAATCTAGTTTGGAAGCATTCCCTTTCGTGAACCAGATCTTGGATGATATTTTACTTGAATCCTCTTGTTTCCCAAGTTGTGAACTCCTTCCAGTCTAAAACTCAAACCCAAACTCTACACAAATTGATCCCTACCTTTCTTTGTGTCAAACCGTTACCGAGAACACCGTAATATGGCCCGGTTGAGTTTGTGCTTGTTCCTCTTCTTGTTCCCAACCTTGTCTCTTGGTCTCTTGGTACATCATATTTGGAATCATAGCCTAGGGGCCCCTCCTTGGCCTTGTCCCAACCAAATTCGCTCCCAACACCCCACAAACAGCTCCCTAACCTACTATCCAACAAAACCGCAAGATGAGTGGAAGTTGTTTGCTTGAGATGAATTTTGAGAAGTTGATGAAGGCTTATAAGATAGAGATAAAGCTGAATGTAAGACTCTTGGATCAGCTTGGAGAATTCATGAGAGGGCAAACACAAGGAGGGCCAATCCTCTAAGGGTACGCTTCCCAAACCTCCTCCAACAAAATATCAAACCTATCAACAAGGGGAATCTTTTTCCTCTTCCCTCTAGACCTTCAGCCATCACTTCTTTGCCTCCATCAAAACCCACTCGTCCAACACCTTTTGCCACCAACACCCACTACCCCACTTCCCCTTCAACACAAAATTTGTCATTTGCCCCAAGCCCAAACATGCAGCCCCTTTTCCCACCACAAACCGCCTCATCCTCTCACAAAAAGAGTCGCCTACATCCCTCACCAAAACCCACTGCCCTTCCCTCCTTTCCTTCTCACAAGACTCCACCCCTTCTGCCTCAAATAACCCCATGACCTTGCATGGGCTGAATATGATGAGCTCCACAAGGTGCTTGAAGAGGAAATCCAATTCAGGATGAACTACCTCCAATATTTGATGAATATGGTCATCAAGAGCTATTAGAGTTTGAGAAGTATGCTACATGAACCACTTTTAACGACGGTTAATAGGACAAACTGTCATAAAAACTAGACTGGTGGTATTTTTGTAAATAATAGGCACTTTATAACACATATGACGACAGTTCTAATGTATGAACCATCGTCATAGGTTTTCTGAAACATTTAACGACGATTCCGTTAGCAGGACCGTCGTTAAATATAACATATGAAGACGGTTACGTCACGGAACCGTCATCATATGTCTTTCGGATCGACTTAAAATGCGATCCGCTATTTCCACGTCCACTTATAACACTCTCGATCTTATCGCTTTCTACGAGTTTTTCTCCTCCATGAACCTCCTCATCGGATCTAGAATTCGTTTCTCGCCATAGGTCGACTTGAATTGGTAAGCCTCTCCTTACTCTCCTCAAATTCTCGTTGCTAAGCCTCTCCCGACCCTCGCCATTGTCGGTTCTTAGGTATGAATCTTTATCCTCTCTTATTCATAGCTTTAAGTTATTTAGGCAATTGTTTTATAGTTAAATGTTGAATGCATTTATGGCAATTATGTGAATAATAAGAATGTGGGTAATGTTTGAGATTGTTAAAATGTTGAATCTTTGTTGAAATGTTGAATATTGAGAATGTGGGTAATATTTGTTTAGTTTTTTCGATTGAAAATTCTTGAAATGTAAGAGATTTTGAGAAATGGGTTTAGGAGTTTAGGATTTGTTTTAATTATAGCAAAATAAGATAGGTAAGGATGGTAGATCAAAAGAGTGAATCCAAATTTGTTTAGGGTTAGTTTTCGAGAAATATAAAGATAATTTGAATATAGGGTCATCCCTAAAAACCTTCTCATAAAGATAAATTTGTATCCAAATTTGTTTATTTTTATGAGGTGATGTTGGGGTGAACTCATTTATCCAATTATCGAAATTGGTATCTAAATATGGTTAGAGTTTAGAGAAAAAAAATATATTTATGGTTTAGGCTTTGAGGAAATAAAAAATTTGTGGTTATATATTTCAGGATATAAATGTGATAATGTAAAAAATTTAAAAGGTATTTGAATATAGGGATCTCTCCAAATACTCGTCATAAAGATAAATTTGTTATCAAATATTTTTTTGGATGAGTTAAAGTTGGGGGCATCAAAATTTCCGGTTTCCTTTTTGGATGCAAGTTTGTTGTATTATACATGATCGTAAACTAGAGGCCATGATTTTTTTGAAGTTTACATAATTCATAAGACAACAATGAAATATGAATGAAATATTGAGGCCACCCCTTTAATTTCCTTTAACGACGCAAGATATAACGAGGACTGAAATTCTCTTGTTGTGATTAACAACGAGGCCGGTTTTACAAGACAACACATGAAGTGTACTTTACAACATAGGCCGATCCACAAATAAGGTTAGAAGGTTGAGGAGTCAATTGTTTATGACCTTTTGTTTCCATATGACTCTTCGATCCTTCTACTCTTATTTGTGGATCGGCCTATGTTACATGTACACTCCATGTTTTGTCTTGTAAAACCAATCTCGTTGTTAATCACAACAAGAGAATTCCGGTTCCTATTATATCCTGGGTTGCTAAAGGAAATTAAGGGAGTGGCCTTAACATTTCATTCATAATTTCATTATTATCTTATGAATTACATAAACTTTTAAAAAAATCATGTCTAGTATATGATAAATGTATAATACATAAAAATTCGAAGCAAAAAGGAAACCATATATATATATATATATATATATATATATATATATATATATATATATATATAGGGTTTAAGGATGAAAAGGGTGAAAATATATATGTGAAAATGTAAAAAATTAGAAATGTCTTTGGATATAGGGATCTCCTCAAATACTTGTCATAAAGATAAATTTGTTATGAAATTTATTTATTTTGATGAGTTGAAGTCGGGGTGGACTAATTTATTCAATTACCTAAATATTCGATTTCCTTTTTGGGTGCAAGTTTCTTGTATTATACATGATCGTAAACTAGAGTACATGATTTTTTGAAGTTTACGTAATGCATAATGAAGACTCGGACACTCGCTCTCTATCTTTCCGAGTCATGCAAAAGGAATCGGGTATAACGATGTCATTCATATAGAGTTTTGATTCCAAGGCATTCTCCGTGTCTTAGAAACATACTTGAATTAAATAGTATCCTTCCTATGCGATTCGGCCTTCATATATCTCTTTAATCGTTTTTTGTTAGCGACTCGGAAAAGTTGTTCTTTATTCCGAGTCCTTTCTCACTCGAATCCGACTTGTGACTATTTACTCTATCGTTTGCATAGTCGGCATTCATAGCTCATTTCATGCTTAGTCTATATCAAGTTCTTTCTCACTTTGATATTTCGCTGTAGAACGTGTTTCTTTTCTTAAGACTAAGTCATATGGAATTCCGAGTATCATGGATATTAGACTCGGAATATTCCATTTCCTTTCGACTCGGATAATCAATTGCGCAATTACTAAAGATTATTTTGTTATCTCGTGTCTAACCTTGGACCAAAGTATTTTATACTTTGAGAACCAAAGTTGTTTTACTTTTGTAGGTTATTCAATCGAGGATATCTTTTCAAAACTACAAAAGTAGCCGGCTTCGTAACGTCAAATCACCAGCGAGATATGGCTTTTCACCTTCCCCGCTTTAGTCTCGGAAGATTGTGTCGAAGTCGTCCGCTTCAATATCCGGAAACCGGAACGCTAAGTCTAACAAGTGGTTTTCACCTCGCTTTCAAGACACAACCGATGGTTTTGGGACTTCCAAGAGAGTTAAACCGTTGTCCAACGTTCATATGTCAACGGATACTTTCCGAGTGACTCGTAAAGCCTTTCTCAACGGTCACGAGAGGACTCTCGGTCAGCGAGATGGAAATAACGGCTACTCGCCTGGTCTTATCTATAAGAAGAAGCTACTTCAGAAGACTTGAAGGTTGCAGAACATATTGTCTATACACTTACTTGTTCAAAGTTATTGTATTTTTACTCTCAATCTTCAACTTACAACTCCCACTCTGTAATTCATTACTTTCGAGTTGTAAGGTCTTGTACTTCGTTACAAACTCTTCTTACATTCTTTGTAAGGTCCCTTGACTAAGCCGTAAAGGTTAACTCAGCTTAGTTGTCCCTAGCCGTAAGGGTTATCTCAGCTAGGAAGTACTAGATCGGATAAGGTAACTTCGAGTCTAGGAAAATCTGTATAGAGTTGTCTAAGGGAGCAACTCGAGTTCTCATCAAGTTCACGGTATTTTGTGGACTCAAAATAGTGGATTTGACTTCGTGTCCTGGATTGACACGGGCCGTGGTTTTCTGCCCCGGGAGGGTTTCCACGTAAATATTTCGTGTTCTCTTTCCGAGTTCATTCTAGACTCGGACATGCCTTTAGTGCTCCTACTTCTTCCGATTCATTGCTTTCGAGTCCAATCTTTTCGACCCCTTGTTTAGACTCGGATTCTGTCTTGGTCACTTTTCCGCACAAAAGTGTGTGTTTTTGCAAAAGATTTTTCTATCACCCTATTCACCCCCTCTAGGGTGACTCGGACTCTCCCGAGCAAACCTTCAATTGGTATCGAGCCTAGCCTTTCGTAAAGGATCTAACAGTCCAAAGGTTTAGAGATCGGATGGCTCGTAACACCTGGAGAGTTCGACGAAGGTAGATCTTCCAACAGGCCACCAAAATTCAAAGGTTCAAATTTCGGTCACTGGAAGAAGCTCATGGAATGTTTCCTTATGGATCACGATGAAGAAGTTTGGGAAATCATACAACAAGGAAACTACATTCCAACAAAGACAGATGAATTCGGAATCCTTCCAAAGACAAAGGCCGAGTTCACGCCAGCGAGGCGCAGAAGTTCGAAAGAACTTCAAAGCCATGAACATCCTCATGTGCGAAATAAGCTCGAAGAATATAATCGAGTCTCTGCTCGTGACTCTGCTAAAGAGGTGTGGGACACTCGGTCAACACCTATGAAGGTACAAGTCAGGTGAGACAAGCAAAGATCAGCCAAGTATCTTCACAAATATGAGCTTTTCAAAATGAAGCCGAAGAGAACATTACTCGGATGTTCATTCGCTTCACCGAGATCACCAACAATCTCAAATCTCCGGGAAAGAAGATCTCCCATGAAGAAATGTGCCGAAAAATTCTCGTAAGCCTACCCAAGAGACGATGGGGTCCTAAGGTGACCGCCATAGAAGAAGCTCGTAACCTCTCACTCTTGAAACCAGCACGAGCTCATTGGAAAGCTTCGACTCATGAGATACATCCGGAAAAAGAAGATGCCGAGGGTACTTCCAAAAGGAACGTCGCACTTAAAGCCTCGTAATCCAAAGAAGCAAGTCCAAGCTCCTCCGACTTAGAAGATGATCCCATGGCACTCATTGCAAGAGGCTTCAAGAAAATGATGAAGCACAAAAGATGGGACAAAAGACCAAAAGAAGAATTCTACAAAAAGGACAAGAGAGACAGTAAAAGGTAAGTTTTCTTCACCCTCAAAGTTATCTTTGTCTAAGAATTCTGGATGTTTTGAATGTGGCAAGCAAAGACCACATAGTCAAGGACTCGTCCAAAACGAAGAAGGGACAGAAGAAGAAAAAGGCCATGATGGCAACTTGGAGCGATGAGGAATCATCTCGAAGACGACGAGGATTCGGATGACTCAAAGTGTCTAATGGCAATCACCGACTCGTAAGCCGAAGAAGAGTCGACTCGCACTACGTACTCGCATAATGAGGAAACCGATCCTCAAGAGGTAATAAACTACTTCCTCAAATTCTCCAAAGTTGATTTAGCTAAATACATCTTTACTTTGGAAGAAAAGTCCAATTCCGATTCTTCTCATTTCAAGGAGCAACTTGAGTCAATCACCTCTAAGAGCACTTCTTTAAAAAATGAATTGGAAAACCGAGACTCACACTCGAGAGAACTCAAGACAAGTGCTCAAACTAATGAGACCGAGTCCGAGTTACTCGTAAAAGAAAATGAGCAACCGAAACGTAAGCTTATCGAGTCTCAAGATCTCGGTTTTAAAATTTACTCAAGGACGTAAGAACCTTGATATGCTCTTAGGCTCACAATGTGTCTCTTTTAGAAAAGAAGGTCTTGGGTTCAACAAGGAGGAAGAATCTAATTCTTACTCGCATTTGTTCAAAAAGGATTCCGTAACCGTTAAGTTCAAAAAGGCCGAGCATGGTCCCATTCACAAAAATGAAAGGAGGACTAAACCCGCACCTATCTACAAAAGGAAACCATTTTCTCCTGTTTCAAAAGAAAAGGTTTTTAAAAGGAAAGAGACACAGACTCAGTTCTCTAAGAAGAAGACTCGAATTAGACTAAACCCAAAGTCATTCAAATCTGGGTTCCAAAGCACCTTCTTCCTCGTAAAAGGATCACAAGTAAGAAATGTTACTCGGGTTCGTTAGAGGAAGTGAGAAGGGTTAGATTATCTCTGTTTTACAGGTCACTCGGACAAGATCAAAAGGACATTGGTACCTGCACAGTGGATGCTCACGACATATGACAGTGACCAAGGACTCTTTTCCGAGTTGGAGTCATATAAAGGAGGAAAGGTGACCTTTGGTGATGACAAAGAAGGGCAAGATAGTGGGCATTGGGAAGATTGGTAATGGAAACAGTCCGGTGAGCCCAGCCTACCTTGTCAAAGGACTAAAGTACAACTTACTTAGCATCTCCCAACTTTGTGACAAAGGACAAGAGGTAAAATTCACTCAATCCAAGTGCTACATCACGGATGAGATCACCAAAGAGATAAAACTTTCAGGTAAGAGATCGGTAATACCTACATCATCCCTCTTCTCGACCCAAGTCAGAATTTATCCTGTTTGAAAGCATCTCTTCAAGATGATTCTTGGACTTGGCATCGTAGATTAGGTCATATTAGCATGCATACTATCAAAAAGCTTGCATCTCATCATCTAGTTAAAGGATTACCTAACCGTACGTTCGAGAAGGATAAAGTATGTGAAGCATGCACCGTAGGGAAACAAGTCGATCTTCATTCAAATCTCTCAAGACAGCTTCCACATCCAACGTGCTTGAATTACCGCATATGGATCTATGTGGCGAAATTCCCGTAAAGAGTCTCTGAGGTAAATCTTACATACTTGTTATCATTGATGATTTTTCAAGATTTACCTAGGTGTGTTTTCTCAAGCATAAGAATGAAGCCTTCAAGGAATGCAAGTAAGCTCGTAGAAAGATTCAAGTGGAGTCCCGCACTCAGATTCAAAAGATTCGAACCGACCATGGAAGGGAGTTCGATTACTCGTAATTCTCGTAGTTTTGTGACAAGAATGGAATTTCCCACAACTTCTCAAGCACCCGTAACTCCCCAACAGTAATGGAGTAGTTGAGAGAAAGAACAGAACCCTTGAAGAAATAGCAAGGACGATGATGATTGAACACAACTTGCCTTACTATTTCCAGGCGTAAGCAGTAAACACAGCCAACTACACTCTCAATCGATGCCTCATCGGACCCATTCTCAAGAAAACACCTTACGAACTCTACAAAGGGAGGAAGCCAAACATTTCCTATTTCGGACCTTTTGGATGTAAGTGTTTTGTCCACAACAATGGTAAGGATCATCCGACCAAGTTTGATGCTCTGGTCGACGAAGGAATTTTTCTAGGTTACTCTTCTCATAGCAAAGCTTACCGTATCTTCAACAAAAGAACTAACAAAGTGGAAGAAAGTATCCACGTAGTGTTTGATGAGCTTGAACAGAAAAACCAAGTGAATCTTCATACTCGTAACCGAAGCTCGTAAAGGATGATGATGAAGATGAGCTTTCAAAGACTCGTAAGGAGATCACTCGTAACGAGGAAGTACGTAATGAAATAACTCAAGAAGTCGCCGTAGCGAGCAAGTCAATGGAGCCGATCACTCGTAACAAGCTTCGAAGATCAAGCTATTCAGCCCATAAACCCGGTGAATCAAAGAACTGGTAAAGCGTTCAAATTTACTTCCAGTCATCCCCAAGAAAACATAATTTCGATATCAACAAGTGGGGTAAGAACTCGTTCTTCTCTTCATAATCTATGTGCATTGACCGCATTCATTTCACTAACTCGAACCCAAAAATGCACTAGAAGCTCTTAATGAACCCGAATGGGTAGAGGCCATGCAAGAAGAGCTGAATCAATTTGAAAGAAACCAAGTCCGGACTCGACCAACCGACCTTCCGACCACCCAGCTATAGGAACCAAATGGGTTTTCAAAAACAAACTGGATGAGGGTGGAATAGTTGTCGAAACAAACCTAGACTTGTAGCTCAAGGTTACAATCAAGAAGAAGGAATTGATTGTGGGGAAACCTTTGCCCCAAGAGCTAGAATTGAAGCCATTAGAATATCTGTTGGCATTTGCATCCCGCATGCATATTAAATTATATCAAATGGATGTTAAGTGTGCCTTTGTCAATGGTTTTATTGAAGAAGAGGTCTATGTCGAGCGAGCCTCCTCGGTTTTGAAAACTCGTAATTTCCAAATCATGTTTTCAAACTTCAAAAGGCTCTCTATGGTCTTAAGCAAGCCCCTAGAGCTTGGTATGAAAGACTCGAGCAGCCTTCCTGGTTCAAAATAATTTTAAAAGAGGACAGATCGACAAGACTTTATTCATAAAGACCAAAGGGAAAGATTTTCTCATTGTTCAAATATATGTCGATGATATTATTTTCGGTGCTACTAATGAATTTCTCGTGCCGAGAATTTTCTCGAGTTGATGAGTCAAGAGTTCCAAATGAGTATGATGGGAGAACTCAACTTCTTCCTTGGATTGCAAATCAAACAAGACAAAAATGGAATCTTTGTTCCTCAATCAAAATACACCAAGGAACTCGCCGAAGAAATATAAGCTTCAAGATGCAAAGCACGCATCTACTCCTATGAGCAAAGCAGATAAAGCTCGACTCGGATGAGACAGTAAAGCAAGAGATCGAAACTCTATCGGGGTATGATTGGATCACCGCTATATCTTACTTCAAGCGCACCGTATATAATGTTCATTGTTTGCTTATGTGCACGATTTCAAGCTAATCCAAAAGAATCACATCTCACTGCGGTGAAGAGAATATTCGGATATCTTGCAGCACTCGGAATCTAGGACTATGGTACTCCGGAGACTCGTAACTAACTCGACCGGGTACTCGCACGCAGACTATGCAGGATACAAAGTTGATCGAAAGAGCACATCCGGAGCTTGCCAATTTCTGGGTCAATCCCTAGTATCCCGGCACTCAAAGAAGCAAAACTCAGTAGCTCTATCAACTGCAGAAGCTGAATATATTGCCGCTGGAGCTTGTTGCGCTCGGATTCTCTCGGATAAAACAACACTTGAAGGACCTTGGACTATCTCTCAACTTAGTCCCAATCAAGTGTGATAATCAAAGCGCAACCGCATCACTAAGAATCCCGTCCGAAGACTCAAAAACAAAGCATATTGAAGTCAGGTATCACTTCTTACGCGATCACTCGAAAAGGGTGATATTACACTTGAGTTCATTCCTACTAATCTTCAATTAGCTGATATCTTTACTAAGCCTCTTGGTGAAGATCAATTCTGTTTTATTCGGAATGAGCTTGGTATGTTAAATGCTTAGTTTTGTGTTATGATTCGTGAATATTTCGTGCCTTGTGCTTTCGTTGTTAATAACCATCGGCTCGACTTGATCACGTGATACCGGGCTGATCGTTATTTCGTGTTTCGAGTCACTCGAAACTTTTCTGAGTCAAACTCGCACGTAAGAGACATTTGGACATCAAATTTTCTGAAGCTATCTCTAGAACAGTGGAGAGTTTCGGATTAAAATTTCAAACCCGTTTTCTCTCTCTTTCTCGAGCGCTGCGATCGGATCTTAACCACAGATTTTAAACCACTCGGTATCTCAACCGTTGAAGAAGAACCGTCACACCGGCATTAATTATCGATGGACGAGCCGAGTCGAACGGAGTTACTTAACGGATAGTGAACGGGCGCGCGTACTCACTATAAATAATGACTATCCGTCTTCATCTCGGTATTCTAAAACTCCTTCCCTCTCAAACGAAACCCTCTCGCGGAAGCATACTACGTGAATAGTGTTCCCCGATCGTCCGCGACGTCGAAGAAGCTCTCTCTCTCTCGTAAGTTTTTCAACCGCTCTTCTCTCTTTCTTCTACCATTTTCGTTTTCTTCTCTTCTACACCTCCTTCTCTTTCCTTTTTCTCTCGAAAAG
The DNA here is from genome assembly GCA_021018815.1 of Talinum fruticosum. Taxonomy (NCBI): domain Eukaryota; kingdom Viridiplantae; phylum Streptophyta; class Magnoliopsida; order Caryophyllales; family Talinaceae; genus Talinum; species Talinum fruticosum. Next base: position 5,933,315 of record JAITYX010000033.1, on the reverse strand, counting down.
TTTCATATTTTCATCTCTCACCATGCCTAAAAGAGGAAACCATCCCGACTTTCAGGTTTCTTCATCCTCTAAGAAGCCTCGCACCAACAAGCCGTAAAGCTCAACCCCTTCTAAACCCGTTGTCACCCAAAGATCTTGCTGCTGGACGACAAGTTCTTCCCAACAACCAAATTCTCCTGGTTGTCCAATATCCAAACCACCGGAGTCTACCCTTTCTTGTGCTTTAGCGAGTTCATCTATCCCGAACTTGTTTCGAGTTTTATACTCATCTCACCCACTCCGAAAATGTTCTAACCTCTCGGGTTCGTAACATTACTGTTCAGTATCAACACCTCCCTCCTTCACCGTCCTGCTCAAAGTCTCTTCTCTCTTCTTGAACAGCAACCCTATCCCCTTCATCGAAGTCGCCGACGACTTCTTTGAAAAGTACGCTAAAGAATTCCCCGGGTCCGGAAAGAACTTTTCGTGACTCGCTGAAGTCGAAGCCGGACTTCGTGTTTCTCGCCGATGAGAACCTTCTTCTCACAAGCATTCTAGCAAGGAGAACCCCAACTCCAAGCACCTCAAAGCCCTCTTCGATATCCCGGAGGGATACGAAGTCGACCTCTTCCCCTCCATCATTGAGCAAATGGCCGCTGTGCCAGCTCAACTCCAGAGCAAGAAGAACACCTCCCTTCCTTTCGGTGCTCTTCTCACCCTTGTATTCAAACAATTCCAAGTTCCTCTTCCCTCCGACCCTAACGCGGTGTCCGAGGCGGCCATTGTGGTCGGCAAGAAGGAACTCCAGGGGTACGGATACCGGGAAACTAACCCCGGTGTCCGGGTTCACAACTCGGAGCCGAGGCCTCCTCCTCCGCCTCTACTCGTAAATCCCCACCTTCCTAGTTGGAGCCATGCACCGAGTCACGATTCCTCGGTGTCTCCGCAATTTCGCTTCAAAATTTTCTTTTTGTCCGGACAACTTATGTGTATTACTTGTTCTTTTCTCCTTTCTTTTTGGTTCTTGTTTTTGCTGAAAGGCAAGGGGGAGAAAATGTAGTCGAAACTGGTTGTCTTGTTTAGGGGAGTCTTTTTTACTGCCCTTGTAAATTTTTTAATGGATTAATGCATTTCATTATTTCGAGTTCTTTCTTTTCCGAGTTAATGAGTATACTTTATCTTGCTCGATATCTTATATATCACTCGATCTATTCAATATGCCTTATCTTTTTATCAAACTACTCGGAATCAATCTATTTTCTTCTAACAAAGTTTCGTTTAAGTTTGGAATGCCTTTCATCAAAAAGGGGAGATTGAAGACTCGGACACTCGCTCTCTATCTTTCCGAGTCATGCAAAAGGAATAAGGTATAACGATATCATTCATATAGAGTTTTGATTCCAAGGCATTCTCCGTGTCTTAGAAACATACTTGAATTAAATAGTATCCTTCCTATGCGATTCGGCCTTCACATATCTCTTTAATCGTTTTTTGTTAGCGACTCGTAAAAGTTGTTCTTTATTCCGAGTCCTTTCTCACTCGGAATCCGACTTGTGACTATTTACTCTATCGTTTGCATAGTCGGCATTCATAGCTCATTTCATGCTTAGTCTATATCAAGTTCTTTCTCACTTTGATATTTCGTCGTAGAACGTGTTTCTTTTCTTAAGACTAAGTCATATGGAATTCCGAGTATCATGGATATTAGACTCGGAATATTCCATTTCCTTTCGACTCGAGATAATCAATTGCGCAATTTCTAAAGATTATTTTGTTATCTCGTGTCTAACCTTGGACCAAAGTATTTTATACTTTGAGAACCAAAGTTGTTTTACTTTTGTAGGTTATTCAATCGAGGATATCTTTTCAAAACTACAAAAGTAGCCGGCTTCACAACGTCAAATTACCAGCGAGATATGGCTTTTCACCTTCCCTCGCTTTAGTATCGTAAGATTCGTCGTAAGCCGTCCGCTTCAATATCCGGAAAACTGGAACGCCAAGTCTAACAGTGGTTTTCACCTCGCTTTCAAGACACAACCGATGGTTTTGGGACTTCCAAGAGAGTTAAACCGTTGTCCAACGTTCATATGTCAACGGATACTTTCCGAGTGACTCGAAAGCCTTTCTCAACTGGTCACGAGAGGACTCTCGGTCAGCAGATGGAAATAACGGCTACTCGCTCGGTCTTATCTATAAGAAGAAGCCACTTCACAAGACTTGAAGGTTGCGAGAACATATTGTCTATACACTTACTTGTTCAAAGTTATTGTATTTTTACTCTCAATCTTCAACTTACAACTCCCACTCTGTAATTCATTACTTTCGAGTTGTAAGGTCTTGTACTTCGTTACAAACTCTTCTTACATTCTTTGTAAGGTCCCTTGACTAAGCTGTAAAGGTTAACTCAGCTTAGTTGTCCCTAGCTGTAAGGGTTATCTCAGCTAGGAAGTACTAGATCGGATAAGGTAACTTCGAGTCTAGGAAAATCTGTATAGAGTTGTCTAAGGGAGCAACTCGGGTTCCGTCAAGTTCACGGTATTTTGTGGACTCAAAATAGTGGATTTGACTTCGTGTCTGGATTGACACGGGCCGTGGTTTTCTGCCCCGGGAGGGTTTCCACGTAAATATTTCGTGTTCTCTTTCGAGTTCATTCTAGACTCGGACATGCCTTTAGTGCTCCTACTTCTTCCGATTCATTGCTTTCGAGTCCAATCTTTTCGACCCCTTGTTTAGACTCGGATTCTGTCTTGGTCACTTTTCCGCACAAAAGTGTGTGTTTTTGCAAAAGATTTTTCTATCACCCTATTCACCCCCTCTAGGGTGACTCGGACTCTCCCGAGCAAACCTTCACATAAGAAAATAATGAATATCAATGAAATGTTAAGGTCATCTATTTAGTTTTCTTTAACAACCCAATACATAACTAGAACCGAATTCCTATAACCGTTATTAACTTTAGCAATGAGGTCGTATTCACTAGGCAAGACATAGAGTCTATGTGCAGCGTGGGCCGATACACGAAGAAAGGAAAAAATGGGTAAAGGATTCATCAAATAAAAAGGTTATAAACAATACGGAATTATTAGTAGTTTTCCGATTATTTATGACCTTTCTCTCCGATGAATCCTTTATCCCTTTTTTCTTTTCTTCGTCTCATCGACCCACACCGCATATAGATTCTATGTCTTACCTAGTGAATCCGACCTCATTGCTAAAGTCAATAAGGGTTATGGAAACTCCGACTCTAGTTATGTCTTGGGTTGTTAAAACGAATTAAAGGGATGACCTCAACATTTTATTCAATATTAATTTGGCCTATGCATTATGTAAAATTTCAAATAAAATCATGTCTAGTTTATGATAATGTATAGAAACCATATATATCTATAATACGTAAACAATTGGAAGTAAAAAAATTTTTTAAATGCGAAGACGGGTAGAGGCTTTATTGATGGAGTTGGTAATAGAATAATTGTTTTGACTTAACTATCTCCTTGGAACATAACGAAAATGAGATACAGAGCACTTCATGCTGGTTACGAGAAATCGTGCCCACACTTCAATAGGGACCGTGTCAAGCAAGATGCTAATGCCAATTGCTGCCCGTCCCTCGTTGCAAAGACATTCTACAACGTTCGATTGATGATGCTATGGAGCTGCATTTTGTAGACTTTGATGAAGCTTATGCTCTCAAACAAGCTATGTCGTGTTTCAATTGGGACCTCCTTGAAGCCTAGGTAGAGCGCCACCTTGACCAACTTGCAGAAATCCAAGCAAGCAATTTGCACTCATCGGTAAGTGAGGCGGCGGGCGAGGCGCCACTTTAAGTATGGGTTCATCGTCTGGTCCCCCTTGGAGAGTAGTGAATCGGTGGAGGGCCCTTTCTCTCATTCTTCTCCGATCCGAAGGAACTTACTGGATGAGAAGGGGAGGAACCTACCTAAGGAAAAGAAGAGGCACCTCCCTAAGAAGAAGTGAGGTTGTCCACCTCCACTGCTGCACGAACTCCAAGGAAGAAAACAAAAGACCAAGCTCTCGAATGGTGGGCTAGAAGATTCCTCATTTGAAGATGGTCAAAAGAACTAGGCTCCTTAATGTTACCTTCGTTCCTGATTTTCTTGGAGGAGTGATGAGCTCATCTTGACAGGTTCGTGGGTGAGATCATTGAATTTTTATGTTGTCCATCTCTGTGTGTATTTCTTATTTTGAAATTTTGTGGTTTAAATGATTTCAATATTTATGCTAAAAAGTTCATCTTTATTTTCTAGAAGAGATGCTTTTTAGTAGATTGAGTTATGTGTTTGTCATTAGGACTATATATGATGTATATATATGTTGTCCAGGCTACCTCTGTAACAATTCCAAGCAAGCAATATCTTCATAAAGACAATACATAACTAATTCTACTACAAAAGCATGACTTTGGGTAAATACACATGACCTTTTTCACATAAATAATGTATAAGTACTCTTTGTATTATAATTTCACATTTGTAATATATTCACTTGTTGTAACATACTGTGAAGATTTATGGAATTGTGTTCTCGAACTTGTTCAATGGAACTTCTTGTGGTTGTAGTATGTGGTAAATTTACCCTCTTGTATTCTAAGTTGTGATGTATTGTAAGTTGTGATGTATTTGGAAAATTATGGCTGTTGGTTGTTGCTTGTGTAAGTTGTGATGTATTTTGTACAGGGGCTATGGAAAAAACATAAAAAAACTACTTTAAAAAAATTTAGGCATATCACAACGGTTCTTACATTAGAACCGTCGTCATATGCCCCTGCCTACAGGACATATGACGACGGTTCTAGTTTAAGAACTCGTTGTCATAGTTTATATATGACGACAGTTCTTACATATGAACCATCCTTAAAAGTAACATTTAACTACGATTTTTTAACCGTAGTAAAAGATGGTACATACACCGACTGACCGGATACACGACGCCGGTTAATCTGTTGCTAAAGGTCATTTTTAACCGTAGTTAAAAGTGGTTCATGTAGTAGTGATATTACCTTTTCTTCATTACCAAGTTAGATAGAAGAGCTTACTAGCAAGGAGATCTTGGAGATTCAAGCCATGGTCCACCTTCTTCCACATGACATCCCTCGACTTTGTCAAGGTATAAGTATCTTCGTTCATCCTTATTTCTTACTCTCTTTTAATTTTCGAAAGTTAAGTGTTGTTGAGGTATGGAATAATGCCATGTTAGAGGATGTTTGCTATGCCTTTTAGAAATGGCCTTTGTAGTTTGATAAGAGTATAGCCCATGATGGGTTTAGGGTCGGTTATTCTTTTCCCAAAGTTGACCGCAAAACTTTCATAGTTTCGTTTATTCCATCCCCGCTCAGTACAGCACCAAATTCCATAAGCCGGAAGCCAAAACTATACCCATCAAACCAGATATACCCAAGGTAGACCTCTTTGATAAGAGTAGTTTCCCTCCTTTGCCCATCAAACTTACGCCAAGCAGCTCATTTAAACCATAAAAACTTTCTGCCTAACCCTCTTTTCCCTACAGAAAATTCCAGCCCTTCCTCCCAAGATATCCCATGGCCCTAACCGAGGCCGGAGGTGTTTGAAGTGCCAAGGATTTGATCATTTTGCCTCGAAATGTCCCAACCGAAGAACTCGCTATTATTCGGCCGAGTGTGAGCTGCCCCAAATGGAAGAGGTTGAGTAAGAAAAAGGATCTCTATCTCCTGCAGGGACTTAAACAGAAACTGAAGTGGTGGATGAAAGAGAGCTTCTAATGTTTAGGAGAACCTTGAGTGGATTTGGGGAACCGAAAGTAGGGTAAAAGAAGTCGTTCCACATAAGTTTGAGTGTTTGAGAGCACCTAATCCCCTTTAACTTGTGATGGTCAAAACATACTCACCTTTGTATCATCTCGGGCAGCCCATACTTGAAAACTATATCCAAGATCCTTATCAAACTATCAAGCACAATTCGAGAGAATGGCGAGGCAAAGGTAAATGCATTTGCTATGAGGTATTCTTCTCCTTTGTATTTGGAAGCATGTGAATTTGTTTTTGAGAAATGAAGGTGGTTCCTTGTGGATGAAAGGAACCATAAATAAAAATTTGCATCCAGAATGCATGAAACGTCCCAAAGGAGAGTTCTTAGCTCATGAAATGTACTCTTGCTCAAGAGTGCATGATTTGATGTACCTAATGGCGATACAAGTGGGTTGTTCTTTCAAGTGGCGCATGCTGGCTGCCTTGCTACTAATTTTGGGAAACAAAAGCTATTGTTGAGGCTCATGGAGCAACACCATTGGCCTAACATGGAGAGAATTGTCCAAGGCATCATGATAAAGTGTGCAATGTGCAATGCTCGCGAAGATCCACTTACTACCGCTATGTCTCTACATTCTCTTACCTACTCCAAGTCTTGCCGAGTCGCGGGTTGAGGGAAAAGCTCAGCTACTTCCGAGATATGAAGGTGCATTCAAGGTCTTAAGGATTATTAATGACAATCCCAACATGATCACCTTGCTCGGAGACCATAGTATTTCCGCTAGCCTCAATAATTCTAACTTAACCCTCAATTTCAAAGATCATACTCCAGAGAATTTCAAGGCGAATTCTCATCTACCGAGGGAGAATGATGAAAGGGTGACTGAGGAACACTATGCTATTGAAGAGGATCACACTCTAAATCAAAACCAAGCTGAGTTAAAGGCTTTTTAACAACCAAGACAAGCACTAGGTGATTCCGCCTGACTTAAGTGCTTGGACATGTTGCTTGTTTGCCCCATAACTCGACGTTGAGGAGGAATTAGACCTCATAATTTATGGGCAAATGCCTCTAAGAGTCCTCTAAAAGTGGGGGATTTGGGCATTCCAATTCAAGACGGACAAATAATTTTTGAAGTCAAGTTTCTAAAGTGAGCACCAGCAGGACGAGTCAGCTGACCAATGACAACATTTTATGTCATATCTTCCTCATCTCTTGGTCAATAGAGTCAAATATCATATGTATGGAAAGCTTACATCCCCATCTTTCCAAGCATACCTTTGGATCAGCATTTGGAGCTCTATCCAAGAAGATATGGCCATTTGAATTCATACATTAAAAAATACAAGGAGCGGACTCCAATTTAAGCACATGCATGGTTCACTTCTAAGCTGCATAAGTCATGAATAAGAAGTATGGGGATCCCAAATTTTTTAGGGAATTACCTTGATGAGTCCTCTAAAGGGGGAGATCTTGGTTTTCGCATTTATGCCAAAAACAATGAGTTTTGGGTCTTTTGTCAAAATCAACGGAACTGGGTAGCCAATTTGACCTTTGTCAACAACATGAGCCTTATCTCCCTCATGTCCGAGTCAACATGGGCAAAAAGCATATGAATTGAAATAGAAAATCCCAGCTATCCAACCCATAATTTGGACCATCAAATGGAGCCTCATCGAAGGAGATATGGATGTTGGAAGTACACACGTGAAAAGTGCCTATCGGTGAAAAAGCAACCGGTCGTCGCTTGTACCCTTTTGAGTTCGCTGATTTTGTGCTTTATGCTTTAGTTTTTATTTAGCATAATGGAATCTAGACTTTGGATGATGATCATGTATTTTGGACCATTGGATGATTTGTATTAGCCCTAAAGAGTTCCATACTATAAATACTTAAGTGTGAGATTTCTTCACGGACTTTTGGCATTTTAATGACAAGTTGACCTTTGCTCTTTAATTCTCAAAATTCTCTGAATGTTTATATTAAATATGGCATGTTTAAGTGGTGCATTAGATTCTAATCTAGCTTAGTAATGGTTTGTCTTATTCACTACACCAAATTAGTGGCCCTAAACTTAAATCAAGTGGTGTGTCTTATCTTGATCTAGTTTAGCTCAATCTTTATGTTTTGTTATAAGTTCCCCATCTCCATGATTTTAGCTTAATATCTAGAAAGCTTTCCCCCTCTTTTACTGCAGTATGTTCATTGCTAAGGCCCAAGTTTTAGCCACATCCAAGTTTTGTCCTGTCCTCCACCTTAAATTCAAACAAAGTGGGTCGCTTTTGAGCTCCGTGAATTTTTATCCGGTTTGCATGCATTCCCTTATATGAACTAGATCTTGGATGATCTTTTACTTTCCCCCTCTTCTTTTCCATGTTCTTAACTCTGTCTAACCCAAAACTCAAACCCCAACTCCACACAAATCGCTCCCTACCTTTCCTTATGTCAAACCATTACCAAGAACACTCTAATCTGGCCCGGTTGAGTTTGTGCTTGTTCTCTTCATTTTCCCAACCTTGTCTCTTCGTCTCTTGGTATATCACATCTCATAGCAAAGTTTATCGCATTTTCAATAAAAGAATTAACAAAGTAGAAAAAAGCATCCATGTTATATTTGATGAGGTTGATGATGGTGGGATAAGTGCGTCTACTTTCTCGGACCTCAAGCTCAACTAGAATGATGATAACATAGTGGATGCCGACTCGGAATCATCGACAATAAGAGAATGGAGCCAACTCGGAATGAGCCAATTTAAGAACAAGTTCATACCACTCGAAGCATACGTTAAAGAAGTGATTCATCAAGCTGAACTAGTTGAAAAACAAAGTGTTCAACCATCAAATCTAGTAAACCGAGAGAACATGTAAAGCTTTCAAATATTCATCTAGTCATCCCCGAGAACATCATCTCGGACATCAACACCGGGATAAGGACTAGTTCTTCTTTACAAAATCTATTTGCATTTTCTACATTCATCTAATTAGTTGAACCTAAAAATGTGCTAGAAGCCCTACTGGAACCTAAATAGGTAGAGGCCATGAAAGAAGAACTATCATAATCTGAAAGAAACCAAGTTTAGATTTTTACCAAACGACCTTCGACCATCCAGTTATAGCAAAACAAATGGGTATTCAAAAATAAACTAGGTGAGGGAGGTTTGGTATTCAGAAATAAGGCTAGACTAGTTGCTCAAGGATATAATCAAGAAGAATGAATTGATTGTGGGGAAAATTTTGCACTTGTTGCCGGGATTGAGGCAATTAGAATTCTCTTAACTTTTGCATCTATCATGAAGATTAAATTTATTAAATGGATGTTAAGTGTTCTATTCTTAATGGTTATATTTAAGAAGTGTATGTTATACAACCCGCTAGATTTGAAAACTCTTAATTTCTTAATCATGTTCTCAAATTGCAAAAAGCCTTGTATGGATTGAAACAAGCTTTAAGAGCTTGGTATGAAACATTAGTAGCTTTTTGGTTGAAATGGTTTCAATAAAGGTCTTATTGATAAAACCCTTCTTACAAAAACTAAAGGGAATGACTTTCTTATTATTCAAATTTATGTTGATGACATAATCTTTCGAGCTACTAATGAAATTCTATGTCAAGAAATTTCTCAGTTGATAAAACAAGAGTTCCAAATAAGTATGATGGGAGAACTCAACTTATTTCTTGGATTGCAAATCAAGCGACAAGAGGATGGCATCTTTGTTCATCAGTCCAAATACTTAAAGGAGTTAATCAAGAAGTATAAGTTACAAGATGTAAAACACACAAGCAACTCCAATGAGTATCGAGTACTAAAGTAGACTCGGATGAGAAAGGTAAAGTTTTAGGTCGAAACCCTACGGAGGTATTATTAGTTGTCTATTTTATCTTACATCTAGTAGGTCGGATATTATGTTTAAAGTCTGTTTATGTGCAATATTTTAAGCTAATCCAAAAGAATCACATCTCACTACGGTGAAGGAATATTAAGATATATTAGAGGAACTTGGACACTTGGTCTCCGGTATTCAAAAGACTCTAGTCAAACCCTAAGTGGATACTAAGATGCCGACTATGCTTGGATACATGGTTGATAGAAAGAGTAGTTCAGGAACATGTCAATTTCTAAGTCTATCACTTATTTCTCGGCACTCAAAGAAGCAAAATTTAGATGCTCTATTAACTGCCGAGGCGGAATACATAGCATTTGGAGCTCGCTGTGCTCAAATTTTATGGATCAAGAAACATTTGAAGGATCTAGGACTGTCGTTCACAGCCATTCCTATCAATTGTGATAATCAAAGTTAAACGTTTGCTTCCGGAGAGTCTCGGGCACACTAGAGGGGGTGAATAGGGTGATGAAGAAATTCGAACAAACTTAGAAGATTTTTGCTAACGAAAAGATAAACAGTTGAGTCCGAGTCTCGATTGGACTCGAAATGTAAACACTCATAAATATGTGGAAACCCTCATGGGGTAGAAAACCACGGACAGGTGTCAATCCGGACACCAAGTCAAAACCACTAATTGAATCCTCAATTACAATGAATATAACTACCCAAAATTGTTCCCAAATAATTCTATTACAATTTTCCCGTGCTCGTAATTCACCTTATCTTATTGGTCTAGTACTTCCAAGTTGAAGTTACCTTATCAACTTGGGATCCTCCAATTTTTCCTAAGGTTAGAAGTTCCCTTATCTAACTTGGTACTTCCAAACCGAGGTAACCTTTACAGTTTGGGACAACCGATTTACAGTAACCTTTATAACTCAGTCGGAGAGAAAGAATAGAAGAGTGGTAAGAAATACAATACAATCGACTCAGAAGATTACAACTCGGAAAATGAGAATTATAGTTTGCGAGTTGTATGCTAGAGAAGATGTTCAATATGGTCTCTCGTTTTCTTCTATCCATCAGTTGAAATCTTGTGCTAAGGCTTCTATAAATAGTCCGCCTTGAAGAGATAGGCTGTTGAGCCTCCTACGTCTTTCTGTTGAAGTTATCCGAGTCAACTAGCCGTTGTAACGGATAGTGTTAGTCGATAAGATTTCTAGACCACCTTGAAATAGCCATTGTTCCTTGGTCCTAGCTTGTGTAAACTCGAAAAGTAGAAAGAAAAGACCCTTAGACTCAGGAATAAAAAATTACCCAAAATAGTAACAGCATAAGGTCAGTCAAGTAAGTTTTGAGCTTTGTCCGTAAATTTTAACTTTTTGTCCGGCAATGCTTTAACGGTCGAAGCCTTTTGTTTTTGCTTTTTCTTCAAATAATTGACATTAGAAAAACCTACAAAAACAATTAAGCACAATGGTTCTCAAATTATAAATATACTTTGGTTCATAATTAGATAAGGATTAGTCTAAATAAAGCATTTAATGACTAAATACCTTAATTTACTATCTAGAATATTTCAAGTCTAATATTCAATATACTCATATTCTAGGTGTACCAAAACTCATGAGTAAATCATTCAATCTTAATGGGCACATGAGTTATTTAGACATTTTATGATTACGCATGATTAAACAAATAATAGCGTAACAAAACTAAATGTCCGAGTCCGACTGAGTAGGTCGGAATCTAAGATCCGAGTAGGTCGACTCGACTCAATCTGTCATAACTAACTCGGATTCTACTTTCCGAGTCTCATACTTAGTCGGATAATCTTAATATACTTAAGTTTGAGTTCGATCAAGAATAAGTCATATTGAAATGATGAATTATAAAGCATATGACTTAGTTAAATGAATTTCTTTTAGGATGCTTCTTATTTTATCCTAAATTTAGATGAATGCATGAAATCAAAACACATTCAAGGGGTTAGTCGATCATACCTGTGTCTTCAATCTCCCCTTTTTTATGAAAGGCATTCAACTAGATAATGACTCAAAGAAATTCATCATAATTATTGAGGATAATTAAAATGACATGGGGAGCATTCTTAATTTGTGAAACTTTTCGAAATTCACTCCTCCTAAACCATTGAAGTCCCCCTAAGCAGATGAATCCACAAAGTCCATTATTCTCTCCCCTAATGCATTTCATTAGAAATAATCAAGGAAAGAACGAAATTTTGACCAAAAGAATTATAAGTACCAATTGAATGTAATGATAAGTAAGGTCAGTCATATCTTAGTTGATGTCCGAAATGATATTATCGTGGAGATGACTAGAGTTTTACCTGAGTGCTTGTCTAAATTTCTTGCTCACCAAGTTAAAATTCCGAGCATGCTCCGAGGGTCGACCTGAGTCTTCCTTTGCTTTGTATCGTACTCGCAAAAAGAAAACAAACTAACCCTTCTTGCTTCCTCTAACAAATCCCTATAAATATTCTTAATGAGGTTAGTTTTGGAGGAAGGGCATTTTTGGAAACCCAAATTTGAATAATTTTTGGAACGGTTTGATTCCGAGTCTTCCTTTTTGACAACCGAGTTTCGAGTTTGTTAAAATCTTTTCTTTTGTAAAAAGTCCGAGCAGACTTCTCTTGATAAACCTTTCGAGATAAGTTCTCTTTCTCACTGTCTAAGTTGAACTCGGACTCGGAATTTTTGAAAAAGATTTTTCGAGAATCCTTCTTAAAAGGACCTTTATAGGAGTTATCCTCCTTTTTCAAAATTAAAACCCAAACCTTCTTTTCGAAAAGAAACACACTGAGAACCAAGAAGGAAATCAAGGTTTTCCCGACCTTGAGTGAGTTTTAAAATCAACTTCTTAGACACCTCCAAATTTTTCTTTAAAAGTTCATTCACAAATCCGAGGCACTCGGACTCAATCTGATTATCATGTGAGTTAGTCTCAAGTACCTTTAAACCGAGTCTCGGCTTTTCTAGATCAATTTTTAGAAAATTGTTCTCGGTTTCAAGAGACTCAAGTTTTTCTTGAAAGAGGGAAGAATCGGAGTTGGACTTTTTCTCTAAAGAAAAGATTTACTTTGTAAGATCTATCTTAGAAAATGTAAGATAGTAATTGATTACCTCTTGAAGATAATTTTCCACATCGGATGAGTCTTGTTCCGATTCGGTTTCTATGTCCGAGTCGAGTCATTACTATTAGACACTTGGACTCATCCTTTGTGTCCGATTCAGATGAGTTTTCTTCTTCTTTTGACTCATCCTCACTATAACTGATGGTATTCTTCTTTTTGTAATCTCTCTTCCTTTCTGGGCAATATTTGATGGTGTGTTCCTTGCTACCCCACTGAAAACACCCGAAATAATTAGTAGAAAAAGAATTGAGAGCATGAGAGAGTTTACCTTTTCTTTCTCGTCTAAGGACCTTAGATTTAGGCTTCTTTTTCAATATCCGATGCTTCATCATCTTGTTGAATCCTTTTGTAATTTGCTCTATTGGGTCCTCTTCCGAGTCGAACTACTTGAACTTAGTTCAGCTTCTTCTAAGGCTTTTAATGCAATGTTCCTTCTTGGGCTGTCCTCATAATCCTCCTCTTGGAGATGTAGCTTATGTATCGAAGTTTTCCTATGAGCTCCTCTAACTTCGGTTTGCTGAGGTCATGTGCTTCTTCTATTGCACTCACCTTTGGACCCCATTTCTTCTTTGATAGGCTCCTCATAATTTTTCTAACAACTTCTTCATTAGGCATCTTCTTAGCGAGAGATTTGAGATTATTAACAATCTTTGTGAATCGGATATACACATCGGTGATGCTCTCAGCTTCTTCCATTTTCAATAGCTCATACTTGTGGAGGTATTGGCTGATCTTAGTTTGTCTCACTTGGCTTGTTCCTTCATATGTTGTCACCAAGGTGTCCCACACCTCTTTAGCCGTGTCACAAGCCGAGACTCGATTGTACTCCGAAGCATCTATGGCACATAGAAGGATGTTCATAGCTCGAAGTTCTTCCCGTACCTTTCCTTCTCTTTAGTGGTGTATTCTGACTTTAGTTTTGCCGTTGTTTGGTCACCTTCTTGCTTTGTACGAATATAGTTTCCCGCGGTGATGACTTTCCCTACTTGTTCATCAAGATCTTAGATGAAGCATTGCATCGGCTTCTTCTAAAGTGCAAAGTTTGATCCTTTGAACTTTGGATCTGGTGGAAGACCTTCCTTCATCGAACTCTCCAATGTTCCGAGCCATCCGATCTTTAGACTTTTGGATTGTTACATCTTTCTTGAAAGGCTAGGCTTTTATACCAATTGGAGGTTTGCTCTGGAGAGTCTAAGTCACCCTAGAGAGGGGTGAATAGGGTGATGAGGAAATTCGAACAAACTTAGAAGATTTTTGCAAACGAAGAAGATAAACAACTAAGTCCGAGTCTAGATTGGACTCAAAAATGTAAACACCGAGAAATACGTGGAAACGCTCATGGGGTAGAAAACCACGGACAGTGTTGAAGACTTAAACTTTGCATGTATATCTTTATGAGTTTCACCAAAGAATCGGTACAAACTTCATTTATCCTAAGTTTTGATTACAAGTCATTTTGAGTACTTTAGAAACTGCTTCGAGTGGTATAGAAACTTTTATGATTGTTACAAATACTATTGCATATGTTTTGTTTCATTTCTTATCGACGCGAAGCATACCCATGCTCATCAATTCATACCAATGGTTCCGACTCACTTAGACCACACTCGGACTTAGCCCATGTTTAAACAATCTCACTAACACTTTCAAACTCGAGTCCGACTTCATATTCTAAGTTCAAGTAAATTACGGCGTTAATTCAACTCTCTAAGTTAGCACGGGTTGTTTGAACTATTTTAGTCTTGATCAAGTACTCATACTCGATATTCTCTATCAAACTTGATCTTTCTTCGGACTTACTCAAATGGAATTTTAGTAGAATGAATATTAGACTCGAAATTTCCACTCTTCAAGGACTCGGATAATTATGCACTTAATTATCTTACTTAAATTATTATCTATGTCTAATCTTGGACTAAAGTATTTTATACTTTGAGAACCAAAATTGGTTTACTTTTGTAGGTTATCTAAACAAGGTTATCCTACTTTTGAGTTACAAAAGAAATCGACTTGAAAATGTCAAATCGCCAGTAGATAAGGCTTTTTCTACTTCTAACCAAGGCCCGGACACTATGTCGGGGTTGTCCGTTTTCAAAACTAGAAATATTCAACGCTAAGCTCAACGGTGGTTTTCACCTTACTTTTCGGACACCACCAGTGGATTGGGAAATTCCGAGTCAAGAGTCATTGCGTAACGTTAACATCTCAATGGATTTTTCTAAGTGGCTCGGAAGAACTGTTACAACGGTCACGAGAGGACTTATATTCGGAAGATAGTCACAATGGCTAATCTGTTTCGTCATCTATAAATAAAAGCCACTTCACAAGACTTGAAGATTGCTGAAATTAATTGCTCAAATCATATCTCTCTCGTATAACACTCACTCAATCTTCATTTTACAACTCCAAGTTTGTACTTAACACTTTTCCGAGTTGTAAAGTCTTGGAATCGATCACAAAACTTTCTTTCTTACTTTCCGAGTAAGGTCCCTTGACTTAGTTGTAAGGGTTAACTCATCTCAGTTATCCCTAACTGTAAAGGTTATCTCAGTTGGGAAATACTAGATCAAATAAGGGAACTTCGAGTCTAGGAAAACTTTGTAAAGAATTGTCTAAGGGAACAATTCTGGTTAAGTCATTCTACTCGTATTTTATGGATTCAAAATAGTGGATTTGACTTCCGAGTTTACACTTTCTGTGTCCAATCTAGATTCGGACATATTCAAAGTTTGTTTTAAACTTTAGTCCTCCATCTATTGTTTTAAATTTCCTCATCACCCTATTCGCCCCCTCTAGGGTGACTAAGACTCTCCAAGAGCAAATCTTCAATTGGTATCGAGCCTAGCCTTTCGTAAAGGATCTAACCATACAAAGATTTAAAGATCAAATGGCTCAAAACAATGCAGAGTTCGATGAAGGAAGATCTTCTAGCAGACCACCAAAGTTTAAAGGATCAAATTTCGTACACTTGGAAGAAGCACATGGAATGCTTTCTGTTGGATCACGATGAAGATGTATGGAACATTATACAAGAAGGCAATTACATTCCAATGAAGATGGATGAAACAAGACTCGTGCCTAAAGCAAAGATCGAGTACACCACTGAAGAGGCGGAAAAGTTCATAAAGAACTTTAAAGCAATGAACATTCCGATGTGCATCATCAGCTCGTAAGAATACAACAGAGTTTCAGCTTGTGACATAGCAAAAGAAGTGTGGGGCACTCTTGTCAACACTAATGAAGGCACCAGCCAAGTCAAACAAGCGAAGACATGCCAATATCTTCACAAATACGAGCTGTTCAAGGTGGAGCGAGAAGAAAGCATCACTCGGATGTTCATCCGCTTCACCGAGATTACTAACAATATCAAATCTCCGGGTAGAAATATTTCCCATGAGGAAATGTGCAGAAAGATTATAAGAAAATATCCTATCCGACATCAACAAGTAGGGTAAGAACTCGTTCCTCTCTACAAAATCTATGTGCATTCACTCGCATTCATATCATTAACTCGAACCCAGGAATGCACTAGAAGCCCTTAATTAACCTGAATGGGTAGAGGCCATGTAAGAGGAACCTAATCAATTTGAAAGAAACCAAGTCTCGGACTCCGACCAAACGACATTTTGACCACCTAGTCATAGGAACCAAATGGGTTTTCAAGAATAAACTGGATGAAGGTGGGTTGGTCGTCAAAAATATGGCTAGACTTTTGGCTCAAGGTTACAACCAAGTAGAAGGGATTGATTGTGGGGAAACCTTTGCACCGGTGGCTAGGATTGAAGCTATTAGAATCCTATTGGCATTTGCATCAAGCATGAATATCAAACTGTATCAAATGGATGTTAAATGTGCTTTCCTTAATGGTTTCATTGAAGAGGAAGTCTATGTTGAGCAACCCCCTGGATTTGAAAACTCAAAATTTCCAAATCATGTTTTCAAGTTGCAAAAAGCTCTTTATGGTCTTAAACAAGCTCCCGGAGCTTGGTATGAAAGACCGAGCAATTTCTTAGTTGAAAAATATTTTAGAAAAGGTCAGATTGACAAGACTCTTTTTATAAAAACTAAGGGGAAAGACTTTCTTATTACTCGGATCTATGTTGATGATATAATATTTGGAGTTACTAATGAAAATCTCTTTCGAGATTTTTCTGAGTTAATGAGACAGGAGTTCCAAATGAGCATGATGGGAGAACTCAATTTCTTCCTTAGTCTACAAATCAAGCAAGACAAAGATGGCATCTATGTCCATCAATCAAAGTATACCAAAGAACTGCTGAAGAAGTACAAACTTAAATGCAAAACATGCAGCAACACCTATGAGCAAGCAGCATAAAACCGGACTCGAGACAAAAAATGTAAAGTAGTAGATCGAAACTCTATCAAGGTATGATTGGATCTCTGTCGTATCTTACTTCCGGTAGGCCGGACATAATGTTTAGTGTATTTTTGTGTCCAAGATTTCAAGCTAATCCAAATGAATCACATCTCACTACAGTGAAGAGAATTTTTAGATATCTTGCAGGGACTTAGAATCTAGGTATATGGTACTCAAGAGACTCATAGCTGACTCTCTCTGGATACTCGGATGCTGACTATGCTGGATATAAAGTTGATAGAAAGAGCACCTCAGGAGCATGCCGGTTTCGGGTCAATCCCTTATATCTTTGCATTCAAAGAAACGGAACTCAGTAGCTCTATCAACCGTTGAAGCTGAGTATATTGCCGCTAGAGCACGCTTGTGCTCAGATTCTATGGATCAAGCAACACTTGAGAGATCTTGGACTAACATTCAAATCAATTCCAATCAAGTGTGACAATCAAAGTGCAATCAACATCACTAAGAATCCAATTCGAGCACTCAAAGACAAAGCATATTGAGGTCGGATATCATTTTCTATGAAACCATAATGAGAAAGGTGATATTGAACTTGAATTCATTCCTACCAAACTTCAATTAGCTGATATCTTTAATAAGCCACTTAGTGAGGATCAGTTTTGCTTTATTAGGAATGAACTTAGCATGATTGACGTATGATTACGTGCTTTTCTAAGTGAGATTACTTTGCATGATTATGTGTTAAATATCTCTTTTCCGTGCTTTAATAACAATTAGTTCAGTTGACCCAGTGATACTAAGCTATGAGTTAGCGCTTACTTGCGGTTTCGAGTCACTCGAAATCTTACCGAGTCGGACTCAATTTTTGAGAAAAATGGACATGAAACTTTTGAAATCATCTTTAGATTAGTGGAGAATTTCATAAATCTCTTTTAAAATCTCTTTTTTCTCTCTCTCTCTCTCTCGCGTGTATCAATTAGAGAACTAGCCATTAGAAGACAAACACTGGAATTCTAACCGTTGGAGATCGGAACAGTCACATCGTTACGAGGCGACCGTTGGAGAGTTGAGTCGAACGAATACCGAAGGATAATTCTTTCTCTATAAATAGCATCCTTTTCCTTCATTTCACTACTTTACTCTCTACTCACTCTCTCTCTCTCGCATACTACTTATTAAGCGAGTTCACTATTTTTGAAGAGCAAATTGTCTCTCTCAAGCTAAACGAAAGACATGTTAAGTAAGCACCGATCGCTCTCGGCTCTCTCTACTCTCTTATTTCTTTTTACTCTCTACTTGCTCTTTCTCTTCGTGCTATTCTCTCTTACTCTCAAATTTCATCTTCTCTCTTCTCAAAAATCTCCAAACATGTCGAAAAGAGGTTCCCACCCGGACTTTCTTGGTTTTACCACCAAGAAGCCCCGTACTAAAAGCCAAGAGGGTCCTTCTAACCCCTCTAAAATTATTATCACCCAACATCCGACCTTCGATGACAAATTCTTCCTAACCACAAAATTTTCGTGGTTAAATCATATCAAATTCGTAGCGATTTGCAATTTCCTCTATTTCAGCGAGTTCATCTACCCGTAACTCGTTTCGAGTTATACTCAAACCTTTCCAGCTCCGAGGGTATCCTCACCTACAGAGTTCAAGATGTCGTTGTTCTCATCAATGTTTCTCTCCACCACCGTCTATGCAAAGTATCCTCTCTTTTCCTCAACAGCAACCCTATTCCTTTCAACGACGTTGCTGATGAATTCTTCGAGAAATACGCCAAAGAAATCCCCGAGTCACGCAAAACCTTCTCAGTGACTCGGATGAAGTCGAAGCCCGTTTTCTTTGTTTCCTACCGATGAAAACCTTTTTCTCTTAGCATTCGAGCAAAGAGAATCTAAACTCTAAGATTCTCAAAGCTCTCTTTGACATTCTCGAGGGCTACGAAGTAGACCTCTTCCCAAGCAACCATTGAGCGAGATGGTCATTGTGCCAGCTCGGACAAAGAAATCCACCCCTCTTCCTTTTGGGGCTCTTCTCACTTTTATCTTCAAACTGTTCAAAGTTCCTCTCCCTCGGATCCTAACGCAGTTTCGAGGTCTGTCATAGTAGTTGGCGTAAAAGAACTTCTTGGGTATGGACACCAAGAGACCCAACCGGGTGTCTAGGTCCATAGGTCAAAACCGAGGCAACCTTCTCCTCCGCCTCGGAATCGGACTCGCATTTCACTCTCTCTCCCTCCTCCACTTGGTGGTGCCTCCAGCTCAGGCCCTCCTCCTCAAGTAACTCTAGCTTTATCTTCCACAATGATAGACAAGCTTTCCTCAATGTCCTTAGAAATAAAGGACACCCTCCAGTCATTTAAGACTATCCTTTAGTTTATAACCATAAACTAAAAGACTCGCTCGATCTCAAATTCGAGAGCAAGCAAAACGTGCTCCTTGAGATGAAGGCGTGGGTCAAGGACCGAAGGAGTTGATTGAGCTCCGCCTAGAAAGGCACTCCAAAGCGGCTCGGGACCCAGAAGCTCGGACACATCGGAAGAGTACTCGGGCCTCGCCAAATCTCCTTTCGGAGAGGCGAAGAAGAAGAAGAGGAAGTTGTGGCTGAGACAACCCCTTTGTGAGGAGAAGGAAGAAGAAGCGAAAGAGGAAGAAGGACGAAAAAGAAGCAGCCAAGGGACAAGGTGCTTCCGCCCTCTAACTGAATCAGATAAGCTCGGACAATGGTCCGAGTGAGTCAAAGACCCTGCCGACAAAGGTCGAGTCAGCAGCAATCGAGTCCGAGCAAGCACTTCCCTCCATCGAGTTTTAAGAGGATGAACATCCGGACGACCTCGTTCCGGGTCGGCCACTCGGAACCGAGCCCATCCCGGAGATCCCAGCTGCGCCTCGCCTAGATCTACCACATCTTCTCGCTTTTATCGGTGAAGACTTCTCGCCCGTTCATCCATCTTGACTCGGACTTCTCCCACTCCACCATCCTAAATTTTCTTTTCTCTATTGCTGTTTTTTTTTTTTTGTCCAAACAAACAAATTGTATCTACTTGATACATTCTTCCTCTTTTTGTGTTTGCTTGAAAGGCAAGCGGGAGAATATCTAAAAATTTGTTGTCTTGTTTCGAGGAGTTTCTCTCACCCTTATTTGTATATATTTTTCTATGTTTATGTAAATGAAGTTTCTAATTTCGTCCATCTTGCTTCTTTTTGAGTTTCAATATCTTTGTGCATCTTACTCGATATTCAAACTAAGTTTTATATATATATATATATATATATTTTCTCTAATATAAGCAATACTCTAAGCTCGAATCACTTCATTTCTATACGATATTTCATTCTTAGCTCGACACAATCTTAGCATAATAGCTCCGGTAAAATCTCCGTCTAACTCACTTTAGCTATTTCTACGACTCTATCTCTAAACTCGATGTACTATATGAGAAGGAATGAAAACTAAGGACAATTTCACTAACAAAGTTTCTGTTTGAGTATGGAATGCCTTTCATCAAAAAGGGAAGATTGAAGACTCGGACATTGCATGTATATCATTCTCGAGTATCACCAAAGAATCAGGTACAAACTTCATCTATCCTAAGTTTTGATTACAAGTCTTTCCGAGTACTTTAGAAACTATTCCGAGGGGTATAGAAATTTTTCCGATTGTTACGGACACTATTGCATATGTTTTCATTTGTTTCCGGCTGACTCGGAAAACATACTCTTGCTCATCAATTCACACTAATGGTTCCCAGTCACTCGGAGAACACTCGGACTTATCACATGTTCAAACAATCTCACTAATACTTTTAAACTCGAGTCCGACTTCATATTCTAAGTTTAAGTGAATTATGGCGTTAATTGAACTCTCTAAGTCAAGCATAGGTTCTTTGAACTATTTTTGTCTTGATCAAGTACTCATACTCGATATTCTCTGTCTAACTTCATCTTTCTTCGGATCGACTCGGATAGAATTTAAGTATAATGAATATTAGACTCGTAAATTTCCACTCTTCAAGGACTCGGATAATTATGCACTTAATTATCTTAATTAAATTATTATCTATGTCTAATCTTGGACCAAAGTGTTTTATACTTTGAGAACCAAAATTGGTTTACTTTTGTAGGTTATCTAAACGAGGTATCCTACTTTTGAATTATAAAAGAAACCTAGCTTCAAAATGTGAAATCGCTAGCGAGACAAGGTTTTTCTACTTCGACCAAGGCCCAGCCACTATGTCGGGGTTGTTTGTTTCGTAACTGGAAATATTCAATGCTAAGCTCAACGGTCGTTTCCACCTTACTTTTCGGACACCACTAGTGGATTGGGACATTCTAAGGAGTCAAGAGTCATTGCATAACGTTTACATCCGAACGGATCTTTTCGAGTGGCTCGGAAGAACCGTTACAACGGTCACAGAGGACTTCTATTCGGAAGATAGTCACAACAGACTAATCTGTTTGGTCATCTATATATGGAAGCCACTTCACAAGACTTGATGATTGTTGAAATTAATTGCTCAAATCATATCTCTCCGTATAACACTCACTCAATATTCATCTTATAACTCCAAGTCTCGTACTTTACACTTTTCCGAGTTGTAAAGTCTTATAATCGGTCATAAAACTTTCTTTCTTACTTTCCGAGTAAGGTCCCTTGACCGAGCTGTAAGGGTTAACTCAGCTCGCTTGTCCCTAGCTGTGAAGTTTATCTCGGTTAGGAAGTCCTAAATCGAGATAAGGGAACTTATGAGTTTAGGAAAACTTTGTAAAGAATTGTCTAAGGGAACAATTCTGGTTGAGTCGATCTATCTGTATTTTGTGGATTCAAAATAGTGGATTTGACTTGGTGCTTGGAATAGCAATAGCCTTGGTTTTCTCGCCCTGGAGGGTTTCCATAGAATTTTGAGTTTACACTTTTCCGAGTCCAATCTAGACTCGGACAAATTCAAAGTTTGTTTTAAACTTTAATCCTCCATCTATTGTTTTAAATTTCCTCATTACCCTATTCACCCCCTCTACGGTGACTAAAACTCTCCAAGAGCAAACCTTCAAGTGTAAATGCGGACACCATGTCAAATCCACTAATTGAATCCTAAATTACAATGAATATGACTACTCGGATTCGTTCCCAAATAAATCTATTACAATTTTCCCAGTGCTCGGAATTTACCTTATCCGATCGACCTAATACTTCCAACTTGAAGTTACCTTATCAACTTGGGATCCTCCAATTTTTCCTAAGGTTAGAAGTTCCCTTATCTAACATAGTACTTCCAAACCGAGGTAACCTTTACAGTTTAGGACAATTGATTTAAAGTAACCTTTATAACTCAGTCGAGAGAAAGAGTAGAAGAGTAGTAAAAATTACAATACAACCGACTCGGAAGATTACAACTCGTAACATGAGAATTACAGTTTGGGAGTTGTATGCTAGAGAAGATGTTCAATATGGTCTCTCGTTTTCTTCCATTCATCGGTTGAAATCTTGTGCTAAGGCTTCTATTTTCGTTATGGTCTCTCAAATTCAATAGATAATCTTGGAAATATTTTCGAATTTCTTTTTATTTTCTAGCAAGGAAACGGTCAAGAAACTAGTTGTTGGAGGAAGCAATTTCAAGAAGTAACCATTAGAGGACACTGGAACGCCAAACAGTCAGCTAGTCGTTACTCCGCAAACCGAGTTAGTTGAGGTTTCTTCTATGAGAGCCTTTTTATCTATCAATAGCCCTTGGTCACCCTCATTCTTTCACTTTGTTATTTTCGCTCTCTCACTCTCACTTTTCTAACTCGGAATTCTCACCCAAACACTTTTTCGGACTTAGAACCCTACTTCTCTGCTTTCTCACTTTCATTCTCACTCGTTCAATTCTTTATTCTTTGTCAAAGATTCTACTTCTCTCAACATGTCGAAGAGAGGAAGTGTGGCTAAAGGAGGTTTTGCACTAAGAAGGAAAGAACCCGAGGTTCTCATCCCGAGTATCCATAAGAGGATACCTTAACGAGTAAAGCTCTCGCTTTCGAAGAACCAAAACATTCCATCGTCGCACAACGATTACATTCGGGAAGAAAAATTCTTCCTTTCCACCAAAATTTCATGGGTCAAACCATTTATCGGAACATGAGTTTTGAACTACCTGTGTTTCTACAACTATATATATCCCGAGCTTGTCTTAGAATTGCTCGATGAATTCTTTGAAAAGTATGCTATGTTTTTCCAAAATCTCAAAAGAATTTCTCAATCACCCAAATGAAGTATGAAGCCAAGCTTATTTGCTTCTTCCTGATGAGAACTATGTTCTCATTCTATCCTTCTAAAGAGAACCCTAACAATAAGGTTCTTAAAGTTCTTTTTGATATTCTTGACGGATATGAGGTTAAACTCCTCTCTTACATCATTGAACAAATTGTTTATGTTCCTTTGGATCGAAGAAGCCCCCTCTTGCTTTTGGAGCTCTCCTCTCCAAAATTTTTGCTCGTCTCCATGTGGAACTTCGACTAATTCAAATAAATTTCTAGAGCCAGCCATCCGCATTGGTAGGGCTGAGATGCTCAATCTTGGATACAAGGAAAATGAACCCGGTGTCCGGATTCACAGCTTCGAGCTCCTTCCTCCTCTTTCTCAATCTCAAAGATAGTAGTAGAACACTTCTTTTGACTACTCGGTCCATCTTCTCAGCCAGCCCCTTCTACCGATCTCCTTCGGATCGTGACATACCAATTTGTCTGCTCTAGTAAAAGAGTTACAATCAACTCTTGGTTCTTTCTAGGCTTTCATGCCAATCCCGACTAAGCTTCATACCACGACTTTGAAGAAGATTGATCGAGTCAATCTCTAGTCACCTAACTCTAGGAAGTCATCAAGGAGCGAGTAAGAGCATATCGGTCGCCTCCAAAATCACGAGATCTAAGGTCGCTGAGGACTCGGAATCGACATCAAAATCGGACTCGTCCCTAGAGTCTTCCACATTTTCCGACTCAGGCTCAAAAGGAGAAGAAGAAGCTTGAGTAGGCTAAGAGGAAGGCCAAGGAGAGAAAGAAGTTGAGGTTATTTCTTCAGAGCACATAAAGTCAGCTTCTAAAGAAGTTAGGGATGTTGGTTAGTCCCAAGCCCAACCATCTTCATAGCCCACGCATCCCGAACAAAGTGAGGGCTCAAAAGAGGAAGTTAAGGAAGCACAGTCCTTAGTTCGAAGAACTGTTCAACCAGAACAATTGCCTCCTCTTCCACTGCCACCGGTTGTGAAACCAGTAGCTTCATCCCAATGGTACAGTGCGAGCACAGGGCACCCCATTCCTCTTCCTCCATCCAAACTACTCCACCCCCTGTTCATTTTTTTTCTTCTTTTTTGTCCAACACTTTATTTCTCCTCTCTTCCTTACTTATATTTTGATGAAATGCATAGAGGGAGAGATAATTAGGAGAGATAGTTGTTTGGTTTAGGGGCAGTTAATAGTTTTTTTGTTTACATGTTGTATGCTTTCTGGTGTGATTAATCAATGAAAATCTAAGTATTTTATGTGATTAAATGATTATTTAATTTTTTTTTCGCTTTGATAATTTGTTATTTTGCTCTTATGAGCTAAGATATTTGATTATGCTCGATACTATATCAAATAGCTCTAATAATTCTTTTTAATTCTGAAACTTTGTTTGTAACCCAAACTACAATTGTTACTCTTACTTAGACTATTCTAACAACTATCGGTATTTGAGCATTGAAAACTTAACTCTCCGAATTTCTACCTTTTACTTTTAAGTGTTGAATGTCTTTTATCAAAAAGTAGGAGATTAAAGACTCGGGTATAACTCTATCTCTCTCTATGGTTTTGAATTCAAGTCATTCACATACTTTAAGAAACTAATATTTAAGTTTTCAATTATGTTTGACCCAAGTGAGGAACCAATTCTTGAGAGAAATGCTTATCTCTAGGTTTCCGACCCACTCGGATACAACTTAGACAGCCATCTTACCTAAATAATTTCACATGCACAACTTATCGTAGCATCTAACTCTGTGAAAGTTGAATCAAAATTACTGCATCAATTGTAATTTTAAGTCGATTTGTCTATTAACCGAAATTTTTTATTTGTCAAATGGATGCATTGGCTCTATATATTTTAACTCTTCATCTACTTAAAGATAGACACAAAATGGAATTAGAATATATTGAGTATTAGACTCAAAAAATTCCATTTATTTAGGTTAAGGATAATCAAATGCTTAATTATTTGAATTATTTTTTTATCCTTGACTAATCTTGGACCAAAGTAGTTTTATACTTTAAGTACTACTTTGATTTGTTCTTGTAGGATGATTACGAGTGATTTAATCTCAATTTGAAAAGTAAAAGCAACGGACTTCTAACCCTTAAACGCCAGCAGACATAAAAACCCTTTTTCCAGGATGGCTCGGACATCGTGTCCGGGTTCTTTGTTTTCATTTCGGTAAACTCCAACTTTGGGTGTAACGGTTGTTTCCACCTCGGACCGATGCACAATGTTTATCTATACATAGTTTTTGTTTCTAAGGCACTCGGATTATAAGACTAATGAATTTCCCAATCTAGGATCAATCATAATGGGTATCCGCCTGCTAATATTACTGATTATAAGACTTCTTCTGTTTTCAACTCGTAAGTTGAGAAAACTAGGTACGAGTTAAAAGATAGAAAAGATTGAGTGTGTGAGATCGTAATTCGGTTCCAACAATCTTCTAAGTCTTTCTCGTACTTCTCGGTAATTTCCCTTGACAGAGCTGTACAAGCTAACTCAACTCGCTTTACCTAACTATAAGGGGTAACTCGGTTCGAAAGTTCTAGGGAAGATAAAGGAACTTCGTGCCTAATAAAACTTGTATTGAATTATCTAAGGGAGCAATTCAGTAAGAGTCGGTCCTTTTATTTTGTGGATTGAAAATAGTGAATTTGACATGGTGTCCGGATTGACACTATCCGTGGTTTTCTCGCATCGGAGGCTTTCCACATATCTCTTTATGTTTTTACTTTCTCGGTTCATTCTAGACTCGGAATCTATTTTCCGAGTTCGGATTTGCCTAAAAATTTTTGTTTCCGGAGAAAACTGAGTTGATGATGTGGATTGATGATTTAGAGAGAGGAAGGATTTATCGCTCCGGTGCCGAGGACGTGGCACGATCGATCCGAGTCCGAGTGGCGACCGCTTGAACCTGCAAAAAGGCAAAGTCCCGGTGGTGGATCCCGGGAACGCCCTCCGACGATCAAGTTAGTATCCGATTTGATTAAAAGGATCGAGGAGATCTTCCTTGATGTACGTGGGGATTCCTTGGGAGTCGAGAAGCTTTCCAAAGATGGAAGTTCTCGGGATGAGTGTGGATGAATGTTGATGAACGTTGATGAATATGGATGAGTGTTGAGAGCTTAGGAGCTTGAGAACTTGGATTATCGTAAAGATGAGATTTCTTGCTAAGTGAACATAACATAACTTGGGATTGGGAAATGGTGAGTATTTATAGGAGATTTTAAAGGAGTAAAACGATACTTTACCGTGGTTTAGGGGAAACCCTAGCCCTAATGGGCTTTGGGCTTTTACCGGCCCGTTAAGGGTTAGCTTGGGCCGATACTTCCCTTATCCGACCGATTAGGCTCGGTTGGTCGGTGACGTCGCGGGTGAGTCATGAATCGTCCAAGAAATACCCGAATCAATTTTAATTCCACAAAATTTCCTTATAACCAGTTCACCCCTCCCCCTCTAGGGTGATCGAGACTCTCAAAAGCAAACCTTCATTACTCCTGTTGGGCCGCGAGTTAAGATGAATTCGGCATGCAGGATACTTATAATTTTTGCACTTGGTTTGTGCAGATCTCGTTGGTTGAGTTCTTCAAACTGGTGGAAGAAGCTTTGAAGGTTTAGGCGTCGCAATTCGTCGGTGCCAATGCGTTCCAGTGCGAAGTGATTGGGCGACATCCTGGTGGGGGCCTAGTTGAGTGCAAGTTATCCCACAACATGGTACATCAAGTACTTTAGGGTGTCCCAATTTCGGACACACATTGCAAGGTACTCGTATGTACGTTTGCTAGATTGAGAACCAATATGTACTACTTTCCAATGTTTGGATTAAATAAAATTGGAAATGAAAAAAAAGTGATGGAAAATATAATGAAAAATTTATTAGTTTTTGGCAATCAAAATTTTCTCCCAAAAATTGAGAGGAAAGTTGGAAAAATTTTATTTTGACCTATCAAGTTCGTCCTCACTACGCGTGTCCGACTCTCTTTCTTTCTTCACTTCCTTCTTCCAGATCTCTCTCTCACTCTCTCTTTCTCTCTCTCTTCATTCTCTATCTCGTACCTCCATCCCCAACCTCGACTCTCCTTTTGTAATCTTTTAAAACAAATTTCCATGGATTTCTCAATTATCATTACTTTTGTTTACTTTTCCCTGTCCTTCACTTTTCATTTGGTTGAAGTTTTCATTGTGAATCTACCCAGACTTTTATTTCATTTTTTGTCTCTTTGTTTTAAGTTTTCAGCCTTATCGAAATTCGGATCTAATTCACCAACATTTTGCCATGTTCATGGTAGTTTTTACGCTAAAGATTCATCATAAAGTTTAAGTATCATGATTATGAGAGTGAGAAATAGAAGGATGGTTGAATTTATTATAACAATTGGGTTTAAATTTATGAACTTTGACAAAATCAATTTGGGGGTTTTAGTCAATTTGGAGGAATTAGAATAAACTACACCTAATTGGGATGATTACTAAGAATTTTAAGAATTGGACTTTGAATCCGGACACTCATGGCATAGGAAAGGCAGGTGTAAGTGCAAGGGGATAGGGGGTAGCTCTCTTTCTTGACTTTGTGGAAAGAAGACAAGAGTGTCTCCTGTTTTTCAATCTCATTTTCTTTCTTTCATATTTTCCTAAGATCAAACTACTTGGAAAAATTGTGATGATGTTCAACCTTTTCTAGAGTACGTATCATATATAAAAGTTTTTTATGTCATATTATGAACTTTAAGTTGATGAAATTATTTTTTTAACTTAAGTAATGTATTTGTTTCATATAGAAAATACTCTGCAAGCCAACTATTTGATGTTTCTCTCTTCGAGGAAGAATGGTGTAAAAACTTTAGGGAATGGTTCAAGTGTGAAGTATATTACGTTACAAGTAAATAGACTCGTATATGTAAATTAATATGCATAATTAATATATTCAATATATTTTTTAATAGGTAACGTAGCTATATGAGCATGAGAAGACTAAGAAAATGGAAGATTTACTTTCATTGGCACGTGGGCTAACACAATATGTCACATCCTTTAGTGGCTATATAGTCAATGGATATAGATTTCATATAGAACAACGAGAGAAGAGGTTGACAACTCAAAATAGTGGTGTAGTTGTCATTGGAAATACAGGTCAAGGAGATGAAAATGTAGATTATTATGGGGTCTTAACCAATGTACTTGAGCTACAATATCTTGGGGGAAACGAGTAGTGTTATTTCGCTGCAAATGGTTCGATGTATATGATAAAGCTAAAGGCATTAAAATTGACCAATATGGCTTTGTTAGTATTAATTGCAAACGGTAATTAAAAACTAACGAGCCATTTATCTTGGCTAGTCAAGCACAATAGGCTTTCTATGCAATCGACAACGTGAACAAAGGTTGGCATGTAGCACTTAAGTCACGCCTTCATTGCTCTAATGAGATGGAACCAGTGGATGATCTTCAAACTAGAGGCTCTCACAGTGAAGCAAATCTGGAGGATGAACAAAGATCTACAAAGAGACGAAGATGAAATATAGTTGCACTTTCATTCATAGTTAGTAATTGATATTGATGTATTCACATTTACCGAACATATGTTTCCTTTATTGCACCAGATAAGCTTAGTGTATCCTACCATATGGGTTTGCTTGTTGATCATAATTTACTAGTTACTAGTATTTGCTTTGCTTGACGTTGCTTATTGTTATGAGGTCCACAGGACATTTGTAGTAGACGTAACGAGCCCACAGATGTCATCTGCGGCCTACGTAACATCTGCAGCTAACATCGGCTACTGCTGGTTGTTGCTCATCATCTGCAGACATAAGGTCTGCTGCAGCCAGCGAGATGGCTACTCGTTGGTTGCCTGCAGATCAGCAGCGAGATGGTCTGCTGCAGACCAGCAGCTGCTATCTGCAGACTTTGTGCATCAAATGGCGTTGTAAATGTTGTATTGACATGTTTATTTTGGGAAATGATTTAATTTTATTTGCTTTTAACATATTGCAGAAAGATGTTTATTTCCAATTCCACCAAATTAGGGAAGAAGTCACTGTATGCCGTGGTCCGATAGACTCGTCATTTCGGCACTTGGTATGTTAGCTAAAGGTCGTGGAAAGAAACTACATGAACTATATGATTCTAAAAATCGAGTCTTCTTCATCTACATCCCCGGGATGGTTAATAACTCAAAAAGTCGATCCGCTATGAATGTTCCAGTCACCGAGTAAAACAACTACTAATCCATTTGTGAGGCATTCTCCAATCGGAGCTTCTTTAGATGATAGAGTTCCCTTCAATCCAACTACAAGGTTTCCTTAAGACATTACACCTGCTCGCTGCTCGCAATATTTCTCCTCCTCCCTACTTCGTAGGGATGATGTTGAGGATAATACTAATGTTGAGGACAATGTTGCCTTGGTGTCGAGAGGATGGTGTTTCATCATCCTCCGGAGACGAGGACTTGCATATTCCTAACCGTGCTTGTGTTCCTAACCGTGTAAGAGAGGAACATGTTCATGAGACACATCTAGCTGATGAAGAAATGAATTGTAATGCTAATGAGACAGAGACACCACAGCTAGAGGAAGAATTGAACAATGGTAACTTAATAGTTGGATTTGCGTGGGTTTTGCATTTGATATTATTTTCTATTCATTGATATTTTATTGATTTCATATTCTTAGGAGGAGGTGCTTTTAAAAAGAGAATTATCAGCAAAACACGAGGTAGAAATAAATGTATAGAAATCGCGAAGTTGAAGCCCGGAGAAAAACTTGAAATAGAATTCTATAATAACCGTGCTGTTGGAAAAAATCATGTTGTCTAGTCTAGACACTTGGGAATTATTGTTTATGATACAAATATGTGCCCTCTCAGAGTGCACAAGTGGAAAGATATTGAAGATCGACAATTGGAACACATGTGGAGGGCTGTGACGGTATAATTCTCAAATTTTGAACAAGATATATTACATCTTACTCTTTTTTAATGTAATTTTTCTTTTTTATTTCGAGGATGTTTTTTCCAACGATAACATGGAAGCACAACGTGAACATGTTCTTCACCATATGTATGAGCTGTGGATTAATTGGAGGGCTGATTTGAAGAGGTATAATATCACAAAACTAAAAAGCACTCTACGACAAGCTTTGGATCATACACCTGATGGACTTAGTCATGAGGAGTGGGAGTAGCTTATAAAAGAGATTTATTCAAAAGAATCCCACAAGGTCTAAAATTAACATCTTTTCTTGTCTATTAACAACTACTTGTTTTGTAATCGACTATTATTTCAACTAATATATGTGATATTAATGTGTTGCTATTTTTAAAAAATAGAAAGCAAGTGCTAGAAACTCTTCAAATAAAGCAAACTATAATAAGCAAAGACTTCATAGGACTGGAAGTAAGCCTTATAGACAAGTTGCTTGGGAATTGGTATTAAAACTATCTCTTTCTTTTTTAAATTGCTTACCACATTGATTATATTTTGACTATCTACTTGTTATTGCAAAAGGGTGCAAAGGACGGGAATGAGCCATCTTTCCTTCAAATGTTCCGCGAAACTCATAAAAAGGGTGATGAGCTTGCAACTCTAGAGATAACTCAAAAATATGTATGTATAATGTTATAAGCTTACATTTTTTAACTTTAGTTGGCAAGTGCAATGTATTAATGTAATTGTTGTACTTTATAGGATGAAATCCGAGATGTTATAGAAAAAGACCCTTCTCTTTCCCATCTGGAGGTACATTGTGTTTTTGCCAAATAATTTTTATAACATGTTACATGATAGTTATGTTTTATATATGCATTTTTCGATTTAATGTGCAGGTTGCTAATAAGGTTTTCAAATCAAAATCGAAAGATCGAATAGTTGGCTTTGGAGGAGGAGTAAAGGCAAAAGATTTAAGGGGACCTTGTCCTACTAGAGCTGAACTTGAAATTGAACTCCATGCTGCGAGAAAGAAAAATGAGGTTCTTCATGAACGTGTGGCAATAGTTGAAACAGAAAACGAAAAGCTTCAAAATCGTTTAGAGTCGGTGGAATCGAAATAGCGAATTTCAAGGATGCCATTTTCCACCAGTTCAACATCCATAATCCATCGACTTAAAATGAACCTTGTTTTCGCCAGGTGAGTAGCTTGATTTAGTTTAATAGAATGCCATGAAATATCATACGTTGTTTCAGGTGAGACATGAAGGTCAATTGTGATTGAAACTTAGTGTAATTAGTTAATAGTTGACAATTGGGATATACTTCGGCTGCCTAAGATTTGTTGTCACATTTAGAGGGAAAGAATTGAAACATTTGCTTTTGGGAATTCCTTTTGGGTTTGTGATTATAATTGTGATTCTGGAGTAGGAAAGTTATAAAGATAATTGAGACAAAGTCGGAGCATGATTTTGTCATATATGTTTCAATCAAGTGTAAGAACACTATTAAAGACTTGATTTTGCTTTAATATGCTTTACGGAAGAACCGTAAGTTTGGCACTAAGATCTGTTAGCTTTGCTTTGTGGTTCCTTGATTGAACAATATATTTTTTGATTGTAGGGAATAATATATTCTTTGAGATTAGAAAGAAAGAATGTTGATGTGTAGGAATCATGGATATATTTCCATTGCACTTGCTCTTAACTTGATTGACTTAAGAGATTTATCCCTTTTTAGAAAGTCTAACCTATTATGCTCCCCTTACCTCTTCCTATCTCCTTGTCATGGTGTTGATGCCCTTGGTATAACCTTTCCATCTATGGACAAAATGGAGTCGATAGAAGCCCCCATTGAAGTGAACGACAACATGGAGTTGTAAGCTCGTATATTGTCCATGAAAGTTCTATTGTTAAATAAAGACTCTAGAAGAGGTGGAGGTGCCGGTAAAGGATCCAATCTTACTTGACCATAATGGCAACACAAATTAAATCTAGGGGGACCACTTCTTCGGCTTGGGAGCAATTTTATCATACCACATCATAGCATTACAATCACTACATGTAATCATGGTTCCGAGTAAAAGAATAACGTTGTTCAAACCTTATCACTCGTGGAGCTTCTTCCTGAATGTGATAGTGATAAGTTCCACAGTCTAGCTTCTTCCCGGTATCGTTGAAGTTCAGCAATATAGCGTGAATTATTAACATCTTGACACCTTTTTGTGAACAACCTCCATCCAAGCATTCATTCGAGCTTCTTTGTAACGGAGTCGCTTTCTTATAGATTCGAGTGAATCATAGTATTGTCCATAACAACATAATATTATAAATGATTATTTACAAATATTTTAGTTGGAACACATATTAGTATAGTATAATAACTACAATACTTTCTCTAGATACATGTTAATATATATCTCTATATATATTGAACAATATTAGTAGCGTTAAATCAATAAATCTATTTTTTATAACATGTTTTTATTTTGTTTTGTTGATAAGTTACTTATATATCTCCACATAAACATAACTCGACTAAAAATGATGCTGAATAATAGCTTAAATATACATAAAAAAATTGACATTAAATAAAGTTCTTTCCTTTTTGTTTCTCTATTACACACTTAGGTTGACTAGGATTAAGTTTTTTTAATTGTTGTATGAGCTTTGACTCTTCTCTTGAAATTATAATGTCGAAATAAAATTGCAAATAATTATTTCATATGAGTATTTAGCTTATTATGTTCAGGGTAAATTTTATTATTCCTTATATGACATTGGAGTATCTCCCAAATGTATATGGAATTCATTAATGTACTCGATTTAATCTTTTATGTTAGAATCATATGAGGGAAGTTTACACCAATTTATCTTTTCTAACTTCAATTAGGTAAACGGTATTTCATATGAGTAATAATATGGTCTGCAAACATTAAACTAAATTGCACTTGTTTCTACTATTCATATATGAACTAAAATAGGAAGAAAATAATAATCGAGTAAAAAAACTCCAACTCAATTGTCATATTTAAGACTTGATATGTATTTACTATGAGTATGGAGACATAGAATAAGGTATCAATAGTTGAACACGTAAAACTTATAAAATTAATTTACCAAAATTATGGTAGATGTCGGCCGTACGCGTGACCCACTTGATTCCACAGCGAGAATAGTTGAATAAAACTTGAACGAAGGAGCTGATAAAGACAACATCACTTAGTTTGGTGGCAAATTTAAAAGGAAATAAACTTTGTATGTGATAGTGGAGTGAGGAGTAATCACTTTTGAAGGCATTATAATCAAAGCAATATGAGTCTACAATACAATAATTTACAATGCAAATGAATTAGCAAAGAATTAAAGGAACTAAAAACATAATGTCAAGCAGCACCATGGGGAGATTGGGTTGACAACAATTACTTGTCTTAAACTTCCACCTTCAGGGTCTCATTTATACAATATCACCTCAACTATTAAATTTAAATGTTTGATATCGATTAATCTATTAATATATAAGAAGTGAATACCATTTTAAATATGTAAACCTTGAGTCTCCGAATGAACGTGAATGATGCATCGATTGAATTGGCGAGTCATATAAAACGTTGGTTCGGAATTTTTGTATATTCATACACTTAATTGATTATATGTTGTCTTACAATATTTTCAAAATATAAGTACAAAGGTTATTTACTAAAAATCTTATAAATTGGTGTTATAGAAAATAAGAAATCAATTTAAAAATTGAAAAATAGTTAATGTTACAAAAAAATAGATTAAGTTGATTTTAAAACAAATCAATTACAAAAATAAATCAACTTGTGTTACAAAAAGTGAACAATAATTTATTTAAGAAAAAAGGTATTATATGGCTACTTGTACATTTATTAGTATTATATAGTTTACTATAGTTGTGTTAAAAGATAAAAGAAAAATTAATCATGGGAGTGTAATAGATAAAATCTTTCAGCCATTTACATTTGCAGAAGGCTTAAAATTAGTTTACTATAGCTGTGTTAAAAAAAATTAACTATGGGGTATTTAACTCAGCTTTTGTGGCGATGGGTTAGAAACCGTAACCCATTTGTTAACCGGCTGCACGAAGAGAGAGAGAGAGAGAGAGAGAGAGGGCCCGGGAAGGCGGCCGAGCACCGGAGAGAGAGAGAGGTCGGCCACCGCTGAGGAGAGTGAGAGGGGCTCGGGAAGGCGGCCGAGCACCGGCGAGAGAGAGAGAGGTTCGGCGACTCGCTGGGGAGAGCGAGAGAGGCCCGCGAAGGCCGCCGAGCACCGCAGCTGAAGAGACGCAATGCAAGTGAGAGAGAGAGCGAGCGAGTGAGATGGGGTCGGCGACAAGCAACACAACACAGTGACCACCACGGGACGGCGACCGATCCTCGGCACAAGGACGGACCAAGCTACCGAGAGAGAGAGTGAGCGAGAGAGAGAGACAGAGGAAGCGGTAGGTAGAGCCACGGTAGGCGCCCAACGGCCCGGGAAGGCGGCCAACCACGCTAGCGTGCGAGTGAGAGTACGACTAGACAAGACAGAGGGGACAGCTAGTCTGTAGGTAATACGCTTTGTCATAATTGAATTCGGGGGTTTTGGGATCTTCGGGTTTTAACCAATTTAAGGGTACAATTCATCTTCGAAGAGTTGCTCATGTACTTGAACTTGTTTGTAAACTGCTAAAGGGATTTCCTTTTGACAATAACATTTTTAATTTGGTTGTCAATCTATATATCTTGCTTGTAGCATTTTCATGTGAATTGACTCCAGCATTTTACCTTTCAATTGAAGAATATGTTGTGACTTTTCTTGTGATTTTTCTTGTGCTCGAACTCGTTATTAATTAGGGAAGAGGATGAATAACAGAGCGAGGCAAATTGGAGAGAGAGTTGTTTGGTGAGGGAATGGTGGGTAAAAGCGAATTATTGAATTAGTGAATAAATAGGAGAGAGATAATGATGGTAGAGAAAAGGTGGGGAGAGAGAGTTCACGGGATAGATAGATCGTGGGGTGACAGTTTTGGGAGGGGAGGTTAATTAGTGCAATTGTGACAATTTTGGGAGGGGGTGGGAGGTTAATTACCGGCAAGAGGGAGACCACGAAGAAGACCAGTGAGAGAGAGAGGCTAAAAAATCAAGAGATGAGATTAATTCTTAAATTTAATCAAAGGCCGTAAATTGCTTTTACCCCTACAATTAAGGGGAGAGAGGTCAACCCAAGTTTTCTTTTATATATTAATAGATATGATATGATCGTTAAATCATTAAGAGAAAATTTCAACTTTAATATTTAAGATTTAAAATTTAAGTATTCAATTAAGAATATAAAAGAAGCTTAAATTAAAATTTTTAGATCAAATTTTTTTACTTGTTAACACTTATCTTTAATCCAATAAGGCTCCGTTTGATTCTAAGAAAATTAGAAGGAAAGAAAATAAATGTGGAAAATGAATTTCTTTCCTATATTTGAATTGAAGAAAAAATAAGAGAAAAAAGTTAAATGGAAAAACTTATGGAAACTTTTGCCAATTTAGTCAATGATATTTTCCTTCCAAAATTGAGAGAAAAATGGAAGAAAAAACTCACAAAGAGAGAGAAATGGAGAAAACAGAGAGACTTCTATTAAGAAACAACATTAATAATTTTCTCTCTCCTCTCAATTAATCAATACTAGTAAATATTTTATTTCTCCTCTCCATGACAATGTGGTGGATGGGTAAGATGTTAGAAAAGAATTATAATTTTTTCCCTCTTATTTTTCCTTGAACCAAACACAAGAAAAAAATAATTTTCTCTTAACTTTTTTCCTCATCACTTTTTTCCATTTAAATTTTCTTTCCAACCTATTTTCTTAGAATCAAATAGAACCTAAATATTTATCATAAATAAAATAATTATAGTTTGTATTTTTTATTTATGAAAAAAAATTCAAAACTTAATTATATGATAGAAAACATTAAAAAAAACTCAAATATAAATTTAGAGTTTAAAATTTTGTTATGTGGATAACATTTATCTTCACTACAACAAACATTTATTGCCACTAGAATAATCGAATTGATCTTTTTTGCCATAAAAAATTTAAAATTAGGAAATATGATATAAAAGATTAAAAAAATGTCAAATATGATTTTGAATTTAAAATATTTTCGTGTGGATAACATTTATCTTTATTACTATATTAGAATAATATAGTTGATATTTGCAATAAAACTTGATTATTTGATAGAAAATATTTTTAAAAGCTCGAAGACTCGGACACCTCTCAACGCATTTCCGAGTTGCATTAAATGAATCAGGTATAACCATCTCATACTTATAGAGTTTTGATTCCAAGGCATTCTCCGACTCTCGAAACTTCTTTAAGTAAAATGGTATTTTCTCTAAGTTATACAGCCTTTACTTCTTATATTTCTCTGCTTATCCGTAAGTGACTCGAAAGCTGGTTCTTTGTTCCGAGTCCAGACATCACTCGGACTTATCGCAGATTGAATAGACTAGTATTTCGTCTTTTCTCACTCAGAATCTTTCTTCTTATTATAAGCTCTATTTTCGTTAGAGTCAATACCTCTAGTCTGTTCATACTTAGTCTATATCAAGTTATCACACTCGATATTCTTTATGGAACTTGATCTATTGCTTAGACTTAGTCGGATGGAATTCCGAGTATCATTGTTATTAGACTCGAAAATTCCACTTCTCTTCGACTCGGATAATTAGTTGTTTAATCATCATAATTATTTTATTATCCGTGTCTAACCTTGGACCAAAGTGTTTTATACTTTGAGAACCAAAATTGATTTACTTTTGCAGGTTATTCAATCGAGGATACACCTTTTACAAACCACAAAAGTAGCCTAGGCTTCGAACGTCAAATCACCAGCGAGACATTGCTATTCACCTTCCCTGCTCCAGTCCCAGAAGATTGTGTCGAGCTGTCTATTTCCAAATCTTTAAAACTGAAACGCCAAGCTTAACGGTGGTTTTGGGACTTCCAAGAGAGTTAAGCTGTTGTCCAACGTTCACATTACAAAGATACTTTCCGAGTGACTCGAAAGCTTCTATCAACGATCGCAGAAGACTCTCGGTCAGCGAGATGAAGATAACGGCTACTCTGCTCGGCTATCTATAAATAGAAGCCACTTCACAAGACTTGAAGATTGTCGAACCTATTGTTAATACACATACTTGAGCAAAGTCATTGTATTTACTTTCAATCTTCTATTTATAACTCCCACTCTGTAATTCATTACTTTACGAGTTGTAAGGTCTTGTACTTAGTTACAAACACTTTCTTACTTTCTCTGTAAAGTCCCTTGACTAAGTCTGTAAGGGTTTAACTCAGCTTAGTTGTCCCTACCTGTAAGGGTTATCTCAGCTAGGAAGTACTAGATCGGATAATGGAATTTCGAGTCTAGGAAAACTTGTATAGAGTTGTCTAAGGGAGCAACTCGGGGTTCGATCAGTTCACGGTATTTTGTGGACTCAAAATAGTGGATTTGACTTCCTGTCCGGATTGACACGGTCCGTGGTTTTCCGCCCCGGGAGGGTTTCCACGTAATCTCTAAGTGTTTACTTTACGAGTTCATTCTAGACACGAGACTATCTTAAAGCATTTGCCTTTCTTGCCATTTCTATCTATTCGGTCTTTACGAGTCTCTACTTTTCCGACTCTATTTTGACTCGGAACTAGATTCTCGCATTTTACTTGGCAAAAGAGTTTGAATTTCCACAAGATTACTTCCTCACCCTATTCACCCCCTCCTCTAGGGTGACTCGGACTCTCCCCGAGCAAACCTTCAATTGGTATGAGAGCCTAGCCTTTCGAAAGGATCTAACCATCCAAAGGTCTAAAGATCAAATGGCTCGGAACACCGGAGAGTTCGATGAAGGAAGATCTTCAAACAGGCCACCAAAATTCAAAGGATCAAACTTTGGGCACTTGGAAGAAGCTTATGGAATGTTTCCTCATGGACCATGATGAAGATGTATGGGAAATCATACGACAAGGAAACTACATTCCAATGAAGACAGATGAATTCAGAATCATTCCCAAGACAAAGGCTGAATTCACTCTAGGCGAAGCGGAGAAGTTCGAAAGAACTTCAAGGCATTGAACATTCCGATGTGCGCCATTAGCTCGAGAGGAATACAATCGGGTGTCTTCCTGCAACACAGCAAAAGAAGTGTGGGACACACTGGTCAACACTTATGAAGGCACAAGCCGGGTCGGACAAGCGAAGATTAGTCAATATCTTCATAAATATGAGCTATTTAAGATGGAGCCGAGAAGAGAACATTACTCGGATGTTCATTCGGTTCATCGAGATTAACAATAATCTCAAGTATCCGGGTAAGAAGATCACACACGAGGAAATGTACGGAAAGATACTCGGAATTCTACCCAAAAGAAGATGGGGTCCGAAGGTGACTGCCATAGAGGAAGCTCGGAACCTCTCACTCTTCAAGCCGGACGAGCTCATCGGAAAGCTTCTAACTCACGAAATCCATCTAGAAGAAGAGGATTCCGAGGGAAGTACCAAAAGAAACATAGCACCGAAAGCCTCGGAATCCAAAGAAGCAATTCCGAGCTCTTCTAACTCGGAAGACGATCCCATGGCACTCATTGCAAGAGGCTTGAAGAGAATGATGAAGCACAAAAGATGGGACAAAAGGCCAAAAGAAGAATTCTACAAGAAAGATAAGAGAGGCGAGAAAAGGTAAGTTTTCTTCTCCTTTAAAGTTATCTTTATCTAAGAATTACGGGTGTTTCGAGTGTGGCAGCAAAGACCACATAGTCAAAGACTGTCCGAAAAGGAAAAGGGACAGAAAGAAGAAGAAAGCCATGATGGCAACATGGAGTGATGAGGATTCATCGGAAGATGATGAGGACTCGGACGACTCAAAATGTCCGATGACAATTTCGACTCGGAAGCTGAAAAGGAGTCGGACTCGGACTCGAACAATGAGGAAACTAACCCTCAAGAGGTAATAGATTACTTCCTCAAATTCTCCAAAGTTGATTTAGCTAAATAAATTTTTACTTTGGAAGAAAAGTCCAATTCTTATTCTTCCCATTTCAAAGAACAACTTGAGTCAATTTCATCTAAGAGCAATTCTTTGAAAAACGAATTGGAAAAGCCGAGACTCACACTCGAGAGAACTCAAGACTAGTGCTCAAACTAATGAGGCCGAGTCCGAGTTACTCGAGAAAGAAAATGAGCAACTAAAACAGAAGCTCACTGAGTCTCAAGATCTGGTTTTAAAATTTACTCAAGGTCGGAAAAACCTTGACATGTTCTTAGGATCACAATGTGTCTCCTTTCGAAAAGAAGGTCTTGGTTTCAACGAGAGAAGAGGAATTAAATTCCTACTTAGAAGCTGTTTAAAAATGATTCCAGAGCTGTGAAGTTCGGGAAAGCCGAGCACGGTCCCATTCATAGAAATGAAAGAAGGACTCGATCTAGAAGCTGTTTACAAAAGAAACCATTCTCTCCTGTTTCAAAAGGAAAAGTTTTCAAAAAGAATGAGACACAAACTCGGTTCCTTGAGAGGAAGACTCGAGAATCGAGACAAAACCCAAAGTCATTCAAATCCGGGTTCCAAAACACCTTCTTCCTCGAAAAGGACCACGGTAAGGAATGTTACTTGGGTTCGTTAGAGGAAGTGAGAAGGGTTAGATTCTCTTTGTTTTGCAAGTCACTCGGAAGAGATCAAAAGGACACTGGTACCTTGACGGTGGATGTTCACGCCATATGTTAGGAGATGCGGGACTCGTTTTACGAGTTGAAAAGACATAAAGGAGGAAAAGTCACATTTGGAGATGATAGCAAAGGCAAGATAGTGGGGATTGGCAAGATTGGAAAAGGAAGCAATGCGGTCGAGTCCAGTCTATCTTGTCGAGGATTAAAATATAATCTACTCGGCATCTCTCAACTATGTGACAAAGGTCAAGAGGTAAGATTCACTCGGACCAATTGCACTATTTCGATGTCTCTACCAAAGAGATCAAGCTTTCGGATAAGAGATCGGGTAATACTTACATCATTCCTCTTTCGACCCAAGTCAGAATTTATCTTGCTTAAAAACATCTCTCCATGATGATTCATGGACTTAGCATCGTAGATTAGGCCATATTAGCACGCATACTATCAAGAAATTGGCATGTAATGGTCTAGTTAGGGGTTTACCTAAGCTGTGTTTTTGAAGCATGCACCGAGAGGAAACAAGTCGAGATCTTCATTCAAATCTCTGAAGACAGTTTCCACATCCAAAGTGCTTGAATTACTGCATATGGACTTATGTGGTGAAATCCCTGTGAAGAGTCTCGGAGGTAAATCTTACATACTTGTTATTATTGATGATTATTCACGATTTACCAGGTGTGTTTTCTAAGCACAAAAATGAAGCTTTCAAGGAGTTCGATAAGCTCTGCAGAAAAATTCAAGTTGAGTCTCGGACTCGGATCCGGAGGATTCGAGCCGACCATGGAAAGCAGTTCGATTACTCGGAATTCTCGAGTTACGTGACAACAATGGAATCTCTCACAACTTCTCAGCACCGAAACTCCTCAACGAGAATGGAGTAGTAGAGAGAAAGAACATAACCCTTGAAGAAATAGCAATGACGATGATGATTGAGCACAACTTGCCTTACTATTTACGGGCGGCGGCGATCAACATAGCCAACTACACTCTAAATAGATGCCTAATCGGACCCATTACGAAGAAAACACCTTATGAACTCTACAAAGGGAAGAAGACAAATATTTCCTATTTCGAGACCATTCGGATGTAAGTGCTTCGTTCACAACAATGGTAAGGATCATCCGACCAAGTTTGATGCTCGGTCGGACGAAGATATTTTTACGGGTTACTCCTCTCATAGCAAAGCTTATCGCATCTTCAATAAGCGAACTAACAAAGTGGAAGAAAGCATCCACGTAGTGTTTGATGAGATGAACGAGGAGAAGCCAAGTGAGTCTTCATACTCGAAGCGAAGCTCGGAAAAGATGATGACGAGCCGAGCCTACAAAGACTCGGACTCAACCTACTCGGAATGAAGTCACTCGAACGAGGAAACTTATAATGAGACAATTCAAGAGCTCGCTCGGAACGAACAAGTTAATGAAGAGGAACACTCGGAACAAGCTTCGAAGATCAAGCGGCTGAGCCCACAAACCTGGTGAATCAAAGAAGCTGGTAAAGCATTCAAATTTACTTCCGAGTCATCCCCAGAAAACATCATTTACGATATCAACGAGTGGGGTAAGAACTCGTTCCTCTCTACATAATCTATGCGCATTCACTGCATTCATTTCATTAATTGAACCCAAAAATACACTAGAGGCCCTTAATGAACCTGAATAGGTAGAGGCCATGCAAGAGGAACTCAATCAATTCGAGAGAAACCAAGTCCGGACTCGACCAACCGACCTTCGACCACCCGGTTATAGGAACCAAATGGGTTTTCAAGAACAAAGCTGGATGAGGGTGGAGTGGTAGTCGAAACAAGGCTAGACTTGTGGCTCAAGGTTACAATCGAGAAGAAGGAATTGATTGTGGGGAAACCTTTGCACCTGTAGCCGGAATCGAAGCGTTTAGAATACTTGTTGGCATTTGCATCCAGCATGCATATTAAATTATATCAAATGGATGTTAAGTGTGCATTTCTCGATGGTTTTATTGAAGAAGAAGTCTATGTCGAGCGAGCCTCCTGGTTTTCATAACTCGGAATTTCCAAATCATGTTTTCAAACTTCAAAAGGCTCTCGATGGTCATAAACAAGCACCTCGAGCTTGGTATGAAAGAGCTGAGTAGCTGGTTGGTTGAAAATGATTTTAAAAGAGGTCAGATCGGCAAGAC
Source organism: Talinum fruticosum (assembly GCA_021018815.1). Taxonomy (NCBI): domain Eukaryota; kingdom Viridiplantae; phylum Streptophyta; class Magnoliopsida; order Caryophyllales; family Talinaceae; genus Talinum; species Talinum fruticosum. The sequence goes on along the minus strand of JAITYX010000033.1, from coordinate 5,891,212 downwards.
TCTCTTCATAAAGACCAAGGGGAATGATTTCCTTATTGTTCAAATCTATGTTGATGATATTATTTTCGGTGCTACTAATGAATTTACGTGCGAGAATTTTCCGAGTTGATGAGTCAAGAATTCCGAATGAGTATGATGGGAGAACTCAATTTCTTCCTTGGGTTACAAATCAAACAAGACAAAGATGGAATCTTTGTTCATCAATCAAAGTACACCAAGGAACTGCTGAAGAAATAGAAACTTCAAGATGCAAAACACGCATCTACCCCTATGAGCGACGAGTATAAAGCTTGACTCGGATGAGAAAGGTAAAGCAATAGATCGAAACTCTATCGAGGTATGATGGGATCTTTGATATGTCTTACTTCCAGCGAGGCCGGATATAATGTTTAGTGTTTGCCTATGCGCAAGATTTCAAGCTAACCCAAAAGAATCACATCTCGTCTGCGGTGAAAAGAATATTCGAGATATCTTGCAGGTACTCGGAATTTAGGTCTATGGTATTCCGGAGACTCGGAGCCGACTCTTACTAGATACTCGAGATGCAGACTATGCGAGGATACAAAGTTGATCGAAATAGCACATCCGGAGCTTGCCAATTTACGGGTCAATCCCTAATATCTTGGCACTCAAAGAAGCGAACTCGGTAGCTCTATCAGCTGCTAAAGCTGAATATATTACAGTTGGAGCACTGTTGCGCTCGGATTCTATGGATTAAGCAACACTTGAAGGATCTTGGACTATTCCTCAACTCGGTTCCAATCAAGTGTGATAACCAAAGCGCAATCAGCATCACCAAGAATCCTGTCCGAGCACTCGAAAACAAAGCATATCGAGGTCGAGATATCACTTCGTACGCGATCACTCGGAAAAAGGTGATATTGAACTTGAGTTCATTCCTACTAACCTTCAATTGGCTGATATCTTTACTAAGCCTCTAGGTGAAGATCGGTTTTGTTTTATTCGGAATGAGCTTGGTATGTTAAATGCTTAATTATATGCTATCCATTGCATAATTACGTGTTATGTGTTTTCACTTTTAATAATAACCATTAGCTCGGTTGATTCGGTGATCTTGGGATGGTAGTTATTTCGTGTTTCGAGTCACTCGAAACCATTACGAGTCACACTCGGACGGAGAGAAACTTGGACTTCAAATTTTACGAAACTATCTCTAGAACAGTGGAGAGTTTCGGATCATATTTTCAAAATCTTTCTCTCTCTCTCTCGAGCGCTGTGATCGGATATTAGCCGTGGATTTCTAACCACTTGGAATCTTAACCGTTGAAGAGAATCGTCACACCGGTCTTTAATGACTGATGGACAAGCCGAGTTAGAACGGAGTTATACTTAACGGATAGTTGACGGGCTTCTATTCTTTTTAAATAGCGCCTATTCATCTTCGTCTCGGTACTCTCTCAAAGGAAACTTTTTGTGGAAGATTTCTACGTGAACAGTGATCCGTGAAGTTCTTCAAGTGTCAAAGAAGCCATCTCTCGTAAGTTTCATTTGCTCTCATCTTTTTCTTCTACATCTTTTTCGTTTCTTCTCTTCTACCTCTCTTTCTCTTTCCTACTCGAAAGTTTCATCTTTCCTTCCTTCTTTCAATATGCCTAAAAGAGGAAACCATCCCGACTTCCAGGTCTCCTCCTCTTCCAAAAACCTCGCACCAATAAGCCGGAAAGCTCAACCCCTCCAAACCCATTGTCACGCATGGCACCTTACGTCTGGACGATAAATTCTTTCCAACAACCAAATTTTGTTGGTTGTCCCACATTCAAATCACCGGAGCATACCACTTCCTGTGTTTCAGCGAGTTCATCTATCTCGAACTCGTTTCGAGTTCTATACTCACCTCACCCACTCCGAAAATGTTCTAACCTCCATGGTTCGGAACATAACCGTTCGCATCAACACCTCTCTCCTCCACCGCTTGTTCAAGGTTTCCTATCTTTTCTTGAACAGCAACCCCATTCCCTTCACTCGAAGTCGCCGACGACTTCTTTGAAAAAACGCCAAAGAGTTCCCCGAGTCCCGGAAAAACTTTTACGTGACTCGGTTAAAGTCGAAGCTCGCCTTACGTGCTTTCTGCTAATGAGAACCTTTTTCTCACAACATTCCAGCAAGGAGAACCCTAACTCCAAGCACCTCAAAGCTCTCTTTGACATTCTTGAGGGCTACGAAGTAGACCTCTTCCCCTCCATCGTTGAGTAGATGGCGCCGTGCCAGCTCAACTTCAATCCAAGAAGAACACCTCCCATCCTTTCGGTGCTCTTCGACCCTTGTTTTCAAACAATTCGATGTTCCTCTCCCCTAAGACCCAAACGGCGTATGCCGAGGCTGCCGTTGTTATCGGCAAGAAGGAGCTGCAGGGTACGGATACCGGAAGCCGACCACGGTGTGCGGGTTCACAACTCAGAGCTAAGGCCTCCTTCTCCACCTTAGACTCGAAATCAACCCCTCTTTCTCTCCCCTCTCCACCTGGTGGCGCTTCCACCTCGGGTGCCTCCAAAACTCTCTCTCGCTCTCTTGTCCCCCACTTTTATGGACAAGATCGGCTCCGTGTCCTCCGATTTAAGAGACATGCTCCGGTCTTTCAAATTTGTTCTCCAAAATCTGACCATCAACCAAAAGACTGGTCAATCCCAAATGCGAGAGCAGCGAGTCTCTTGTTCTTGAGATGAGGGAAATGGTGAAGGAGCAAAAGGACCTGGTCTCGCTCCTTAGAGAGAGAAGGTCCAAGACGGCTCGGGACCATGATGACTCGGACGCGTGCGAAGCGTCTTCGAGCCCGAGTCCGACCTCCTCGGATAGTGGGGATGAAGAAGAAGAAGCTGCAGATGCAAAAGCTACGGACGCCGAGGAACTCGCGGGTGAGGCGAGTCCTTCCGGGCAAGGGGAGGAACACCACGAAGAAGTAGTGGGCACTGCCGAGGGTCGGCCTGCTCCACGAGATCGGATAGTCTGTACTCGGCTCGGACAACGATCCAGGTGGGTCGAAGACCTCGCTACTCCAGCGAGGTCGGACGGAGCGGACCCCTCCAGGCTACCGAGGTTCCCGGGGAAGAACCCCCGATCCACTCACTCCGGGTCGGCCACTCGGAGCTGAGCCCCGACGATCATACCGGTTCTCCCTCCGCCGCGCTCAAGCACATCGTCAAGATCATATCGGCGCCGGCGAACCACCAATCCCTCCGCCTCCACTCGAAATCCCCTCTCCCTCGTAGGCGCCATGCACTCGTGTCACAATTCCACGATCTGCAGATTCTTCTTCTTCCGAGAGAAATTTTTCTTTGTTTCTTTTGTCCGGACATCTCATTTGTACTTGAATGCTCTTTTCTTCCCTTCTTTTTGTTGTTGTTTTTCTTTGAAAGGCAAGGGGGAGAAATACGATCGAAACCTTGTTGTCTTGTTTAGGCGGAGTTTTCCCTTTTAACCCTTGTAATTTACGTTAAGTTTAATGAATTAATGCTTTCTCTTACATGATTTACGTGTTTATAATTTTTACGAGTTTACATTATTTCATTGCTAAGCATTTTTACTTTATGCTCGACTATATATCTCTTGCTCCGATACACTAAGTATACTTTCCTCATGAGCAACTACTCGGAGTCGAGTTTTTTGACTAACAAAGTTTCTGTCTAAGTATGGAATACCTTTTATAAAAAGGGGAGATTGAAGACTTAGACACCTCTCAACGCATTTACGAGTTGCATTAAATGAATCGGGTATAACCATCTCATACTTATAGAGTTTTGATTCCAAGGCATTCTCGACTCTCGAAACTTCTTTAAGTAAAATGGTATCTTCTCTAAGTGATACAGACCTTTACTTCTTATATTTCTCTACTTATCCGTAAGTGACTCGAAAAGCTGGTTCCTTGTTCCGAGTCCAGCATCACTCGGACTTATCGCAGATTGAATAGACTAGTATTTCGTCTTTTCTCACTCGGAATGTTTCTTCGATTATAAGCTCTATTTTCGTTAGAGTCAATACCTCTAGTCTATTCATACGTAGTCTATATCAAGTTATCTCACTCGATATTCTTTATGGAACTTGATCTATTACTTAGACTTAGTCGGATGGAATTCCGAGTATCATTGTTATTAGACTCAGAAAATTCCACTTCTCTTCGACTCGAGATAATTAGTTGTTTAATCATCATAATTATTTTATTATCCGTGTCTAACCTTAGACCAAAGTATTTTATACTTTGAGAACCAAAATTGATTTACTTTTGCGGGTTATTCAATCGAGGATACACCTCTTTCAAACCACAAAAGTAACCGAGCTTGAACGTCAAATCCCAGCGAGACATGGCTTTTCACCTTCCCTGCTCCGAGTCCCAGAAGATTGTGTCGAGCTGCATCTGTTTCCAAATCTGGAAAGCTGAAACGCCAAGCTTAACGGTGGTTTCCACCTTATCTTTCAAGACACCGCCAATGGTTTTGGGACTTCCAAGAGAGTTAAACCGTTGTCCAACGTTCACATTACAATGGATACTTTCCGAGTGACTCGGAAAGCTTCTATCAATGGTCACGACATACTCTCGGTCGGCAAATGAAGATAACGGCTACTCTGCCTGGTTATCTATAAATAGAAGCCACTTCACAAGACTTGAAGATTGTCGAACCTATTGTTAATACACATACTTGAGCAAAGTCATTGTATTTACTTTCAATCTTCTACTTACAACTCCCACTTTGTAATTCATTACTTTACGAGTTGTAAGGTCTTGTACTTAGTTACAAACACTTTCTTACTTTCTCTGTAAGGTCCCTTGACTAAGCTGTAAGGGTTAACTTAGCTTAGCTGTCCCTAGCTGTAAGGGTTATCTCGGTTAGGAAGTACTAGATCGAGATAAGGGAATTTCCGAGTCTAGGAAAACTTGTATAGAGTTGTCTAAGGGAGCAACTCGGGTTCGATCGAGTTCACGGTATTTTATGGACTCAAAATAGTGGATTTGACTTCGTGTGCGGATTGACACGGTCCGTGGTTTTCTGCCCAGGAGGGTTTCCATGTAATCTCTAAGTGTTTACTTTCCGAGTTCATTCTAGACTCGGACTATCTTAAAGCATTTGCCTTTCTTGCCATTTCTATCTATTCGGTCTTTACGAGTCTCTACTTTTCGACTCTGTTTTGACTCGGAACTGGATTACGCATTTTACTTGGCAAAAGAGTTTGAATTTCCACAAGATTACTTCCTCACCCTATTCACCCCCTCTAGGGTGACTTAGACTCTTCCCGAGCAAACCTTCAAGCTCAAATCTAAATATGTAGCTCAAATTTTTATTTAGATAGCATTTATCTCCACTACAATAATTTAATTATTAACTTTGGTCATTGAAATAATACATTACCATTGTGATTACATTACATTTTTTATACAACCAAACATGGTAATGTAATTGTTGTCCCATTACATTCCATATCTAATTATATTATATAGTTGATTACATTACACCCCTATTGCATTATATCCAACCAAACGCCACATTAGTGAATATTACATGGTTATATAATACCTGAGTATGCTTGAAGGTTGAAATGTCACATTGCATGATGTGTATCTCATAACATCTCATTCTTACTTGATCTATATGCTCATACCTATATCCTTTGAGTTAGGCTAAGTTCATAATATTCGACTTGTGTCTCTTAGGAGTCCGGCATTTTTATGAAATTGTAATTTTATCAGTCACCAAAGCATTAGAATCCAAATTATGTACATAAAAATATTGAAAATTTTAAAAGAAAACCCACCTTTTAGAAAGGTTTGCCTTCTAAAATAGCTTGGAAGAGAGAAACTATTCACTAAGGTCTGTATTTGATTCTAAGAAAATTAGAAGGAAAAAAATATGGAAAATTAATTTCTTTCCCTTGTTTGAATTGAAGAAAAAGGAGAGAAAAAAAGTTTGATGGAAAAACTCATGGAAAATTTTATCAATTTACGGTGTGTTTGGTTGGGGGAAAATATTTTCCTTGGAAATTATTTTCCATGGGAAAATGATTTCTAAGGAAAATCATTTTCTACCCACATTTTCCTTTGTTTGGTAAAAAGGAAAATAATTTTCTAAAAATAATTTTCCTTTGTTTGGTAGGAAGGAATATAATTTATTTTCAAGGAAAATAAACTCTAACCCTAAACCCTAAATCCGATACCCTAACCCTAAACCTCATATCCTAATCCTAAACCCTAAACCCCTTACCCTAACCCTAAACCTTAAACCCTAAAACAAAATAAAAAATGTGATAAAGTTAACAAATTAACCGATGTAAATTCTCCAAAAACATAGCGAAATAGAAGGAAAGGAAGAAAGAGAAGACAATGCAACCGATGTAAGTTCACCAAAAACATGTATATTTTTTTCGATTAAGTTGTTGTCTCGTATAAACCCAAAAGAATAATACAATTTGAATATAGTTAAACATTATAACTGAACTAAAAAATAAAATCATCTTCTCTTTCATACCATACGTAAAACACCATCATAAGCATAAATCCATATGGTCCCACTAACAATTCAAGAACTTCAATTTAACTTAACAAGTATTCAAAAGGCTAGCACTAATTACTTAACATAATCTAACAACTTCCTCATAAGTCATATCCAAACCAAATAACACTGAAACCTTAAGACATAAACATAACAAACTAAAAAAGTCTAAAAGGAAAAATACAATACTATCGGGTTGTGTTGTTCTTCTTCATGAAGTTTTGTATCCAAATTTTGCAAAGTTTCTCATTTTTCACAAGAAAGCCTCTACCTTGAATTTCATTTTCAATCGGATAATCAAATGCGAAGCCAAAAACTCATCTTCAAAACCTTCGAGTCTTCATAACTTCTTCAAAGAGTACCTCAACATCGAGCTTGGACTTGGAGAATTTTTCAAGAGCCGTTGCAACTTGACCAAGCTGGGAAGAAATTACTTGTATATCCGGGTCAACCTCACGAGCTCTCTTTCGACTTTTTGTTGACCCCGATGGTACACCAATAGAAGAAACTGATGGATTGTCATTTGCTTTCACGGCTTCACTTTCATCATTACTCTTCTTTTCTAGATTAATCGCATTATCGCAAGACTCCACTTCAACATCATCAAATTATTTCGCAGCATTTCCTCTTGCTACATCCTTCCTAATGACGATTGTCATTTCATCGTACATCTCAATCTTTTTGTTCGAATACTTGTCATGAGCAGGATTTGCCTAATCAGAAAAAATAACATAAAAAGACATCACAACTTGTTCTTTGTAGCAATTACTCAAGTAACCAACCAAAATACACGTTCGACAACTTATATGGATATATGGATATATGCAGGCATGAACCCCCTGTGCAACTTATATGGATAAAAAAAATCGAACTTATTCTCTTCCACTTACTTGGATTTTGATACATGGCCTGGAAAGTGGGCATGTACTAGAGATATAAAGCACGTTCAGTTGGCATGCACTATGGTTTAAGAGACTAGCAAATAATGCAATAATAACATGCCACCCATAAAATTTCAATGTCCTTGCTGCTATCTGCGACAGTTACACCATCGTCCAATAAGTTTTTGCACCTCAAATTCCAAATGGGAGTTCACATCTTCCCGACATTTAGTATCCTATATGTTGGACATTGCAAATAAAGTTGACTACCCATGAAGCCACCAATTGGCTAGTATTTTGGAAAATTGCGAGTACAACAAATCACCCGTAAATAGAACATACACAAAGACAAAGTGACCAACTTCGGCATTTCTTTGTCACCCCAACATATTCTATACGACATAAATGCTCATCCATATCCAATAGAGAGCTAGCGATAGATAATTGTGTTTGCTTAACTTAGCTACTTTGGTACTCATTCACGTTAAGGTTAGTTTATTTGGCCGATTCCCTTCTTCACTTCATTAGCCAAAAATTTCGGTAACTCCTTTGACATTGCCTTTGGCCACTTGGAATTGAGTTTTTTCTCATCTTCTTTATTCTTCCCTTTGTCCATGCTGCATAAATCAGTTTATCAAAATTCAACACAAGGTAATGGTTGAAAATAACACTTGAAAAAGAAAATCCCACTTACAAGTACACATTATTATGAGAAACATTTCATCTTCGTTCTTGATAATTTTGCCACATTGCATTCGCTATAGCATCCCTTTTTATTTTCCAAACTTGGTTTTCTTCCCTCTCTTCTCCTTGTGAGAATCAAGATCTTTGTGTATAATTTGAAAATTCTCGATCAACTTCTCTCATAATATAGTTATTTGGATCAACACTCCTAAGAAAGTTGTGTAACACACAACATACAAGAACGACATCCACTTGAGTTTTAAAATCCCAAAATGGCTCTGCGTCTAGCACACGAAAGCGCTTTTTAAGACACCAAATGCCCTTTCTATACTAATCCTCAAGGAAGAATGGCGTAGGTTAAACAACTTCTTGGCATTTGTTAGAGGTGAGTGAAGGTTTGCTCGGAGAGAGTCCGAGTCACCCTAGAGGGGGTGAATAGGGTGATGGAAAATTCTTTGGGAGAACACACACTTTTTAACGAAAAGAGGCAAAGACGGATTCCGAGTCTAAGCACGGGGTCGGAAAATATTGGACTCGGAATGCAATGAATCGGAGTAAACAAGTACGGAAGGGCATGTCCGAGTCTAGAATGAACTCGGAAAGAGAACACAGAGATTTTATGTGGAAACCCTCCTGGGGCAGAAAACCACGGCCCGTGTCAATCCGGACACGAAGTCAAATCCACTATTTTGAGTCCACAAAATACCGTGAACCGACCGAACCCGAGTTGCTCCCTTGGACAACTCTATACAAGTTTTCCTAGACTCGAAGTTACCTTATCCGATCTAGTACTTCCTAGCTGAGATAACCCTTACAGCTAGGGACAACTAAGCTGAGTTAACCTTTACGACTTAGTCAAGGGACCTTACAAAGAATGTAAGAAGAGTTTGTAACTAAGTACAAGACCTTACAACTCGAAAGTAATGAATTACGAGTGGGCGTTGTAAGTTGAAGATTGAGAGTAAATACAATAACTTTGATCAAGTAAGTGTATAGACAATATGTTCGGCAACCTTCAAGTCTTGTGAAGTGGCTTCTATTTATAGATAACCAAGCGAGTAGCCGTTATCTTCATCTGCCGACCGAGAGTCCTCTGTGACCGTTGTGAAAAGCTTTCGAGTCACTCGGAAAGTATCCGTTGAAATACGGACGTTGGACAACGGTTTAACTCTCTTGGAAGTCCCAAAACCATCGGTTGTGTCTTGATAAATGTGGTGAGATCCACCGTTAAGCTTGGCGTTCCAGTTTTCCGGATATGGAAGCGGACGGCTTCGACACAATCTTCCGAGACTAAAGCGGGGAAGGTGAAAAGCCATATCTCGCTGGTGATTTGACGTTTTGAAGCCAGCTACTTTTGTAGTTTGAAAAGATATCCTCGATTGAATAACCTACAAAAGTAAAACACCTTCGGTTCTCAAAGTATAAAATACTTTGGTCCAAGGTTAGACATAGATAACAAAATAATTTTGAAAAATTACGCAATTGATTATCCGAGTCGAGAGGAAATGGAATTTTCGAGTCTAATAACCATGATACTCGGAATTCCATATGACTTAGTCTTAAGTAAGGAAACACGTTCTATAGCGATTATCGAGTGGGAAAGAACTTGATATAGACTAAGCATGAAAAGAACTACGAATGCTGACTATGCAAACAATAGAGTAAATAACCACAAGTCGGATTCCGAGTGAGAAACGGCGGAATACTGGTATATTCGAAATGCGATTAATCTGAGTGAGAGTGGACTCGGAATAAAGAACCGGTTTTACGAGTCGCTAACCGAAAGCGATAACGAGAGATGAGTGAGGGCCGAATCACTTAGAGAAGATACTATTTTACTCAAGTTTCTAAGATACGAGAGAATGCCTTGGAATCAAAACTCTATAAAAATGACATCGTTATACTCGATTCCTTTTGCATGACTCGGAAAGATATTGAGCGAGTGTCCGAGTCTTCAATCTCCCCTTTTTAATGAAAGGCATTCCATACTTAAACAGAAACTTTGTTAGAGAAAAATAGATTAATTCCGAGTAGTTTGTTCAAGAGTAAGGCGTATTGAATAGATCGGAGCAATATACAATATATCGAGCAATATAAAGTATGCTTTAACTCATTAACTCAAAAAATAAAGAACTCGAAATTAATAATGAAATGCATCAATTCATTAAAAAAGTTACAAGGGAATAAACTCCCCTAAACAAGACAACCGAGTTTCGACTACATTTTCTCCCCCTTGCCTTTCAGAAAAAAACAAGAGACAAAAAGAAGGGAGAAAAGTACAAGTAAAACACATAAGTTGTCCGGACAAAAGAAAATTTTGAAGCACAAATTCTGGAGACACCGAGGAATTGTGACTCGGTGCATGGCTCCAACTAGGAAGGAGGGGATTTCGAGTGGAGGCGGAGGTGCGCCGGCGCGATAAGATCTTGACGATGTGCTTGAGCGCGGCGAAGGAGAAGCCGGAATAGTTCGCGAGGGCTCGGCTACGAGTGGGCTGACCCGGAGAGAGTGGATCGAGGGTTCTTCCCTTGGGACCTCAGGGGCTGGAGGGGCTGCTCTGGGCGACTCGCTGGAGGAGCGAGATCTTCGACCCACTCGAGGCTGCTATGCGAGCTGAGTACTGACAATTTGAGCTTGGGGAGCGATCGCCACGGCCTCTTCTTCCCTTTGCCGGAAGGGCCTGCTTCGACCGCGGGTTCCTCGAGCATCCTCCGCTGCATCTGCAGCTTCTTCCTCTGCTTCCTCGACTTCCTCGCTGTCCGAGGAGGTCGGGCTCGGGCTCGAAGACGCCTCGGATGTGTCCGAGTCATCCGGGTCTGAGCCGCCTTGGACCGTCTTTCTCTCGAGGAGCTCGGCCGGCTCCTTCTGCTCCTTAACCAGCTCCCTCATCTCAAAAACGAGAGACTGCTTGCTCTCGGATTTGGGACTCGACCGGTCTTTTGGTTGATGGTCGGACCACGAAGAACAGACTTGAAACCCCGAGCATGTCTACGAATTCGGAAGACACAGAGGTGATCTTGTCCATGAAGACAGGGGACAAGAGGGCGAGAGAGAGTTTTGGAAGCACCGGAGGTGGAGGCACCACCAGGTGAAGAGGGAAGAGGAAGAGGGGTTGATTTCGAGTCCGAGGTGGAGAAGGAGGCCTCGGCTACGAGTTGTGAGCCCGGACACCGGGGTTAGTTTCTCGGTATCCGTACCCCTGCAGTTCCTTCTTGTCGACCACAATGGCCGCCTCGGACACCGCGTTAGGGTCGGAGGGAAGAGGAACTTGGAATTGTTTGAAAACAAGGGTGAGAAGAGCACCGAAAGGAAGGGAGGTGTTCTTCTTGGTTTGGAGTTGAGCTGGCACGGCGGCCATTTGCTCAATGATGGAGGGGAAGAGGTCGACTTCGTATCCCTCCGGGATATCGAAGAGGGCTTTGAGGTGCTTGGAGTTGGGGTTCTCCTTGCTAGAATGCTGTGAGAAGAAGGTTCTCATCGGCAGGAAACACTGAAGCTCGGCTTCGACTTCAACCGAGTCACGGAAAAGTTGTTTCGGACCCGGGGAATTCTTTAGCATACTTTTCAAAGAAGTCGTCGACGACTTCGAGTGAAAGGGATAGGGTTACTTGTTCAAGAAGAGAGAAGAAACTTTGAACAGATCGCGTGAAGAAGAGAGGTGTTGATACGAAAAGTAATGTTCGAACCCGAGAGGTTAGAACATTTTCGGAGTGGGTGAGATGAGTATAAAACTCGAAACGAGTTCGGGATAGATGAACTCAGCTGAAACACAAGAAAGGGTAGACTCCGGTGGTTTGGATATTGGATAACCGAGGAGAATTTGGTTGTTGGGAAGAATTTGTCGTCCAGCAGCAAGATCTTTGGGTGACAATGGGTTTAGAAGGGGTGGAGCTTTACGGCTTATTGGTGCGAGGCTTTTTAGAGGATGAAGAAACACTGAAAGTCGGGATGGTTTCCTCTTTTAGGCATTGTGAGAGATGAAAAGATGAAACTTTTCGAAAGAAAAGAGAGAAGGAGGTGTAGAAGAGAAGAAAACGAAAATGGTAGAAGAAAAATGAGAAGAGAGCAGTCGAAAAACTTACGAGAGAGAGAGAGAGAGAGAGCTTCTTCAACACTTGCGGACGATCAAGGGTCACTTGTTCACGTAGCAAACTTCCGCGAGAAGATTTTCATTTGAGAGGGAAGGAGTTTTAGAATATCGAGATGAAGAGGGATAGTCGATATATATAGAGAATACGCGCGCCCGTTCACTATCCGTTAAGTAACTCCGTTCGACTCAGCCCGTCCATCGATCATTAATGCCCGGTGTGACGGTTCTTCTTCAACGGTTGAGATATCAGCGGTTTAAAATCTGCGGTTATGATCCGATCGCGGCACTCGAGAAAGAGAGAGAAAAGATTTTGAAAAATATAATCCGAAACTCTCCATTGTTCTAGAGATAGCTTCGAGAGAATTTGATGTCCAAATTTCTCTTACGTCCGAGTTTGACTCGGAAAAGTTTACGAGTGACTCGAAACACGAAATAACTATCAGCCCGAGTATCACGTGATCAATCGAACTAATGGTTATTAACAATGAAAGCACATGGCACGAAATATTCAAGAATCATAACACAAAACTAAGCATTTAACATACCAAGCTCATTCAGAATAAAAGCAGAATTGATCTTCACCAAGAGGCTTAGTAAAGATATCAGCTAATTGAAGATTAGTAGGAATGAACTCAAGTGTAATATCACCCTTTTACGAGTGATCGCGTAAGAAGTGATACCGACTTCAATATGCTTTGTTTTTGAGTGCTTGGACAGGATTCTTAGTGATACCGATTACGCTTTGATTGTCACACTTGATTGGAGCCGAGTTGAGAGATAGTCCAAGATCCTTCAAGTGTTGTTTTATCCAGAGAATCCGAGCGCAACAAGCTCCGGCGGCAATATATTCAGCTTCTGCAGTTGATAGAGCTACTGAGTTTTGCTTCTTTGAGTGCCGGGATATTAGGGATTGACCCGAAATTGGCAAGCTCCGGATGTGCTCTTTCGATCAACTTTGTATCCTGCATAGTCTGCGTCCGAGTACCCGGTCGAGTCGGTTACGAGTCTCCGGAGTACCATAGTCCTAGATTCCGAGTGCCTGCAAGATATCCGAATACTCTCTTCACCGCGAGTGAGATGTGATTCTTTTGGATTAGCTTGAAATCGTACACATAAGCAAACATCGAACATTATATCCAGTGCGCTTGAAGTAAGATATAACAGGTGATCCAATCATACCTCGATAGAGTTTCGATCTCTTGCTTTACTGTCTCATCCGAGTCAAGCTTTATACTGCTTGCTCATAGGGGTCGATGCGTGCTTTGCATCTTGAAGTTTATATTTCTTCAGCGGTTCCTTGGTGTATTTCGATTGATGAACAAAGATTCCATCTTTGTCTTGTTTGATTTGTAGCCCAAGGAAGAAATTGAGTTCTCCCATCATACTCATTTGGAACTCTTGACTCATCAACTCGAGAAAATTCTCGGCACGGAAATTCATTAGTAGCACCGAAAATAATATCATCAACATATATTTGAACAATGAGAAAATCTTTCCCTTTGGTCTTTATGAATAGGGTCTTGTCGATCCGACCTCTTTTAAAATCATTTTGAACTAGGAAGCTGCTCGAGTCTTTCGTACCAAGCTCTAGGGGCTTGCTTAAGACCATAGAGAGCCTTTTGAAGTTTGAAAACATGATTTGGAAATTCCGAGTTTTCAAAACTAGGAGGTCTGCTCGACATAGACCTCTTCTTCAATAAAACCATTGAGAAAGGCACACTTAACATCCATTTGATATAATTTAATATGCATGCAGGATGCAAATGCCAACGAGTATTCTAATGGCTTCAATTCTAGCTACTGGTGCAAAGGTTTCCCCACAATCAATTCCTTCTTCTTGATTGTAACCTTGAGCTACAAGTCTAGCCTTGTTTCGACTACTATTCCACCCTCATCCAGTTTGTTTTTGAAAACCCATCTGGTTCCTATAAGCTGGGTGGTCGGAAGGTCGGTTGGTCGGAGTCCGAGACTTGGTTTCTTTCGAATTGATTCAGCTCTTCTTGCATGGCCTCTACCCATTCGGGTTCATTAAGGGCTTCTAGTGCATTTTTGGGTTCGAGTTAGTGAAATGAATGCGGTGAATGCACATAGATTATGAAGAGAGGAACGAGTTCTTACCCCACTTGTTGATATCGAAATTATGTTTTGTTGGGGATGACTGGAAGTAAATTTGAATGCTTTACCAGTTCTTTGATTCACCAGTGTCGTGGGCTGAATAGCTTGATCTTCGAAGCTTGTTACGAGTGATCGTCTTCATTGACTTGCTCGTTCGAGCAAGCTCTTGAGCTGTCTCATTCACGAGCCTCCTCGTTACGAGTAGTCTCCTTCGAGTCTATGTGGACTCATCTTCGTCATCATCCTTTACGAGCTTCGGTTACGAGTATGAAGATTGACTTGGTTTTTCCTGTTGAAGCTCATCAAACACTACACGGATACTTTCTTCCACTTTGTTAGTTCTCTTATTGAAGATACGGTAAGCTTTGCTATGAGAAGAGTAACCTAGAAAAATTCCTTCGTCGACCAGAGCATCAAACTTGGTCGGATGATCCTTACCATTGTTGTGGACAAAGCACTTACATCCGAAAGATCTAAAATAGGAAATGTTTGCCTTCCTCCCTTTGTAGAGCTCATAAGGTGTTTTCTTGAGAATGGGTCCGATGAGGCATCGATTGAGAGTGTAGTTGGTTGTGTTTATCGCCTCGCCTGGAAATAGTAAGGCAAGTTGTGTTCAATCATCATCGTCCTTGCTATTTCTTCAAGGGTTCTGTTCTTTCTCTCAACTACTCCATTCCGTTGAGGAGTTCAGGTGCTTGAGAAGTTGTGAGAAATTCCATTCTTGTCACAAAACTACGAGAATTCGAGTAATCGAACTCCCTTCCATGGTCGGTTCGAATCTTTTGAATCCGAGTCCGGGACTCCACTTGAATCTTTCTACAGAGCTTACTTGAATTCCTTGAAGGCTTCATTCTTATGCTTGAGAAAACACACCCAGGTAAATCTTGAAAAATCATCAATGATAACAAGTATGTAAGATTTACCTCAGAGACTCTTCACAGGAATTTCGCCACATAGGTCCATATGTAGTAATTCAAGAACGTTGAATGTGGAAAATGTCTTCGAGTTTTGAATGAAGATCCGACTTGTTTCCCTCCGGTGCATGCTTCACATACTTTATCCTTCTCAAACGCACGATTAGGTAATCCTCTAACCGGATGATGAGATGCAAGTTTTTGATAGTATGCATGCTAATATGACCTAATCTACGATGCCAAGTCCAAGAATCATCTTGAAGAGATGCTTTCAAACAGGATAGATTCGACTTGGGTCGAAAGAGGGATGATGTAGGTATTACCCGATCTCTTACCCGAAAGTTTTACCTCTTTGGTGATCTCATATGTGATGTAGCACTTGGATTGAGTGAATTTTACCTCTTGACCTTTGTCACATAGTTGGGAGATGCTAAGTAGGTTGTACTTTAGCCCTTTGACAAGGTAGATCGGGCTCACCAGATTGCTTCCATTTCCAATCTTCCCAATGCCCACTATCTTACCTTTGTCTGTCACCTCCAAAAGTCACCTTTCCCCCTTTATATGACTCCAGCTCGAGAAAAGAGTCCTTGGTCACCCGACATATGTCGAGAACATCCGCTGTCTAGGTACCAATGTCCTTTTGATCTTTTCGAGTGACCTGTAAAGCAGAGAGAATCTAACCCTTCTCACTTCCTCTAACGAACCCAGTAACATTTCTTACTCGTGGTCCTTTTCCGAGGAAGAAGGTGCTTCGGAACCCATATTTGAATGACTTTGGGTTTAGTCCGATTCCGAGTCTTCTTCTCGGAGAACTGAGTCCGTGTCTCTTTCCTTTTAAAAACCTTTCCTTTTGAAACAGGAGAAAATGGTTTCTTTTTGTAAATAGGTCCGGGTTTAGTCCTCCTTTCATTTCCGTGAATGGGACCATGCTCAGCCTTTTTGAACTTAACGGTTCGGAATCCTTTTGAACAATTCCGAGTAAGAATTAGATTCTTCCTCTTTATTGAAACCAAGACCTTCTTTTCTAAAAGAGACACATTGTGAACCTAAGAGTATATCAAGGTTCTTCGACCTTGAGTAAACTTTAAAACCAGATCTTGAGACTCAATGAGCTTACGTTTCGGTTGCTCATTTTCTTTTCGAGTAACTCGGACTCGGTCTCATTAGTTTGAGCACTTGTCTTGAGTTCTCCGAGTGTGAGTCTCGGTTTTCCAATTCGTGTTTTAAAGAAGTGCTCTCGAAGTGATTGACTCAAGTTGTTCCTTGAAATGAGCGAGAATCGGAATTGGACTTTTCTTCCAAAGTAAAGATGTATTTAGCTAAATCAACTTTGGAGAATTTGAGGAAGTAGTTTATTACCTCTTGAGGATCGGTTTCCTCATTATCCGAGTCCGAGTCCGACTCTCTTTCAGCTTCCGAGTCGAAATTGCCATCGGACACTTCGAGTCATCCGAGTCTTCGTCATCTTCGGATGAATCCTCATCACTCCATGTTGCCATCATGGCCTTTTTCTTCTTCCTGTCCCGTCTTCGTTTTGGACAGTCCTTGACTATGTGGTCTTTGCTGCCACATTCAAAACATCGAGAATTCTTAGACAAAGATAACTTTGAGGGTGAAGAAAACTTACCTTTTCTATCTCTCTTATCCTTTTTGTAGAATTCTTCTTTTGGTCTTTTGTCCCATCTTTTATGCTTCATCATTCTCTTGAAGCCTCTTGCAATGAGTGCCATGGGATCATCTTCCGAGTCGGAGGAGCTTGGACTTGCTTCTTTGGATTCCGAGGCATTAAGCGCGATGTTCCTTTTGGAAGTACCCTCAGCATCTTCTTCTTCCGAGATGTATCTCATGGGTCGAAGCTTTCCGATGAGCTCGTCGGCTTCAAGAGTGAGAGGTTCTAAGCCTCTTCTATGGCGAGTCACCTTAGGACCCCATCGTCTCTTGGGTAGGCTTCGAGAATTTTTCGACACATTTCTTCATGGGAGATCTTATTTCCCGGAGATTTGACATTGTTGGTGATCTCGGTGAAGCGTATGAACATCCGAGTAATGTTCTCTTCGGCTCCATTTTGAAAAGCTCATATTTGTGAAGATACTCGGCTGATCTTTGCTTGTCTCACCCGACTTGTACCTTCGTAGGTGTTGACCAGAGTGTCCCACACCTCTTTAGCGAGAATCACAGGCAGAGACTCGATTATATTCTTACGAGCTTATGGCGCACATGAGGATGTTCATGGCTTTGAAGTTCTTTACGAACTTCTCCGCCTGCTGGCGTGAACTCGGCCTTTGTCTTTGGAAGGATTACGAATTCATCTATCTTTGTTGGAATGTAGTTTCCTTGTTGTATGATTTCCCATACTTCTTCATCGTGATCCATAAGGAAACATTCCATAAGCTTCTTCCAGTGGCTGAAATTTGAACCTTTGAATTTTGGTGGCCTGTTGGAAGATCTACCTTCGTCGAACTCTCCGGTGTTACGAGCCATCCGATCTTTAAACCTTTGGACTGTTAGATCCTTTACGAAAGGCTAGGCTCGATACCAATTGAAGGTTTGCTCGGGGAGAGTCCGAGTCACCCTAGAGGGGGTGAATAGGGTGATGGAAAATTCTTTGGGAGAACACACACTTTTAACAGAAAAGAGGCAAAGACAGATTCCGAGTCTAAGCACGGGGTCGAGAAAATATTGGACTCGGAATGCAATGAATCGGAGTAAACAAGTACGGAAGGGCTGCATCCGAGTCTAGAATGAACTCGGAGAGAGAACACGAGAGATTTTACGTGGAAACCCTCCTGGGGCAGAAAACCACGGCCCGTGTCAATCCGGACACGAAGTCAAATCCACTATTTTGAGTCCACAAAATACCGTGAATCGATCGAACCCGAGTTGCTCCCTTGGACAACTCTATACAAGTTTTCCTAGACTCGAAGTTACCTTATCCGATCTAGTACTTCCTAGCTGAGATAACCCTTACATCTAGGGACAACTAAGCTGAGTTAACCTTTACAGACTTAGTCAAGGGACCTTACAAAAAATGTAAGAAGAGTTTATAACTAAGTACAAGACCTTACAACTCGAGAGTAATGAATTACGAGTGGGAGTTGTAAGTTGAAGATTGAGAGTAAATACAATAACTTTGATCAAGTAAGTGTATAGACAATATGTTCGGCAACCTTCAAGTCTTGTGAAGTGGCTTCTATTTATAGATAACCAAGCAGAGTAGCCGTTATCTTCATCTGCTGACCGAGAGTCCTCTCGTGACCGTTGTGGAAAGCTTTACGAGTCACTCGAAAGTATCCGTTGAAATATGGACGTTGGACAACGGTTTAACTCTCTTGGAAGTCCCGAAACCATCGGTTGTGTCTTGATAAATGTGGTGAGATCCACCGTTAAGCTTGGCGTTCCAGTTTTCCAGATATGGAAGCGGACGGCTTCCGACACAATCTTCCGAGACTAAAGCGAGGGAAGGTGAAAAGCCATATCTGGCTGGTGATTTGACGTTACGAGCCAGGCTACTTTTGTAGTTTGAAAAGATATCCTCGATTGAATAACCTACAAAATTAAAACACCTTCGGTTCTTAAAGTATAAAATACTTTGGTCCAAGGTTAGACACGAGATAACAAAATAATTTTGAAAAATTACGTAATTGATTATCCGAGTCGGAGAGGAAATGGAATTTTCGAGTCTAATAACCATGATACTCGGAATTCCATATGACTTAGTCTTAAGTAAGGAAACACGTTCTATAGCGATTATCGAGTGGGAAAGAACTTGATATAGACTAAGCATGAAAAGAACTACGAATGCCGACTATGCAAACAATAGAGTAAATAACCACAAGTCGGATTCCGAGTGAGAAACGGCGGAATACTGGTATATTCGAAATGCGATTAATCTGAGTGAGCGTGGACTCGGAATAAAGAACCAGTTTTACGAGTCGCTAACCGAAAGCGATAACGAGAGATGAGTGAGGGCCGAATCACTTAGAGAAGATACTATTTTACTCAAGTTTCTAAGATACGAGAGAATGCCTTGGAATCAAAACTCTATAAAAACGACATCGTTATACCCGATTCCTTTTGCATGACTCGGAAAGATATTGAGCGAGTGTCCGAGTCTTCGAGTGAGCTCTCATCAAACTCTTTCAGGTGATATCGAACTTTCCTATAAGGTGGTACAAAACCTTTCCGAAAAGCATAACCAGAATCTAGCGAGAAAATATTTCCCTACAAGAGATGAAAATTTTCATTACTATCTAGGTGGTATTACTTTAAGGGGAAAAAACAAGTTATCAAGTGATACCTTCAGGGCATGAAAGCCTCTTGAAAGTGCATTATTTAACACCCTAGAATCATGTGCTGATCCTTCCCATCCGGCTAGTACATATGTGAACTTGAGGTCATAGAAAGATATGGTAGTTAGCACATTTTGGGACAACCCACCTTTTCTATTCCTATACCTATCTTGATCTTTGACGGAGTACGGATGCACGCACATGAGTGCCGTCTAAAGCTCCTATACAATCCTCAAACCATGGATAAAACCTAGAGTTGTTTACAATTTTCAGAGGGGTAGAGGAGCTAGGAGGGTTAACAAACTCGGATACAATTTAAGCATAGCTTTAAGAACCTTGTGAAAATAGATATGAACGGTCCAAGTAGAACGGAAGAATCTTCCTCCTATTGTCCTAAATCTTACATTATGACCTAATAGGTGTAGAAATATCGCAACTTGTTCTCTAACACTCATATGTACAGTGTTAGCAAGAAATCCCCTCATTTCAAGAGTTTCACACAATGTAAAAAGTGCCATAGGACTCATTCGAATTTGGTCAATATAATGTCTATCCCCACATAACAATACACTATTTATATAAATTTCGCTCTCAAGATCTCTATTGACATGTGGTTGATGTAGGATTGGAAGAAATTCATCACTATTTGTTTTCTTATACTTTTTAAGAAAGGCTAATGTGCCTCCTACAAAAGGAATAGTAGCACTGGTGACCACAACTTCTTCTTCTTTTAATTCATCCGCCATCTAAAGAATATAATTAAAGTTAAATGAATCGGTTATACTGCACAAAAGAGAACAGAGGCAAACAAAGAGGAAGAGTATTGTCTACTTAAAAAGCTAATAAAGAATATAATTAAAGTTAAATAGAAGATTTCATTAACGAGCAAACAATGGAAAATACATCTTCTAGGTTAATTAGGTTTGTGCGGAATACCCTTGCTTAAATTTATTAAGGCTAGGTACAATGTCCGACATGCAGAATTCCAGGTTATGAGGTTGGCCTAATTTGAATTGCAGAAGTCTCGTATGTCCAACATAGGTGTGCTAGGCTAAAATGAAGACTCTAGATTGGCCTTAGAACGAAAAAATTTTCATAATGTAGTGACTGGTGTGGAGTCCTAGTTTTGAATGCACTAACATGCTGTCTATCTTAGTTGCGAGTTACATTTATGGGACTAGGCCTAACAAGTGGATGGTAACCATGTTTGAGAGTTGGGGCAATTTTAGTTAGGATGCCATCTTTAGCTTTCCTGAATTTATGATGGCCAAAGCAGTTGAAACCAATGGAAAGTCTAAACATGCATCTCCCTTTCTTCATGGTTTCTAAATCAAAATAAACCAAGTGCATGAATGCATTCCTTTCGTACTATTGTCTTTTAAACAATCATGTGCTTTCTTTGGACCACTTCAAATATTTTCTTCAGCTTCTTTTCTTTTTATTTTATCAAAGGAGGGGTGGGTTGAAATTTTGGGGCCACACACCAGTCCAATAGGCAAGTTAGATTAGAACTCTCAAATGAACCCATCTCAAATGCTACTTACACATCAACAACTAGTAATACTAATACCAACGCCATGAATTGCAGCCAAGGAATAACAAATTTTAACTATGTAGACCAGATTCAAACAAATAGTGATGATATAGGTCAAGCCAAAAGAAATAATAGCCATTTCGGTTGCATCATGTCATTTTTTTCTTGTAATAATTGTCGGAAAAATACAACTGATACTTGTTAGTCTACGTACATCAAGGTAGGGTTCTTATTCTAAGTTTACACCATGCTTGAAAATTTGCTGATTCTTTTTGAACCTTGTTTTTCTTTGTAGGCTGCACTTACAGGTGAATCACTTCCAGTGACAAAGAACCCAGGAAGTGCGGTTTACTTAGACTCAACATGTAAGCAAGGAGAGATTGGAAACTTTTGCATATGCTCAATTGCGGTTGGAATAGTCATTGAAATCATAGTCATGTACGGGGTGCAACGAAGGTCATACCGCATCTTGGAATAGACAACCTCCTAGTCCTACTCATTGGAGGGATTCCAGTCACGATGCCAACAGTTCTCTCCGTCACAATGACCATAGGGGCACACAAATTGGCTCAACAGGGAGCAATCACTAAGAAAATGACTGCGATGGAGGAAATGGCTGGCATGGATGTGCTTTGTAGTGACAAGATCGGCACACTAACTCTCAACAAGCTTACTTGTTGATAGAAGTTTGATTGAGGTTAATTCCATACTTTCATCGAAAATTAACATAAATTATGCCACAAAACTCTTTTTACATATGTATAGTTGGCCTAATTTACGTGTGTTTGCCAAAGATGTCGATAGGGACATGGTGGTACTGATATCAAATTTTTAATCCATTCGAATATGCAGAACACATACGGGGTTCTCGGTTCTCGAACCAATATCAAATTTTCAAATACGGACAAATTGAAAAATTCTATGAAAAATTCTAGCAATCAAAGAGAAGGTGAACGTTAACGAGAGGAAGAGGAAGTGAAGGAAGAAGAAGCAGGGTCGGGGATTCGAGAATGGCGAGAGTTCCGTCGATTGATCCGAGTTGCCACCAACAGACGAAGAAGAACCCTAACGAGAGGAAGAAGAAGAACCATAATAAATAAGCAAAAATTAACTCAATAAAACCATATATCGGAAACTAAAAACCACCAAAAAGCATCAATCAACAAAATTTCATGCATGGAATGGTGAAGAGGTTTGAAGCTGCGAGAGGAGAAAGAAAGCAAGACCACAAATCTAGTTTTCTGCCATTTTTGAACGAGTGAGCGAGCGAGAGGAGAGAGAAAGTGAGATGACCTCCATTGTTGAACGATTGCGCACGACAACGATGAGCGAAAGGATGCGAGAGGAGAGAGAAACAGTGATGAGCGAGAGTTAGGGTTCACGCGATAATCGAGCGAGAGGGAGAGGGTAAGGGAGAGGGTAAGGGAGGGGATAGGCTGAGCCGAGAGGGAGAACATTGGAAATTAATTTCCTCCCGAAAAGTTAAGAATTTATTTTCTAGTAAGTGGGGTAAAACATGTTACTTTAGAAAATTTTTTCCAAATTTTTATTTACCAAACACCAGAAAATGGAATGTTAATTTTCGAACAAAATATTTTCATTCCAAACAAACACACCCTTAGTCAATGATATTTTCCTTCCAAAATTGAGAGGAAAATGGAAGAAAAAATTCACAAAGAGAGAGAAATGGAGAAAGAGAGAGAATCCTATTAAGAAAGGTCATTAAGAATTTTCTCTCTCCTCTCAATTAATCAATTTTATTGAGTATGTTCTCTTTCCTCTCCATGACAATGTAGTGATGGATAAGAAGTTGGAAAATGATTATACTTTTTTCCCTCTATTTTTCCTTGAACCAAATGAAGGTTTGCTCGGGGAGAGTCCGAGTCACCCTAGAGGGGGTGAATAGGGTGATGAAAAATTCTTTGCGAAAGCACACACCTTTATGACGAGAGAAGAGTCAAAGACAGATTACGAGTCTAAGCAAGGGGTCCGAAAATATTGGACTCGAGAATGTAATGAATCGAGTAAACACGTTCAGCGAGGTCGTCCGAGTCTAGAATGAACTCGGAAATAGAACACGGAGAATTTACGTGGAAACCCTCCTGGGGCAGAAAACCACGGCCCGTGTCAATCCAGACACGAAGTCAAATCCACTATTTTGAGTCCACAAAATACCGTGAACTTGACAGAACCCGAGTTGCTCCCTTGGACAACTCTATACAAGTTTTCCTAGACTCGAAATTCCCTTATCCGATCTAGTACTTCCTAGCTGAGATAACCCTTACAGCTAGGGACAACTAAGCTGAGTTAACCTTTACAGCTTAGTCAAGGGACCTTACAAAGAATGTAAGAAGAGTTTGTAACTAAGTACAAGACCTTACAACTCGAAAGTAATGA
The DNA here is from genome assembly GCA_021018815.1 of Talinum fruticosum. Lineage (NCBI taxonomy): Eukaryota > Viridiplantae > Streptophyta > Magnoliopsida > Caryophyllales > Talinaceae > Talinum > Talinum fruticosum. Next base: position 5,867,811 of record JAITYX010000033.1, on the reverse strand, counting down.
ATTACGAGTAGGAGTTGTAAGTAGAAGATTGAAAGTAAATACAATGACTTTGTTCAAGTAAGTGTATTGACAATATGTTCGGCTATCTTCAAGTCTTGTGAAGTGGCTTCCATTTATAGATGACGAGGCGAGTAGCCGTTATCTTCATCTCGCTGACCGAGAGTCCTCTGTGACCGTTGTGAAAGGCTTTACGAGTCACTCGAAAGTATCCGTTGAAATATGGACGTTGGACAACGGTTTAACTCTCTTGGAAGTCCCAAAACCGTCGGTTGTGTCTTGATAAATGTGGTGAAACCCACCGTTAAGCTTAGCGTTCAGTTTTCCGGATATGGAAGCGAGACGGCTTCGACACAATCTTACGGGACTAAAGCGAGGGAAGGTGAAAAGCCATATCTGCTTGGTGATTTGACGTTACGAAGCCAGGCTACTTTTGTATTTTGAAAAGATATCCTCGATTGAATAACCTACAAAAGTAAAACACCTTCGGTTCTCAAAGTATAAAATACTTTGGTCCAAGGTTAGACACGAGATAATAATATAATCATGATAATTAACCAACAGATTATCCGAGTCGGAAAAGAAATGGATTTTTCGAGTCTAATATCCATGATACTCGAGTTCCATAAGACTTAGTCTTAAGCAAAGAATTAAGTTCTATTAACAAATATCGAGTGGGAAACACTTGATGTAGACTAAGCATGAAATGAACTACGAATGCCGACTCTGCAAACAATAGAGTAAATAACCACAAGTCGGATTCCGAGTGAGAGTGGACTCGGAATAAAGAACAAGTTTTACGAGTCACTAGCGAAAGCGATTAAAGAGATATGTGACGGCCAAATCGCATAGGAAAGATACTTTTTAACTCAAGTAAGTTTCTAAGACACGAGAGAATGCCTTGGAATCAAAACTCTATATGAATGACATCGTTATACTCGATTCCCTTTGCATGACTCGGAAAGATATAGAGCGATGTACGAGTCTTCAATCTCCCCTTTTTGATGAAAGGCATTCCATACTTAAACAGAAACTTTGTTAGAGGAAAAATAGATCGATTACGAGTAGTTTGAGTAAAAGTAAAGCATAATGAATGGATCGAGCAATGTACACTATATCAAAGCAAATTAAAGTATGCTTGAACTTATTAACTCGAGAAAAGAAAGAACTCGAAATTAATAATGAAATGCATCAATTCATTAAAAGAAATTACAAGGGCGGAAAGAACTCCCCTAAACAAGACAACCAGTTTCGACTACATCTTCTCCCCCTTGCCTTTCAGCAAAAACAAGAAACAAAAAGAAGGGAGAAAAGTACAAGTAATACACATAAGTTGTCCGGACAAAAGAAAAGTTTAAAACAGAAATTCGGAGACACCGAGGAATCGTGACTCGGTGCATGGCTCCAACTAGGAGGGAGGGGATTTCGAGTGGAGGCGGAGGTGCGCCGGCGCTGATAAGATCTTGACGATGTGCTTGAGCGCGGCGAAGGGAGAAGCCGGAACAATTCGTAGGGGCTCGGCTCCGAGTGGGCGACCCGGATAAAGTGGATCGAGGGTTCTTCCCTTGGGACCTCGAGGGCTGGAGGGGCTGCTCGGGCGACTCGGCTGGAGGAGCGAGATCTTCGACCCACTCGGGCTAGCTGTCCGAGCTGAGTACAGCAATTTGAGCTTGGGGAGCGAGGCTGTCCCTCGGCGGCTGCCAAGGCCTCTTCTTCCCTTGGCCCGTAAGGGGCTGCCTCGGCCGCAGGTTCCTCGGCGTCCTCCGCTGCATCTGCAGCTTCTTCCTCTGCTTCCTCGGCTTCCTCGCTCTCCGAGGAGGTCGGGCTCGGGCTCGAAGACGTCTCGGATGTGTCCGAGTCATCCGGGTCCTGAGCCGCCTTGGACCGTCTCTCTCGAGGAGCTCCGCCGGCTCCTTCGCTCCTTAACCAGCTCTCTCATCTCAAGAACAAGAGACTGCTGCTCTTGGATTTGGGACCGGCCGGTCTTTTGGTTGATGGTCGGACCACGAAGAACAGAACTTAAAACCTCCGAGCATGTCTCCGAAATCGGAAGACACCGAGGTGATCTTGTCCATGAAGACAGGGGACAAGAGGGTAGAGAGAGTTTTGGAAGCACTTGGAGGTGGAGGCACCACCAGGTGAAGAGGGAAGAGGGAGAGGGGTTGATTTACGAGTCCGAGGTGGAGAAGGAGGCCTCGGCTCCGAGTTGTGAACCCGGACACCGGGGTTAGTTTCCTGGTATCCATACCCCGGAGTTCCTTCTTGCCGACCACAATGGCCGCCTCGGACACCGCGTTAGGGTCGGAGGGAAGAGGAACTTGGAATTGTTTGAAGACAAGGGTGAGAAGAGCACCGAAAGGAAGGGAGGTGTTCTTCTTGGTTTGAAGTTGAGCTGGCACGGCGGCCATCCGCTCAATGATGGAGGGGAAGAGGTCGACTTCGTATCCCTCCGGGATATCGAAGAGGGCTTTGAGGTGCTTGGAGTTGGGGTTCTCCTTGCTAGAATGCTTGTGAGAAGAAGGTTCTCATCGGCGGAAACACAAAGCTCGGCTTCGACTTCAACTGAGTCACGAAAAGTTCTTTACGGACCCGGGGAATTCTTTAGCATACTTTTCAAAGAAGTCGTCGGCGACTTCGGTGAAGAGGATAGGGTTGCTTGTTCAAGAAGAGAGAAGAGACTTTGAACAGACGGTGAAGGAGAGAGGTGTTGATACTGAACGGTAATGTTACGGACCCGAGAGGTTAGAACATTTTCGAGTGGGTGAGATGAGTATAAAACTCGAAACGAGTTCGGGATAGATGAACTCGTTGAAACACAAGAAAGGGTAGACTCCTGTGGTTTGAATGTTAGACAACCAGGAGAATTTGGTTGTTGGGAAGAACTTGTCGTCCGAGCGCAAGATCTTTGGGTGACAATGGGTTTAGAAGGGGTTGAGCTTTACGGCTTGTTGGTGCGAGGCTTTTTGGAGGATGAAGAAACACTGAAAGTCGGGGTGGTTTCCTCTTTTAGGCATTGTGAGAGATGAAAAGATGAAACTTTTCGAAAGAGAAAGAGAAAGAGATGGAGGTGTAGAAGAGAAGAAAACGAAAATGGTAGAAGAAAAATGAGAAGAGAGCGATCGAAAACTTACGAGAGAGAGAGAGCTTCTTCAACACTTGCGGACGATCAAGGGTCACTTGTTCACGTAGAAAACTTCCGCGAGAGGGTTTTCGTTTGAGAGGGAAGGAGTTTTAGAGTACCGAGAGAAAGATGGATAGACGTTATATATAATGAGTACGTGCGCCCGTTCACTATCCGTTAAGTAACTCCGTTCAGTCTCACTCGTCCATCGATCATTAATGCCGGTGTGACAGTTCTTCTTCAACGGTTGAGATATCGGTGGTTTGAAATCTGCGGTTAAGATCCGATCGCAGCGCTCGAGAAAGAGAGTGAAAAAGAGTTTGAAAAAATAATCCGAAACTCTCCACTGTTCTAGAGATAGCTTCGAGAAAATTTGATGTCCAAATTTCTCTTACGTCCGAGTTTGACTCGGAAAAGTTTACGAGTGACTCGAAACACGAAATAACTATCAGCCCGAGTATCACGTGATCAAGCTGAACTAATGGTTATTAACAATGAAAGCACATAGCACAGAAATATTCAAGAATCATAACACAAAACTAAGCATTTAACATACCAAGCTCATTCGAATAAAACGGAATTGATCTTCACCAAGAGGCTTAGTAAAGATATCGGCTAATTGAAGATTAGTAGGAATGAACTCAAGTGTAATATCACCCTTTTACGAGTGATCGCGTAAGAAGTGATACCGACTTCGATATGCTTTGTTTTTGAGTCTTTGGACAGGATTCTTAGTGATGCGATTACGCTTTGATTGTCACACTTGATTGGGACCGAGTTGAGAGATAGTCCAAGATCCTTCAAGTGTTGTTTTATCCGAGAGAATCGAGCGCAACAAGCTCCAGCGGCAATATATTCAGCTTACTGCAGTTGATAGAGCTACTGAGTTTTGCTTCTTTGAGTGCCGGGATATTAGGGATTGACCCGAAGCTGGCAAGCTCCGGATGTGCTCTTTCGATCAACTTTGTATCCTGCGTAGTACTGCGTCCGAGTACCCGGTCGGACTCGGTTACGAGTCTCCGGAGTACCACAGTCCTAGACTACGAGTGCCTGCAAGATATCTGAATATTCTCTTCACCGCAGTGAGATGTGATTCTTTTGGATTAGCTTGAAATCGTGCGCATAAGCAAACACTGAACATTATGTACAGTGCGCTCGAGTAAGATATAGCGGTGATCCAATCATACCTCGATAGAGTTTCGATCTACTTGCTTTACTGTTTCATCCGAGTCGAGTTTTATCTTGCTTGCTCATAGGAGTAGATGCGTGCTTTGCATCTTGAAGTTTGTATTTTTTCAGCGGTTCCTTGGTGTACTTTGATTGATGGACAAAGATTCCATCTTTGTCTTGTTTGATTTGCAGCCCAAGGAAGAAGTTGAGTTCTCCCATCATACTCATTTGGAACTCTTGGCTCATCAACTCGAGAAAATTCTTGGCACAGAAATTCATTAGTAGCACCGAAAATAATATCATCAACATATATTTGAACAATGAGAAAATCTTTCCCTTTGGTCTTTATGAATAGGGTCTTGTCGATCGACCTCTTTTAAAATCATTTTGAACCGGGAAGGCTGCTCGAGTCTTTCGTACCAAGCTCTAGGGGCTTGCTTAAGACCATAGAGAGCCTTTTGAAGTTTGAAAACATGATTTGGAAATTCGAGTTTTCAAAACCGGGAGGTCTGCTCGACATAGACCTCTTCTTCGATAAAACCATTGAGAAAGGCACACTTAACATCCATTTGATATAATTTAATATGCATGCGGGATGCAAATGCCAACGAGTATTCTAATGGCTTCAATTCTAGCTACTTGGTGCAAAGGTTTCCCCACAATCAATTCCTTCCTCTTGATTGTAACCACGAGCTACAAGTCTAGCCTTGTTTCGACTACTACTCCACCCTCATCCAGTTTGTTTTTGAAAACCCATTTGGTTCCTATAGCTGGGTGGTCGGAAGGTCGGTTGGTCGAGTCCGAGACTTGGTTTCTCTCGAATTGATTCAGCTCTTCTTGCATGGCCTCTACCCATTCGGGTTCATTAAGGGCTTCTAGTGCATTTTTGGGTTCGAGTTAGTGAAATGAATGCGGTGAATGCACATAGATTATGAAGAGAAGAATGAGTTCTTACCCCACTTGTTGATATCGAAATAATGTTTTCTTGGGGATGATTGGAAGTAAATTTGAATGCTTTACCAGTTCTTTGATTCACCAGGTTTGTTGGTTGAATTGCTTGATCTTCGAAGCTTGCTCTAAGTGATCTTCTTCATTGACTTGCTCGTTACGAGCGACCTCTAGAGTTGTCTCATTACGAGCTTCCTCGTTACGAGTGGTCTCCTTCGAGTCTTTATAGACTCATCTTCGTCATCATCCTTTACGAGCTTCGGTTACGAGTATGAAGATTCACTTGGTTTTCCCTGTTCAAGCTCATCAAACACTACGTGGATACTTTCTTCCACTTTGTTAGTTCTCTTGTTGAATATACGATAAGCTTTGTTATGAGAAGAGTAACCTAGAAAAATTCCTTCGTCGGCCAGAGCATCAAACTTGGTCGAGATGATCCTTACCGATTGTTGTGGACAAAGCACTTACATCAGAAAGATCCGAAATAGGAAATATTTGGCTTCCTTCCTTTGTAGAGCTCATAAGGTGTTTTCTTGAGAATGGGTCCGATGAGGCATCGATTGAGAGTGTAGTTGGCTGTGTTTCTTGCCTCGCCCAGAAATAGTAAGGCAAGTTGTGTTCAATCATCATCGTCCTTGCTATTTCTTCAAGAGTTCTGTTCTTTCTCTCAACTACTCCATTCTGCTGAGGAGTTACAGGTGCTTGAGAAGTTATGAGAAATTCCGTTCTTGTCACAAAACTACGAGAATTCGAGTAATCGAACTCCCTTCCATGGTCGGTTCGAATCTTTTGAATCCGAGTCCGAGACTCAACTTGAATCTTTCTACGAGCTTACGGAACTCCTTAAAGGCCTCATTCTTATGCTTCAGAAAACACACCCGGGTAAATCTTGAAAAATCATCAATAATAACAAGTATGTAGGATTTACCTCAGAGACTCTTCACGGGGATTTCACCACATAAGTCCATGTGTAGTAATTCAAGCACATTGGATGTGGAAATTGTCTTGAGAGATTTGAATGAAGACCGACTTGTTTTCCTACGGTGCATGCTTCACATACTTTATCCTTCTCAAAAGCACGGTTAGGTAATCCTCTAACCGGACCAAGAGATGCAAGCTTTTTGATAGTATGCATGCTAATATGACCTAATCTACGATGCCAAGTCCAAGAATCATCTTGAAGAAATGCTTTTAAACATGATAAGTTCGACTTGGGTCGAGAGAGGGATGATGTAGGTATTACCGATCTCTTACACGAGAGCTTTACCTCTTTGGTGGTCTCATCTGTGATGTAGCACTTGGATTGAGTGAATTTTACCTCTTGACCTTTGTCACAAAGCTGGGAGATGCTAAGTAGGTTGTACTTTAGTCCTTTGACCAGGTAGATTGGGCTCACCAGATTGTTTCCATTACCAATCTTCCCAATGCCCACTATCTTGCCCTTCTTTGTCATCACCAAAGGTCACCTTTCCTCCTTTATATGACTCCAGCTCAGAAAAGAGTCCTTGGTCACTGACATATGTCGAGAACAACCGCTGTCCAGGTACCAGTGTCCTTTTGATCTTTTACGAGTGACCTGCAAAGCAGAGAGAATCTAACCCTTCTCACTTCCTCTAACGAACCCGAGTAACATTCCTTCTTGTGGTCCTTTTACGAGGAAGAAGGTGCTTCGGAACCCGAGACTTGAATAACTTTGGGTTTAGTCGATTCCGAGTCTTCCTCTCGAGAAGCCGAGTCTGTGTCTCTTTCCTTTTAAAAACCTTTCCTTTTAAAACAGGAGAAAAGGGTTTTCTTTTGTAAATAGGTGCAGGTTTAGTCCTCCTTTCATTTTCGTGAATGGGACCTTGCTCGGCCTTTTGAACTTAACGGTTACGGAATCCTTTTGAACAATTCCGAGTAAGAATTAGATTCTTCCTCCTTGTTGAAACCAAGACCTTCTTTTCGAAATGAGACACATTGTGATCCTAAGAGCATATCAAGGTTCTTACGTCCTTGAGAAAACTTTAAAACCGGATCTTGAGACTCAATGAGCTTACGTTTCGGTTGCTCATTTTCTTTCTGAGTAACTCGGACTCGGTCTCATTAGTTTGAGCACTTGTCTTGAGTTCTTTGAGTGTGAGTCTCGGTTTTCCAATTCGTTTTTAAAAGGTGCTCTCGAAGTGATTGACTCAAGTTGTTCCTTGAAATGAGAAGAATCGAATTGGACTTTTCTTCCAAAGTGAAGATGTACTTAGCTAAATCAACTTTGGAAAATTTGAGGAAGTAGTTTATTACCTCTTGAGGATCGGTTTCCTCGTTGTGCGAATCGAGTCCGAATCTCTTTCGGCTTACGAGTCGAAATTGCCATGAGACACTTCGAGTCATCCGAGTCTTCGTCGTCTTCGAGATGAGTCCTCGTCACTCCATGTTGCCATCATGGCCTTTTTCTTCTTCCTGTCCCTTCTTCGTTTTGGACGAGTCCTTGACTATGTGGTCTTTGCTTTGCCACATTCGAAACATCCAGAATTCTTGGACAAGGATAACTTTGAGGGTGAAGAAAACTTACCTTTTCTGTCTCTCTTGTCCTTTTTGTAGAATTCTTCTTTTGGCCTTTTATCCCATCTTTTGTGCTTCATCATTCTCTTGAAGCCTCTTGCAATGAGTGCCATGGGATCATCTTCGAGTCGGAGGAGCTTGGACTTGCTTCTTTGGATTACGAGGCTTTAAGCGCGATGTTCCTTTTGGAAGTACCCTCGGCATCTTCTTCTTCCGAGATGTATCTCATGGGTCGAAGCTTTCCGATGAGCTCGTCGGCTTCAAGAGTGAGAGGTTACGAGCCTCTTCTATGGCGGTTACCTTAGGACCCCATCGTTTCTTGGGTAGGCTTCGAGAATTTTCCGGCACATTTCTTCATGGGAGATTTTCTTTCCCAGAGATTTCAGATTGTTGGTGATCTCGGTGAAGCGTATGAACATCCGAGTAATGTTCTCTTACGGCTCCATTTTGAAAAGCTCATATTTGTGAAGATACTTGGCTGATCTTCGCTTGTCTCACTCGACTTGTACCTTCGTAGGTGTTGACCGAGTGTCCCACACCTCTTTAGCGAGTCACGAGCGGAGACTCGATTATATTCTTACGAGCTTATGGCGCACATGAGGATGTTCATGGCTTTGAAGTTCTTTCCGAACTTCTGCGCCTGTCGGCGTGAACTCGGCCTTTGTCTTTGGAAGGATTACGAATTCATCTGTCTTCGTTGGAATGTAGTTTCCTTGTTGTATGATTTCCCATACTTCTTCATCGTGATCCATAAGGAAACATTCCATAAGCTTCTTCCGAGTGACCGAAATTTGAACCTTTGAATTTTGGTAGCTCTGTTGGAAGATCTGCCTTCATCGAACTCTCCGGTGTTACGAGCCATCCGATCTTTAAACCTTTGGACTGTTAGATCCTTTTTGAAAGGCTAGGCTCGATACCAATTGAAGGTTTGCTCGGGGAGAGTCCGAGTCACCCTAGAGGGGGCGAATAGGGTGATGAAAAATTCTTTGCGAAAGCACACACCTTTATGACGAGAGAAGAGTCAAAGACGGATTCGAGTCTAAGCAAGGGGTCCGAAAATATTGGACTCGAGAATGTAATGAATCGGAGTAAACACGTTCGACGGGTGCATGCGAGTCTAGAATGAACTCGAAATAGAACACGAGAGAATTTACGTGGAAACCCTCCTGGGGCGGAAAACCACGGCCCGTGTCAATCCGGACACGAAGTCAAATCCACTATTTTGAGTCCACAAAATACCGTGAACTTGACGAGAACCCGAGTTGCTCCCTTGGACAACTCTATACAAGTTTTCCTAGACTCGAAATTCCCTTATCCGATCTAGTACTTCCTAGCTGAGATAACCCTTACAGCTAGGGACAACTAAGCTGAGTTAACCTTTACAGACTTAGTCAAGGGACCTTACAAAGAATGTAAGAAGAGTTTGTAACTAAGTACAAGACCTTACAACTCGAAAGTAATGAATTACGAGTAGGAGTTGTAAGTAGAAGATTGAAAGTAAATACAATGACTTTGTTCAAGTAAGTGTATTGACAATATGTTCGGCTATCTTCAAGTCTTGTGAAGTGGCTTCCATTTATAGATGACGAGGCGAGTAGCCGTTATCTTCATCTGCTGACCGAGAGTCCTCTGTGACCGTTGTGAAAGGCTTTACGAGTCACTCGGAAAGTATCCGTTGAAATATGGACGTTGGACAACGGTTTAACTCTCTTGGAAGTCCCAAAACCGTCGGTTGTGTCTTGATAAATGTGGTGAAACCCACCGTTAAGCTTGGCGTTCCAGTTTTCCGGATATGGAAGCGGACGGCTTCGACACAATCTTACGGGACTAAAGCGGGGAAGGTGAAAAGCCATATCTCGCTGGTGATTTGACGTTACGAAGCCGGCTACTTTTGTATTTTGAAAAGATATCCTCGATTGAATAACCTACAAAAGTAAAACACCTTCGGTTCTCAAAGTATAAAATACTTTGGTCCAAGGTTAGACACGAGATAATAATATAATCATGATAATTAACCAACAGATTATACGAGTCGGAAAAGAAATGGATTTTTCGAGTCTAATATCCATGATACTCGAGTTCCATAAGACTTAGTCTTAAGCAAAGAATCAAGTTCTATTAACAAATATCGAGTGGGAAACACTTGATGTAGACTAAGCATGAAATGAACTACGAATGCCGACTCTGCAAACAATAGAGTAAATAACCACAAGTCGGATTACGAGTGAGAGTGGACTCGGAATAAAGAACAAGTTTTACGAGTCGCTAAGCGAAAAGCGATTAAAGAGATATGTGACGGCCAAATCGCATAGGAAAGATACTTTTTAACTCAAGTAAGTTTCTAAGACACAGAGAATGCCTTGGAATCAAAACTCTATATGAATGACATCGTTATACCCGATTCCCTTTGCATGACTCGGAAAGATATAGAGCGATGTACCGAGTCTTCACCAAACACAAGAAAAAATTAATTTTCCCTTAACTTTTTTCCTCATTACTTTTTTCCATTTAAATTTTCTTTCCAACCTATTTTCTTCAAATCAAATACAGCCTAAGGGTCTATTTGATTTTAGGAAAATTAGGTGGAAAGAAAATTTGAAGGAAAAAATTATTAGGAAAAAATTAGAGAAAATTGATTTTTTTTTCTTTCATTTAGACTAATGAAATTGAGGAGGAAAAAAAACCATCAATTGAAACTTGTCTAAAATTATCCATTTTCCACCAAATTTTCCACATGATTTTTTCGGTTCCATTTTCCTTGAACCAAACACAAAAAAATTCTTACTTTCCTAAAAATTTTCTTTCCACCTAATTTTCCAAGAATCAAATAGACCCGAAATTTTATAATCCATCTCATACCCTTCTAAAACATTTTCTTTTGTTCATTTTTATTTTTTATGAATTCCATGTGCTTGTATCTCTACTCTACATCATTTTATCCTTCTTTGATCGGATGTGATAAACACAAGTAGTAAAAATAGCATTCACCACATTCTTCTTCATAGCCGACCCTTTTTGTTTCTATCAGTCGACCTTCCATTTAGTACCTAGTTTAACAAATCTTGCCCATCTGCAAATCTTCTTAAGTACCTTTTGGTTATATCCACATTGAAAAAATAAATAAGCATTAACCTCACTCATGTAAAAAGTAGAATACACAGCTGCTAAGACTCATTTGCATACTCCGGGACCCGGATCCCAGCGAGGGGGAGAAAGACGAGGATTTTCCCTCACTACGGATCCCACTTGGGAATGAAAACATCTTTAAAAGAACCGCCCTGCTATGGATTGATGCCAGCTTCTATGGTGAGAAAATGAAGTGGCTTGAGTTTCCACCTTCCTATGATTCAAACAAGGATAAGGTTTTCACAAAATAATTTAAAACTATATTTTTTCGAAAAAAGGCAAAAGCAATATAAAACTAATCGAAGAACCTGATATGGTGGGTCTGGGGTCTAGGTTATAAAGTGCAATTACAAATGACTCAGCCACTTCCTCCATCCTAAAGATAGAATCCTACTAATATATTCTATCTTCTGTTCATTCATTTAAAATGTTGGTCAATAAGCTTACATAAAATAAATTGACGAACTAAGAATAAAAACTTACATATCATTATAGACACAAGCATACACATGCAAGCACGTAAGTGAAAAAACCTTCAGAACCAATGGAATTGTTGATATATTATGTGTTTGCTTATAGGACTTAAATCGACTATCAAGTCAAGATCCTATGTAGTTCTAGTGGGAATTTTATAATATGTCCGTGAGTTTCACTATGGATGGTTAGGGATCTTTTTCCTTTCTATTGGTCATATTAAGAGACTTAGAGATGAATCATTCCTAGATCGCCTGAGAATAGGAAGGGTTACTCGGGATTTTAACTCTATTACTGAAGATGATAAGTGACTGAATGGGTGGATCAATCGAAATAGAGGCATGAGAGTAAGGATTAGACCGCTTAATATGTCTATTTCAACTAAAAAGTGATTCCTCAGGTTTAAGAGCCCACACCTGAACCTTCCCCTCGTCACAAAAGAGAGAAAGAGGAAGCGATAAAAAAAATGCGGTGTATTCCTCCCTGTGAATGTCGGCTTTATACGAGGTGGGTCACTTATTAAATTGATTTTTAAATTAGATTTTAAAAGATGTTTTAGATAAAAGAGTGATTGAAATTTTTATTAATTATTTTATTCTAATTTCATTTTAGAAGTCTCGGGTATATTTTTATTCAAACAGAAACATGAAAAGAGGGAAAAAAAGAAACTTCCGCAAAGCTACTAGACCAGGTAGTGGGGTCCGCTTGGGCCGGAAGGTAAGGCCGGGCAATAGTTGGGGGTCGGGGCCGGCCTATCGCGACTCGTTGTCTGTCGCCGACCATCTTGTTGGGACTGTCGAGACAATCTTGGCCAGATGGCTTCAAGTTGTAAGTTAATTTCCCTACTTTTATCAATTCTACAACAAAAAACCGAGAAATAATTGTAGATAAAAATGGTTCAAATCGAGGAGTCGCCGGTAAGTTTTAGGAATAAAAGACTAACAAAATAAAATGGCACTTTTCTAATTCCGAGCTTACTCGAAGGGACTACCAAAAGGGACAAAAACCAAGAAGTTTGAAAACTTTTTCGAAAAGGACTCCATTGGTCAAAAACCAACAATCCAGGTGATCAACGGCGATGGTATGAAACGAGGAGGGTCACTCCTCATGCTGCTCATCGACAAACGACCTCTACTAATTGAAAATGCGAGTCTAAATATGTTAATTAAAAATAGGAAACTAACATGTAAGATGTGAAAATTAAAGCAATCAAAGCATGCATAAAAGCGATAAATAAAAGCAATAAAAGAAAGTTATAAAAAAGCATAAAAAAGCGAGAAATAAAAAGTTACATTAGGTGGTGTGGAAAATAAAGCGATTACAACTTCAAACTATTATATGGAAAGCAATAAATATGAAAATTAAATAAAACTTTAAATTATAAACTCGAAATGGTTGAACGACATCCTCGAGGTTGACCCACCTACCAAGCTTGAATCGGGATCGGATTTCAGCGAGGGTAATAACAGGAAAAGTGGTAAAAAGAGACGGAAAAGAGGGCTTTTCAATAGGTTTAGAAAACAATTTTGAGAGAGAGAATGAAAACACAGAGAATAGAATGGGAGAGAATTTCAGCATAAATGAGGTACGTTTTCGGTTGAATTGGTGTGTGAAATGGGGGTGGGGGCGAGGCCCTCTATTTATAGAAAATTTTAGGGTTTAGAAAACCCTAGAATTAGCCTCCACCATCGACTAAATGATGAACTAGGCCCAAAATTATTGGAATTGGATAAAAAAAAATCATGAACTGAACCAATCAAAATGACACCTTTCAAAAGGAACCATAGGTGGGCGCTAGATCTAAAATGACGATGTTTAGTTGTTTGGAAAAGTGTGCCAGAATCGGTCACCGAAAGAAAGCAAAATGTTGGGCTTTTGCAGATATGTGGCTAGGCACTAGTTTAAGACTAGGCTTGGGAGCGTAAACTTCTATGGACCATCCAAAAATAGATTAAATGGACTAGATTTGGGCCACGGAAAAGAAAACTAGGCTCTTTTGTGGTGTTAGTTGGCTTTTTATGGGCTAAACGGCTCCCTCCACTCTGCTTTAGTTCAATCTCAACTTGAGCTTACACACAAGACTGGGTTTTCATCACCAGCCTAACAAAAATAAACAAAGTAATTAAAAAGATAAGGATGACACGTTTTAGTCTGTCTACATTTTGCACCCACTTTGACCAGAGACTAAAAGGCGAGGGTCAAAGTAAATACTAAAGGTTACTTATTTGCTTAATTGACGTTGCCTAGGATGTTAATTGAATTAAGGGGTCTAGAATTGGTTGTCTCCTAACTTGAACTTCGAATAGGGAATTGGACTTGTCTCGCGAGATGAATTCCGAAATCCGACTAAGAATATCTTGAAATTGGCTTGATCAAAGTCTTGAAGCTCGGTGAGTACTGCTTGAAGATTGATCATTTCTTAAGTTGAAGCTAAGCTAGGCATTTTTCCATACCAACATTTTGTTAGTAAATAATTGAATGTACGAACGTTCGATATTGTACTGGATTATTCGATCAAAAACAAATCGAAAAACAAACTAATGAAGACAAAATGACGGGCCCTATAATACCATATGTTCATTGGTTGTGCGAGACAGTTGTAGACACCTAAAACATGTCGTCTCTTATCTCTTTTCTTTACGTATTTTATATTATAGGCCCAATGATGAAATCTTAAGTCCTGCATGACGATTTGGATCACGAGACGGTATTTCATTGGTGCGACGAAAGCTAGTAAACCACAAAGAACCCCTTAGCACCAAATAAATAGCCTTTTGCCTTGGGTCGGTCCAAAAATCCCCTTTCTTTCGGACAGTCCAATCCCGAGTCAAACTCAGTAGAGCCAACGAAAATCTTGTGCCACGTAGGGGAGATTCAAGGCTTAAACCACCGCGTTTTACTTTTGTCGAACCTAGACACGATGCTCGAAGACATAAAAATGATGTTAGGCACCACGTTTCATGATCACTAGCATCAAAACGCCGCGTTTAGGTCCAAGATAGTCCGTCTTAGACACAAAGCTTTTTCCCTTAAAACAACATTATGACCGGTGTCCCTCAAAACAACATTAGCTCCCGAGAAAGACATCGTATGGCCGGCGCCCCCAACCCGGGATCCGATTCTATCCGGTTTTATCCCTTCATTTTCTAGACTGATTTTTAGTTGATTCCGGTTCACTTTGGACGGCTGATTGAGTGGGAACCCTCGGTCATTTTGTGACCTAGCCTCTCTCTATAAATAGAGAGCTTAGGCTCTTATTTCCACAACGTCTTATTCCTTAATGTTATGCTTGCTGAAACTTGACTAAGAGCGACTTAATACGCCTTTTTTTATTCCGATCTCTTGGTTTCTTTTCAGCCTGTTCCTAATCTACTCTCCATTCCAACTACATCCGAACCCGAAAACTCCATCACTCATCTTGCTACCTATCCATCTCCAAAAAACTCACAAAAGCCTTATCAAATCATCACCGTCGCATAAACAAATCCAGATCCGAGATTTAGATTAGCAGGTGGGACAACTTGAGGGCACCAATTCAACCTTCATAATAGTTATTTATTTATTTAATGTTTCTACAGACTTTCCATATTGTGGAGAAAGAATTGTATTGTGTTCAATTCCTCCCCGCCCGATGTAAACTTTTAATTTCTCACTTTCTTTCCTTTCCGCTTTCCTTTTCTTTTCATTATTGCTTTCTCTATCGTTTTTCATATATGTCTTTACCACTTTCATTATTATGCTTTGGTTTCCATATCGCATGTTGTTTTCTTGTGTTCAATATATTATTTAGATTCACTACTCAAACTATTAATGGTCGTCATTTGATGGGCGACCCTACATTTCCTACCCTCGCCCCCAAATCCGATTCTCGGTTTTAAATCAATATAGTCACTTTTTAGCCTCTTTCAATTTAGTTTTCTCATACTAAGGTTGGAAGAGCATTTCTTTATTTTTGTTTTGTTAGTTTTGGCCACTCAATCTGATTTAATTCACTTTAACTTGATTTAATAAAATTCGGAAATCTAAATAATACATTTATCCCCACTTTCTAGATTTCATCTTCAAAACCCTAAAATCATTTTCATCTTCAACAATCAAAAAAGAAAAATTTAAAACCTGCCAAATTCGTGGGGAAGCCCCCTCCCCTATCCCCCCACCCCCTACAAGGAACGGAGGACCGTGGTTCCTACAATGGTGACTCTGCTAGGGATAAATAACTTATTTAAGAGGACGAAAATTGAAAATTTGAGCTGTGAGTTTTAATAATATATTTGCATTTTAACCAACCTTGACCATAGTTTATTTTTGCCGGTCAACCATTAGGCTTTGCCCTTAAAAAACATTTTTGGGAAGAGGCTCCCACTACGTCCCGAGGCGAGCCCAATTAGGCTTGATTGCCAACGGAGGCGGCACCTCTTCCCTCATAGCACGCCCTCTTGGCTTACCAAGAGGCACCGAGGATTCAATGCATTTTTCCTGCCGTGCACCCCATGGAGGACTAAATCCTCAAACTATTAGACACCATGTATTCTACCTAGTTTTAACGCTCTTTTTTTTGCCATAGGCCCTTGCTCCTTAGGGGTACCTTGCCTCTTCATTTGCATGCCTGGATGAGTGTGGTTAATTTCAGATTTAATCTTCTACTTATAAGCCATTAAGGATAGGTGAGGAGTGTTGATTAGCCCTTGCATGGTTGTAAATAAAGTACAATAATAAAAATTCTCTAGAGTGGGTCCATTATGTGCATTTTTAGCCAAAAGTCAAAATTATCTTTCCCTTTTACATCGTCCATTGTTTTCATTTTTGAGTCATTCTAGAATCCTTTCTTTAGTCGGTCTAGGTCATTATTGCCAGTCGATCTAGAAGAGTTCTACCAAGAACTGCTCTATCTCTTTAGGCGGTTAATCTTTAGACTTTCTTTTTCCGCATTTCCAGTTTACATTTTCATCTTTCATTTAGCAAAAATAAAAATCATCTCAAATTAGGTAAGTCCATTTTGCATTTTCAACTTTCATTTAGCCAAGATAAAAATTATCTCAAATTAGGTAAGTCCATTCTGCATTTTCATTTTGTATTTAGCCAAAATAAAAATCATCTCGGATTAGGTGAATTCTTGCATATTAGCCAAAACAAATCCATCTTCAATTATGATCAATAATGTGTGCATTCCAATTAGGCATTAGCCAAATCATAAAAATATCCCAAATTAAATCGTAAGCATTGCATGCATTTCATTTGTTTTTCATTCCTTACGTGCATCCAAATAAAGAACATTCCTAGTCTCTTCGGGTCTCGTGCTCAAACCCTTTTCTTCCAAAAGTGATATTCCTTCACCTGGTCCTAAGTATCATCGCTTGGGTTCCGGAATAGGGAAGTCTACTGAAGGTTTGCTCTTGGAGAGTCTAAATCACCCTAGAGGGGGTGAATAGGGTGATGAGGAAATTTGAGGGAACTTAGTAACTTTTTGCTTAGAAAAGAATAAACAAGCGAGTTTGAGTCTAGATTGGACTCGAAACGAAAACACTCAGGAATACATGGAAACCCTCCTAGGGCGGAAAACTACGAGACAGTGCTAATCCAAGCACCAAGTCAAATCCACTATTTTGAATCCTTAAAATACAACGAACCGACTCTAGCAGAATTGCTCCCTTAGACAATTCCTTACAAGGTTTTCCTAGACTTAGAAATTCCCTTAGTTGATCTAGTACTTCCTAACTAAGATAACCTTTACGAGTTATGGACAAATGAGTTGAGTTAACCCTTACAGCTCAGTCAAGGGACCTTACTCAGAAAATAAGAGAAGTATGTAACTGATTACAAGACTTTACAACTCGGAAAATATTAATTACAAGCTTGGAGTTGTAAGTGGAAGATTGAATATGAAAACAATGATTTTTGCTCAAGTAATGTTCAGCAATAAATCCAACAATCCTCAAGTCTTGTGAAGTGGCTTCTATATATAGATGACCAAGCAGAGTGACTGTTGAGTATTGATTCTAAATAGAAGTCCTTATTGACCACTCGTAAAGGCTCTTTTGAGTCACTCGGAAAAGATCTGTTGGGATGTGAACGTTGTGCAATGGCTCTTTGCTCCTAAAGGTACTCCAGTCAACTGGTGATGTCCGAAAAGCAGGATGGAAACCACCGTTGAGCCTAGCGTTGGAATTTTCCAGTCTTGGAAACAGACAATCCCGACACGGTGTCCGAGCCCTGTTCAAAAGTAGATAAAGCTTGTGTTCTAGTTATTGACAGACTAGAAGCCGGCTACTTTTGTATTTCAAAAATGAGATAACCTCGTTTGAATAACCGACAAAAGTAAACCACTTTGGTTCTCAAAGTATAAAATACTTTTGTCCAAAATTAGGAATAGATAATAATTTAATTAAGATAATTAAGTGCATAATTATCTTAGGCATAGAAGAGTGGAATTTTCTAAATCTAGTATTCAATATACTCAAATTCCATCGAGTCAATCCTAAGAATGATCAAGTTAAAAAGAATAGAATCATCAAAGTATAACGACTTGATCCGGACAAATAATTGTCAAACAAACAAACCGACATAAAAGAAGGAATTAACATTGTAATTCACTTTGCGTTGAAAGATCCAAGTCGGAACTCGAATAAAAAAGTTAGAGAAATTATTTGAATATGCACTACATCCGAGTGAGGTATGAGTGAGTAAGAAACATCACTGTAGAAGATATACGATAATGTGATTTCGAATCAGCCAGAAACATATGAAAACTTATACGAGAGTTTCTATAACACTAAGAATGTCTTGAAATCAAAACTTAGATGAGATAAGATTTATACCGAATCTTCATGTAGTACTCGGAATGACGTAGAGTTAGAATTTGAGTCTTCATCAACTTCAATTGAGTATCCTCGGAATCCAAGCTCTAAAAGGTTAGAATGCTTCAACATGGAGTCCGACACATCTTCTCCCTAATCTGCACCACGTTACGCCTCGCGGTCTAGACTAATGCGAAATCTTGCGGTGCACATCACACTCGGTCCAGCTTTATTATTCGTCGTAGGATAGTACCTAAAAAGAATTTTCCTCCAATGGATGGAACACCAGAATAATCTCTTATCCTTGCTTTGCTCAACGAAAACTTAGCCAAAATGGAAGCCAAGATTGGGGCCCAGGATAAGAAAATAGTCCATAGCAAGTGATCTTAAGGCTATCTTAAAAGCTATTGAGGATAGTAAGAGAGCCAAGGAAGAAGAACGATTATGAATGGGAGGAGGTCCTCCACCTCCACCTAGTCCATCTCCTCCATGCTGTCCCAAGCATGAATCCAAGACTTAGCTCTGATCCACGCATTGATAAAATAAAACAAATATTAAGGGAGACATCCATGTTCGAGTAACCATTACTTTGATCGTAAGGGATTCACTTCGAGTCCCTAAAGGAAAACTCCCCCTAAGTTCACCACGCTTGATATCAAGTTTTAAGGTTCCGAGAATCCCCGTAACCATGTTCACAACTTATTAGGAACAATGACTCGTTAAGAGCATACCGGAAGACATTTACCACATCATCTTCCTATGGACTTTCGGTACTAATGTAATGAAGTGGTATAACGCGGTCCACCCACGCAACGTCACCAATTTGACTGATCCGTGTAAGGAGTTCCTACACCAATACTCCTATAACATTGATCTACCTATCACACTTAGAGATTTGGAGTTGATCAAGCAAGGTAAGAAACAAACCTTCGCAGACTTTCACCGGATGGAGGGCAAAGGCTGCCCACATGCTAGATCGATCTTCTAAGAAAGACCAAATTAGGATCATCATGAAGAATCTTCAGCCTACCTATAATCAGCACCTCAAATTCCTACCTATGATGAGTTTCTTAACCCTTAGGGATGCCGACATGCTGATAGAAGAAAAGTTGTCCACCACGACCACAAAAGTCGTGATCTGGGTATAGAGGTAATCGGTCTAAAGATAAGAAAACTTATAATCAAGGGAATACTAGCAGGGGTGCATATGTCAATGCCCTTAATGGGTATAATGACTACACTCTTGTAGACACCTAAAATGTCTCGTCCCTTATCTCTTTTAATTATGTATTTTATATTGTTGGTCCGATGATGAGATCCCTAGTCTTAGTTATGGATTTGGATCGAGTTTATGTCCGATTGGTGCGATAGAAGCTAGTAAACCATAAAGAACGATTAGCACCAAATAAATAGCATCTTGCCTTCAGTGGGTCCAAAAATCCCTTTTCTTTCGAGACGGTGCAAGCCCGAGCCAAGCCTCTAAAGTCAGCACCAGTCCAGCGCCGCATATAGGGAAATTCCAGTGGTCGAATTCGTGTTTCATTTTTCTCCAACTAGACACGGAGATGAAGACCTCAAGACGACATTAAGCACTACATTTCATAATCACAAGCATCAAAATGTTGTGTTTTTCTCCAAGATAGTCACAGATTAGGAGCTTAAAATCCCCAAGACGACGTCGTGTGGCTAGCGCCCCTACCCGAGAATAGTTCGCGTTGTAACGTCGCGTTTTGATATGAAGACTCACTTTGCAAGCACGAAGCGCACGAAACCTTAGGGTTTTATCCTATTTTATCCGGTTTAATCTTATGTTTTTGGCCCGGTTTTGTCAATCGCTTACGAACGGGTGGCCAAGAGTTAGCCCTAGGTCATTTCGACCTAGCTCTCTCCCTATAAATAGAGAGCTCTAGCTCTCATTTCAACACGACTTTTCCTACCTGTTATGCCGCGAGAAACCTAACCATAAACAGTCTCCCCTTAAACGCTACTTTGTTGAAAAGTAACCTTAAAAGCCTCTTTCCTAAACACTGCGCCATTAAATCCTTAGAGCGAATGAATATTCAATTATTCTGATCTCTTTATATTCATTCAACTGGTCTTTCTTATTCCCTACAAACTTACCCTCACAAAACTCATAAATAGCCTTCTTAAATCACCACCATCGCAGCAACCGATCTAGATTTGTGATCTAGACTAGCAGGTGGGATAACCTTAGGGCACCAATTCAGCCTTCGAAATGGTCATCTATTTTAATTTATGCTTTTATCTCTTTACGTATTGTAGAGAAGAAATTGTATCGCTTTTAATTCCTCCAAGCCCGATGTAATCCTTTTAATTTCCGCTTTTCTCTTTTCTTCATTTTGCTTTTATTTTCTTTATCGCGTTTCCTTTCTCGTCTTTACCACTTTCATTATTATGTTTTGTTTGTTTTAAATTCTATTTAGCATGTTGGTTGCTTGTGTTTAGTATGTTATTCGATTCACTACTCAAACTAGTAATGACCATTGTTCGACGGGCGAGACGGAAGGGGTTATCCCTACATTTCGTACCCTTGCCCTCGAATCCAATTCTTAATTCTAGACCGATGGAGTGCCTTTCTAACCTCTTGTATCTGTCCTAGTTTTCTCATATTAAGATTGAAAGAGCATTTATTTTGTTGTTGTCGGTTTTTCTTTCCTAAAACCGATGGGCGACTCTTACTTTTGATTTCTTTCTATTCAAATTGCTTCTCGACTTTTTTTTTTTCGATTGTAGGATAAAAAAAAAAGGGCTTGGATTTGCCAGCCTGGCTACGAGCCGAGCTGAATTCCTTAGCCGTGGCCTCTAGCCGGCGCCACCAATAGCTAGGTGCTGGCTTCAGCCGACACCGTGGGGTCGGCAGTTGTGGCTTGGGTCCAAACCGGTGTTTTCCCACCAGCTTGGCCTTAAATCCTCACGGTAGAAACAAAAACCCTAATCTTATTTTGTTCGGTTAAGAAATAATATCCCAAGACTTCGAAAATAAAAATAAAATAATTAATAAAACCGCCAATCAATCCGATTTAATTTATCTTTAACTTAACTCAATAAAATTTGGAAATCTAAACATTCAAAAATTAATCTTCAAAATCCCATAATCATTTCCAACCCCTTTGAAAAAACCTACTCCAGTTCGTGGGGAGACTCGGCCTCGGGTGGGTCTCGCCGCTCGTGATTCCTACAGTGGCGACTCGCTCGGGATAAATTACTTATTAAGAGGGCGAAACTTGAAAATTTGAGTAGTGAGTTTTAAGAATGTATTTGTATTAGGCATCCTCTATTTAACAACCTTTGAATATATTTTATTACTGTTGTCGGACCATTAGGTTTAACCCCTTATTAACATTTATGGTAAGAGGCTCCCACTGCAACCCGGGCAGGTCTAACTACGCTTGATTGCTAACGGAAGCAGTACCTCTTCCCTCGTAGCGAGCGCTCTTGGATTACCGAGAGGAACCGAGGATTCAAAGCGTGTTTTTTTGGTGCCCCACACGGAAGACTAAATCCTTGGACTATAAGTCATCATGTATCCTACCTAGTAATAACCCTCTTTCGACCATAGATCTTTGATCATTAGGTGGCACCTTGTTTTCATTTGCATGCTTGGATGAGTGTGATTGTTTTAGATTTAATCTGCTACTTGTGAGCCTTTAGGGATAGGTGAGGAGTACTGATTAGCCCATGCATGGGTGCAAATAAATTATCTTAATAAAATTTCCTAGAGTTAGTCCATTATGTGCATTTTAGAAAAAAGTCAAAACTACCTTTCCCTTTTAGGTCGGTCCATACTTGCATTTACGAGTCATACTAAAACTTTCTTTAAGCGGTCTAGGTAGTCACCACCAGTCGGTCTAGAAAGGTCCTATCAAGGATTCCTCTTTCTTTTAGTCAGTTGGTTTCTAGATTTTGACCTTTTTTCATTTGTCTCGCATTCCCATTTTGCATTTTAGTTTTTCAATTGGCCAAAAGAAAATTCATCTCAAATTAGGTGTGTCCGTCTTGCATTTTTTTTTTCATTTAGCCAAAATAAAATTCATCTCAAATTAGGTGAGTCCATTTTGCATTTTTATTTTTCATTTAGCCGAAATCAAATTTATCTAAAATTAGGTGAGTCGGCTTTACATTTTTTATTTTTCATTTAGCCAAAATAAAAATCATCCCCAAATTAAGTGATCGCATACACTTCACTTTCTATGCATCCAAATAAATAACATTCTTAGTCTCTTCGAGTTTTGCACTTAAGTCCCTTCCTCCCAAAAGTGGTATTCTTTAATATGGTCTTAAGCCTCATTGTTTGGGCTGCAAAATAGGGAAGTCTACCGCAATTGAGTACTGTCAAAATCCAAGCTCCGAAAGGTTAAAACACCTCAACAAGGAGTCCGACACATCTTCTCCACACTCGCACCATGTTCTATTTTGCGATCTACACTAGTGCAACATATTTCGATGCATACCACACGAGTTCGATCTACTTTTGACCGTAGAACAAGTACCTAAAAATAACCCCCTCCAATGGAAGAAACACCGAGAACAATCCCCTATCCTTGCTTTTCTTAATCAAAAGTTAGCCCGAGTGAAAGCTCGGATAGACGCTTAGGATCGAAATTAGAGTCTATATAAGGAAATCTTAAGGCCATCCTAAAAGCTATGTAGATAGTGAGAGAGATGAGGAAGAAGAACAATTCGGAAGAGGAGGAGAATTTCTTCAACCTCCACTTAGTCTATCTCCTCCAAACAGTCCCAAGCACGAATACAAGCCTCAGCTCGATCCACGTATAGATCGAGATAGAACAAATGTTTAGAGAGTCATCCATGTTTAGTAATCATTACTTTGATAATAAGAGATTCACTTCAATCCCTAAAGGAAAATTTACCCTTAAGTTTACCATGCCCGATATCAAATTTCGAGGTTCCGAGAATCCCCGTCACCATGTTTGCAACTTCTTAGGAGCAATGACTCTTATGAACATACTGGAAAACACTTACCATATCATTTTCCCTTGGACTTTCGATATCGACGTAATGAAGTGGTATAATGTAATCGCCCCACGCAAGGTTGCCAACTGGACTCATCTATGCAAGGAGTTGCTAAATCAATACTCCTACAACATTGATTTACCAGTTACTCTTAGAGATTTGGAGTTGATCAAGTAGGGTGAGAAAGAAAGCTTTACGAGACTTGGTCACCTGATGGAGGGTAAAGGATGCCCACATGGTTAACCGACTTTACGAGAAGGACCAAGTGAGGATCATCGTGAAGAATCTTTAGCCTACCTACAAACGAGCACCTCAAATTCCTACCTATGATGATTTTCTCAACCCTTAGGGATGCCGGCATGCTGATAGGAGAAGAGTTGTCCACCACGATCACAAAATTCGTGATCTGGGTATAGAGGTAATTACCAATCCATTGATAAGAATACCTCCAATATAGGCAATACTAGCAGGGGTGCAAATGTCAATGCCCTCAACATATATATTGACTACACTCCTATTGATACCACCTATACTCAAGCTCTTGACCATCTTTTAGCTAACGAAAAGATAGAATTTCCACCCATAAGAGCAGAATCGAAACCGCGAAACAATCTAAAAGCTGGGACACGAGAAAATTTTGCAAATACCATGATGCACGAGGACACGACAACGAGAAATGCTTGGACATTCCGGAACAAGTTGGAAAGTATGTTCCGTAATAGTCATCTTCCTTTACCTAAGGTTACCTAAAAGCCGAGTAACAACAAGAATCCTTTAAATGGCACGTTAGCTATTTTTACTGAACCCATTCCACGTCAATGGGACTCGTCTATCTTCATTTAAGACATCGGTCTAAACCACTTCTAACTTGCCTCCTTTATATCTAGAAGTCCATGGGCTGTGGGTAAGTGATGAAAATGAAGACTTAGACTTTAAACTTACACTTTTCCGAGTTCCATTGAGGAATCAGGTATAAGACTTCTTCTCCTATAGAGTTTTGATTCTAACCCATTCCATGTGCCTTAAAAACATTTCGAGTGATATAGCATTTTCTCTTAGTGTTATAGAATCTACTATATATGTTTCCGATTGTTTCTAATCGATCGACTGACTCGGAAAGCTTACGTCTACATGCCTCTTTTCACTCGGTTCCGAGTCACTCAACACTCGGGCATATCGAATGTTCAAGCATTTTTGTTCACGCACATAAACTCGAGTCCGACATGAAGACTCGGACTTTACATCTCACCTTTCCGAGTTTTATCTAGGGAATTAGGTATAAGACTTTCTCACTTATAAAGTTTTGATTCCAAGGCATTCCTTGTGTCTTAGAAACTTTTCCGAGTCATATGGTATGCATAACTCCGAGTGACTCATAAATCATCTCTCGTATGGTTCACTCGGTTCGAGTCACTCAACACTCGGACATATCGCATGATTCAAACACTATCTTTTCTGCGCTCCGACTCTGGTATCTTAGTTTGAATTGTGTTTAGTGTAGATCAAGTCTGTCTACTCCGATATTTCATATTTTACTTGATTTACTTTTAGACTAACTCGGATGGGATTTTGAGTATCATGAATATTAGACTCGAAAATTCCATTCCTTTTCCGACCCGGATAATTAGTCACTTAATTATCTTAATTATATTATTATCTTTATCTAATCTTGGACCAAAGTATTTTATACTTTGAGAACCAAATTGATTTACTTTTATAGGTGTTTCAAACGAGGCTTTCCTATATTTGAAATAAAAAAGTAACCGACTTCAAAACGTCAAATCACCAGCGAGACAAGGCTTTTTCCACCTCTAACCTAGCCTCGGACACTCGTGTCGGGGTTGTCTCGTTTCCAGAAATGGAAATCTGCAACACTAAGCTCAATGGTGGTTTCCACCTTACATTTGAAGACACCGCTAGTGGTTTTAGGCACTTCCAAGGAAGTCAAGAGCCGTTGCCTAACGTTCGCAAATCAACGGATATTTTCCGAGTGACTCGGAAAATCCTACACAACGGTCATAAAGGAACTTCCAGTCGGAAGATGAACACAACGGCTAAGTTGCTTGGTCATCTATAAAAGGAAGGCAACTCTTAAGACATGAAGATTAGCCGAACCTATTGTTAATACACATACTTGATCAAAAGTCTTTGTATTCATTCTCAATCTTCTACTTATAACTCCCACTCTGTAATTCATTATATTCCGAGTTGTAAGGTCTTGTACTTAGTTACAAACACTCTCTTTCTTACTCTCTAAGTAAAGGTCCCTTGATCGAGCTGTAAGGGTTAACTCGGCTCGGTTGTCCCTAGCTGTAAGGGTTATCTCAGCTAGGACGTACTAGATCGGATAAGGGAATTTCTGAGTCTAGGAAAACTTGTAAGGAGTTGTCTAAGGGACCAACTCGGGGTTCGATCAGTCTATTGTATTTTGTGGACACAAAATAGTGGATTTGACTTCGTGCTTGGATTAGCACAGATCAGTGGTTTTCTGCCCCGGGAGGGTTTCCACGTAATTTACGTGTTGCGATTTTCGAGTACAATTTAGACTCGGACACATTCAAAGTCTCAATGCAATCCGCTTCTTTACTCTTCACCGCATTCCGAGTTCATACTTTTCTGACCACAATATAGACTCGGAATCATGTTTCGTCTCTATTCTAATCAAAAGAGTTTGATTTTCTAAAAATCTTCCATCACCCTATTCACCGCCCTCTAGGGTGACTTAACTTCTCCAAAAGCAAACCTTCATGACTTCATGTTACAGGAATTACACTCGTTAATTCTTTATTCTAAGTTAGTTTTTTTAGTTTGAACCTTGTTTAGTCTAGAACAAGTTTGTTTACTCCGATCTTGTACTTGACTTAATTATCTTCCGGACTCACTCGGATGGAATTTCGAGTACCATGGATATTAGACTCGAAAATTTCATTCCTTTTCGACTCGGATAATTAGTCAACTAATTATATTAATTACGTTATTATCTCGTGACTAATCTTGGACCAAAGTATTTTATACTTTAAGAACGAAATTGATTTACTTTTGTAGGTTATTCAAACGAGGCTATCCTAATTTTGAACTGCAAAAGTAATCGGCTTCAAGACATCAAATCACCAGCAGAAAAGGCTTTTTCCACCTCGGACCTAGCCCGAGACACTCGTGTCGGGATTGTCTGTTTCCAAAATTGGAAATCTACAACACCAAGCTCAACAGTGGTTTCCACCTTATTTTTTTAAGGCACTACCTGTGGTTTTGGGACTTCCAAAGGAGTCAAGAACCGTTGCTTAACGTTCATATCTCAACGGATATTTTCTAAGTGACTCAAACAATCCTTTACAACGGTCACAAAGGACTTCCAGTCGGAAGATGCACACAACGGCTAAGTTGCTTGGTCACCTATAAATAGAAGCCAACTTTCAAGACTTGAAGATTGCCGAATCTATTGTTAATACACATACTTGAGCAAAAGTCATTTTATTCACTCTCAATCATCTACTTACAACTCTAATTATGTATTTAATAACTTTATGAGTTGTAAAGTCTTGTACTCGATTACAAACACTCTCTTTCTTACTCTCTAAGTACGGTCCCTTGATTGAGTCGTAAGGGTTAACTCAGCTCGGTTGTCCCTAACTGTAAGGGTGATCTCGGTTAGGAAGTACTAGATCAGATAGGTAATTTTCGAATCTAGGAAAAACTTATAAGGAGTTGTTTAACGGAGCAACTCGGGTCAAGTCGGTGTACTCGTATTTTGTGGACTCAAAATAATGGATTTGACTTCGTGCTTGGATTAGCACGTTCATGGTTTTCTCGCCCCAGGAGGGTTTCCATGTACTTTTTGAGTTATACTTTTCTGAGTGCATTCTAGACTCGGACAGGTCTTAAAGTGCCTTTTAATTTGCTTCTTCACTTTGCACTCGAATTCCGAGTTAATGCTTTTCCGAGTCTATCCTTGCCTCTCACTCACCTCGGATTCATATCTGTCTTAATTTTGAAGCATGTTTCCTCATCACCCTATTCACCCCCCGGGGTGATTTATACTCTCCAAGAGCAAACCTTCGAAAAAGATGTCTACGAAACTAGAACAAATAGTGACGACAACGACGATGACTTCTAGGGCACAGACACCCTTAGAAGAGGAAGACTTTTGAGGAGAACCTAAAGGTCCGAAATCAAATTCCTTACTAGATTTGGACGACATAATACATCCCCGGGTCTACAATAGACTCAGGAAGCCCCAAAAGAACCAGAAGTCGTTAAAGAAGAAGACCCAATCCTAAAATAGGTTCAAAAGTTAAAAGCTTACATTTTAATTTGTCAACTCATATATGCTTCCCAAAAACATAGACGAGGCCTTAATCGACGCACTTAGTAAGATCGAGGTCTCTCGTGAAACCACGCTTAAGGAAGTATTAGGATTGGTCAATTGGGGCAATAGAACGATTACTTTTGATCAAAAGGATCTCCCCGAAGAATGTGTTGCACATAACAATTCCCTTTATTTAATTGTAACTTGCATAAACAAGTTCGTTCCCTTAACTTTTGTAATAATAGATCAATTGTGAATGTCTATCCTCGGAGGATCGCCAAAAGGATAGGGATTAGAGAGCAATAACTCTCTAAACAGACAGTCCATCTTTGAGCCCACGATAATTCTAAGAGAACAATCTCGGGAACACCGACCTTACCAATCAATGTAGGGCCAGCAGAGGGGAACATTTCCTTCGAAGTCCTAGACATCCCGACTACATTCAATCTGCTCTTAGGACGCCCTTGGTTATGTGATCATTAAGTAGTGCCCTCTACACTACATTAGAAAGTTAAGATGGTCATTAAAGGTCAAGTTATAATTGTCAACGGGGATAATCTCTATGCTACTATCACCTCCAAGGAATCTCGTGGTTGATATTGAACATGATGCTAATGATGAGGAACTACATGGATTTAAGACTGTCATTGCCTTAGATAAGGATGAAGCACCATTTAACTTCAATCCTTATGGCAACCCTAACGTCCATTCGATGGTTAGGAAGAAGAGGTATTTTTCTGGTCTAGCTGCAGGCCTAAGGGCATACCATTTTATCTTTCCACCCCTTGAACCTACTAACAATTATAAGTTCGGGCTAGATTATCAACCTAGTAGTAAGGAAATGGCCCAAGCCAAATGTAAAATTCAAACCAGAAGGATTGCACCTCATACAATCCACTCCATTAAGCCCTTTCCTTATACTTTAAATGGGCAGTTCCTAAAAGGAAGGGGATAACTTCCCCTACTATGGTTTTCCTTAACCCTACTACCTCAAAGAGAAGGGAATTTTGATACCTGGCTTAGAGATTTTCAATGATTGTCGTATATTAGAAAATGAGGCACCTTACCTCCTAAAAGAGGGATAGTCCACACGAGACTGGACCAACCTGGCTGGGATTAATACCTTCGGTCTACTATTTGGACAAGAGAAGAACCTAGAGGCGAATTCGGTCTTGGTACTGTCACGAGCCATGTCACACCCATAGTTTGATCCATCTAGATTCATCACCGACACGGACAATAGAGGGTCCAAGCATGTTACTTGGATTGACGCCGAGGAGGGCCAAGAATTTGTCTGTTAGCTTAGGAGCACATCCCTTTCCTAAGACTAGTATTAGGGCTTTTACTTCACCTCCTGTTGCTTTTAATTCTTTTCTAATTCTCGTTGTTTCTAAGTCTCGATGTACTCATTTCTTCATTCAATAAGATGAATGTTTCTACTTACTCTATGCCTCCTCCTGTTTTCAATTGTTTTGCCTCTAATGATGAACAAGAAATCCCTAAAGAATTAATAAAAGCTATGGAAGATCATAAAAATGGCTTACCAATAATATAGGAAACAATAATAATTAATCTAGGATTAGTTTATCAACACCAAGAGGTTAAGATCGGAAAAACACTAGATCGAGAAGAGCGGAAGCAATTTACTTCTCTCATTACATAGTTCATATATGTCTTTGGATGGTCCTACAAAGACATGCCGGGATAGATCCAAGTATTACGGAACATAAAATTCCACTTTACAAAGATGCTAAGCCGGTTAAGCGTAAGCTAAGGAGGATGAAACCTAAGTGGGCATTGAAAATTAAGGAAGAGGTCCGGAAACAATTAGAGGCTGGGTTCATCAAAGTAGTTCACTATCCCTAGTGGGTAACAAATATAGTACTGGTTCTAAAGAAAGATGATAAGGTTAAGATGTGCGTCGACTTCAATGACTTGGATAAAGCAAGTCCCAAAGACGATTTCTTGCTGCCCCATATTGACATCCTTGTACATAACACAGAGGGACATGCTTTTCTTTCGTTCATGGATGGCTATGCTGGCTACAATCAGGTGAAGACGGTTAAAGAAGACACGGAGAAGATAACCTTCATCACCTAATGAGGGACATACTTGTTACGTTGTGATGCTATTTGGGCTCAAGAATGTTAGCAAAACATACCAGAGGATAGCTACAACACTATTGCATGACATGATCCACAAAGAAGTCGAGGTCTATGTGGATGATATGATTATAAAATTCAAGGATAGGGTCAGGCACCAAACCAAGCTTAGAAAATTCTTGAAAAGATCGAGAAAATACAACATCTCGCCTTAATACTCAAAGTGTGCCTTCGGGGTAACCTCGAGGAAACTGTTAGGCTATGTTGTAAGTCTTAAAGAATTTAAAGTTGATCCATCTAAGATCAAAGCTATTCAAGAGATTGAGCTACCGAAGCCGGATAAGGAGATACGAGGTTTACTAGGACGTTTACAGTAGATTAGTTATTTCATATCAAAATTGACTATGGTCAAAGGGTCCGAGCCCATTTGCGATGGCGAGTGCCAACAAACATCCGAAAAGGTTAAGGAATACTTAGCCAACCCTCCAAGTGCTAGTTCCACCCTAACCAAGGAAAACGTTACTTTTGTACCTCACCACGATAGAGACAGCTATGGTAGCCATGCTACCTCAACGAGACGGGAAAGAAGAGTACGTGATATATTATCTTAGCAAGAATTTCTTAGATTATGAGACTAGATACACGCCATTAGAGAAGACATCATTGGCATTAGTCTAGGCTACCAAGAAGCTCAGGCACTACATGTTGGCCCACACGGTAAATATGGTAGCACCGATGGATCCTATTAAGTATATCCTTGAGTAACCAACCATCAACGAGTAAGATACCAAGATGGACTATCATGCAATGAAAGGAAGGGTAGTGTTAGAATTCCTAGCTGATCTACCTATTACGGAATCACAACCCGAACACCTCAACATTCCGGACAAATATATCTTACGAGTAGAGGTGTACGTTTGGACAATGTACTTCAACGGTGCTCCAATCGGAAAGGCTTTGGAGTGGAGACTCTTCCGGTCTCACCGGAGGGAGCATATACTCCCATTTCGATCAAATAGAACTTCAAAGTCACTAATAACGCTGCAGAGTATGAAGCATGCATTATGGGACTTTTGGATGCAATAGAGATCGGGACCAAGAATATCAAGGTTTTCGATGACTCCAATCTGATCATTAATCGATTTCGTCAAAATGGAAAGCACGTAGTGAAGCCTTGGCACCCTATCGGGCACATCTCATTGAATTATCAAAACATTTCGAAAGCATTTCTTTCACCTACCTTCATAGGGATGATAATGAGTTCGTGGATGCTTTAGCAAAGTTAGCATCCATGATCAATATCCCTAACGACATTCATTCAATGCCCATTCACATAAAGCAACAAAGTCAGCCTTCACACGTCTATACGTTAGAAGTTTCTAATACCGACCAAACTAGTTGGTATCATGACATCTATCAATATCTAGATAAGCATGAGTATTAGTTGGACTCTAGGCCTAGAGCCCAGCGAGCCATCAGGATGTTGGCAGCCCTGTTCATCATCAAACAAGGGCAATTGTACAAGAAAACCAACACGGGGATTAGCTTACTTTGTGCCAACCAACATAAAGCAAAGCGCATCATGCATTAGATTCATGGTAGGGAATGTGGACCCCATATGAATGGAAAGATGTTGGTTCGGAAGGTTTAGAGACTTGGATACTATTGGTCGACCATGACGAGAGACTGTCATGAATTTGTCAAGAAATGTCAAAAACGTTAGGTGTATGTAAATTTACAGCATCAACCACCATCGTTTCTAACAACACCGACATCACCCCGGCCATTCTTATTTTGGGGAACCGACATAATTGGCAAAGTGACCCCTACTCGGAATAGGCGATCATGAAGTTGTATATGTACCAATCGACTACTTCACCAAGTGGGTATAAGCGACCTCTTATACAACTTTGACATCAAAGCGGTAGCCAAGTTCATTACCCGGAACATCGTTTATTGTTATGCGGTGCCTCACGAATTAATTAGTGACCATTGTAGTCACTCAAGAAAGAAGTAGTAGACCTATTAGACAAATATAAGATCAAGCACCATAAGTCTTCTCCCTATCGGCCTCGGACCAATGGAGTAGTCGAGGTCGCCAAGAAGAATATCAATAAAATAATGGAGAAGATAGCTCTCGACCATAAGGATTGGCTTGATAAGCTGCCCTTGCATTGTGGGGGTATCGAACCTCCATCAAGACCTCGACGAGAGCAACCCCTTACTCCTTAGTGTATGGAATGGAAGCAGTCCTTCCAATAGAGATTGTCATTCCCTCGTTGAAAATCATTGCTGAAAGTCGATTCCGGAAGCGAGTGGGCTAAGGCATGCTACGAAGAGTTAGTGTTCGCTGGATGAGAGTCGCCTCAATACCTTACATAATGTCCAAAGATAACAGGCATGTATATCAAGGGCATTTAACAAGAAAGTGAAGCCTCGAAATCTGCAGGTTGGAGACTTAGTGCTCAAGGAGATTAGAGCACCAATCTAGGAATAGGCATAACTAGCCGGGCCCATTTGTACTTAGCAGAATATTGCCGAAGGGGCAGTAAAATTGACTCGATTGGGATGGTGAAGAGATCTTTCAGTACACAAATCTGGATCAACTTAAGAAATATTACGTTTAGCAGGACCGTAGACGGCGGGCGGGCACCGGCCACCACCGGACAACGGTGGGCTGGCTAGGCTGAATACCCTTTAGTTTTTATCTCTGTAATTATTTCGACCGTCCAACCAGATGATCCCTTTATTTATTTATTTTGGAGAATTTAATTAGGCGGTTCACCTGTGTAATCAATTCTTTATTATTTTAATTCTTTTAATTAATTTTAAGGGCAGTCTAATTTATTTAAACCTCTAGGTTAGCAATGAAAAAAAATTATTATATCAAGTATAAATATGAGCACAAAACTTACTTTTATTTATTAAAAAGTAAGCCTACTACTTATTTGTGTACATAGCTAATACAAGGGAAATAAAACAAGCACACTACTTGTGAAAAATATATTGTTCTAAAGAGGCAAAACTATTCTTCTTAAATTTTTTTATTTCTTCCTAAAAATTCTATCTAGAAAACTAAGCCCTAGTCTATCTTCACATTCTTCCCTTTTGGGTCACTACACCGAGTTCCATCATCTTCCTTCGGATTGGCTTCAACCCAGTGTAGGCCTATTATAGTTTCAACAACTATCAATGGCATTGGGGAACAATAATTCTCGAACTGCTCAACCAAGCTTGGTAGTGTCGTAGATGGCATGTCCCCACGACCTCCTACCAACAAGAACCCACCTATTAGATAGGTGATGATCGCTCAACGTCTCGGAATGATTATAGACTCATAGAATGCATACATCCGGCGATAATGTTTCATCAGGTTCATTTGATTCCCAATAAGAATCTACCTTAGATTCCTACTACTTAGCTTCGGAAGATATTTATAGGTCTCGCGTGGATTTTAATAAGATTTGGGCACAATAGGTTTAGTACAACGTTGAATGCCTAGAATGGCATCAAATTCTTCGGTAGGGGCACAATTCTTTATCCCCAAACCTGAAAACGTGGTGATGAGGATCCCAATAGGTGCATCAGCCCTTAAGAAAGTCCAATAGACTTTTACTCGGCGAATATTGAATAAAGTGTTCGATCTATATTCCGATAAACCCGTCCTCTTTTTGTTTGTTATCTCATGCATTTAACGAGATAAACCAATCATGAAATTCATCTTGAGAAATTAGTAAGAATATTACGAGCACTTGGGAAATTTTCTTTTGGATCTATTTTTCTATTAGAATTGTGGAAAAAGAAGGCACAATTTTCGGTCAACAAGTAAGGTTCAATTTATAATGATTTTCGGGTATAAGAGTCCTACTGCATCAGCAACACTAGCTTTGAATCGACCAGTTCACCTTATTTCTTTCGGTCGAGTACTCCTTAGCCTATTATCTATTTCTCCCCCAACCCATTTTCATGCAAGCCATATTGGACCATTCACTTAACAATTCCCATTTTTTTTTATTATTTTGTTTTGGGGGAATGGAGGCTAGTGTAATTTTTTCGATTTGTCTTTGTAATTTTTCCTAAGAATTTTGCATCATATTTCACAAAAGAAAGTATTTTTTTTTATAATCCAGTTTTCACAGTCCATCTCATTGCACAAGAGTCATTATCTTACGAAATATTAAACATTAACAACAAAAGTACCCAACAAGGGATCCACTAATCATCGCTATTAGAAATGTCATCAAAGATATAGTTCCCAAAATCCTCTAAGACGGACGTGGAGAATCGACCATCTCCACCACCTCGAGAAGAGCTAGTTCCATGGTCCTAAGAGTGAGAAGGTCCATTATAAGAAGCTTGGTGGAAGTGAAGCGGGTTTCGGTGAGGATCAAATGGTTGGAGGGCATAATATCCAAATATTCTTCAGCAAAATTAGGCCCGCACTACAAGAACTAGGCCCGGAGGTGCTAGGCCTTACTTCATAAGCACTCGGATGATGCACACGTCGTGAAGAACGCCGAGAGATACCCACTCTAGATGTACCATCGGTAGGTGCTTGTTGGCTAGATGTATGTGCTTGTACCCCGATTTGCCAAGGAAACCTTCCGATAAAGACGCTTTAGATTGACACCTCTACAAAAATAATGGAGCCATTAGCACACCCACTAAAAGCTCAAAACAGTTAGCATTTCACTAACTAAAGACTGACCCGGAAGTTTAGGAAAGTCCTTCTAATGAAGAAGTCTTGGATCCCCTAAGTGCAGATTGGAGTCCGATGGACATGGTCCGAGATTGCTCGTTGTCATACTATAAATATTTAATGTTATTAGCAAAATACTTTTAGCATGCAACTAAAAGTAAAGAGCATGAAATTCTTATCCCTAGCTAGTTTCTAGGGAAAGGATGCCCAACACATTCTTCCTCGAAGATTTCATAAATTCTTACATAACTGGGAGACTCCCCATGTTGAGAAACACCCACATCAAGAATTGGAATGTGGATATCCTCCCAAATAAGCTACAAAAGATGAAGTTAATTTCCATACAAGAAATTCAACTACATAGAAGAAAGAAAGAAGTAGAAACTCACTGGTCGAGTCATAATCCACCCCGTATGATGTGCATAGGTTGTATATAAATTTAAGAACTGGGTATAAGGGTACCCGATGATTGCTTCCACTTGCTCTTGTTGGGAAAGAGAACAGAAGTAGAACATGCTTGGCGGTGGTTCAAGAGGAACAAATGGATGCCATGTATTGATATGGATTTGTGGTGTAAGTCTCTTACGAAGGTACCAACAGAACCCAAAAGGACCCTCAAATAAGATCCTCCTTTCACTCAACGTACATGCAATAATTATAGTTGGAGGGAGTTGGAGTTGGGCCTAAGGATGAAAGTTGCCCTGCACATATAGGATTCATAAAGAAACAAACAAGAAAAAGTGAAAAACAACAAGAAAATGGGTATAGAACACGCACGACCCTAGGCTCGTGTTGGCCACAACAAGGCTTACAAGGACCACCATAGGCAGTGGGCTGGGGCAGCAAGACAATAGTGAAGTGATTGTTTTTTCGGACATATTTTGAGGTAAATTAGAGTTTAAAATCAACATGCCGAAGTCACATGGTTAAGGGTTGATCTCAAGAAACCTATGTCATAGATCTTGGGCCATTGAAAATAGATTTTGGCCTATGATACGAGTCCGAAAACATTGGATGATTTTTTGAGCCGAGCAAAAGGTGCGGGAAATATTCGTACTACCATGGCTACATTTTTGCAAAACAAGTAACATTTTTATCCACACAAGATGAAAATACATTTGAAATAAGTGAAGAACTGCTTGAGCATACGTCAATGATCTTCTATAAGCTGCATAGAGGAAGATAGTTGGTCAAGTCTTTCTCGAGTTTAGTGTGTCGCACACCTGAACGGAGGCCCCTTATAAGGCAAGTGTACGCGGGTGCACCCTAGTTGAGCTCTTTTATTTTGTCAAGGTCCACTAAGTTCACCAAATAATGAATGCGAACCTTAGTGGCTTGGTCGAAAAGAGTATCGTGCTCAACACGAGAGCAAGCACAATCTCAACTTGTTGTTTTGGAAAATGTCGAGCCCAAAACCTAATATACTCAAAAGCCTCGAATAGAATGGTATATTGAAAGATGTTTTCCCGAGGAAACCTACTAGCCATGGGACAAAAAAGGTGACGAACATAGCGATGATCTTTATACATGTTCCGGTCATAAACTAGAGGCTCCCCAAGAAGTCCAAACCGAATAAAACGGCAAAGTCAAAAGTAGTAATAGTCATTTCCCGAAGGAAAAGTGGAAAGTATTAGTGGTATCCCAAAAGCGCTCAATAATGGTCCTGGTGGGATCCCGCTCTCTTTTGTCACAAAGATGATTCAAAGCAATAAATAGGGAAGCAAACCCGACGTTATGCATAATGTCATCTAAGGGATAGTGCATCTTTCTGCATGTGTCCATGAATTTAGCTATGGCTCCAATATTTCAAATTGAGCCTTTCTACAAGACAAAAATCCAACAAGATTTTTTTAGTCTAAGTACTACTCTAAATGAGCAAAAGTAGATGTTTAAGCCAACTAGCTTACCAAAGGAGTAATGGCAAGTGAAGAGACATGGTTTTCAGCCTCCACCAGGAGGTCATTTGGATTTCATTCATTGTGAGGACGTCATTCCTATTCCAAGAAGTTATCTTGGACTAACTTCTCAGCCCTTGTCCTCCCGGTAGGATGAGCCTTTCTTCTAGATATGTTTGAAGACAAGATTTTGAAGACCAACTAGTTTTCAACAAGAGCAAAGCAAGAATACATAGGAGCAAAGCTAAAAAGCAAGAGAGCAATAAGTGAAGTGTGCAAAATGAACACACTAAACTCGCCTTTTATAGGCCTATTCGGTCAAGCCAAGCCAAGCATACAAGAAAAGAGTTAAAAAGCAAGGGTGACCAAGGGAATCTAGTAGGAGCACATCGTGGCTAGGCCTACCAAAGGCTGCCGACTCCGACCACGAGAAGAGGAGGTGTCCCGTCACGACAGCCTTGCAACCCTAGTTGATGGGGTAGCTTGTGAAGTCTCATCAAGCATGGTAAGTGGATAATTGGAACCATATGCATGCACGTGGGAGCTCTTGGACCCACTAAATCATCTTTTGGAAATCAAATTTTTAGTCTATTTTTGATAGAATTATTCGGGTAAAACATTGAAATTTTGTCAATATGATTATCCACTAACAAGCCTCGTTAGTACAGTAGATTATCGGGACAAGCTTTAGATCAAGGACGATCGAAAGTGTTAGCATAACTATCCACCAAGCTTTAGGCTCTGATTAAGCCAAGCTTAGCACCCTCTTATTGGAATTTAGAATGTATGCGTTGCAATCAAGTCCAGGCCCCTATCTTGGAGTTTAGGTTCGACAACGACCAATTCTAGATAACACACAATAGTCAACTATTCAAAGCAATGCACAAAATCGAGATAAGTATCCTTTAGTGTCTACTTTGACCCTAAAACATCTTGTCCCTTATCTCTTTTAATTATATATTTCACATTGTTGGCCCGATGATGAGATCCCAAGTCCTGTTTGTGGATTTAGATCACAGTCTATGTCCGATTGGTGCGATAGAAGCCGATAAACCACAAAGAATCCTTAGCACCAAATAAATAGCCTCTTGCTTTGGGTGGGTCCAAAAATCCCTTTTCTTTTGGAGGGTCCAAGCCGAGGCTAAGCCTCGTAGAGTTAGCGGAAGTCCGATGTAGCGTATAAGGAAATTCCAGGATCGGAATTCTACGTTTTATTTTTGCGCAACTACACACGGAGTCGAAGACTTCAAGACGACATTAGGCGCTATATTTCATCATCGAAGCATCAAAGTGCTACGTTTTGCTCCAAGATAGTCCACTCGAGATTAGGAGCTCAAAATCCCTAAGACGACGTCATGTGGCCGGCGCCTCATACTTGGAATAGTTCGACTTGAAACGCCGCGTTTTGACTCGAAGACCCCTTTGTAGCCTGGAAGGGCATGAAACTCTAGGGTAACACCGGGTGGCCGGCACCCCGACCGGTTTTCTATCTGGTTTATCCTATGAAACTCTAGGGTAATACCGGGTGGCCGGCACCCCGACCCGGTTTTCTATCTGGTTCAATCTTATGATTTTCGACCCGGTTTTGTCGGCTACTTTTGAATGGCTAGCCGAGAGCTAACCCTAGGTCATTTGTGACGTAGCTCTCTCCCTATAAATAGAGAGCTCGACACTCATTTCAGCACGACATTTCCCTATGCCTTATGCTACGTAAAGCTAACCACAAATAACCTTCTCCTAAACATTACTTTGTTGAAAAGTAACCTCAAAAGCCTCTTTCCTAAACACTACACCACTGAATCCTTACTAAGTGCGAATGAATATTCGGTTATTCCGATCTCTTCGTATTCTTTTAGATGATCTTTCTTAATCCCTACAAACTTACCCTCACAAAACTCATAAAAAGCCTTCTCGAATCACCAACATCACATCAACCGATCTAGATCCAAGATCCGGACTATCAAGTGGGACAACCTGATGGCACCAATTCAGCCTTTGAAATGGTTATCTATTTTATTTTATGCTTTTATCGCTTTCCGTATTGTAGAGAAGAAATTTTACTGCTTTTACCGCTTTCAGTATCTTTTTAATTTCTGCTTTTTTCTTTTCATTTCACTTTCTTTATCGCTTTTTGTTTCTACCTTTACCGCTTTCATTACTATGTTTTGTTTGTTTTAAATTCTGTTAGCATGTTGTTTGCTTGTGTGTAGTACGTTATTTTGATCCACTACTCAAACTAGTTATGGTCATCATTTGACGAATGGAACAGTAATGACTTATCCTTACATTTCGTACCCTCGGGCCCGAATTTGATTCTCGGTTCTAGACCGATGGAGTAACTTTCTAGCCTCCTTAGTTTTCTCATACTAATATTAGAAGAACATTTATTTTGTTTTTGATCATTTTTCTTTCATAAAACCCGAATGACGACTCCTACTTTCGCTGTGTTTCTATTTAAATTGCTTCTCAGCTTTTTTTTCTAATTTGTAGATAAAAAGGGGCTTGGATCTTCCAGCCGGGCTAGAGGTCGAGGCTGAATTTCTAAGCCATGGCCTATGGGCGCCGCCGCCGATCGCTTGGTGCTGGCTTTGGTCAATGCCGTGGAGGCAGCGAGTGGTGGCTTGGGTCCAAACCGGTGTTTTCACACCAATTTGGCCTTAAAGCCTCACGATAGAAATAAAAACCCTAATCTTATTTATTTTAATTAAGAAAATATTATCCCGAGACTTCGAAAATAATTTCTAAAATAAAATAAATCATAAAACCGTTAATCAATCTAATTTAATTAATTTTTAACTTCACTTAATAAAATTCGAAATCTAAATAAGAGGTTAGTCCCTACCTTCAAAAATCAATCTTCAAAATCCTAAAATCATTTCCAACCTCTTTTAAAAAACCTACACCGGTTCGTGGGGACCTCAGCCTCGAGCAGGTCTCGTCGGTCGTGGTCCCTACAACTCCTATTGATACCACCTACGGTCAAGCCCTTGACCGCTTGCTGGCCAAAGGGAAAATAGAATTGCCACCCATTAGAGCGAGAATCGAAACTACGAAACGAGTCTAAAAATTGGGACGCTGGAAAATTTTGCAAATACAATCACGGACGAGGACATGACACCAAGCAATGTTGGACGATCAATAACAAATTGGAGAGTATGTTCAACAATGGTCAACTCCCTCTTCCTAAGGCTGCTCAAAAATCAAGCAACAACAATAATCCTTTCAGCGGTACCTTAGCTATTTTCTCTTAACCCATTCCAGGTTAGTGGGACCCATTTGTCTTCATTCAAGACATTGATGAGTCGAAATCACTCCTTAGTTTGCCTCCTTTAGATCCAGAATTCCATGGGCTATGGGTAAGTGATAAAGAATATGTCGAAGAAACTAAAGACAATAGTGACAATGATTAAGTTAAAATTAAATAGGATTGAATGGTGATGTTATTAATCATTTTGTTTTAGGAATTATTTCCAAAAATATTGGGATATTATTTCACAACTGAAAAATAGAAAAAATTTAGGGATTATTGATTGTCATAGGGCTTTAGGGCTATCGGAGCCCTACCCACTCGACTATTGGGCACAGGCAAAAGTCAACGTCGTTTGGTCGGCGGCGCCGACAAGGGCCCATGGCTATGGTGGTCATCCTCGGCCTCTAGCTTGGATGGCGGATCGAAAAATTTTCTTTTTTTTTTAGTTTTTAGTAAAAAATAACCGAGAGGTAGATTAAGAGGAATAAATGAAAAAAGGGAGTCACCGGTCGGTTTTAAGTGTAAAAACTAACAAAAATAAAATAAAGAAATTCTCTTCCAATCATATTATGAGAAAACTAAGCTTGAAAGAGATTTAAAAATGACTCCATCGGTCTAGAGCAGAGAATCTAGATTCGGAGGCGAGGGTATGAAACCTACGGATAAGTCCTTCCGTTTCTCCCTTCAAACGACACACTTTGCTAGTTTGAAAAAGTGAGTTTAGATAATATATTAAAAACACTCACACAACATAACGAGGTACGAAACTAAAAGCACTCAAACCATGCCAATGAAAGTAGTAAAGTACATACGAAGAGCGAAGAATGAAAGCAATAAACAAAGAAAAGAGAAACGAAAAGAAACGAATGCGAAAATTAGAAGGTTACATCGGGCGGGAGGAATTTAAATGTGATACATGTTTTCTCCACAATACCAAAACGATAAATACTAACAATAATAAATAAACTGTCACGAAGGCCGAATTGGTGCCTTCAAGTTGTCCCACCTGCTGAGTTGGATGTCGAATAAGTATCCGAAAGTGCGACGGTGGTGACTGGAGGAGGCTTTTGTGAACTTTTGTGAGGGTAGATTGATATTGATGAATGACGAAGGATTAAGGATCGCGTGCGGAGAGTGTAATGAGAATAGGCTTAAAAGAAACCAAGATAGCATAATACAAGAAGGTGAATTCAATAACTCTTAATTTAGTTTCAAGCAGCATAACGTATAGGAAGAAGTCGTATACAAAATGAGAGCTTAAACTCTCTATTTATAGGGAAAGGTTAGGTCACAAATGACTGAGAGCCTAAGCTCTCTATTTATCGGGAAAGGTTAGGTCACAAATGACCTAGGGCTAGGATTTAAGAAGTCATCCGAAGTGAGCCCGAACCAGGTGAAAAATAACAAAAAGCTGGACTAAAATTAACAGGATAGAAGCTGGATCCCGGGATACACGGAGCCGAACCTAAATGGCGTCATTTTGTCTTCCAGACTTCTTCCGTGTTGCAACAAGACTCGAGCAAAACGCAACGTTTCGAGTGTAGATGGACCTTGTAAGTGGCACTTGGACATAATTGACGTCGTTTGGTGAGGATAAGCTCTATGTCTTGATTACACTATTTGGAGCAAAACGTAGTGTTTTGGTGATCCCGACCATGAAACACGAGTGTCGGCCATACGATGTCATTTTGATGTCTTCATCTTTGTGTCTCGGGTTGGACGTTGGTGATGAAACGCGGTGTTTTGAGCCTAGAATGTCCCCGTATACGTTCATCGGACTTCCGTTGACTCGGAGTTTTACCAGGCTTGGACCGTCCTAAAGAAAAAGGATTTTTGGATCGGCCCAAGGCAAAAAGGTTATTTATTTGGTGTTAAAGGCTTTTTTGTGGTTTACTCGACTTTCATCACATCAATCAAATAGCGTCTGTGATAAAAATTCACAAACAAGGCTATGGGATTTCATCATTGGGCCAACAAAATAAATTATAGAAATAAAAGAGATAAGGAGGACACGATTTAGGTGTCTACACGTATAACAACAATTCTCCTAGAACCGTAGCTAAAAAGACTTATAACCATGATTGTTTTGTGAAACTGTTATGTAACACCGTGAAATTTCTAATTTACCTATTTAATGTTTCAAATCATAATTAATGCAGTACAAAACTAAATGAACATTAGCGTTGTATTTCTTATGGGAATACAATGCTAAACCTTAAAGAAATACCATATAAAACATCTAATGTCACAACATAACGTGATATTAAGTTTCACCTAAACATAAAATTTTTATCTTAAGAAAAAAAAATCACAAGTTAGAAATCCAATATGCACACACTAAAACAACAACATGAATTGACAACAACGGCCTCACTATACTCGAAGACCTTGATCCTCTTGCAGCCCATCATCACATAAAAACAAAATTGTTCATACAATGATTCTAAACTCAATAATACTCATCTCTAACAGTCAAACATATTTCAAACATTTGTGGATGTGGGGAAATTATTCAAACAAGTATATAAATGTTATTTAGCAACGATTCAATAATACTCATCTCTAACGATCCGAGTCCAGCTTTATGCTCGCTACTCATTGGTGTTGTTGCATGTTTAGCATCTTGAAGCTTCTACTTCTTCAGCAATTCCTTGGTATACTTTGAATGATGGACATAGATACCATCCTTGTTTTGCTTTATTTGTAGACCAAGGAAGAAATTGAGTTCTCCCATTATGCTCATTTGGAATTCCTGTCTCATTAACTCGGAAAAATCTTGACATAGATTTTCATTAGTAGCTCAAAAATTATATCATCAACATAGATATGACCAATAAGAAAGTCTTTCCCTTGATTTTTATGAAAAGAGTTTTGTCAATCTGACCTCTTTTAAAATCATTTTCAACCAAGAAGGTGCTCGATCTTTCATACTAAGCTTTGGGAGCTTGTTTAAGACCATAGAGCGCCTTTTGCAACTTGAACACATGGTTTGGAAATTCCGAGTTTACAAATCCAGGGGGTTGCTCAACATAGACTTCCTCTTAAATGAAACCATTCAGAAAAAGCACATTTGACATCCATTTTATACAATTTAATGTTCATGTTTGATATAAATGCCAATAGGATTCTAATTGCTTTAATCCTAGCAACTCGCTGCAAAGGTTTCCCCACAATCAATTCCTTCTTCTTGATTGTAACCTTGAGCCACAAGTCTAGCCTTATTTCTGACCACCAACCCATCCTCATCCAGTTTGTTCTTGAAAACCCATTTGGTTCCTATGACTGGGTGGTTAGAAGGTCGTTTGGTCGAGTCCGGACTTGGTTTCTTTCAAAGTGATTAAGTTCATCTTGCATGGCCTCTACCCATTCAGGTTCATCGAGGGCCTCTAGTGCATTTTTGGGTTCGAGTTAATGATATGAATGCAGTGAATGCACATAGATTTTGTAAAGAAGAACGAATTCTTACCCCATTGTTGATGTCGGACAAGATTTTTCGAGTGGGTGACTCGAAGCATATTTGAATGATGTACCTATTCTCCGGTTCACCAGATTTGTAGGTTGAATTGGCTGATCTTCAGTGGTCTTATCTAATTGAGCTTGCTCATCTAATTGACTTTGAGCATACTAAGTTGGCTCTTGAGTCGGTTCGATCCGAGTCATAGTATTCCGAGCTATCTCATTCTAAGTTGCTTTTCCTTGACTCGTCTCGAGCTCATCCTTAGCAAAATCGTCATCTCCGCTCGCTTCGGATCTGAGAATGTTGACTCCCTTGGTTTTCCCTGATCAATCTCATCAAAAACAATGTGGATTCTTTCTTCCACTTTGTTAGTTCTTTTATTGAAAATGCGATATGCTTTACTATGATATGAATAACCAAGAAAGATACCTTCATCCGACCGAGCATCAAACTTGGTTAGGTTATCCTTAGCATTATTGTGAACATAACACTTACATCCAAAGAGTTTGAAGTATGAAATATTGGGTTTCTTTCCCTTGTAGAGCTCGTATGGAGTTTTCTTCAAGATGGGTATGATGAGGCATCTGTTTAGTGTGTAGTTTGCGGTGTTGATTGCCTCATCCAAGAAATAGTAAGGTACATCGTGTTCAATCATCATCGTCCTTCCTATTTCTTCAAGAGTTTGGTTCTTTTTCTTCACTCCATTCTGTTAAGGAGTTCGGGTGCTGAGAAGTTGTGAGAGATACCATTCTTCTCACGGAACTCTGCAAATTCCGAGTAATCGAACTCCCTTCCATGGTTAGTTATAATTCTTCCGATCCGAGTCCGAGACTCTACTTGAATTTTCCTACAGAGCTTGGTGAACTCATTGAAAGCTTCCTTTTTGTTCTAATGAAAACAAACCCAAGTAAATCATGAGTAGTCATCAACAATCACAAGTACATATGATTTACCTCCGACACTCGTTCACAGCAATTTCACCACATAAATCCATATGCAACATTTCAAGCACATTGGATGTGAACATAGCACTTACAGCTGAAGGGTTTGAAGTATGAAATGTTGGGTTTCTTTCCTTTGTAGAGCTCACATGGAGTTTTCTTCAAGATGGGTCCGATGAGGCATCCGTTCAGTATGTAGTTTGTCTGTGTGGATTGCCTTGGCCTAGAAATAGTAAGGTAGATCATGTTCAATAATCGTTGTCCTTCCTATTGCTTCAAGAGTTCTATTCTTTCTCTCCATTTCTCCATTCTGTTAAGGAGTTCTTATTTCTAAGAAGTTGTGGAAGATACCATTCTTATCACGGAACTTTGCAAATTCCGAGTAATCGAACACCCTTCCATGGTCGGTTCAAA
Source organism: Talinum fruticosum (assembly GCA_021018815.1). Taxonomy (NCBI): domain Eukaryota; kingdom Viridiplantae; phylum Streptophyta; class Magnoliopsida; order Caryophyllales; family Talinaceae; genus Talinum; species Talinum fruticosum. Next base: position 5,823,587 of record JAITYX010000033.1, on the reverse strand, counting down.
TTGTTATGATCCGAGTCCGAGACTTAACTTGAATTTTCCTACGAGCTTGCTGAACTCTTTGAAAGCTTCATTTTTTTGCTTAAGAAAACAAACCCAGGTAAATCGTGAGTAATCATCAACAATTACAAGTATATATGATTGACGTTCGAGACTCTTTATAGGGATTTCAACACATAAATCCATATGCAACATTTCAAGCACTTTCGATGTGGAAATAGTCTTGAGAGATTTGAAAGATGATCTAACCTGTTTCCCTTTAGTGCATGCTTCACAAATTTTATCTTTCTTAAATGCACGATTGTGCAAGCCTCCGACTAAACCATGAGATGAAAGCTTTTTAATTGTGTACATGCTAAGATGACCTAGTCTACGATGCCATGTCCAAGAATCATCATGCAGAGATACTTTTAGACACGATAAGTTTTGACTTAGATCAAAAAGAGGAATAGTGTAGGTATTACCCGACCTCTTAACCGAGAGCTTAGTCTCCTTGGTAGTTGCATAAGAAATGTAGCAATTGCTCTGAGTGAATCTTACCTCTTGACCTTTGTCACACAGTTGTGAGATGTTGAGTAGATTGTACTTTAATCCCTTAACAAGGTAGACTGGGCTGACCGAGTTGTCTCCTTTTTCTAATCTGGCCTATCCCAACTATCTTGCTCTTACTGTCATCTCCAAAAGTGACTTTGCCTCCCTTGTAATCTTCTAACTCAAAAAGATTCTTGAATCTCCCGACATGTGGCATGAGCAACCATTGTCTAGGTACCAATTACCTTTTGTCTTTCTCTCGAGTTACCTGCAAGTTAGAAACACACTAAACCTTCTCACTTCCTTTGACGAACCTAGTAACTCCCTTTACTCGTAGTCCTTTTCTAAGGAAGAAGACTCTTCCAAACAAAGATTTGAATAACTTTGGGTTTGTTCCGATTCCGAGTTTTCCTTTTTGAAAACCGAGTCCGTGTCTCTTTCTTTTGAAAATATTTTCTTTTATAAACCGGTGGAGAAGGTTTTCTCCAGTAAGCTGGCCTAGGCTCAATCCTCATTTCATTCTTATTAATGGGACCGTGCTTAGCCTTCCTAAACTTTACAGTTCTGGAATCCTTTTTGAAAAGATCTTAGTAGGAATTAGATTCCTCCTCTTTGTTAAAACCAAGTTCATCCTTCCTGAAGGAGACACATTGAGAGCCTAAGAGCATGTTAAGGTTTTTCGACCTTGAGTAAACTTCAAAACAAGTTCTTGAGACTCATTGACCTTTTGTTTTAGATGCTCATTTTCTCTTTTGAGTGTCTCGGACTCAGTCTTATTAGCTTGAGTAATAGTCTTAAGCTCTCTTAGAATAAGTCTCGGTTTTCCAATTCATTTTTTCAAAATAATGCTCTCAAAGGTAAGAGACTCAAGTTATTCTTTGTATTGTTAAGAATCGAATTCGACTTTTCTTCCAAAGTGTAAATGTATTTAGCTAAATCAACTTTCGAAAACTTGAGGAAGTATTTAATTACCTCCCGAGGATTCGTCTGTTCATTATTTGAGTTGTCAAAGTCGGACTCGGATTTATCTTCCGAGTCCGATAGTGCTAATCGGACACTTTGAGTCGTTTGAGTCTTCATCTTCTAGAGATGAATCTTAATCACTCCATGTGGCTATCATAGCCTTATTCCTCTTTGTGTCCCTCTTTCTTCTTGCACAGTCTTTGAGTATGTGATCTTTGCTGCCACATTCAAAACAACTAGAGTTCTTAGTTAAAGATAGCTTTGAAGGAGATGAGTGTTTACCTTTTCTATCCTTCTTGTCCTTCTTGTAGAACTCTTCTCTTAGCGTTCTCTCCCATCTCTTGTGCTTCATCATTCTTTTGAAGCCTCGAGCGATGAGTGCCATGGGATCTTCTTCCGAGTGTAAGAAACTCAGATTTTCTCCTTTGCTTTCGAGGAGTTGAGCGCAATATTCTTTTTAGTGCTGACCTCGGCATCCTTTTCTTCCGGATGGATTTCATGGGTAAGTAGCTTCCCAATCAATTCGTCCGGCTTTAGTAGTGAGAGGTTCCGACCTTCCTCGACCGCTGTCGCCCTAGGACCTCATCTTCTGTTGGGTAGACTTCTTAGAACTTTTCTGCACATTTCTTCATGGGAAATCTTTCTTCCTAGAGATTTAAGATTGTTTGTAATCTCGATAAAGCGTATGAACATCCGAGTGATGTTTTCTTCGGCTCCATCTTGAACAGCTCGTATTTGTGAAGATATTGACTTATCTTCACTTATCTTACTTGGCTTGTTCCTTCATATGTGTTGACAAGAGTGTCCGACACATCTTTGGCTGTGTCACAAGCTAACACTCTATTGTATTCTTCCGAGCTGATGGCTCACATCGAATGTTAATCGCTTTAAAGTTCTTTTTGAACTTTTCGCCTCTTAAGTGGCATACTCGAACTTTGCTTTAGGCACGGGTCTTGTATCTTCCATCTTTATTGGAATGTAATTGCCTTCTTGTATGATGTTCCAAACATCTTCATCGTGATCCAATAGAAAGCATTCCATGAGCTTCTTCCGAGTGCACGAAATTTGATCCTTTGAACTTTGATGGTCTATTGGAAGATCTCCCTTCATCGAACTCTCCATCGTTTTAAGCCATTTGATCTTTAAACCATTAGATTTTTAGATCCTTTCCGAAAGGCTAGGGTCCGATACCAATTGAAGGTTTTCTCTTGAAGAGTCCTAATCACCCTAGACGGGGTGAATACGTTAATGAGTAAATTTTAACAAACTTGGAAGAATAAAGCTTGAAAGGAATAAACAAGACAATCTAAGTCTAGATTGAACTCGAAAAGCGTGAACTCATATTTATGTGGAAGCCCTCATGGGGCAGAAAACCATGGCCAGTGCTAGTCCAAGCACCAAGTCAAGTCCACTATTTTAAATCTGCAAAATACAACAGATCGACTCAACCGAATTACTCCCTTAGACAATTCCTTACAGAATTTTCCTACACTCAAAAGTTCCCTTATCCGATCTAGTACTTCCTAACTGAGGTAACCTTTACAGCTAGGGACAACCGAGCTGAGTTAACCCTTACAGTTCAGTCAAGGGACCTTACTTAGAGACTAAGATAGAGTATGTGACTGATTACAAGACTTTACAACTCGGAAAGTATGAATTACAAGTCGAGAGTTGTAAGTAGAAGATTGAGTATGAATACAAAGACTTTTACTTAAGCAATGTGTATTGACAATAATTCCAGCAATCTTCATGTCTTCAGAGGTGGCTTTTATTTACAGATGACTAAGCGGATTAGCCGTTGTGACTATCTTTAGAACAGAAGTCCCTTGTGACCGATGTAACGGTTCTTCCGAGTTGTTCGAAAAGATCCACTGAGATGTAAATGTTGTGCAACAGCTCTTGACTCCTTAGGATGTCCCAATCCATTGGTGGTGTCTGACAAATAGGGTGGAAACCACCGTTGAGCTTAGTGTTGAAGGTTTCCAGTTTTGGAAACAGACAACCCTTATACAGCGTTTGGGCCTTGTTTAGAAGTATAAAAGCCTTGTCTCGCTAGTGATTGACATCTTGAAGCCGGTCACTTTTGTAATTCAAAAATAGGATAACCTCGTTTAGGTAACCTACAAAAGGAAACAAATTTTGGTTCTCAAAGTATAAAATAATTTGGTCCAAGATTAGGCAAAGATAATAATTTAATTAAGACAATTAAGTGCATAATTATCCGAGACCTAAAAGAGTGGAATTTTCCGAGTCTAATATTCATTATACTCAAATTCCATCTCGAGTCGATCCGAGGAAAGATCAAGTTATAAAGAGAATATTAAAGTATGAGTACTTGATCTAGACAAATACATTTCAAACAAAGATGCTTGATTTAGAAAGTTGAATTAACGTTGTAATTCACTTTACCTCATAATATGAAGTCGAACATAGATAAAAAGTGTAAGAGTGATTTTTGAACATGTGATAAAACTAAGTGGTGTCCGAGTGACTTAGAAGCATCGGTGTGAGTTGATGAACATGAATGTGATTTCTAAGTCAGTCATAATCGAATGAAAACGTATGCAATAGTTTTTATAACACTCGGAATGACTTATAACCAAATCCTAGGAGGGATGAGGTTTATACCTGAGTCCTTGATAATACTCAAAGTGATAGGAGTTTAGAGTTTGAGTCTTCAATCTCCCCTTTTTGATGAAAGGCATTCCATACTCAAATAGAAACTTTGTTAGTGAAATAATCAAAAGTTCTTTTTAGTGTGAGTCTCAGTAACACCCCAAAACCCACCCTAGGAGTATTACACCACCAGGGTTCTTCAAAGGAACTCCCAAAGCTTACTTAGGTGTTGACTTAGCTGCCTTAGCTCACCTTAAACGTAAGGAATACGATTTCCTATGAGGGTTAGAAGTTTTCTAAAAATTTTGGCAAAGTTCTGTTTGAACTATGGCTCAACCCATAGGCTAAAAGCCTTAAAACCCGCATGAAAGTCACAATAAAACTAAACGAACCACACGCTCGGAGTAGACAGCTCAACGGCCACACGCCGGAGTAATATTCACAACCACAAAACTCGCTTTCGAACTAGTTTACATCCCAAATCACGAGCTCAGCAAAAGGTAGATTTACAAGCACTAGAGATCCAAACTGTCGGAGAAAGGAAATCTCCGGCTTGTCGGAGCTACTAGTTCGGGTCTCCTTACATACATAAAATGTATTGTACATATTGTCTGTTTACATAAGTAACTAAATATATACGATATACTAAACATGACACGCATGAACCAACTTCAACTCGCGATCACCAACCAAGTCAAGCATTCCAACCAACCATATCAAAGAGTACCCGCAATCTGCGAGGGGAAATTTCTAGGAGTGAGCAATAAACCACGGGCTCACCGGAGTCTTACACCCTCAAAATGAAAATTCTTTACACATATTATTCATCATAATGAAATTAGGGAAGGCATAATAATATAATAGAAATCTATATATTTCTCAATGAAATCTCTTGAAATCATTCACAACATAAAGCTCATAACACTTCAAACATTTGAAAGCACAGTTTACAATCATTTTAGGAATAGAATCGCTATAAACCAGGTGGAATCATTTGCACTTTCTTTCAAACACTTTCAGCCATAGACTGAAAATCCTTTCGAGGCTTTCGACGATTGAACTAGCACCAGGCGGTTCTCGGGGCACGACCCCGACTCGAGTTCTCGGGACCTATCTTTAGTCAAATACCTAGAAGGTTCCGCTTTCCTCGTCAGGAAAGAATCAACCTCTCCGATTGATGGGCATCCCGATACGCAAGGACCCCATGGCTTGATACGCACGACCAACTCCTTCCTCTCGGTTTAAACAATCTTTAGCCCAAAATTCATTTAAACAGGAGTGATCACAATCACTTGTCAAACTTGGTTTCTAACCAATATCTCAAATCACTTTGTCATTGTAGAAGGCATGACACACGTGTCACCCTTCTAAATTCACTTTCTCAATCAGTTTCACTTCTTATAGAACACATTTCAAGTTCGAAAGTATTTCTCAAGAATCATACACAAGTATCCTTTGCGTAAACATTTGAACTCTTTTCAAAACCAACTTTCATGCATTATTTAGAAACAAATCACTTCACGTGTCAAGCATCTCTATATTGAAACTTAACATTCCAAGCTAGAACATTTATTCAAGTATTCGCGCAAGTATCTCACATTTACTCGTATTCCTCCATGTTCTACTCAAGCATTAGTCTCCTATTCCCTTATGAGTAGTTCTCGCCATATTTTGTTTTCAATGCCACAATCAATCTACATGGATGCATATTCCCTAATATTCTGATTTCCCTTTCCTCCTCTATATTCCAAAGTCCATTCCCCTTAACTTAATTTACTTTCAAACTGAATGAGTTTAGGAACTAATACTTTTCCGAGTCACAATAACCATAAATAGATACCACTAATTTAATGTTTCAACTTTTCACAATTCATTATCTTTACCTCAATTCCTCATTTTATGTCTCTACTTTATACTCAACTTCTTTTACCCATGTTCAACTATATAACTCTTGATCTCACTTCGTCACTTAAGTTCCGCTCACTATATTTATCTTCAACTTGATTTATTCTCAAGGCTTAGACATATTCTAAACTCAACTTAACCTTACCGTTCTCAGCTCGTCATTTCCTACCTTAACTCCCATTGTATGTTTCTTTCTTATTAATCGACTCTTATTCGTCCATCCTTAGTTGTATAACACTTAATCACTTTTCATCACTCGATTCTGGTTAGCTTCGCTTATGTTCAAGTCTAGTTCAATCTCACGGACTCGGGCACATCTCTAATTCAATTTAACCCAACCATCTGCGTTCTACTCCCGTTTCTCAATTGTGTACCAATCAATATAAACTCATATTCTCCTTTTCCTTCAACTCGTTATTTCCCAATGTTAGCGGTTTTCTTCCCCACTCCCTCAACATCGTAAACTCAAGTAATCTCTAAGCAATTCGCACCCAGATTGCATATTCTTTGTCTTTAATCGCTAATTGAAACTTCAATAATATTCCTTGGACCTCTCGCAATCTAACTTTCTCATAATCTCTAATATCCCAAATCAGCCTTCACACTTAATCGGATTATCTAAAGTTCTAATTTAGCCTAACTACTTCCTACGGTACAATCATTCCGTATTCCCAACAAACAATCAATATTCACAATAAAACAGACATTCGATATTCACAAGAAATTCATTTGGGTTTCAAAACTAATAATAGTTTAGAGTACAAGACTACCCACTTCGATTCAAGGATTGGCGGTTTGTCTGGTTTTCCGATATTCAAGCTCCCCGGTTCAGTTCCTCCTTTCCTTCCTCTTCCCCTACTGCTAGCCCCGGTTTTGCTGCCCTCCTCCGCGCTCGACGCCGTTGCCGGCCACCGTTCTCGCTCTCACCGGCTGCCTCCCTCTCTACCCTCGCGTTCGTGTCCCTTTCCTTGCCTCGGTTTCGCCCTCCTTCGTGCCTCGACCGTTTCCTCGCGCTCGCCGGCCGCTTCACCACCGCTCGCCGTTCGATACGCCGGTCTCCGGCCTCACTTCTCGCCTTCGCTCTCGCTCGCCCTCTCGGTCTCGCTCTATCTCTCCCACTCGGCCTCTCTCTCTCGTCTCTCTCTTATTCCCGGCTCTGTTCGATCTCCCCCTCCCCTTCTTTCCTTTTTTCCTTTGATCTTCTCTTTCCCTTTTCGGTGGTTTCATTAGGTGCAGCCAGCACTTGCTGCAAGCACACTAATCCTCTTCATAATATTTTTTTTTTAAAGCATAAGTCTTCCCGGGTTTCTATCTTTAATAGTGACGAGGGAGCAATTACCTTTATTAATTAAGCTATATAAACACACAAGCGCATAACAATCACATAAAATAAATTACGTATAAATACCTAGCTTAATTTAACTATAAAATCAATCCACTCAAAATTCCGGGTCTCAAAGAGTCCCTCTTTCTCTTTGGACGAGTCTTTGACTATATTATCTTTATCGCCACATTCAAAATAGCCGTAGTTCTTACTTAAAGATAACTTTGAAGGGGAGGAGTATTTACCTTTTCTGTCCTTCTTATCTTTCTTGTAGAACTCTTCCTTTAGCCTTTTCTCCCATTTCTTGTGCTTCATCATTCTTTTGAAGCCTCGAGCAATAACTGCCATGGGATTTTCTTCGAGTCCGAGGAACTCGACTTTTCCTTTGCTTTCCGAGGCTTTCGAGTGCAATGTTCTTTTTAATGCCGACCTCAGTATCCTCTTCTTCCGGATGGATTTCATGCGTAAGTAGTTTCCCAATCAATTCATCTCGGCTTAAGTTGAGAGAGGTTCCGAGCTTCCTCGATGGCTGTCACCTTGGAACCCCATCTTCTCTTTGGTAGACTTCTCGGGATTTTTCAGCACATTTCTTCATAGGAAATCTTTCTACCTAGAGATTTTGAGATTATTTGTAATCTCGGTGAAATGTATAAACATCTCGAGTGATGTTTTCTTCCGGCTCCATCTTGAACGATCTCATATCTCGTGAAGATATTGACTTATCTTCGCCTGTTTCACTTAGCTTGTTCCTTCGTATGTGTTGATAAGAGTGTCCCACACATCTCGTAGCTGTGTCATAGGCTGACACCCTATTGTATTCTTTTGAGTTAATAGCACACATCGAATGTTCATTACTTTGAAGTTCTTTCTAAATTTTTCCGATTCTTCATTGGTGTACTCTAACTTCGCTTTTGGTACGAGTCTTATATCTTCCATCTTCATTAGAATGTAATTGCCTTCTTTTATGATCTTCTAAACATCTTCATCGTTATCCAGCAGAAAGCATTCCATTAGCTTCTTCTAGTGCAAAAAGTTTGATCCTTTGAACTTTGGTGCTCCGGTGGAAGATCTTCCTTCATTGAACTCTACGTTGTTTTGAGCCATTTGATCTTTAGACATTTGGATTGTTAGACCCTTTCCGAAAGGCTAGGCTCGATACCAATTGAAGGTTTGCTCTAGGAGAGTCTTAGTCACCCTAGAGGGGGTCAATAGGGTGATGAGGAAGTTTTCATAGACATAGAAAATTTAAGCTTGAAGGAAATGAAGAAGATAATCTGAGTCTAGATTGAATTTAGAAAAGTATAACTCATAGACACGTGGAAACCCTCCTGGGGTAGAAAACCACGGATAATGTTACTCCAAGCACCAAGTCAAATCTACTATTTTGAATCCACAAAATACAACGAATCGACTTAACCGAATTACTCCCTTAGGTAATTCCTTACAGTGTTTTCCAAGACTCGAAGTTCCCTTATCTCGATCTAGTTTTTCCTAACCGAGGTAACCTTTACAGCTAGGGACAACTGATCCGAGTTAACCCTTACAACTCAATGAAGGGACCTTACTTAGAATGTAAGAAGTTTTTGTAATTGACTACAAGACTTTACAACTCGGAAAATATGAATTACAAGCTGCGAGTTGTAAATAGAAGATTGAGTACAAAAACAATGACTTTTGCTTAAGTGATGTGTTTCAACAAATAAATCCAGTAATCTTCAAGTCTTGTGAAGTGGCTTCTATTTATAGATGACCAAGGAGATTAGCCGTTGTGACTGAATTCTTAACATAAGTCCTTCTTGATCGTTGTCACGGTTCTTCCGAGTCGCTCATAAAAGAACCATTGAGATGTGAATGTTGTGCAACGACTCTTAGCTCCTAAAGGTGCTCCAATGAACTAGTGTTATCTCGAAAAGTAAGGTGGAAGCCACCGTTAAGCTTTGTGTTGAAAAGCCTTGTATGAGCGTTGTTCAAAAGTAGAAAAGCCTTGTGAGTTGGTGATTGACAGCTTGAAGCCGGTTACTTTTGTATTTCAAAAATGAGATAACCTCATTTAGATAACTTACAAAAGTAAATCATTTTGGTTCTCAAAATATAAAATACTTTGGTCCTAGATTAGGTATAGATAATAATTTAATTAGGACAATTAAGTGCATAATTAGCTTAGGCCTAAAAGATTGGAATTTTCTAAGTCTAATATTCATTATGCTCACATTCCATCGGAGTCGAGTCTTAAGAAAGATCAAGTTATAAGAATGACAACATCAAAGTATAAGGACTTGATCCGGACAAACAATTCTCATAAAAGCCGACTTAGAATGATGAATTAACATTGTAATTCACTTTGACTTCTAATATGCAGTCAAAACTTAGATAAGAAGTGTTAGAGAGATTATTTGAACATATGATAAATCTCAGTGATGTCCGAGTGACTCGAAACATCAATGTGAGAAGATAAACAAGTGTTTTCTAAGTCGATCAGAAATGAATGAAAACTTATAGATGAGTTTCTATAACACTCAGAATGACTTGTAATCAAAACTTATGAGGGATGAGGTTTGTACCTGAGTCTTTGTGTAGTACTCAAAATGATCTAGATTCAGATTCTAAGTCTTCAGGTCGTTTCCCTTTAGGGATTAATGTGAATCCCTTATGGTCAAAGTAGTGATTACTGAACATGGATGACCCCCTTAACATTTGTTCTATTTTATCTATACGTGGATCAGGCTTAGATTCACCTCTCTTACTATCCTCAAAAGCTTTTAGGATAGCCTTAAGATTGCCTACTATGCACTCTATTTTCTTATATCGAGCCTCAATCCTAGCTTCCATTTTGGCTGACTTTTCGTTGAGCAAAGCAAAGATAGGAGATTGTTCTAGTGTTTTGTCGATTAGAGGGGAATTTTTTTAGGTATTGTCCTAAGACAGAAGATAGACCGAACCGGTGTGGTGTGCACCGAATTATGTCATACTCGGTGTAGACTGCGAGGCAGGACTTGGTACGAGTGGGGAGAAGATGTGCCGGACTCCTTGTTGAGACATTCTAACCTTTTAGAGCTCGGATTCCGACGATGCTCAATTGCATTTGACTTCCCTATTCTACTACCCAAGGATGATGCTTAGGACGATGTGAAAGAATACCACTTTTGCAAAGAAGGGGCTTAAGGGTGAGACCCTAGGAGACTAATAATGCTCTTTATTTGGATGCACATAAGGAATGCAAAATAGATGAAGTGTATACAATTATGCTTATGAGTTAACTTAGGATGATTTTGTGATTTGACTATGTCTAATTAGAATGCATAATTAGAAAGTATGAATGATTGTTCGTAATGGAAGATGGATTTGTTTTGGTTAAATACAAAATGGGCTCACCTAATTTGAGATGAATTTTATTATGGCTAAATGAAAGATGAAAATGGACTAACCTAACCGAGACGAATTTTGTTTTGGCTAAATGAGAGATGAAAATTCAAAATAGACTTACCTAAGTTTGAGATGAATCTGAAATTTGGCTAAATGAAAAATGGAGATGCAAATGCAGAAAAATAAAAACTGTCAAAATCCAAAGACCGATCGACTAAAGAGATAGAAGGGGCCTTGGTTAGACCCTTCTAGACCGATCGGCGGTACCTACCTAGACTCGCCTAAACCAGGAAAGATTTTAGGATGACTCGGAATTGCAATGAATGGACCAACCTAAAAGGGTAAGGTGATTTTTACTCGGGGCTATAAATGTACATAATGGACTGACTTTAGGAAATTTATTATAGTATTTTATTGCCACCCTTGCAAGGGCTAATCAGCACTCCTCACGTATCCATAAAGGCTCACAAATATATGATCAAATCTAAAAACAATCATACTCATCCAAGCATGCTAATGAAGAGACAAGGTACCACCTAAAGACCAATGGTCTACGGGTCAAAAGAGGGTTAAAATAAGTTAGGATACATGGCGTCTTATAGTTCGAGAACTTAGTCCTCGATGGGGTGCACGACAGGATATAGCATTGAATCCACGGTGCCTCTTGCTGAGCCAAGAGCGCATTGTATGAGGGAAGAGGTACCGCCACCGTTGACAATCAAGCCTAATTGGGCCCTTATAGGATGCAGTGGGAGCCTCTTCCAAAAATTGTTTTTAAGGGGTAAAGCTTAATAGTCCACCAATAAAAATTAACTATGTTCAAGGTTGCCTAAAAGCGAGATGCCTAATGTAAATCATTATTAAAACTCACTATTAAATTTTTCAAGTTTCGCCCTCTTAATAAGTGATTTATCCGCAATGCGAGTCGCTACTTGAAGAACCACGGTTTCCCCGGACACGAGGCCCCGAGGTTTCCCACGATTTGGTGGGTGGGGTTTTTTAATTTTTCTTTATGGTTTTTGAAGATGAAAATGAGTTTAGGGTTTTGAAGATTGATTTTAGAAAGTGGGGATGAATCTCTTATTTAGATTTCCGAATTTTATAAATCAAGTTAAAATGAATTAAATCAGATTGAGTGACGGTTTTATTATTTATTTTATTTTAGAAATTATTTTCATATATCTTGGGATATTATTTCTTAACCAAAAAATAAACAAAACTAGGGTTTGTTGAATATGTCGTGAGGCTTTAGGGCCAAATTGGTGTGAAGACACCGATTTGGATCGAAGCCTCACTTGCTGACCACTTGGTGCTGGCTTTCACTAGCATCCGATGGTCAGCGGCGTCGGCCGAGGGCCACGGTTGAGGTGGTCAGCCTCGGCCTCCGGCTTGGCTAGTAGATGCGGAACCTCTTTTTTTTTATTGTTCAGTTAGAAAAACCAAGACGCAAATTTAGGAGAAATAAATCATAAAAGGAGTTGCCGGTTAGTTTTAAGGAATGAAAAACTAACAAAAATAAAATAAATAAATGCTCTTCCAATCTTAGTATCGAAAAACTTAGTTGAAAGAGACTAAAAAATTAGTCCACCAATCTATAACCCATAATTGAATTCGGGGCGAGGGTATGAAACGTTGGGATAAGCCTTTCCGTTCCACTTGTCAAACGACGATCATTACTAGTTTGAGTAGTGAATCTAGATAACGTATTAAACACAAGCATACAACATGTGATGCGGAATTAAAAGCAACCAAAACATGATAAAAGCGATAAAAAGCAAATATGAAAAAGCGAGTTAACAAAAGTAGTAAAGAAAAGAAAAGAAAAACTAAAAGAATTGAAAGCGAGAAACTAAAATATTACATTGGGCGGGGAGGAATTAAAAGCAATACAACTTTTCTTCACAATAAGGAAAGCGGTAAAAACATAAACTAAATAAATAAACCATTACGAAGGTCGAATTGATGCACTCAGGTTGTCCCACCTGCCAATCTGAATCTAATGATGCGACACTGGTGAATCGGGAAGGCATTTTGTGAGTTTTTAGTGTTAGATGTGGGGAAATATGATGGAAATAGGCTGAAAAGGGACAAAGTGATCAGAATATCGACAGGCACATTCAATAGCTCTTAGTCAAGTTTCAGCAGCGTAATGCTTAGGGTTCGACGAGTGTGACATAAAGGAATAAGTCGTTATTGAAATGAGAGACTAAGCTCTTTAATTATAGGGAGAGGCTAGGTCATGAAATGACCTAGAGTTTTAATTCAATTAGTCATCCAAACTAAACCAAAATCAGCTAAAAATATCATAAAAATCGGACCATAAATCAAAAGATTGAATCGGATCCTACGGTTGCAGGCGCCAACCATACAATATCGTTCGGGGTTCTTGAGCTCTTTTCGTGTTGCAACGAGATTCTCGGGCAAAACACATCGTGTTAGGTGAAAATGGACATGGTACGCGGCGCCGGACATGACGTTGTTTTGAGGAGGAAGCTCCGTATGTTGAGTGGACTCTATTGGAGAAAACGCGGCATTTTGATGCATTTGATCATCAAACGTGGCATCCGACTCGAAGTCGTTCTGTTGTTTTCAGCCTCCGTGCCTGGGTGGGACGCTGGTGATCAAACGTGGCATTTTGAGCCTAGAATCTCCTATACGTGGCACCGGACGTCCGTTGACTCGGAGATTTGACCGGGCTTGGACCATTCGAAAGAAAAGGATTTTTGACCGACCCAAGACAGAAGGCTATTTTATTTTGTGCTAAAGGGTTCTTTGTGGGTTACTGGCTTCCGTCGCAACAATCAAATACCGTCTCGTGATCTAAATGCTCAAACAGAACTCGAGATTCTGTCATCGGGCCAACAATATAAAATACAAAATAAAAGAGATAAGGGATAACACATTTTAGGTGTCTACACATAGCAATATGATAGTTTTATTATATAATTATTATATAATCTAATCTAATCATTTAAAATTTTATACTATTAGTAAGAATTATTTTAAAATTACAATAATATTTTTTAAAATATTATATCTTACTAAAAATGATTTTTAAAATTAAAAAATTAAGCTTACTCATTTTAGATGTAACTAAGTATAAAACTATATTAACTTTTGAAGGTTAAGATGCATATAATTAACTGTTAAACTACATTAATTTTTATGATCAAACCAATAGAACTTTTTTTTAAGATTAGAGCAAAACATGGAATAACATAATACAATCTTATAATTTTTAGACAAATATCATAAACATAGTCGAGTGCATCAGCATGGGTTGAAAAAATAGTAAGTGTTTTAAATTTGGGCTTTATCTTACAAATTTACAAAGAGGAAGAAGACAAAAGAAAGAGTAGTGGCTATACCAAGGAGGCGGTAGGCTGTCGGAGGTGGCTGGGAGGCGCAGTAATGGTGGCTGGGCGGTGGCTAGCTTGTGGTGGACGAAGATGGAGGAGGCGAGAGAAAATTAAGGAAGAAATGGGCTTTTCAAGATATAGATGATATTTAAAGAAGAAAAGAAGATTGAGTCTTCATTTTCTCTCTCTTCAAACTTAAATCGAAAGTCGATTCTTTTTTTCCTTTCAGTAGTAATATTGTTGTTATTATTATTATTATATTTTCTTTTCTTCTTACTATTAGTGTAAAGTCCTTCCGTAATTATTCCAAGTTCTACTACTTTTATCTAGTATTCTACTTTGTTGTTTAATTTTATTTTATTTTATTTCAATGTATCATGATCTATTATTTTTCTTTGACAAAGTTATGTTGAGTTATCTTATTTATTATATGATTTTTACACTCTTTGTATTGAGCATATATATAAGTTTCAACACGATATTGCACCTGTTTTAGTCATAAGGATATAATTCTATTTTTATTATTTAGTATTTGACATTTAATATTTAGTTGGGTCATTTCATTAATAAACTTATTTATCTAACACATGTAAAAATGTGTTTATTTAACGGAAGACATCCAACATAGTTAGAGCCCTAAAAAACAAACAATTATCAATTTTGAATTGAAGTGTGTGCGCTCGATTTGGTTAGCTTAAGTATTGTTACGGTTGTCATAGCCCCTATCGTAGTAGGTGACTTATAACAATGATTCCTATGATGAACCATTGCTATAAGGTCACTATGACAACGATTGTTTCTAGGAAACGTTATCATAAATCACATAATACAAGATGTCGTGCGAGAGGATGTCGTGCAAGGCTACACTTCTATGTATATCAAACGAAAAGTTTAGTAGTTTTGAATGGGAACTCGTGCATGAGGTGCACTATCTTGTAGGAAAGGCTGGTTCAAAGCAATTAGAATTTTAAGAATGTTGACCTATGACAACAGTTTCTTGTTGAATTGTTTGGCATAATGATCATATGACAATGGTTTTCCCTCGGAACCGTTGTCATAGGTATGTTCCAAAATTTAAGAGATTATCTTTCTGCTCTTTCCCGCTATCTATGAAACATCTCGCTGCCTCTCTACTCTCGTCTCACAAACACTATTGTCTCTCTCACCCAATGCCACCGAAGAGATTGCTTCTATCGCTACCTCCATCGTCCTCGGCCACCGTCGATGTGGTTCTCTTCCACCTATGTCTTCAATTGCATCTCTTTCTCTCTCTCTCTCTCTCTCTCTCTCTCTCTCTCTCTCTCTCTATGACGTTTTCTCTAGCTATCCACTTGTCTCTCTCTTTTTTTGGCTTTGAGTTGTTGAAATGTTAGAGATTTTCGTATGCGGAGTTTTGTAAGTGATGAGAAACGATAAAGGAAAATTTTCAAGTTTAGGGTTTATATTGAGCAATGACGACAATTCTCTCACTTTTTGTTTGTTCACTTTAAAAACTTAAAATGTTTGAGATTTTGAGAAATGGGTTTGGTAAATGCTTGACAAATGGTTAAGGAAAGAATTATAGTTTATAGTTCAGGGTTTAGCTTGCTCTTCTAGGACTGAGCTAAATGTGAGTGTATGGACAACTTAAGGTTTACACTTCTCTTTAGTTGTCGTGTATATGTTTATACATATTACAATAGTCAACTAATCTAAATTAAATGAAGGAATGGTTACAGTTTGGAGTTTAGGGTGCTCGTAAGTATTAGAATGGTTAGATTAAATGGATTGAAAATCCTTCATGTATCCTTCTTCAGGTTACAACGAAGCGGTAGGGCACTCCCTCTCTGTCTTTATCTACTGCTACCAAGATGATGAGAGCCCGAACAATGATGAATAAGGATAAGTTCGCATACATCTATGAAAATTTTTTGATGCTAAGTCAGGTTGGTTCAATGAGCATGACAACCCCATTGGTGAGAGGAAAGGTCGTTTTAGTAGCTTTATAGCGGTGGCAGCCCGTACCCACGTGTCGATCACCTTCGATAATTTGGGAGAAGTCCCGGCATTAGTGAAAGAAAACATTTGCAGTGATACTAATGCATGTCGTCTAAGTTTCGAGTGTAATGCCTCGTTGCTTTGTGTACACGTATATGAATACTAATGCATGTCATTCTTGTGTTTCATAAAACATTTTGCTTAGTATTAGATGAGAAACATCTCTCGTTGGTGAAATCAAATACGCTCTCTCAAGCTGCGAAGCGATGGAGATTGTTTAAGACCGAACTACGCAATACATAAACATTTTGCTTAGTATTAGACAAGAAACATCTCTCATTGGTGAAATCAAATACGCTCTCTCAAGCTGCGAAGCGATGGAGATTGTTTAAGACCGAACTACGCAATATATATATGTATATATATATATATGTATGTATATATATATGTATATATATATATATATATGTATATATATATATATATATGTATATATATATGTATATATATATATGTATATATATATGTATATATATATATATGTATATATATATATATGTATATATATATGTATATGTATATATATATATATATATGTATATATATATGTATATATATGTATATATATATGTATATACATATGTACATATATGTATACACATATGTACATATATGTATACAGATATATACATATATGTATACATATATATACATATATATATACATATATATATGTATATATATATACATATCTATATATACTACTGTAATTATGAATTTTTATTACTGGCATTTTACGAGGATTAAAAACAAAACCATCCTAAAAATTGAGGCAATGGCATATTTGTAAACAAGTGGTGTTTTATTATACCTATTACTGTGGGTGAATGTTGACAATGTAGGTAATGTTTGAAATTCTTGAAATGTTAGAGTAGTTACATAATGATGAATAGTTAACAGCTCAGCTCAGATTATATATAACTCGGAACATGCTTCTTGAAATAATTAGAGCATACTTGTTATAGAGTAAAGAATAATATATCGAGTAAGTATGAAAATATGCTCAGAAATAGATATACTCATAAATAAGTAAATTTCATTACTTAGTAGAAGCAATTTGTGCAAAACTTTAACAAACTAAGAAATGAAAAAACATAGAAACAACTAAGGGAAAAGCTACCCCTAAACCAAACATCTATATTTTCTATCTTTTCTCTCCCTCTATGCATTTTAGCAAAACGATAACAAAACAAGGAAGGAAATAAATAACTAAATAGAAAAGATGTTCGACAAAAAAATTAAAACAGATTTTGAAATAAAGAAGGAGGGGCAGCCTGGCCGAAGTAAAAGATCTAGGGTTATGCCTATGCTTGTAACCTTAACTAGAAACAGCTGGGCGAGGTGGCAATAGTAGTGGTAGATCTAATACTTGGGATGACCCTTCTATGAGTCATTGGTAGATCTTTCTCGCCTTCTTCTTCTTCCTCAGCAAAAGCTACTATAGGTTAAGATTATGAGGTAAGGGCCTACATTGGGCTACATCACCAAGCACTTCTAAGTCACTTTAATCGTGATCAAAAGAGATCACCTCGGGTTCTTTGTGGCTCTTGTTCTCGGGTTGAGCTACTTCAGCCTCAGCTCCTCCTTCAGCCTCTCTTTATCCTTCTTCTACTTCTTCTTCAACTTCTTCGACTCGAACTCGGAAAAGCGGAGGACTCCTCGGATTTGTCTTCGTCAAATTCCGAGTCATCGGCTACCTTCGACCTTTTGTTTTAGAGGTGGCGAATTTGCTCTTTTTAGTTCCTAATTACCTGCTTCAGCTCATAAATCAGGTCTTGACTCTGCTGAATCCGAATCGTGCCTGGCTTTGCATCTTGGTTAGTACTCGGTATAAAAGCCTGGAAGGCTCCTAGAGTTGATTGCAACTCTTTAGCCGAAGAGGCAAATTGATTGGCCACCTTCGAAGAAGTTCAATAGAAGGCGCAGGCAATGGAGTGGATGGTCCAACATTAAGAAGTAGAACCTTGGGAGCGATCGATGTCCGAGGTGAACGAGGAGGAGGTGCTAACTCGGAGGAGTGAACCTAGACACCAGGTTGGATTTCTTGATATCCAAGGTTAATGATTTCATCTTTGCCAAACAAATGGCAGGTTCTAAGCACTTGTTTAGGTTAGAGGGAAGGTCAACCTTATCCCGAGTGAAAACAAATGTAAGAAGAGCTCCAAAAGGATAAGGATTCCTCTTTTGGTAAGATGAAACGAAGCAATCTGTTCCAAAATAAAAAGAAAAAGGTCAACCTCATATCCTTCTATGACATCAAAAGAACTTTGAGAACCTTTCTGTTGGGGTTCTCCTTTGAGGGGTAGTAAGAAAAGAAAGTTTGCATAAGAATGAAGTATAGAAGTCCGGCTTCGGAGGTCATCCGAGTCACGGAAAAGTTCTTTTTGGACTGAGGAACTTCTTTAACATACTTATCAAAGAAGTCATCTGCGACTTCATTAAAAGGAATAGGATCATAATTTAGAAAGAGACAGTTCACATCAAAGAGCTTGTGAAGTAGAGCAAGGTTGATACGAACAACCTTTCCTTGAACGACGGAAGAGATGACATTATCTGTAGCTATCATGTGGGAATAGAACTCGATAACGAGTTATGGGTAGATGTACTCACAAAAGCACGAGATAATTGAAAGCCCTAGTTTTGATGATGGGCTTTAACCAAGAGAAATAAGTTTTGGAAAGAATTTGTCGTCAAGAAAGAAGCGCTGAGCGACAAGTACCTTTGAATCTTTTGATGCGGGGATTTTCTCTTTGTTTGAGCGGCCTTAGAACGAGAGGACTTGGTTCGACCTTCTTTGTGGCCGAACCTCTTTTAGGCATATTGGAGAAGATAGATAGTGATTGAGAGAAAAGAAAGAGAATAAAGAGCACAAATGATTGAGAAATAAAGAAAGAGTTTGAGTGGTAGAGTGAACGAATTCAAGAGCAAAGAGAGTGAGAGTAAGCAATAACTAGATAAAGTGAATGCGTGAACACGAAGCGATGCTATTAATAGAGAGTAAAAGCTTTCAACCACCTTTCTAACTCAGCTTACCAAGCAACGGTTATCGAGACCATTGAGTCTCCCAGTGAGTAACGGCTAGTTTTCTAATAAGTTTTGTTCCAACGACTAGTTTATTTCTGACTGATTGGGTGATAGAGAGAGAGAAGAAAGGATTTTCAAAAACATATATGAGATTCTCCACTTATCTAGAGATGATCCTAGAATTTTTATGTCCATTTCGCTAAAAATTTGAATTTGACTCAATAATGTGTCCGAGTGACTCGGAGCACACTCGGAAAATTTATAACTCATAGCTCAGTCTCATTCTATGTGAACTGATCCATTTGTTATTCACTTAAAGCATATAACAATCAATCATAGTAGAATAACTCATCCAATAACTCAAATAATCATGCATTTAACATGCCAAGCTCATTCCTAATAAAGCAAAACAGATGTTCACTCGGAGGCTTAGTAAAAATATCAACTAAATGAAATTTTTTAGGAATAAACTTAAGTTCAATATCACCTTTCTTAGAATGGTCTTTCAGAAAATGATACCGACCTTAATATGTTTTTTCTTTGAGTGGTGAACTGGATTCTTGGTGAAGCAAATTGCACTTTGGTTGTCACACATGATTGGAATAGATGTTAATAATAGTCCAAGATCCTTCAAGTGTTGCTTGATCCAGAGAATTTGAGCAGAGCAAGCTCCAACCGCAATGTACTTAGCCTCGGTAGTTGATAGAGCAACCGAGTTCCGCTTCTTTGAGTGCCAGGAGATGAGTGAATAACCCAGAAATTGACATGCTTCTAACGGGCTCTTTTTATCAACCTTGTATCCAGCATAGTCAGCATCCGAGTATCCAGTGAGGGTCGAGATCTAAGTCCTTTGAA
This sequence comes from Talinum fruticosum, assembly GCA_021018815.1. Lineage (NCBI taxonomy): Eukaryota > Viridiplantae > Streptophyta > Magnoliopsida > Caryophyllales > Talinaceae > Talinum > Talinum fruticosum. The sequence continues at coordinate 5,803,613 of JAITYX010000033.1, read as the reverse complement.
TACCGGAGACCAAGTGTCTAAGTCCCTATAAGATATCTAAAGATTCTCTTCACCGCTGTGAGATGTGATTCCTTAGGATTAGCTTGAAATATTGAATAAAGACATACACTAAACATGATATCTAACCTACTAGATGTGAGATAAAGTAGAGATCTAATCATACCTCTGTAGAGTTTCGATCTACAGACTTTACCTTTCTTATTTAAGTCTAGCTTTGTACTACTACTCATAGGTGTTGTTGCATGCTTCACATCATTTATGTTGTATTTCTATAGTAACTCCTTGTTGTATTTTGATTAATGGACACAGATGCCATCCTTTTCTTGCTTGATTTGCAGTCCAAGGAAGAAATTAAGTTATCCCATCATGCTCATTTGGAATTCATGTCTCATTAAATTAGAAAAATATTGGCATAGAGTTTCATTAGTAGCTCCAAAAATAATGTCATCCACATAGATCTGAACAATAAGAAAATCATTCCCCTTCATTTTTGTAAAAAGAGTTTTGTCAATCTGACCTCTTTTAAAGTAATTTTCAACCAAGAAACTGCTTAGTCTTTCATACCAAGCTTTGGCAACTTGTTTCATACCATACAAATCCTTTTGCAACTTGAAAACATGATTTGGAAATTACGAATTTTCAAATCCAGGGGTTGCACAACATAAACTTCTTCTTGAATATAACCATTAAGAAATGCACACTTAACATCCATTTGATAAAGCTTGATGTTGATGCTTGATGCAAATGCTAAGAGAATTCTGATTGCCTCAATCCTAGCAACAGTGCAAAGGTTTTCCGACAATCAATTCCCTCTTCTTGGTTATATCCTTAAACAACTAATCTAGCATTATTTTTTATTACCAACCCTCCCTCATCCAGTTTGTTCTGGAGAACCCATTTGGTTCCTATTACTGGGTGGTTAGAAGGTCGTTTAGTCGGAGTCTAGACTTGGTTTCTTTCAAATTGAGTTAATTCTTCTTGCATGGCCTCTACCCATTCAGGTTTAGTTAAGCTTCCAGTACATTTTTAGGTTCAGTCAATGATATGAATGCTGAAAATGCACATACATTTTACAAAGAAGAACGGGTTCTTGCCCCACTATTGATATTAGAAAGTATGTTCTTAGGTAGGTGACTTGATGCATATTTGAAAGCTCGACCTATCCTTTGGTTTACCAGGTTTATTGGTTGAATGGGCTGATCTTCGGTTGCATCATCTTATTGAACTTCTGCATTGGTTTTGTTTTTCAGCATTCCGAGCTTGCTCTTGAACTTGTTCATTCTAAGTCACTTCATTCCGAGTTTGCTCATTCTAAGTTACCTTAGTTCTTTTGTTTTGACTCATTCCGAGCTCAGCTTCGGCAATATCATCTTCATCTCTGTTAAGCTTGAGATTTGAGAAGATGGATTCATTTATCCTGCCAAGGTCAATCTCATCAATGACAACGTGGATGCTTTCTTCCAATTTGTTAATTCTTTTGTTAAAAACTGTATAAGCTTTACTATGAGATAAGTAACCCATAAATATAACTTCATATGACCTTGCATCAAACTTAGTCAGATGTTTCATATCATTGCTATGCACATGGAATTTACATCCAAATGGTTTGAAGTAGGAAATGCTGGGCTTCTTTCGCTCTTACAGCTCATAGGGTGTCTTCTTCAAAATGGGTCCGATGAGGCATCCGTTGAGTGTATAGTTTATTGTGTTGATCGCCTCAACCTAGAAATAGTAAGGTAGATCATTTTCAATCATCATTGTCCTTCCTACTTCTTTAACAGTTATGGTCTTTCTCTCCACGACTCCATTTTGTTGAGGAGTTTTTGGTGTTGAGAAGTTGTGAGAGATATCATTCTTGTCACGAGAATTTTGCAAATTCCGAGTAATCGAACTCCCTTCCATGGTCGGTTCAAATTCTTCTAATCTGAGTCTCGGACTACACTTGAATTTTCCTGCAGATCTTAGTGAACTCTTTAAATGCTTCATTCTTGTTCTTTTGAAAACACACCGAGGTAAATCGTGAATAATCATTAACAATAACTATCACATATGATTTACCTTCTAAGCTTTTCATAGGAATTTCACCACACAAATCCATATGAACCAATTCAAGCACTTTGGATTTAGACACAATTTTGAGTGGTTTGAAAGATGATCCGACTTGCTTTCCTTTTGTGCATGCTTCACAGATTTTATCTTTCTTAAATGCACAATTATGTAAACCCCTAACTAATCCATGAGATGCAAGCTTCTTAATGATATGCATGCTGATATGACATAGTCAACGATGCCATGTCCATGAATCATCATTCAAAGATCCTTTTAAACATGATAAATTATGCTTACAATTTGCAAGAGGAATGGTATAAGTGTTGCATGCCCTCGGAACTTAGAGCTTTGTCTCTTTGGTGACTGCATCGAAGTGAAGCAGTTGGTCCGAGTGAATCTTACCTCTTGACCTTTGTCGTATAAGCGAGAGATGCTCGGAAGATTGTATTTGAGCCATTTGACAAGGTAGACTGGACTGACTGAGTTGTCTCCTTCACAAATCTCGCCAATCCCAACTATCTTGCCTTTTTATTGTCTCCAAATGTGACTTTTACTCCCATCATATCTTTTAACTAAGAGAAGAGTTTTGAGTCTCAAGACATATGACGTGAGCCACCAATGTTTAAGTACTAGTGACCTTTTCGTTTCTAAGTCACTTGCAACACGAAACAAACTAACCCTCCTTAATTTCTCTCACAAACCCAATAGCTTGTTTTTGTTATGGTCTTTCTCGGAGCAAGAGCATTTGAATAATTTTGGGTTTGGTCCGATTCTGAGTCTTCCTTTTAGGAAGCCGAGTGCAGTGTCTCTTTCCTTTGAAAACGTTTCTTTTTATAAACGAGGTTGAGAAGGCTTTTTCCTGTAAGCTGGTATGTGCTCAGTCCCTTTTTCATGTGACTGAATGAGACCATGCTCAGCCTTCCCGAACTTAATAGTTCCGGAATCGGTTTAAAAAGATTATTGTAATAATTATCCTTCTCTTCAACATTGTAACGAAGACATTCTTTCCTAAATGAGACACACTAAGAGCGAAGTAAAAGATCAAGGTTTTTCCGACCTTGAGTAAGTTTTAAAACCAACTCTTGGTGACTCTTTGAGCATCTATTTCAGTTGCTTATTCTCTTTTTGATGCACTCGGACTCAGTCTCATTGTCGTGAGCACTGGTCTCAAGTACTTTTAGATTTTGTCTCAAGTTTTCCAACTCATTTTTCAAAACAAGTACTCTCGGTAGTAAGAGATTTAAGTTGTTCTATGAAATCCGAAGAATCAGAATTGGACTTTTCTTCCAACGTAAATATATATCTAATAAGATCAAGTTTGGAAAACTTAAGGAAGTAGTCAATTACCTCCTAAGGACTTGTTTCCTTAGCATTTGAGTTGTCACTTGTCTAAGTCGGATCTAGCTTCTAAGTATGTCAATTGCATTAGACAGTTTGAATCATTAGAATCATCATCATCGGAGGAGCCATCATCGCTCCATGTAGCCACCATAGCCTTTTTCTTCTTTCTGTCCTTCATTTTCTTTAGGCAGTTCTTGACTATCTGCTCCTTGTAACCACACTCAAAATAACAAGAGTTCGTAGTAAAGCAAATTTAGAAGGAGATGGGTATTTACCTTTTTGTCTTTCTTGTAGAAGTCCTCCTTTGGCTTCTTTTGCCACTTTTGTACTTCATCATCTTTTTAAAGCCTCGAGCAATGAGTGTCATGGGATCCTCTTTTGAATCCGAGGAGCTCATACTTTGTCGTCTGCTTTCTAAGGCCTTGAGTGCAATGTTCTTTTTGGTGCTAACCTCGACATCCTCTTCTTCTAGGTGCAACCCATGAGTGAGTAGATTCCCAATGAGCTCATCCGGCTTCAAGTGAGAGAGATTGTGAACTTCTTAGATTGTCGTCACCTTAGGACTCCATCTCCTCTTTGATAGACTTCTCAGAATTTTTCCGACAATTTCTTCATGAGAGATCTTTCTATCGAGAGATTTGAGATCGTTGGTAATCTCGGTGAACCGAGCGTACATCCGAGTGATGTTCTCCTCGAGGCTCCATTTTGAACAGCTCATACTTGTAAAGGTATTGGCTTATCTTTGCCTGCTTCACTTGGCTAGTTCCTTCACAGGTGTTGACTAACGCCTCTTTGGCTATGTCACAAGCCGACACTCTACTATATTCTTATGGGCTGATAGCGCACATCGAGTGTTCATGGCTTTGAAGTTTTTCTTGAACATTTTATTCTCTTGAGTAGTGTACTCGACTTTTCTTTGGGGACAACTCTTGCTCCTTCCATCTTCGTAGGAATGGAGTTTAAATGCTTGATAATGTTCCGGACATCCTCATCACAGATCCTGGAGGAACCATTCTATCATCTTCTTGTATTGTGCAAAGTTTGATCCCTTGAACTTGTGTGGTCGGGGTGGATGATCTTCCTTCATCGAACTCTCCATTGTTCCGAGCCATCTAATCTTTAGACCTTTGGATTGTGAGATCCTCTTGAAAGGCTAGGCTTTTATACTAATTGAAGGTTTTCTCTTGGAGAGATTAAGTCACCTTAAAAGGGGGTGAATATTGTGATGGAATAATTTTCTAAAAATACAAACTACTTTGCACAAAACTTACTTAGAAAAAGATTCTGGGTTTATATTGGATTTAGAAAGTGAAAGATACAAAGAAGTACGTGGAAACCCTCAAAGGGCAGAAAACCACGGACATTGCTAGTCCAAGCACCAAGTCAAATCCACTAATTGAAGCCACAATTACAAGGACTGACTATTTACATAATTTCTCCTTTAGATAATTCCCATACAAGTTTTCCTAGACTTAGATGTTCCCTTATCCGATCTAGTACTTCCTAATTGAGATAACCTTTATAGTTAGGGACAATTAAGCTGAGTTAACCCTTACAGCTTAGTCAAGGAACTTAGGAGAAAGTAGAAAGAATAGAAGTGATTACAAGACTTTCTTTTTACAACTCATAAAGTAAGAAAATACAGATTTGGAGTTGTACGCTAAAGATTGAGTAAGAATGCACTAAGTAAGTGTTAAGCAAATTAATTCAGCAATCTTCAAGTCTTTTAAAGTGGCTTCTATTTATACGCAACGAGGCGAGAATGACCATTATAACTTGTTTTGGACTGGTGAGCTTCAATAGCCGTTATATCGGTTAGTCCGAGTCACTTATAAAAGGAGCCGTTGACATGTTAACATTGTGTTGTGGTCCTTGGCTCAAAAAGTGGTCCATCCCTCTGGTTGTGACTGAAATGCGGGGTGAAAACAACCGTTGGACAGAAAGTCAAAGTTAACCGGATTTGGAAACAATAAACAACCCCGACATCGTGTCCGAGCCATGTCCGTAAATAGCTGATTTCTTTCTGCTGGTGCTTACCGGCTAGAAACCAGCTGCTTTTGCTTTTCAAAAATAAATTAGACTTGTTAAATCAACTCGCAAAAGTAAATCAAATTGGTACTTCATGTATAAAAATACTTTGATCTAAGATTAAGCAAATATAATAATTAATTCAAAGTAAATAAGCACTTAATTATCTTCAATCTAAAAGAATGGAACTTTTTGAGTCTAATATACATTAGGTTCAAATTCCATATTGAGTCAATCTTTAAAACGATGAAGGTAGAAACAATAAAACATCAAAATGCATAAACTTGATGAAGTAAATAATTTCAATAAATAAACCGACTTAGAAAGTAGAATTAACGCAGCTTATTCATTTTCACTTAAAACATCAACTTAGGGCTTAGAATAAAAGTGTTTAAGCGAGTTATTTACTCATGCCATTGTTTTGAGTTGTGTCCGAGTGGGTCGAAACACAGCTTAAGAATGTTATGCTTGATGAATGGTTTCTAAGTTGTTCAGAACATAATGAAAGCTTAGATATGAGTTTCTTAAAAGTTTGAATGACTTAGAATCAAAACTATAGAGAGATAGAGAGATATACTTGAGTCTTCATCATACATTTGACAAAACTCCGGCAGCATTTCCCATTAGTCCTTCAAGTTATAACATACCAAGATGAAATGACTAATGTGTATATCCATACTTAATTGTATGGTAACATAAGTAAGGACATACACATCAAACCCATCGTTGTCATAATTGCACTCGAAGAACGAGAGGGGAAATAAGTGAAGATTTGCTCTTGGAGAGCTTAAGTCACCTTATAGGGGGTTGAATAGGGCGATGGAGGATTTTTAGAAATCTCAAACAATTTTGCACAGAATATAAACAAAAGTTGATTTTGAGGCTAGATTCCACTTAGAAATACGTGGAAACCATCATAGGGCGGAAAACCATGAACAGTGCTAATGCAAGCACCAAGTCAAATCCAATAATTGAATCCTCAATTACAAAGGACTGACTCCAACCAGAGTTGCTCCCTTAGACAATTCCTTTACAAGTTTTTCCTAGACTCGAAGTTCCCTTATCCGATCTAGTACTTCCTGACCGAGATAACCCTTATAGTTACGGACAAGCTGAGCTGAGTTAGCCCTTACAGTTCAGTCAAGGGACTTAGAAAGAAAGTAAAGAGTAGAAGTGATTACACAACTTTCTTTACAACTTAGAAAGTAAAAGATTACAGATTTGGAGTTGTAAAAGCTAGAAGATTGAGTAAGAGTAGAATGTGTTTGTGGAGTGGCTTGTATTTATAAGCACCAAGGTAGAATGACCATTGAGACTTCTTTTGGACTGGTGAGCTTCATTAGCCATTGCAACGGCTAGTTTGAGTCACTCGAAAAAGGATCTCGTTGAAACGTGAACGTTGTGTAGTGATCCTTGCCTCAAAAGATGGTCCAATGATCTGGTGGTGATTGAAATCTTGGGTGGAAAGAACTGTTACACTCAAAGCTACTGTTTTCTAGTTTTGGAAACAAACAAGCTGTGACATAGTGTCTAAGCCATGTCCATAAATGGTTAATTTCTATATGCTTGGTGTTTAACGGCTACTAACCGATTACTTTTGAGATTCAAAAGTAGATTAGGCTTGTTTAAACAACCTACAAAAGCAAATCAAAGTGGTAATCAAAGTACAAAACTATTTTGGTCGAAGATTAGGCACGGATAATAATTAAATAAGAGTAATTAAGCTGTTAATTATCTTCGGCCCAAACGAGTGGAATTTTCTGAATCTAATATCCATTAGCTTCGATTCCAGGTTGAGTCAATCCTTAAAATGATCAAGTTAGAAAGAATAAGAAATCCGTATGCATAAACTTGATCAAGCAAATAATTCTCCATAAATAAATTGACTTAAAAATTAGAATTAACACTCGTAATTCATTTTTACTTAAAACACAAAGTTAGTGCTCAGAATAAAAGTGCTTGGAGAAATTATTTACTCATGCGATAGTTCCGAGTTGTGTCCGAGTGGGTCGAAACATAGTTAAGAATGTTATGCTAAAAGACTCGTTTCGAGTCGAACATGATGAAAATTTAGATAATGGTTTCTATAAAGCTCGGAATGACTAAGAATCAAAACTCAAGAGAGATAAAGAAGTATAGAATTTTTCATGAGTCTTCAATGAGCACCGTGATATCTTGTCCAATGTATGATAAGATTATAATAGCCACACAACCTACTATAATATTATTCTCAACCTATCCAATATAGTCAATTTAAAAACCTATACATATGAAGTTGACATCCTTAGCAGTATATATACATTTCTCGCACGTATCGCTACCTAGGATAACTTGTCGGGTATAAATTTTTGAACAGGTTCTCTAACCTTATAAAATGCATACGACGATGATGAAAGCATAAGCTGATAAGCAAAATAAGCACAATTATTACAATCAAGCATGCCATTATCAAATGACATGAAAATAGTAAGTGGTTATTTACTAAATTCCTCTTTTTGTTAATTGGTTATAACATTTTTTCTATAGTTGTTATATTTATCTTTTTCTTAAATGGTTGTAAGTTCTTAATATATATGAGGGTTTCCTTTTTGTATGCAATTTTGATGTATTATACATTATCATACATTAGACATGATTTTTTAATGTTTACAAAACGTTGAGGACAATGAATGTGAAGAAAATCTCAAGGCCACCCTTGAATTTACTTTAACGATCCAAGACATAATAGGAACTACAGTTCCCATGACCCTGGTTGTCTTTAACAATGATGTCGGGTTCACAATGCAAATATGGTGTCTAATCTGCAGCTTGGGTCGGTCCACGGAGAATGGGAAGAGGGGTAAAGGGTTCGAGTTTAGAAAAAGGTGATAAACAATGATAATACTAGTACTAAAAATGAACCCTTTGCCTCTCTTCCCTTTCTTCGTGGAGCGACAAATGATGTGGATAGACTCCATGTTTTGCCTTGTGTACCCGACCTCATTGTTAAAGACAACAAGGGTTGTGGGAACTCCAGTACTGTTATGTCTTGGGTCATTAAAGCAAATTCAAAGGTGGCCTTGACATTTTCTTCATATTCATTATCCTCTACTTTATGTAAACTTAAAAAATCATGTAATTTAGTTTACGATCATGTATAATACAACAAATTTGCAATAAAAAGGATACTGGAAATTTTGATAATTGGACAAATTTATCTTTTATGACAAGTTTTTGGGGATAGCTCTATATCTAAAAATCTTTCCAATTATGTCCAACTTTTATTAAATTTTTTTCCATTTCAACCCTAAACCCTAAAACATAAATCTTTCCATTTTTCTAAACCATAAACCACAAATCTTTCCATTTTCCCAAACCCTTAGCCATAAATCTTTCCATTTCTCTAAATGCAAAACCCTATGGCATAACTCTTTTGATTTATCTAAATCATAAACCCTAAACCCTCAACTATATATCATTCCATTTCCCTAATTACTAATCCTAAACCCCTAAACCCACTTGTCAAAATCTCAACATTTTAAGAATTTCCAACTTCACAAACTACACAAATAAATTAAACATTCACCCACATTCTCAAGATTAACATTCAACATTTCAAGAATTTCAAACATTACCTACATTGTCAACATTGAACTAAGTTCGGGATAGATAAACTCACCGAAGCACATAAAGTTGTATACTCCAGTGGTTTTTATGTGTTGCAAACACGAAATGGAGGTGGTTGGGAAAAATTTATCATCCAACGTTAGGTGTTGGCTGACGAAAACTTTAGAGGGGTTAGAGGTACCCTCTTGAGGAGTTGTGGTGCGGGGTTTCTTGATAGTAGACCCCATAAAATCTTAGGTAGAACCCCTTTTTGGCATGGTGAGGATGCTTGAAGGAATTGAATGAACGAGAGAGAGAGAGAGAGAGAGAGAGAGAGAGAGAGAGAGTAAAGAGAATAAGAGCGCTTAGAATGCAGAGAGTGAGAGCCGAATGCCGAGAGAGTAAGTACACAGTGAGTAAAGTAGCGAAATGAAGGTAAAGAGGTGCTATTTATAGCAAAAAGAAATGTCTTTTAGCCTTCAGTCTAACGTGAAGGCTGCAATGGTCACCTCGAGACAGTGTGACGTTTTTGCTCTCTAACGGTGAGAATTCCAACGACTTTCTTCCAATGGCTAGTTTTCTCGGATCAATGTGCGCAGCAGAGAGAGAGACAGAGAGAAGAAAGATTTTGAAAAAATTTATAAAATTCTCCATTTATCTAGAGATGATTTCGGAAGATTGATGTCCATTTTGCTCAAAACCGAGTCCGACGCAAGTATGGTTTTTGAGTGACTCGTAATACTCAGAGACCTAATAATTCATAGCTTAGTTTCACTTGGTCAACTCGAACCAATTGTTATGAAGACAAAAGAAAAACATATAAAACATAATCATACAAGAAAATGTCTGTTAAAAAATCACATAATCATGCATTAATCATTCCAAGCTCATTCCTAATAAAGCAAAACCGATCCTCACTAAGTGGCTTAGTGAAAATATTAGCTAACCGAAATTTTATAGGAATGAATTCAAGTTCAGTATCACCTTTCGAGAATAGTCTCTTAGAAAATGATACCCGACCTCAATATGCTTTGTCTTTGAGTGTTGAACTGGATTCTTACCGATGCTGATTGCACTTGTGTATAAGACTCGATAATTCAGGTGCTCGCTTGCTAATGAATTAAGTTATTAAAAGTTAAAAATTTGAAATTATTAAATTAAGTGAATTAGAATTTTTTGAGTCGAAATAAAAACCCGAGAATTAAAACCCGAGCATGGGTTAACTTAAGTGGGCTTTGTGAAGCTAATCTCAGCCCAATTCACTTGAAAGCCCAAACCAGAAATTAAAATAAAAAGAAAAAGAAAGGAAAATGAGAAATGTGGGTGGCTGGCATTCTAAAGACATGGTAGATAACTAAAGCAAAGATGATTAGAGGGGTCCAATTAAGTTTGGGCAGTAAATTTATTAGGTGTAACCAGGTAAAGAAGAGTGAGAAAGAGGGATTAAGAGGAAACTCGAAATAGAAGAACAGGAAAATAAAAGAAGCGAAGCGAGCAAAGGGAAACAGAGCAGAGGGAGACCGAGAGGAAAAAGAGTTTGAAGAAGAAGTAGAGGCAAGCGAGAGAGGGAGAGAGCATAAGAGCCAAGAGGTCGGTGGCTGCCTCAACGGTGAGGGCACCGCTGCCGGTGGGCAAGGGAGAGCGAGAGCTCGGGAGGTCGAGCAAAGCAAAAGAAGAGGGGAAAAGTGAGACACCGAAAGACAAAGACCACGAAAAGGAAGAAGGGGCACGGCGTGCCTGCGCTGCCGGTGAGCCCGAAGGGGAGACGGCGAGATCGGACAGAACCAAGAGGCTAGGGGTTTGAGAACCCGAAAACAACAGAGCGAGGGAGATAGCGAGAGTTTGAGTGAAGGTAGAAGAAGTGGGCGCCGGGAAGAAGGAAAGGGGACCAAAAGGGAGAAGGAAGTAAAGCAAAATCATCCAATCCGAGGTGAGTAATTCAAATTCATCCTCTTAAGATAAAACAAATTAGGTGGATTAAATTGCAAACCCTAAGTTAATTGAAGAAGTTAGAGGCCTAAATTCACAAAACTAGCAACTCATGAATTGAAAAAAAACATGTTGCGAATTACGTGTCTAATTCATGAATTTAGTGATGAGTGAGCATTATTGAGCATGATTGTTGAGCTGTATATTGAGAATTTGATAAAAGTAGCTTGAATAGAATTAGTGAGAGAAATTAGAAAATTGAATTCCTGATCCAAGTGTAGATTTTTTAGTAACTTATCATGTTGTCCGAATTATTGTGAATTCATGTGTAGCTCAAAATTCCTGAAACTTTTACTATAGCTTCCTGATAATTTATGAGAATTTCCTATGAATTTTGGTATGTGTTAGATGAGTTGATTAGAAGATATGGATTTTTGAATGAAAATGTGTTGTTTTGGGCAAAACCGAAACTAATTGAGTAACCGAGTTAAGATCTGAAATTTAAGAAGCTATATGGCTAAATTAAGAGATATATATCGATTAAGGAAAATTATGAAACTATAAATCACCTATGTGCGATAAGACACAATCACGAAATGATAAGTTCGTAATTAGAAGTTGTAATTGCTATGTTATGTGATGACATGTTTATTTTAAAGTACATTGATTGTAAATGACATAAGAATGCCTATATGAGTTGGATTGATTGTAATTGAGTTGGAACTTTCTTATGTGAATTATTAGTTGTGAAGATGTTACATATGAAGGTATTGAGCATGAATTATATGAAATAAGAAACATAAAGAACTAAAGAAGGGAGAAAGGATTGTGTTATTCATGTAAGACCCCACGAATTAAAGAACCCTCCGATGCTATGGCCATAGAAGTGTCTCGTCAACCGAAGCCACGAATTATTTTGCCTCCAAGAACCGAGCCGATGAATTATTTTGGCTCCAAGAACTGGGTCTTTAGAGCAGAACATCAATCTTCTTTCCATTCAAAACTAAGAATACTTGAGAATTACGATATGAAGAAACGAATGATTATGCATTATGAACAAGAAAGAAAGAAGCAATGATTTACGAAATGCATAATTGAATTCAAGAAGAAGAATGAGAAGAAGACCGAATCCCGATTTCATAAAAAACTAATACGATAAGAAATAAGATATGATTTACATGATGAATGCCCTACATGATTAATGATTCTATGACCTACTTGCATAGAAATAAGAATGAAGTATGTTCCGACTGAATTCATGAGTAATTGATGTCATATGTACTTGCTCGGTAAGTTGATAAGTTTAGTAACTTTCATATCTTAAGCATGTATGATCCGAATCGCATGTTATGAATGAATAGTGAACTTACGTGTGTTTGTTAATGAATTAATGTGCAAAGTGAAACCAGGGTGAAGGTTTGCTTTTGGAGAAGTTAGGTCACCCTAGAGGGGCGTGAATGGGGTGATGGATGATTTTTAGAAAATCAAACTCTTTTGATTAGAATAGAGACGAAACATGATTCCGAGTCTATATTGGGGTCGAAAAGTATGAACTCGGAATGCAGTGAAGAGTAAAGAAGCGGATTACACCGAGACTTTGAATGCATCCGAGTCTAGAATGTACTCGTAAAATGGCAACATAGAAATTACGTGGAAACCCTCCTGGCCCGAGAAAACCACGGACCGTGCTAATCCAAGCACGAAGTTAAATCCACTATTTTGAGTCAACAAAATACAGTGAGACCGACTAAACCCCGAGTTGCTCCCTTAGACAACTCCTTACAAGTTTTCCTAGACTCGAAATTCCCTTATCCGATCTAGTACTTCCTAGCTGAGATAACCCTTACAGCTAGGGACAACTTAGCCGAGTTAACCCTTACAGCTCGACCAAGGGACCTTACTTAGATGACCAAGCAGACTTAGCCGTTGTGTCCATCTTCCGACCGGAAGTTCCTTTATAACCGTTGTGTAGGATTTTCCGAGTCACTCGGAAAATATCCGTTGATATGCGAACGTTAGTAAACGGCTCTTGACTTCCTTGGAAGTGCGTAAAACCACCGGCGGTGTCTTCAAAAGTAAGGTGGAAACCACCGTTGAGCTTAGTGTTGCAGATTTTCATTTCTGGAAACAGACAACCCCGACACGGTGTCGAGGCTAGGTCGGAGATGGAAAAAGCCTTGTCTGCTGGGTGATTTGACGTTTTGAAGCTCGGTTACTTTTGTATTTCAAATATAGGAAAGCCTCGTTTGAAACACCTACAAAAGTAAATTAATTTGGTTCTCAAAGTATAAAATACTTTGGTCCAAGATTAGACACATATAATAATATAATTAAGATAATTAAGTGACTAATTATCCGGGTTAGAAAAGGAATGGAATTTTCCGAGTCTAATATTCATGATACTCAAAATTCCATCCGAGTCGATCTAAAAGTAAATCAAGTCAAATATGAAATATCGGAGTAGATAGACTTGATCTAGACTAAACATAATATAAACTAAGATACCAGAGTCGGAGCGTAGAAAAGATAGTGTTTGAATCATGCGATATGTCCGAGTGTTAAGTGACTCGTAACCGAGTGAACCATGCAGAGATGATTTCGGAGTCACTCGTAGTTATGCATACCATATCACTCAGAAAAGTTTCTAAGACACAAGGAATGACTTGGAATCAAAACTTTATAAGTGAGAAAGTCTTATACCCGATTCCTTAGATAGAACTCGGAAAGGTGAGATGTAAAGTCCGAGTCTTTAATCTGCCCTTTTGATGAAAGGCATTCCATACTTAAATGGAAACTTTGTTAGTGATAAAATATTGAGTCCGTAGACTCGCTCAAACAAGAAACTTAAATTCTCATAGATATTAGAGGAAAAAAGAGATCTAAAATAATAATTGTTAATGATGCTAAGCAATAAGAGATATTAGATGGAAAAACTCATAAATGCCTCGCATTTATCATTGTACTCGACATTGGAACAAAATGCATAATTTCATTAAATTTGAAAGAAATATGTACAGAGTGAGAGAGAGAAGCTCTCCCTATACAAGACAATAAATTTTCTTATTATTCTCCCCTTGCCTTTCAAGCAAAAACAAAAAATGGGAAGAACACAAGAAATACAGGTTTGATGTCTCGGCAAAAAGAAAAAAAATGTAAATACAAGAAGAAGAAATTAAGAGGGGGTGGAGTTGTCGGAGTGGAAGAAGAAGGACGAGCGGAGCGCCGGAGTTGATATGATCTTGACGATGTGCTTGAACGCGGCGGAGGGAGGACAGGGATCTCCGGCATAGGCTCGGCTCCGAGTGGCCGACCCGAACGAGGGGATCCAGAGGTTCGTCCTCTTGTAGCTCGGCAGCTGGAGGGGATTGCTCAAGCCGACCCGCTGCTGAGTGTCCTTATGCAACCAGGTCTTTTGACTCACTCGGACTCGCCGTCCGAGCCGAGTACATCCAGTTGAGCTTGAGGAGCACTTATTCCCTTAGCCGATGCTCCTTGTTGTTCCTTTTGTTCCTTCCCTTGCCCGAAAAGAGTTGCCTCAGCCTGCAGGCTCTTTGGCTTCGCTTCTTCTCGATCTTCTTCTTCTTCTTCCTCGCCTTTTTCGGGGAGGTCTTGGTTGGGCTCGAAGACTCTTCGGATGTGTCCGAGTCGCCTTGGTCCCGAGCTGCCTTTGACCATCTCTCCTGGAGAAGCTCTTGCAGCTCCCTCTCGCTCCTTCACCATGGCCTTCATCTCAATCAGCATATTCTGCAGCTCTCGGATTTGAGATTGGGCGGTTTTCGGTTTATGGTCATTGACCGATAGACAGTCTTAAGTGACCGGACTATGTCCTTGAATTCCAAGGACACGGAGCTGATTTTGTCCATGAAGGCCGAGGATAAAATGGACGTGAGAGATTTAGAGGCACCTAATGTGGAAGCACCACCAGGTGGGGCAGGAAGAGAAAGGGGGTTTATTTCGAATTTGAGATGGCCTCAGCTCCGAGTTATGTACCTAGATACCGGGTTCGGTTTCCTGTTACTCGTACCCCTAAAGTTCCTTTTTGCCGACAACAACGGCAGCCTCGTAAACAACGTTTGGGTCCGAGGGAAGAGGAACTTTGAATTGTTTAAAAACAAGGGTGAGAAGAGCACCGAAAGGGAGAGGGGTGTTCTTCTTGTTTTGGAGTTGAGCTGGCACAGCTGCCATTTGCTCAATGATGGAAGGAAAGGGTCTACTTCGTAGCCCTCAAGAATATCAAAGAGAGCTTTGAGGTGTTTAGAGTTGGGATTCTCTTTGTCTGGAGTTTTGAGAGAAGAAGGTTCTCATAAGCGGGAAGCACAAAAGGCGTGCTTCGACCTCAGCTCGAGTCACGGAAAAGTTTTTGTGGGACCCAGGGAACTCTTTGGCATAGTTTTCAAAGAAGTCGTCGGCGACCTCAATGAAAGGAATTGGATTGCTGTTCAAGAAGAGAGAAGTGACCTTGAACAGGACGATGAAGAAGAGAGGTGTTTATGCGAACTATGACGTTCGAACCCCGGAGGTTAAGTGTAAGATCCCAAAATTTCGTGTGTTTGCTTGCCGGTGAATTAGAATTTTTCCGACCCGAAATTGAAACCCGAGAACCGAAACCGAGCATGGGTCGCCTATCGGGCTTATTGAGATTGAAGTTTGGCCCAAATTGTCAAGGTCCAAAGCGAGAAAATCAAAAGAAAAAGAAACGAAAATGAGAAATGGAGATTGCTAGCATTTGAGGAGGAGCCGTCAAAGATTAAGTAAAGAGAAAGAGAGGGGTCCAATTGAAAGGGAGCAAGCAAAGCTAATTAGGTGGAATAAGGAAATTAGGAGAGAGAGTGGGACCGAGACATTAGAAGGAAAGAGGCGAAGCGGGAAACAAAGAAAAGAACGGGAAAGCGAAGCGGGAAAGCGAAAGGGAGCAGGGAAAGCGAGAGAGCGCGAGAGGCCGGTGGCCGCCCGAACAGCGAGGACGCCGCCGCCGGTTGGCGAAGGGAGAATGAGGGCTCGGGACGCCGAGCAGAGCAAAAGAAGAAAGGGGAACGAAAGAACGCGGAAGTAGAGGAAAGCGAGAGGAGGACGAGAGCCAGCGTAAGGACAGAAAGGGAAAGAGGAAACAAAAATTGAAACCCAATTCGAAACCTTCCAAAACGAAATTCTTAGAACCTTTAAGAATTCATGGTGAGTAATCTGAATTCATCCTCTAAAATAAAATGAATTAGGTGGATTGAACTTGAATTTGAAGTATGAAATGGGAAACCCTAAGCTAATTGAAGAAGTTAGAGGCTCGAATTCACTAAATTAAGCAACTCACGAATAAAAGAGCATGTTGTGATTATGTGATATCTAATTCTGAATTTGTGATATTTAAGTATTATTGAGCATGATTATTAAGAATTGGATGAGATTAGCTTGAGCGAGAATTAGGGGAAAAATCGGAAGTTAAGTTCATGACTTATGTGCAGATTTTCAGTGATTATGCATGTCTGTCCGAATTTCTGTGAATTCATATGTAGCCCAAATTTCCTGAAACTTTTACTGCAGCTTCATGGGCATTTATGGAAATTTCCTGTAAAATTTGGTATGCATTGGATGAGTAGATTGAAAGATATGCAATTTTAAGTGAAAATGTGCTGTTTTGAGCAAAATCGGAAGTAAGTGAGTAACTGAATTAAGAACTGAAATTTAAGAAGCTATATGGCTAGATTAAAAGATATATATATTGATTAAGGAAATTTGTAGAACCGTTAACCACCTACACACGATATTACGCGAGCACGAAAACGATGAGTTCATTTATTAGGAATCCTATTTGACATGTTTATGTGATTATGTGTTTATCCCGAATTACATCGATGGTAAATGACATAAGCATGCATATGTAAAATGAATTGATTATACTTGAGTTAGAACTTGCTTATGTGAATTGCTTGTTTGAAGAAGTTACGCATGAACGTGTTGAGCACGAATTATATGAATTAAGTATATATCTTATGTATAAGTAATGAGAAGATAAGAAGAAAATAAGAAACATAAAGAACTAAGGAAGGGGAAAGGATTGTGTTATTGATCTAAGACCCCACGAATTAAAGAACCCTCTGAAGCTATTGCCATAGAGGTATCCGTCAACCCGAAGCAACGAATTGAATTGCTTCCAAGAATTATTGACGAGTATGCGTCCTTCAGGGAAGGGAGGCCGCCTCGACGCCACGAATTGTTTTGCCTCGAGGCCACGAATTGTATGCCTTCGTCAACCGAGCCAACGAATTGTTTTGGCTCCAAGAACTGGGTCTTTTGAGTAGAACATAAATCTTCTTTCCATTCGAAACTAAGAAGACTTAAAAGAATTATGATATGAAGAAACGAATGATCATGCATGACGAACAAGAAAGAACCAATGATTTATGAAGTGCATGATTGAACTCAAGAAAAAGAATGAGAAGAAGAACGAATGCTGATTTCATAAGAAATGAATACGATAAGAACTAAGATATGATTTACATGATGAATGATTCTATGACTTACTTGCGTAGAAAGACAAATGAAGGTCGTTGGATTGAATTCGTGAGTAATTGATGTCATTATGTTTCTCGGCAAGTTGGTAAGTTTAGAATCTCGCATGTCTTAAGCATGTATGATCTAAATCGCATGTTATGAATGAATTGTGAACTTACGTGTGATTGCTAATGAATTAATGTGCAAAGTGAAACCGGGGTTGGGTTTGGGTTATTCACCGGGCTAGCGGAGCTCATGACCTCAAGCAACATTTCGAGTACGAGGTTACGACTTGCAGGAGTTGCCTTTGGCTTTCAAAAATAGCAGTTTGATAAGAGATGCCGGTCTTACTCGCATGTTTATTTGTCTTTTGTTTGTAAGGATGTTCTAAAGATCGGTTGTATTTGAACTTAAGTTTTGAACATGAATGTAAAAGCCCTATATGAATACTCCGAGCGTGTGGCTCGTTGAGTTGTGTTGTGTTACTCCGAGCATGTGGCTCGCCGACTTGTGCTGTAATACTCCGAGCGTGAGGCTCGTTGAGTTTATGATTGTGTTTCGCGCAGGGTTAGGGCTTTAAGCCTATGGGATTAGCCATATTACGGAGGAAACTATGCCGAAATTTCCGAAAAACCTTTGCAAACCTAGAACAGCGCTTCCGCCAATCTAAGAAAGGGTTGTTAACCCCAAGTTGAGATCTTAAGCAGCCTTAGGGGTTCCTCTTGGGAACCCCGGCATGTAATACTCCTAGGGTGGGTCTAAGGGTGTTACAAAAATGGTATCGGAGCAAGAATCCTCCAATCCGTAGATTTTCCAAGAATCGAGTCTAGGACTTGCGTGATTACTTATGTGACTCGATTGAATGTGAGTATGTGATTTGATTCATGCACCTATGTGCTTATATGTGACTCGAGTGAATCTCATATGATATGAATTATGAACTTATGTGCATATATGTGATTCCATGAATTTGTGTGGTACTATGATGAAATGTACCGAGGATTCGTATAAGATAATAGGTGAATCAAGTTTCGAGGACGAAACTTTTTGTAAGAAGGGGAGAAAAGGAAGACCTCGAAATTTCGTGTGTTTGCTTGCTAGTGAATTAGAATTTTTCCGAGCTGAAATTGAAACCCGAGAACTGAAACCGAGCATGGGTTAGCTTATTGGGCTTTATGGAGATTGAAGTTGGGCCCAAATTGTCAAGGTCTAAAGCAGAAAATCAAAAGAAAAAGAAAGGAAAATGAGAAATGGAGATTATTGGCATTTGAGGAGGAGCCGTCAAAGATTAAGTAAGGAGAAAGAGAGGGGTCCAATTGAAAGGGAGCAAGCAAAGGTCATTAGGTGGAATAAGGAAATTAGGAGAGAGAGTGCAACCGAGACATTAGAAGGAAAGAGGCGAAGCGGGAAAGAAAGAAAAGAATGGGAAAGCGAAGCGGGAAAGCGAGAGGGAGCAGGGGAAAGCGGGAGAGCGCGAGAGGCCGATGGCCGCCCGAACGGCGAGGACGCCGCCGCCGGTTGGCGACGGGAGAGCGAGGGCTCGGGAGGCCGAGCAGAGCAAAAGAAGAAAGTAGAACAAAAGAACACGGAAGCGAGAGGAAAGCGAGAGAAGGACGAGAGCCAGCGTAGAGACAAAAAGAGAAAGAGGAAACAGAAATTGAAACCCAATTCGAAACCTTCCAAAACTGAAATTCTTAGAACCTCTAAGAATTCAAGGTGAGTAATCTGAATTCATCCTCTAAAATAAAATGAATTAGGTGGATTGAACTTGAATTTGAAGTATGAAATGGCAAACCCTAAGCTAATTGAAGAAGTTATAGGCCCGAATTCACTAAATTAAGCAACTCACGAATCAAAGAGCATGTTGTGATTATGTGATATCTAGTTCTGAATTTGTGATGTTTAAGTATTATTGAGCATGATTATTAAGAATTGGATGAGATTAGCTTGAGCAAAATTAGGGGAAAAATCAGGAAGTTAAGTTCTTGACTTATTTGCAGATTTTCGAGTGATTATGCACGCTGTCCGAATTTCTATGAATTCATGTGTAGCCCAAATTTTATGAAAATTTTACTGCAGCTTCGTGGCAATTTATGGAAATTTCCTGTAAAATTTAGTATGCATTGGATGAGTAGATTGAAAGATATGCAATTTTAAGTGAAAATGTCCTGTTTTGAGCAAAATCGAAATTAAGTGAGTAACCGAATTAAGAACTAAAATTTAAGAAGCTATATGGCTAGATTAAAAGATGTATATATCGATTACAAAAAGTTGTAGAACCATTAACCACCTATACGCGATATTACGCGAGCACGAAAACGATGAGTTCATTTATTAGGAATCCTATTTGACATGTTTATGTGATTATGTGTTTATCCCGAATTACATCGATGGTAAATGACATAAGCATGCATATGTGAAACGAATTGATTATACTTGAGTTAGAACTTGCTTATGTGAATTGCTTGTTTGAAGAAGTTACGCATGAACGTGTTGAGCATGAATTATATGAATTAAGTATATCTTATGTATAAGTAATGAGAAGATAAGAAGAAAATAAGAAACATAAAGAACTAAAGAAGGGAGAAAGGATTGGGTTATTGATCTAAAACCCCACGAATTAAAGAACCCTCTGAAGCTATGGCCAAAGAAGTATTCATCAACCCGAAACAACGAATTGAATTGCTTCTAAGAATTATTGACGATATGCGTCCTTCACGGAAGGGAGGTTGCCTCGACGCCACGAATTGTTTTTCCTCGAGCCCACGAATTGTATGCCTTCGTGAACCGAGTCCACGAATTGTTTTGGCTCCAAGAACTAGGTTTTTTGAGCAGAACATAAATCTTCTTTCCATTCGAAACTAAGAAGACTTAAAAGAACTATGATATGAAGAAACGAATGATCATGCATGACGAACAAGAAAGAACCAATGATTTATGAAGTGCATGATTGAACTCAAGAAGAAGAATGAGAAAAAGAACGAATCCCGATTTCATAAGAAATGAATACGATAAGAACTAAGATATGAGTTACATGATGAATGATTTGCATGATGAATGATTCTATGACTTACTTGCGTAGAAAGACAAATGAAGCCTGTTTGATTGAATTCGTGAGTAATTGATGTCATTATATTTCTCGCAAGTTGGTAAGTTTAGAATCTCGTATGTCTTAAGCACGTATGATCCGAATCGCATGCTATGAATGAATTGTGAACTTATGTGTGTTTGTAATGAATTAATGTGCAAAGTGAAACCGGGTTGGGTTTGGGTTATTCACTGGGCTAGTGGAGCTCATGACCTCACCAACATTTCAGGTACGGATGTTAAGACTCGCAGGAGTTGCCTTTGGCTTTTAGAAATAGCAGTTGGATAGGAGATGCCGGTCTTACTACATGTTTATTTGTCTTTTGTTTATAAGGATGTTGTAAGGATCGGTTGTATTTGAACTTATGTTTTGACCATGAATGTAAAAGCCCTATGTGAATACTCCGAGCGTGTGGCTCGTTGAGTTGTGTTGTGTTACTCCGAGCATGTGGCTCGCTGAGTTGTGTTGTAATACTCGAGCATGGGGCTCGTTGAGTTTCGATTGTGTTTCGTGTAGGGTTAGGGCTTTAAGCCTATGGGATTAGTTATATTATAGAGGAAACTCGCCGAAATTTCCGAAAAACCTTTGAAAACCTAGAACCGTGCTTCCACCAATCTAAGAAAGGGTTATTAACCCCAAGTTGAGATCTTAAGCAGCCTTAGGGGTTCCTCTCGAGGAACCCCGTCATGTAATACTCCTAGGGTGGGTTTAAGGGTGTTACATTAGGACACCCTCGAGTTGGTGAGATGAGTGTAAAACTAAGATACGAGTTCGGGGTAGATGAACTCGCCGACACAAAGAAAGTTGTAAACCCCGGTTGTTTAGATATGGGGCAACCACGAGAATTTGGTGGTTGGGAAGAACTTATCATCCAGCGCAAGATGCTTGGGTGACAATAGGCTTAGAATTGGAGGGGCATTCTTGGCTTTTGGTTCGGGGTTTCTTTGTGGAAGAGCCAAGAAAGTAAGGATGAGAACCTCTTTTCGGCATTTTGGATGAGAAACGAGAGTAGTGAAACTTTGAGAGAGGTTAGAAAAGAAGAACTCGAAGAGCGTGAAAAAGAAAAGAGTAGAAGAACAAGTTGAGAGCAAGCTGAGCTTACTTGAGACGATCTTCACGAAGCTTGAAAGTACTTAGAGTTGCTTGTAGTACGAGAGCTTGTTCACGAAGATTTGAGTTTGAGAGAGAAAGAGAGTAGAAATATTGCGCGAGAGTTAAAGTAGAGAAATGAAGGACAAGTAGGCGCTATTTATAGGAAAATAATCGTCCTTCAATATCCGTTCGACTTAGTTCCCCAGCGGTCACCTCGGACCGGTGTGACGGTTCTCTTCTCAACGGTTAGAATTCCAGCGGTTTGTCTTCCAACGGCTAGTTGTCCGATCACAACGCGCGAGAGAGAAATAGAAAGAGAAAAGTTTTGAAAACAAATTCCGAAATTCTCCACTTACCTAGAGATGATTTTAGAAGATTGATGTCCACTTTTACTCAAAAGTCTGAGTCTCGACTCATCTTAGTTTCGAATGGCTCGAAACCGGAAGTAAATAATAACTATCGGCTCAAGTATCACTAAGTCAACTAAACCGATGGTTACTAAAGAATTCTAAACACATAATCACGTAATCATGCAAAGAAATTTTCACAAAAAAGAACATAATTATGCATTTAACATACCAAGCTCATTTCTAAAAAACAAAACCGATCCTCACCAAGAGGCTTAGTAAAGATATTAGCTAATTGAAGATTAGTAGGAATGAATTCAAGTTCAATATCACCTTTCTCAGAATGGTCTCTTAAGAAATGATACATGACCTCAATATGTTTTGTCTTTGAGTGCCGAACTGGATTTTTGGTGATGCTAATTGCACTTTGATTGTCGCACTTGATTGAAACCGATTCGAAAGTAAGTCCAAGATCTCTCAAGTGTTGCTTTATCCATAAAATATGAGCACAATATGCTCCAGCTGCAATATTCTCAGCCTCGGCAGTTGATAGAGCGACCGAGTTTTGCTTCTTTGAATGCCAAGATATTAGGGATTGACCCGTAAATCGGCAAGCTCCTCGAAGTGCTCTTTCTATCAACTTTATATCCAAGCATGATCAGCATCTCGAGTATCCAAGTGAGAGTCAGATCGAGTCTCTTGAGTACCACGGACCTAAATTCTTAGTCCCCGCAAGATATCTAAATATTTTCTTCACCGTAGTGAGATGTGATTCTTTTAGATTAGCTTGAAATGTTGCACATAGATCGACACTAAACATTATGTCCGGTCGACTTGAAGTAATATACAGCAAAGATCCAATCATACCTCGATAGAGTTTCGATCTATTGCTTTACCTTTCTTGTCCGAGTTAATTTTATGCTCGTTGGTCATAGGTGTAGCTGCGTGCTTTGCATCTTGGAGATTATATTTTTTCAGCAGCTCCTTGGTGTACTTTGATTGATGGACATAGATTCCATCTTTGTCTTGCTTTATTTGTAAACCAAGGAAGAAATTAAGTTCTCCCATCATACTCATTTGAAATTCCCGACTCATTAACTCGTAAAAGTCTTGACATAGAATTTCATTAGTAGCTCCAAAATTATGTCATCAACATAAATCCGAACAATAAGGAAATCTTTCCCCTTGGTTTTTATAAAGAGAGTCTTGTCGATCCGACCTCTTTTAAAATCATTTTGAACTAAGAAATTGCTCAGTCTTTCGTACCAAGCTCGGGAGCTTGTTTAATACCATAAAGAGCTTTTGGAAGTTTGAAAACATAATTTGGAAATTCAGAATTTTCAAAACCAGGAGGTCTGCTCGACATAGACTTCCTCTTCAATAAAACCATTGAGAAAGGCACACTTAACATCCATTTGATATAACTTGATATTCGTGCTAGATGCAAATGCCAACAGGATTCTAATGGCTTCAATTCTCGCAACAGTGCAAAGGTTTCCCCACAATCAATCCCTTCTTCTTGATTGTAACCTTGAGCCACAAGTCTAGCCTTGTTTCTGACTACCAACCCACCTTCATCCAGCTTTGTTCTTGAAAACCCATTTGGTTCCTATGACTGGGTGGTCGAAGGTCATTTGGTCGAGTCCGGACTTGGTTTCTTTCGAATTGATTGAGTTCCTCTTGTATGGCCTCTACCCATACAGGTTCATTTAGGGCCTCTAGTGCATTTTTAGGTTCAGCTTAATGAAATGAATACAGTGAATGCACATAGATTCCGAGGAGAGGAACGAGTTCTTACCCCACTCGTTGATATCGTATAATATGTTTTCTAGTGGGTGGCTAGAAGCATACTTGAATGCTCTACCTATTCTATGATTCACCAGATCCGTAGGCTAAACCGGTTGATCTTCGTAAGCTTATTCCGAGTGATCTTGTTCAACAGATTGTTCTTCAACATTCTCGAGCGGACTCTTGAGTTGTCTCATTCTAAGTCACATAATTCCGAGTCGCTTCATTCCGAGCTGGTTGGGTTTGAATCCTCGATAGATTCAGCTTTATCATCATCTTCTCTGCTGAGCTTCGGATCCGTGAACGATGACTCGCTAGGTTTTTCCTGTTCAATCTCATCAAACACAACGTGGATACTTTCTTCCACTTTGTTAGTTCTTTTATTGAAAATGCGAGAAGCTTTACTATGAGATGAATAACCCGAAAAATACCTTCATCTCGATCGAGCATCAAACTTGGTCGGTGGTCCTTACCATTGTTATGAACAAAGCATTTGCATCCAAAAGGCTTGAAATAGGAAATATTGGGTTTCTTCCCTTTGTAGAGCTCATATGGTGTTTTCTTCATTATGGGTCCGATGAGGCACCTATTCAAAGTGTAGTTGGTCTGTGTTGACTACCTCAGCCCTGTAAATAAGTAGGGTAGATTATGCTCAATCATCATGGTCCTAGCTATTTCTTCAAGAGTTCTATTCTTTCTTTCCACTACTCTATTCTGTTGAGGAGTTCTTGGAGCTTAGAAGTTGTGAGAGATACCATTCTTGTCATAAAACTCGAAGATTCTTAGTAGTCGAACTCCCTTCCATGGTTAGTTCGAATTCTCTCGGATCTCGAGTCCGAGACTTCACTTGAATTTTTCTACGGAGCTTGCTGAACTCTTTGAATGCTTCATTTTTGTGCTTAAGAAAACACACCCAGGTAAATCGTGAATAATCATCAATAATAACAAATACATATGATTTACCTCCAAGGATCTTAATTGGGATTTCACCACACAAATCCATATGCAGCAATTCAAGCACTTTGGATGTGGAAACTATCTTCGATGATTTGAATGATGATCCGACTTGTTTCCCTCTTATGCAAGCTTCACAAACCCTGTCTTTCTTGAAAGGACAGTTAGGCAAACCTCTAACTAAACCATGGGATGCTTATTTCTTAATAGTATGCATGCTAACGTGGCCTAATCTACGATGCCATTTCCATGAATCATCATGAAGTGATGCTTTTAAACAAGATAAGTTATGACTAGGGTCAGTGAGAGGAATAATCTAAGTGTTACCCGATCTCCGACCCGAGAGTTTGATCTCCTTGGTGGTGTCATCGGAGATGTAACATTTGTTTTGAGTGAATCTTACCTCTTGACCTTTATCACATAATTGAGAGATGCTGAGCGGATTGTACTTTAATCCTTTTGACAAGGTAAACCGGGCCGACCAGATTGCTTCCCTTTCCAATCTTGCCTATCCCAATTATCTTGGCTTTGCTGTCATCTCCAAAAGTGACTTTTCCTCCTTTATGCTCTTCTAACTCAAAAAGAGTCCCGAGTCTCCCGACATATGACGTGAGCATCCACTCGTCAAGATACCAGGTGTCCTTTTGATTTCTTCGAGTAACCTACAAAACAGAGACAATCTAACCCTTCTCACTTCCTCTAACAAACCCAAGTAACACTCTTTACTCGTGGTCCTTTTCGAGCAAGAAGATTTTCGGAACCCAGATTTGAATGACTTTAGGCTTAGTCTCGATTCTCGAGTCTTCCGTTTAGAAAACCGAGTCCGTGTCTCTTTCTTTTGAAATACTTTTCTTTTGAAAACTGGAGGAAATGATTTTCTCTTGTAAACCGGTCTAGGCTCAGTCCTTTTTCTTTCTTATGAATAGGACCGTGCTCAGCTTTCCCGAACTTTACAGCTCCGGAATCCTTTTTAATAGCTCCGAGTAGGAATTGGATTCCTCCTCCTTGTTAAAACCAAGACCTTCCTTTCTGAAGGAGACACATTGAGATCCCAAGAGCATGTCAAGGTTTTTCCGACCTTGATTAAACTTTAAAACAAGATCTTGAGACTCATTGAGATTTTACTTTAGTCGCTCATTTTCTCTTCTAAGTAACTCAAACTCAATCTCATTGATTTGAGCACTAGTCTTGAGTTCTCTCGAGTGTGAGTCTCGGCTTTTCCAACTCAATTTTTAAAGAAATTTTCTTGGAGGAAATTGACTCAAGTTGTTCTTTAAAGTGAGAGGAATCGGAATTGGACTTTTCTTCCAAAGTGAAAATATACTTAGCCAAATCAACTTTGGAGAATTTAAGAAAGTACTCAATTACCTCTTGAGGATTAGATTCCTCATTATCCGATTGATCCGAGTCGACTCGCTTCTACTTCGAGTCGAAAGTGCCATAAGACACTTTGAGTCATCTCGAGTCTCGTCATCTTCCGATGAGTCCTCGTCATTCCATGTGGCCATCATAGCCTTTTTCTTCTTTCTCGTCCCGTTTTCTCTTTGGACAGTCTTTGACTATGTGTTCATTGCCGCTACATTCAAAGCATCCAGAGTTCTTAGTCAAAGATAACTTTGAAGGAGAAGAGTGTTTACCTTTTCTATCCTTCTTGTCTTTCTTATAGAACTCTTCTTTTGGCTTCTTGTCCCATCTCTTGTGCTTCATCATTCTCTTGAAGCCTCTAGCAATTAGTGTCATGGGATCCTCTTCTAAGTCGAGGAGCTCGGACCTTCTTCTCTCGGTTTCGAGGCCTTTAGTGCAATATTCTTTTTGGTGCTAACCTCCGCATCCTCCTCCTCTAGGTGGATCTCATGGGTGAGAAGCTTCCCGATGAATAGATCTTTTTACCCGGATATTTGAGATTATTGGTAATCTCAAGAAATCGGATGAACATCCGAGTGATGTTTTCTTTTGGCTCCAGCTTGAATAGCTTATATTTGTGAAGATATTGGCTTATCTTCGCTTGGTCGACCTTGCTTGTACCTTCATAAGTGTTGACTAGAGTGTCCCACACTTCTTTGGCTGTGTCATAGGTAGATACTCGGTTGTATTCTTCCGAGCCGATAGCGCACATAAGAATGTTCATAGCCTTGAAGTTCTTTCTGAACTTTTCTACTTCATCACTGTGAACTCAGCCTTTGTTTTGGGCATGATTCTTGTTTCTTCCGTCTTCATGGGGATGTAGTTCCTTGTTGTATGATGTTCCGGACATCTTCATCATGATCCAGGAGGAAACATTCCATGAGTTTCTTCCAAGTGCACAAAGTTGAATCCTTTGAACTTTGGTGGTCTCGTTGGAAGATCTTCCTTCATCAAACTCTCCGTTGATCTCGAGCCATTTGATCTTTAGACCTTTGCATGGTTAGATCCTTTTTGAAAGGCTAGGCTCGATACCAATTAAGGGTTTGCTCTTGGAGAAGTTAGGTCACCCTAGAAGGGGTGAATAGGTGATGGAAGATTTTTAGAAAATCAAAGTCTTTTTATTAGAATAGAGACAGTAAATGCATTCTGAGTCTATATTGGGGTCGAAAAGTATGAACTCGTAATGTAGTGAAGAGTAAAGAACCAGATTACACCGAGACTTTGAATCTGTCCGAGTCTAGAATGTACTCGTAAAATGGCAACACGTAAATTACGTGGAAACCCTCCTGGGCCGGAAAACCACGGACCGTGTTAATCCAAGCACGAAGTCAAATCCACTATTTTGAGTCCACAAAATACAGTAGACCGATCGAACCCCGAGTTGCTCCCTTAGACAACTCCTTGCAAGTTTTCGTAGACTCGAAATTCCCTTATCCGATCTACTACTTGCTAGCCGAGATAACTCTTACAACTAGGGACAACCGAGCTAAGTTAACCCTTACGACTCAGTCAAGGGACCTTACTTAGAGAGTAAGAAAGAGAGTGTTTGTAACTAAGTACAAGACCTTACAACTCGGAATATAATGAATTACAGAGTGGGAGTTGTAAGTAGAAGATTGAGAATGAATACAAAGACTTTTGATCAAGTATGTGTATTAACAATAGGTTCGGCTAATCTTCATGTCTTGAGAGTTGGCTTCCTTTTATAGATGACCAAGCAGCTTAGCCGTTGTGTCCATCTTCCGACTAAAAGTTCCTTTATGACCGTTGTGTAGGATTTTCTAAGTCACTCGTAAAATATCCGTTGATATGCGAACGTTAGGCAACGGCTCTTGACTTCCTTGAAGTGCGTAAAACCACCGGCGGTGTCTTCAAAAGTAAGGTGGAAACCACCATTGAGCTTAGTGTTGCAGATTTCCATTTCTGGAAACAGACAACCCCGACACGGTGTCTAAGGCTAGGTCGGAGGTGGAAAAAGTCTTGTCTCGCTGGTGATTTGACGTTTTGAAGCTAGGTTACTTTTGTATTTCAAATATAGGAAAGCCTCGCTTGAAACACCTACAAAAGTAAATTAATTTGGTTCTCAAAGTATAAAATACTTTGGTCCAAGATTAGACACATATAATAATATAATTAAGATAATTAAGTGACTAATTATCCGGGTCGAAAAGGAATGGAATTTTCCGAGTCTAATATTCATGATACTCAAAATTCCATCCGAGTCGGTCTAAAAGTAAATCAAGTCAAATATGAAATATCGGAGTAGACAGACTTGATCTAGACTAAACACAATTCAAACTCGATACCGCGAGTCGAGCACGTAAAAGATAGTGTTTGAATCATGCAATATGTCCGAGTGTTAAGTGACTCGAACCGAGTGAACCATGCAGAGATGATTTCGAGTCACTCGGAGTTATACATACCATATCACTCGTAAAAGTTTATAAGACACAAGGAATGACTTGGAATCAAAACTTTGTAAGTGTTAAAGTCTTATACCCGATTCCCTAGATAGAACTCGGAAAGGTGAGATGTAAAGTCCGAGTCTTCACAGGGGTTTTGTTTGGGTTATTCACCGGGCTCGTGGAGCTCAGGATCTCACCAACATTTCAGGTATAGAAGCTAGACCTTTGGAGTTGCTTTTGGCTTTCAGGAGTAGCAGACCGACGGATAGAAGATGTCGGACTTACCTTGTGTTCTTATGTTTCTATGTTATAAGGCTCGAATGTATGTTTAACCGAATGTTGACTATGCATAATAAAAGACCTATGTGTTTACTCCGAGCGTGTGGCTCATTGAGCTTATATTGTTGATACTCCGAACGTGTGGCTCGTTGAGTTTATGAATGTGTTTCATGTAGGGTTAAGGCTTTAAGCCTATGGGATTAGCCATATCATAGAGGAAACTCTGCCGAAATTTTCGGAAAACCTTTGAAAACCTAGAACCACGCTTCCGCCAATCAAAGAGAAAACTATTAACCCTAAGTTGAGATCTTAAGTAGCCTTAAGGGTTCCTCTCGGGAACCCCGACATGTAATACTCCTAGAGTGGGTCTTGGGGTGTTACAATGTGATTGTCACACTTGATTGGAATATATTTGAATGAGACTCCAAGATTCTTCAAGTGTTGTTTGATCCACAAAATCTAAGCACAACATGCTCCAACCGCAATTTACTCAGCTTCAGCAGTTGATAGAGCAACCGAGTTCCGCTTCTTTGAGTGCCAAGATATGAGGGATTGACCCGAAATTGGCATGCTCCCGACGTGCTCTTTCTATTAACCTTGTAACCAGCATAGTCAGCATTTGAGTATCCAAGTGAGGGTAAGTTCTAAGTCTCTTGAAAACCATTGACCAAGATTCCGAGACCCTGCAAGATATCTAAAAATTCTCTTCACCGCAGTGAGATGTGATTCTATTTGATTAGCTTGAAATCTTGCACATACACATACACTAAACATAATGTCCGGCCTACTAGATGTGAGATATAGTAGAGATCCAATCACACCTCTATAGTGTTTCGATCTACTCGCTTTACCTTTTTCATCCGAGTCTAATTTCATGCTCGCTACTCATAGGTGTGGCTGCATGTTTCACATTTCGAAGCTTTTACTTCTTCAAAAACTCCTTGGTATACTTAGATTGATGGATGTAAATTCCATCTTTGTCTTGTCCGATTCGTAGACCAAGAAAGAAACTATGCTCTACCATCATTCTTATTTAAAACTCCTGCTCATCAGCTCGTAAAACTCTCGACAGAGATTTTCATTAGTAGCTCCAAAAATAATATCATCAACATAAATCCGAGCAATAAGGAAATCTTTCTCCTTGGTTTTTATGAAAAGAGTTTTGTCAATCTAACCTCTTTTGAAGTCATTTTCAACCAAGAAGTCTGCTCAGTCTTTCTTACCAAGCTCTAGGAGTTTCTTTAAGACCATATAGAGCCTTTTGCAATTTGAAAACATGATTTGCAAATTCTGAGTTTTCAAATCCAAGGGGTTGCTCAACATAAAGTTCCTTTTGAATGAAATCATTCAGAAAAGCACACTTAACATCCATTTGATACAGCTTTGATATTCATGTTGGATGCAAATGCCAATAAGATTGTAATTGCTTCGATCCTAGCAATTGGTGCAAAGGTTTTGCCATAATCAATCCCTTCTTCTTGATTGTAACCTTGAGCCACAAGTCATGCCTTATTTCTGACTACCAACCCATCCTTATCCAGTTTGTTTTTGAAAACCCATTTGGTTCCTATAACTCGGGTGGTTAGAAGGTCGTTTAGTCAAAGTCCGGACTTGGTTTCTTTTAAATTGATTAAACTCCTCATGCATGGCCTCTACCCATTCAGGTTCATTTAGGGCCTCTAGTGCATTTCTGGGTTCTATTAATGATATGAATGCAGTGAATGCACATAGATTTTGCAAAAAGAACAAGTTCTTACCCCACTATTAATGTGAGATAGAATGTTCCCGAGTGAGTGGCTTGAAGCATGTTTGAATGCTCTACTCGTTCTCTGGTTCACCAAGTTCATTAGTGTAACTGGTTGATCTTCATTAGTTTTAGCTTGCTGAGTCTCTTCATTTGCTTGTCCTTCAACGATTCCGAGCCGGCTCTTGAGCTGGTTCGGTCCGAGTCACTGTTTCGAGCTGTCTCATTCTCGAGTTGCTTTCTTCTAACTCTTCCTCGACTCAGCTTACGTAAGATTATCTTCATCTCGATTGAGTTTCGGATCTAAGAAGGTTAACTCACTTGTTTTTCCCTAATCAATACCATCAAACCCAACGTGGATACTTTCTTCCGCTTTGTTAGTTCTTTTGTTAAAAACATTATAAGATTGACTCGTGAGATGAGTAACCCGTAAATATACCTTCATCTCGACCTACCATCAAACTTGGTTAGGTGATCCTTACTGTTAGTGTGAACAAAGCACTTACATCCAAATGATCTCGAAATATGAGATGTTGGGCTTCTTTCCCATGTAAAGCTCGTAGGGAGTTTTCTTCAGGATGGGTCCGATGAGGCATTTGTTCGAGTGTGTAGTTTGTCTGTGTTGACTCGCCTCAGCCCGTAAAGAGTAAGGTAGATAATTTTCAATCACCATCGTCCTTCTTATTTCTTCAAGAGTTCAGTTCTTTCTCTACACTACTCGATTCTCGTGGAGGAGTTCTTGGTGCTCAAAGGTTGTGAGAGATACCGTTCTTGTCATAGAACTCTACAAATTTTGAGTAGTCGAACTCCCTTCCATGGTCTGTTCGAATTCTTCTAATCTGAGTTTGAGACTCCACTTGAATTTTCCTACAAAGCTTGCTGAACTCTTTGAAAGCTTCATTTTTGTTCTTGAGAAAACAAACCTAGGTAAATCGTGAAAAGTCATCAATAATCACAAGTACATATGATTTACCTCCGAGGCTTTTCACAGAGATTTCATCACATAAATTCATATGAAGCAATTAAAGCACTTTGGATATGGAAACAGCTTTGAGAGGTTTAAAGGATGATCTCACTTGTTTCCCTTTTGGGCATTCTCCATAGATTTTATCTTTCTTAAATGCACAGTTAGGTAAACCCATAACTAAACCATGAGATGCAAGCTTTTTGATAGTGTACATGCTAACATGACCTAGTTTACGATGCCATGTCCAAGAATCATCATGCAATGATGCTTTTAAACAAGATAGATTCTAACTTGGATTAGAAAGAGGAATAGTATAGGTATTACCTTACTTCTTACCCGAGAGCTTAGTCTCAGAAATATTGCAGTTGGTCTCAATGAATCTTACCTTTTGACCTTTGTCACACAACCGAGAGATGTTGAGCAGATTGTACTTTAGTCCCTTGACAAGATAAACTAGGCCGACCAGGTTGTCACCTTTCCCAATCTTGCCAATTCCAACTATCTTATCCTTACTCGTCATCTCCAAAAGTGACTTTGCCTCCTTTAAAATCTTCTAACTTAGAAAAAGTCTTCAGTCTCCTTACATGTGGCATGAGCATCCACTGTCTAAGTACCAATGACCTTTCGTCCTTTTCCGAGTTACCCGCAAGTCGAAACACACTAACCTTTCTCACTTCCTCTTAACCTTTCTCACTTCCTCTTACGAACCCAAGTAACTCCCTTTACTGTGGTCCTTTTCTGAGGAAAAAGACTCTTGGGAACCTAGATTTGAATGACTTTGGATTTGGTATGATTCCGAGTCTTCTTTCTAGAGACTTGAGTCTATGTCTCTTTCTTTTAAAAATCCTTTCTTTTGTAAACAGGTGGAGAAGGTTTTCTCCTATAAACTGGTCCGGGCTCAGTCCTCCTTTCATTCTTATGAATGGGACCATGCTCAGCCTACTTAAACTTCATAGTTCTGGAATCCTTTTTGAAAAGATTTGAGTAGGAATTAGATTCCTCCTCTTCGTTAAAACCAAGTCCTTCTTTCCTAAAGGAGAAACACCGAGAGCCTAAAGGCATGTCAGGGTTTTTCTAACCTTGAGTAAATTTCAAAACAAGCTCTTGAGACTCATTGAGCTTTCTTTTCGGATGCTCATTTTCTCTTCTTAGTCTCATTATTTTGAGTACTAGTCTTGAGTTCTTTTAGAGTTAGTCTTAGATTCGCCAATTCATTTTTCAAATAATTGCTCTCGAAGTAAAAGACTCAAGTTGTTCTTTGAATTAAGAAGAATCAGAATTGGACTTTTCTTCCAAAGTGTAAATTTATTTAGGCAAATCAACTTTGAAGAATTTGAGAAACTATTCAATTACCTCCCGAGGACTTATCTCCTCAATGTCCGAGTTGTCATCATCTAACTCGGATTCAACTTCCGAGTCTATCAATACCATTAGACACTTCGAGTCATCATAATCATTATCTTCTGATGATGATAAAGGTTTGCTCCTGGAGAGTCTAAGTCACCCTAGAGGGGGTTAAATCGGGTGATGATGGAAATTAAACAAACTTGAACAAATTTTGCTAAACACGAGATAAACAAATGAGTCTAAGTCTAGATTGAACTCGGAAAAGCAAACACTTAGAAATATGTGGAAACCCTCCTAGGGCAGAAAACAACGGACAGTGCTAATTCAAACACCAAGTCAAATCCACTATTTTGAATCCTCAAAATACAACGAACCGACTCTACCAAAATTGCTGCCTTAAACAATTCCGTACAATATTTTCCTAGACTCGAAGTTCCCTTATCCGATCAAGGACTTCCTAACCGAGATAACCTTTACAGTTAGAGACAATTGAGCTGAGTTAACCCTTACAGCTAAGTTAAGGGACCTTACTCATAAAGTAAGAGAAGTATGTAACTGATTACAAAACTTTACAACTCTGAAAATATTAATTACAAGCTGGTAATTGAAAGTAGAAGATTGAATATGAAAACAATGATTTTTTCTCAAGTAATGTTCAGCATTAAATCCAACAATCTTGAAGTCTTATGAAGTGCCTTCTATTTATAGATGACCAAGCAGAGTGACCATTAAGTCTTGATTCTAAACGAAGTCCTTACCGACCGTTATAAAGGCTCTTCCGAGTCGCTCATAAAAGATCCGTTGAGATGTGAACATTGTGCAATGGCTCTTGGCTCCTACTCTAGTCAACTGGTAATGTTCGAAAAGTAAGGTGGAAACCATCGTTGAGTCTAACATTGGAATTTTCTAGTTTTGAAAACAGATAATCCGGACACGTTGTTTGAGCCCTGTTCAAAAGTAGATAAAGCTTGTCTCGCTGGTGATTGACAGCTAGAAGCCGGCTACATTTGTATTTCAAAAATGAGATAACCTCATTTGAATAACTTACAAAAGTAAACCACTTTGGTTCTCAAAGTATAAAATGCATTGGTCCAAAATTAGGCACGGATAATAATCTAACTAAGACAATTAAGTGCATCATTATCTTAGGCCTAGAAGAGTGGAATTTTCTTAGTTTAATATTCAATATACTCAAATTCTATCAGAATCAATCCTAAGAATGACCAAGTGAAAAAGAATAGAATCATCGAGTATAACGACTTTATCCGGACAAATAATTCTCAAATAAACCGACTTAGAAGGAATTAACACTCGTAATTCACTTTGTGTTGAAATATGCACTCGAACTCAAAATAAAAGAGTTAGAGAGAATATTTGAACATACGAGTAGATCCGAGTGATGTCCGAGTGAGTCGAAACATCGATGTAGAAGATATACAATTATGTGATTTCTAAATCGATCGAAATGTATGAAAACTTAAACGAGAGTTTCTATAATACTCATAATGTCTTGAAATCAAAACTTAGAGGAGATAAGATTTATACCTGAATCTTCATGTCATACTCGAATGACTTAGAGTTAGAATATGAGTCTTCGGACCGAACCAAGGCAACAAGGTTTATTTTTTTAGTGCTAAAGATTTTTTGTGCCTGGTAGGGGTGTTAAGGCTTCACTATGCACCTTCCACTTCGTGAGAACCGATTAATTATCGATTGGAGTCATCGAAAACCTTGATGTTTTTGGCTCCGATTTCTATGGCAGCTTGAAGTCCTATAATGTATGCTTCATACTATGCGGTGTTGTTTGTGACCTCAAAATTAACTTGACATAAATGGGAGTATGTGCTCCCCCTGGTGAGATTAGAAGGATCCCTACTCCAAAGCCCTTCCGATTGGAAGTGCCATCAAAGTACATTCTCCACATGTCAACCTCTACTTGCAGGATGTTTTCGTTTCGGAAGTCGAGGTGCTTGGGTTGTGATTCGATTACAGGTGGATCGGTTAGGAATTTCGACACTACCCTTCCTTTGATTACCTTTTGAGGGACGTACTTGAGTTTGAATTCCGATAGCATGACTCGTCCATCTACTTATCTTACTACTGATGGTTGGTTTCTCAAGAATGTACTTTATGGGATCCATCGGTGCTACCACATATACCATGTCAGTCAACATGTAGTGTCCGAGCTTCTTGGTAGCCCAAACTAAGGCCAATGATGACTTCTCTAATGGCGTGTACCTAGTTTCATAATTTAAGAATTTCTCGCTTAGATAATATACCACGTACTCTTTCTTTCCGTCTCGTTGAGCTAACATGGCTCCCTTTGCAGCTTCGTTGTAGCGAGGTATAAGATTAAAGGCTTCCCCGGTTGGGGTAGAACTAACACTGGTGGATTGGACAGATACTCCTTAACCTTCTCAAACGATTTTTGGCACTCAGCATCCCAAATAGGCTCGGACCCTTTCTCAAGCCTCTTGAAGATGGGCTCACGGACCATAATCGGCTTTGATATGAAACGACTAATGTACGAGTAAAGGTCCCAAGAAACCTCACGTCTCCTTTTCTATCTTCGGTGGTGAGATCTCTTAGATAGCTTTAATCTTGGAGGGATCATTTTCTATTCCTCTAAGACTAACCATATAGCCCAACAGTTTGCTCGAGGTTACCCCAAAGGCACATTTTTGTCGAGTTAAGGCGCATGTTGTACTTTCTTAGTGTTTCAAAGAATTTTCTAAGGCTATACAAGTGCCCCGCCCTATCCCCTGGACTTGATGATAATGTTGTCCACGAGACTTCGACTTCCTCATGTATCATGTCGTGTAGTAATGTTGTGGTCGTTCTCGAAATATAGCTCCTGCATTATTAAGCCAACTTGGTATCACCACATAGCGAGTATGTCCCCCATTGAGTGATGAAGGTCGTCTTCTCTATGTCTTCCTCTCGCCATCTTCACTGATTATACCCAAGCATAGCTATCCATAAACGAGAGCAAGGCGTGTCCTGCAAGTATTATCGACAAGGATGTTGGTATGAAGTAGTAATAAATCATCTTTAGGGCTTGCCTTGTTCAAATCCCCGAAGTCAACGTACATCTAGACCCTACCATCATTCTTCGTAACCGGCACTTTTTTGCTATCCACTCGGGGTAGTGGACCACTTTGATGAGTTCACTTCTAACTACTTCGAACCTCTTCCTTAATTTTCAGTGCCCACTCAAGTTTCATCCTCCCGAGCTTTTGTATAACCGCCTTGGCATCTTCGTAAAGTGGAATTCTATGTTCAGCTATACTCGGATCTATCCCTGGCATGTCTTTGTAGGACCACGCAAAGACATCTATGAATTCGGTAAGGAGAGAAGTGAATTTCTTCTGTTCCACTGGATCGAGTGTTTTCCCAATTTTCACCTCTTGGGGTTGATCAACCGATCATGGATTAATTGTTATTGTTTCCTTTATTATTGGTGAGAAATTTTCATGATCTTCCACGGCTTTTATTAATTCTTTGGGGATTTCTTGTTCATTGTTAGAGGCAAAAAAAAATTAAAAATAGGAGAAGGAAAAAGTAAGTGAAAAAGTTCATCTTATTAAATGAGGAAACGACTACCTCACACTCAAGAACAGAAATTGAAGAATTGGAAATAGCAGAACCGGAAGGTAAACTAACATAATTAGAAACGAAATAACAGCCCCAGTGCTAGATTCAGGAATGGGATGCTCGTTCTAAGCTAATAGCAATTTCTTGGCTCTCCTCGAGCATCGATCCAAGAAATATGATTAGACCCTTCGGCGTCAACGTTGGTGATGAATATGGACGGATCAAACTGCGTGTGCGACATGGCTCAAGATAGTACAGAAACGAATTCCCCTCTAAGTTCTTCTCCTATCCAAACAACGAGACCAAAAATATTGCTCCTAGTCAGATTGTCCCAGCCTTATGTGGATCTGTCGTTCTTCGAGGAGGTAGGGTGCCTCCTTTTTAGCATAGGGCAATCATTAAAAACATCTGAACCAAGTACCAAAATGCCCTTCTCTTTAAGGTAGCAAGGCTCAAGAAAGCTGTAATAGGGAATTCATCCCCTTCTTTCGAAACTGCCCATTTAGGGATAAGGAAAGGGCTTCACTAAACGGACGGTATAAGGTGTAGTCCTCGTAGTTTGAATCTCCCACTTGGCTTGAGCTATTTCCTTAGCAGTAGGTTGATAGCCCAACCTGAACTTATAATTGTTGGTGGGTTCAAGGGGTGGAAAGATTGGGTGGTATGCCCTCCCGCCTGCAGCTAGGCCAGAAAAATACCATTCTTCCTTAGCATCGAGTGGACACTAGGGATGCTATAAGGATTGAATTTGAGAGGTGTTTCATCCTTGTCTATAGCAGCAACTATCTCAAACCCATAAAGCTCTTCATCATCGGTGTCCTGTTTAATTTTAATGACAAACTCTTTAGAGGTGATGGTGGCATAAAGATTGTCTCCATTGATGGTTACAACTTGACCTTTGTTGATCGTTTTGACTTTTTAATGTAGTCTAGAGGGCACTACCTGATGGTCGTGTTGCTAAGGGAATCCTAGAAGAAGGTCAAATTTAGCTTGGATATCTAGGATTTGGAACTCAATATTCTTTACTACTGGCCAACATTGATTGCCGAGTCACCATTCCTAAAATCATCGTTTTAGAATTATCATATGCTTAGAGATGAACAGATATGTTTATAGCAGATTCGTTGTCTACTAAGGTTAGAGGGATGAACTTCTTAATGCAAGTTACATTTAAGTAAAAAACATTATTGTATGCAATGCCTTCTTCGGGGAGATCTTTCCTATCAAACGTGATGGTTCCATCCCCATTATTGACCAATTCTACTACTTCCTCGGGTGTAGTTTAAGGAAAGACCTTAATTTTGCTAAATGCGTCAACCAAGGCCTGCCTCTGCTTTTGGGAAGCAAATAGGAGTTGTCGGATAGAGATATCAACTTTAAGTTTTTGAAGTTATTTTAGGATTGGGTCTTCTTCTTTAGCAGCTTTAGGTTCTTTTGGGGTTCCTGAATCGTTATGCACCCATGGGTGCATTATGTTGCCCGGATCTAGTAAGGAATTGGATTTCTAGACTCTTTGGTTCTCCCCAAAGGTCATCTTCTTCTAAGGGTGGTGGTGTATCCCAAAAGTTGTAATCACTATCACCTTTCGTTTCGTATATGACTTCTTCATCACTTATCCACAATCCATGAACTTCGGGTCTAGGGAAGCAAGCTAGAAAGTGGTTTGGACTCCTTAGTGT
The DNA here is from genome assembly GCA_021018815.1 of Talinum fruticosum. Taxonomy (NCBI): domain Eukaryota; kingdom Viridiplantae; phylum Streptophyta; class Magnoliopsida; order Caryophyllales; family Talinaceae; genus Talinum; species Talinum fruticosum. The sequence continues at coordinate 5,765,507 of JAITYX010000033.1, read as the reverse complement.
CTTCAATAAAGACAGATGCATCCCACTCGACTTGGAATGGGTTAAGAGAATATGGATAAAGTACTGCTTGAAGGGATTCTTGTTATTGCTTGGTTTCACGGGCAGCCTTTGGGAGAGGGAGTTTACCATTGTGGAACATGCTCTCTATCTTGTTCTTGAACGTCTAACATTACTTTGTGTCGTGTCCTCGTGCACGATGGTATTTACAGAATTTTCCCGCATCCCGAGTATTTAGATTGTTTCGTGGTTTCGATTCTCGCTCTTATGGGCGGCAATTCTATCTTCCCTTTTGACAATAGGCGGTCGAGGGCTTGAGCGTAAGTAGTATCAATTGGAGTGTAGTCATTATACCGTTAAGGGCATTGACATCTGCACCCCTGCTAGTATTGCCTTGATTAGAGTTTTTCTTGTCTTTGGATTGATAGTTACCACTATATCCAATCACGAATTTTATCGTCGTGGTAGACAACTTTTCTTCTATCGGCATGTCGACATCTCTAAGTACTGAGAAACTCATGAATGGAAGGAATTTGAGGTGTTGATTGTAGGCGAGGTTGACGATTCTTCACAATTATTCATACTTGATCCTTCTCGGATAGTCGGTCTACCATGTGGGTAGCCTTCACCCACATGTGTTTTCATTTGACCTTTTGTTTTCATTTGACTCCTCGACCTTCTACCTACGTTGCAAAATACACTTCATGTGTTGTCTTGTAAAATTGACCTCGTTGTTAATCACAATAAGAGAATTTTGGTTCCTGCTATATCTTAGGTTGTTAAAGGAAATTAAGGGGTGGCTTCAACATTTGCATTCATAATTTCATTATTGTCTTATGAATTACGTAAACTTCAAAAAAATCATGGCCTCTAGTTTATGATAAATGTATGATACATCAAAGTTAGAAGCAAAAAGGAAACAGGAAATTCTTTGAATGGGAAGAGGGGTAGAGGCTTTATTGAGGGAGTTGGTAAGAATAATTCTTTGACTTAAGTCTTTCCTTCGATCATAGAGAAAATGAGTTACAAAGAACTTCCCTCGCACTCATCGCCAAGTGACGCGGAGGGTGGAGGTGCCACATCAAGCATGGGCTCATCGTCCGGTCCCCCCGGAGAGCAGGTGAATCGATGGAGGGCCCTTTCTTGCGTTTTCTCCGGTCGTGAGGACCGAAGGAAAAGGGGAGGAACCTCCCTCAGGAAAAGAAGAGGAAGCTCCCTAAGGAAAAGAAGACGAACCTCCCGGAGAAGAAGTAAGGTTGTCCACCTCTACCCCTGCACGAACTCCAAGCAAGAAAAATACATAAGAGGAGCATCACTTTGGGACAATGAAAAAGGAAATAGAGATTGCTCATGAGGACCAAGAACCGTATTACTTTCGGCACTTTCTCAGCACTTCGCTATTCTCCTGCACTTGTGTTGTTCTTAGGTCATGTATTTTCCTAACGTGATCCTTTTTACTAGATTTAGTTATGTGAGCTCACTCTTGATAGGTTTATGCGCCGGATCATTGAATTTTTTATTGTCTACCTCTTTGTGTATTCCTTTTTCAGGAAGAAAGATGTGGTATTATGTTTCTATGACTATATTGCTTGTTTGCGGTTCGTGCGAGACAGCGTAGACTGCAAATATCATGTATTATGTTGTCTAGGCTACCTCTACAATAATTCCAAACAAGCAATATAGTCATAAAAACATATCACATCTCTCTTCCTGAAAAGGAATACATAAACAAAAAATTCTTGTTACTAGAAATTCTTGCATTTATGTTGGAAAATTGAGGCTATTGGTTTGTTCTTTGTGTAAGTTGTGATTTATTTTGGAGTGTATTTTGTGCAAGGGGCGGAAAATACAAAAAAACTATTAAAAAATTTAGACCTATTACGACGGTTCTTACATTACAACCGTCATCATAAGCATGAAACAATTTGGCTTTCTAGTTAGGACCTATAAAGACGGTTCGTCAAATAGAACCTTCATCATATGTAAATATATAGGAACCTATGACAATGGTTATTACATGAGAACCATCGTCATAGGTGATCTTTACTATGATTGTTGAACCGTAGTTAAAAGTGCTACATACAACGACGGCCACATACACAACTCCCGTTAACCATAGTTAAAAGTGGTTCCTGTAGTAGTGGAACTCCTTACACAAATCATTCCAATTGGTGACCTTGCGTGGGTTAACCGCATTACACCACTTCATTACCTCACTATTGAAAATCCATAGGAAGATGATGTGGTAGGTGTCTTCGAGTACATTCTTAAGAGTCCTTGCTCCTAAGAAGTTGGGAACATGGTGATAGGGATTCTCGTCAACTCGAAACTTAATGTCCGGCATGGTGAACTTAGGGGGTAGCTTCCCTTAGGGGATTAAAGTGAATTTTTATGATCAAAGTAGTGACTACCGAACATGGATGACTCCATTAACATTTTCTCTATCGGATCTATGCGTGGATCATATTTAGGCTTACATTTAGGATTGGCTTATGGAAAAGGCTGAAGTGGAGGACCTCTTCCTCCTACTTCTTCTTCTTCTTATTCAAGCATCTTTCTTATTATCCTAAACAGTCTTTAGGATAACTGCAAGAGTTTCAAATATGAATTCTATGTTCTTCTCCCGAGCCTTGATCCGGGGCTCCATCTTGGCTGAGGATTCATTAAGCAAAGTAAGGATGGGAGATTGTTACGGCGTTCCGTCCGAAGACTCGGACAACGTTCGACACATTTCGAGTTGTATTGAAGGAATCGGTATAAGAATTTCTTACTTATAGAGTTTTGATTCCAAGGCATTCTCTACACGTTAGAAACTTTTCTGAGTGATATAGTATATTTACTCTAAGTGATACAACATTTACTTGATGTATTCTTGCCTGTCTCGGTGTGACTCGGAAAATAGCTTTGCTTATCTCATTCGGTTACGAGTCCCTCATCACTTAGATATATCGCATGAATTGACTAGTATTTCGCATAATCGCACTCAGGTCCGACTTCATGATATAAATCTTATTCTGTTATAATCAGCACTCCTAGTTTGAATCATGCTTAGTCCGTATCAAGCTATTTCATTCCGTTATTCTTTAAGTAACTTGTTTCTTCACTCGGACTAACTCTGATGGAATTTTGAGCTTCATGGATATTAGACTCAAAAAATTTCATTCCTTTTCGACCCGAGATAATTACAAACTTAATTATCTTAATTATTTTATTATCTCGTGTCTAATCGTGGACCAATGTATTTTATACTTTGAGAACCAAAATTTGACTTACTTTTGTAGGTTATTCAAACGAGAATATACTTTTCGAAATACAAAAGTAATCGGCTTCAAAACGTCAAATCACCAGCGAGACATGGCTTTTCACCTTCTCTGTCCCAGTCCCGAAGCTCGTGTCGTGGCATGTCTGTTTCCAAATCTAGAAAACTGAAATGCCAAGCTTAACGGTGGTTTTCACCTTATCCTTCAAGACACCACCAATGGTTTTGGGACTTCCAAGAGAGTTATACCGTTGTCCAACGTTCATATTACAACGGATACTTTCTAAGTGACTCGAAAGCCATTATCAACGATCACAAAGGACTCTCGGTCAGCGAGATGGAGAGAACGGCTACTCTGCCTGGTCATCTATAAATAGAAGCCAACCTACAAGACTTGAAGTGTTGAACCTATTTGTTAATACACGTACTTGGGCAAAGTCATTGTATTTATTCTCAATCTTCTACTTACAACTCCAACTGTGTAATTCATTACTTTCGAGTTGTAAGGTCTTGTACTTAGTTACAAACACTTTCTTACTTTCTAAGTAAGGTCCCTTGACTAAGCGGTAAGGGTTAACTCAGCTTAGTTGCCCCTAGCTGTAAGGGTTATCTCAACTAGGAAATACTAGATCGGATAAGGGAATTTCTTAGTCTAGGAAAACTTGTAAAGAGTTGTTTAAGGAAGCAACTTGGGTTATGTCGATCTCTGTATTTTGTGGACTCAAAATAGTGGATTTGACTTCGTTCTTAGACTAGCACGGTCCGTGGTTTTCCGCCCAGGAGGGTTTCCACGTAATCTCTCGGTTTATACTTTACGAGTTCATTCTAGACTCGGATCGCTTCAAAGCTTTAGCTTAATTTGCTTCTGTACTCTTTATAGCATTTCTAAGTCCATACCTTTTTGACCCCGCTTTTGACTTAGAATGCGTTTCTGTCTTTACTTCGATAAAAGAGCTTGAATTTCTATTTAAATCCTCCATCACCCTATTCACCCCCTCTAGGGTGACTCGGACTCTCCCCGAGCAAACCTTCACCGTCCATTGGAGGGGAATTCTTTTAGGTACTTGTTCTACGACGGAAAATAGACTGAACCAGTGTTGTATGCACTAAGGTAGATCGCCTCAGAGTAGACCGTGGTGTAGAGCGAGGTGTAAAGCGAGGAGAAGAGGTACCAAACTCCTTGCTGAGGCGTTCTAACCTGTTGGAACTCGGATTCCGACGATACCCAATGGTAGTAGACTTCCCTATTCTGCAACCCAAAGGATAATGCTTTGGATCATGTGAAGGAACACCAACTTTTGGAAGGAAGGGGCTTAAGTGCAAGGCCTGAAGGAGCTATGAATGCTCTTTATTTGGATGCACATAAGGAATGCAAGACAAATGAAATGCAATACAATGCTACTCATGACTTCATTTGGGATGAATTTATTTTAACTAATGCATAATTAGAATGCATAAATGATTATTCCTAAGATGAATTTGTATTGGCTAGATGAAAATGAAAATGCAAAATTGAACCCACCTAATTTCGAGATGAAAAATTAAAATTGCAAAAATGGACTTACTTAATTTGATATGAATTTATTTTGGCTAAATAAAAAATGAAAATGCACAATTGGACTTACCTAATTTGAGATGAATTTATTTTTGGCTAAATGAAAAAAATAAAAATGCGAAATTGGACTCACCTAATTCGAGATGAATTTATTTTTGGCTAAATGAAAAATAAAAAAAATGAACTCACCTAATTTGAGATGAATTTATTTTGGCTAAATGAAAAATTTTAAAATGCAAAATGGAATACAAAATTGAAAACACAAACTACTAAAAAGTTCAAACCTTAAAAACAGACTTACTGATCGAAGAAATAGAGGGGTCCTCAGCAGGACCCTTCCGGATCGACCGGCGATGGTCGACACCGGCTAAGTCGGGCAACCGGTGGTTACCGAAACCTAGACTGTCTAAACCGAGATGAATGTTTAGGATGACTCGGAAATGCAATTAATGGACTGACCTAAAAGGAAAAAGGTAATTTTTAACTTTTGGCTAAAATGCACATAATGGACCGACTCGAGAAAATTAATGATGGTATTTTATTTGTACCTATGAAAGGGTTAATCAGCGAGTCCGAACCTAACCTAAAAGGCTTACAAGTAGACGACTAAACACTAAAAGCAACCACATTCATCCAAGCATGCAAATAAAGAGACAAGGTACCACCTAAACAACCAAGGGTCTATAGTTAAAAAGGGATTAAATTAGGTAGGATACATGGTGTCTCATAGTCCGAACATTTAATCCTTCGTAGGGTGCACGATAAGAAAAACATGAATCCTCGGTGTCTCCGAAGAGAGCATGCTATGAGGGAAGAGGTACCACCTCCACGACAATCAAGCCTAGTTGGGCTTGTCCGGGTTAGTAGTTCGAACCTCTTCCAAAAATTATTCTTAAAAGGTAAAGTCTAATGGGAAAACAATATTAAAAACAACTATGGTCAAGGTTGCCTAAATGTAGGATGCCTAATGCGAATACATTAAGAAAACTCACAACTGAAATTTTCAAATCTCACCCTCTTAATAAGTGATACATCCCTAGTTGAGTCGCCATTGTAACAACCACGGGCCCCATCCCCTCGTAGAGGGAACCAAATTAGGACCGAGCTTCCCCACGAATTGGCGAGATTTTCTCTTTTTGAAGGTGGAAATGGATTTGATAAAGGGTGATAGTTTTTTAAAGTGGGGATGTATCCCTTGTTAAGATTCTCGATTTTTATAATTTGATTTGGAATAATTTAAGCAAAGGTAAATGGCGATTTTATTAATCATTTTATTTTAGGAATTATTTTTAGAAAACATAGGGATATTATTTTGAAAACTAAAAATAAATAAATTAGAATTAATTTTAGTTTTGCCGTAGGGCTTTTGGGTTAAGCCGGTGTGAGAACACCAGCTTGGACAAAAGCCCTACCCATCGACCGTCTTACGGTTCACGGCGCTGGCCATGGGCCTAGACAAAGGTGATCGGTCTCGATCCATGGCCTAACTGTCAAATCTAAAACCCCTTTTTTGTCAATCGAAATGCCGAAGAGCAAATTATGATAAATAAATAGGAAAAACAGAGTCGCCAGTCAATTTTGGAAACAAAAACTAACAAAAATAAAATAAAGAAATACTCTTCCAATCTTAGTATGGGAAATCTAAACTTGAAAAAGGTTTAAAATTGAGTCAATCGGTCTAGAACTTAGAATCCAAATTCGGGGCGAAGGCCGAAACGTAGGGATAAGCCCTTCCGTTCTACTCGTCAAAAGACAACCTTTACTAATTTAACGAGGTTAGTTTTAAATAATGCAGTAAAGACATGCATACAACATATTAAGATGCAAAATTTAAACAATCAAAGCATGCTAACAAAAGTGATAACAACATATATGAAAGCAATAAATGAAAACGATATGGAAAAAGAAAAGAAAAACAAAAGAAAACGAAAAAGAAATAAAAAGGTTACATCGGGCGGGGAGGAATTAAATGTGATTACATCTTTTCTCCACAATGGTGAAAACAATTTTAAAAATAAGTTTAATAAATTGTAGTTTAAAGGGTGATTTGGTGCTCTCAGGTTGTCCGATCTACTGATCCGGATCTCAAACAAGACCCGAAAGTGCGATGGTAGTGAATTTAAAGGGGTTTTTTATGACTTTTTGTGAGGGTAGGTTGATATTGATATATGATGAAGGGTTAGGGATCGAAAGTAAGGAGCATAATGAGAATAAGTTGAAAAGAAACCAAGAGATCAGAATACAAGAAGGTGTATTCAATAGCTCTTCATTTAGCTTCAGCGGCATAACGCATAGGAATGAGCCATATGCAAAATGAGAGCCTAAGATCTCTATTTATAGGAGAGGAGTTCGAACCTGTTTCATTTATCTTTAGCTTACAGCCTTACAGCTCATTATAACTTTCCTTGCAACTTCTTACACCTCCTTACAACTCCGTACAACTTCTTGCAGCTCCTTACAGTTTCTTACAGCTCCTTACGGTTTCTTACAGCTCCTTACAACTTCTTATATCTCCTTACAACTCCTTACAACTTCTTTCAATTCCTTACAAGCACCTCGCGACTTCTTATAACTCATTATTTTTCAAATCAAAATTTATTGTTAGGTTATTTTTCTATCATTCATGACAATTTTTAGTTGGTGAATTTTTATATATGTAAAGGTGTCTCTAGAGATGGTAGTGGGATATGTACGTGGCAGTATAGCTATATCGACACCCTATTTTCACCATTTCTATACTCACACTTTCGTCGGGTATTTCAAGTATTTATTTGTATAGATGTGTAAGGATTTTGATAATTAATATATATAGACACCTAAAAAGTGTCATCTCTTATCTCTTTATTTCTATGTTTTCTTTTGTTGACCCGATGATGATAATCTCGAGTCCTGTTTATGGATTTGGATCTCGGACTATGATCAATTGGTGCAACATAAGCCGATAAACCACAGAGAACCCCAAGCACCAAATAAATAGCCTTTTGCCTTGGGTCGGTTCACAAATCCTCTTTTCTTTCGGACGATCCAAGAGCCAGGCCAAGCCTTTAGAGATTGTGGAGTCCGATGTTGTGTATCGAAAAATTTTGAGTTCGAGTATTGCATTCTACTTTCATCCGGAGTACAAGGAGCTAAAAACCCGAAGACGGCATTAAAGCATTGTATTTCATGATCGGGAGCATCAAAGTGTTGAGTTTTAAACTTCGAAGACGAGTCCACATGAGGCTAGAAGCTTTTACCCTCGTAACAATGTCGTGGTCCATGCCTCGCCTTCTACAAGCATTAAGTAGAACACTGCGTTTTGGCTTGGAGAGTCCTTGGAGACACAACTAGCGCAGGAAATCCTACGGCATCCGGTTGACCGGCGCCTGCCTTCCCCTTTTTATTCGGTTCTATTCGGTTTTAACCCTTTACGATCCGGATCTATCTCTAGGATTTGGCCCGGTTTTATTTTAGCTGTTTAGACGGCTGGATGGAGGTAAACCCTAGATCATTTGTGACCTACGTCCTCTCCTATAAATAGAGACATATGGCTCTTATTCCCGTACGGCTTCTCGACTCGAGCATTACGCTGCTTAAAGCTAACCAAAGCACTCTCATCTAAACGTTACTCGTTGAAATTTCCATAAGACACTCATCTTTTACTAAGCTACCATTGAATCCGTGCAAAGAGTTAAAGATTATTAAATTATTCTAATCTTTGGGCACTCATTCAACTAATCATTACTATACCCTAGACACAATTCACAAACCTAGCCCTTTTCTTTTGATTGCCGCCATTGCATCAAGAGATCCGAGTATGGAGATCTATATCAGCAAGGTAGGACAATCTAAGGGCCATAATTTAGCCTTCGAACGATTATATTTAATTATGTTTTTATTGTTTTCCGTATTTTGGTTTAAGAGATGTAATCGTTTTAAATTCCTCCCGACCAATGTAATTTTTCTCTATTTGTCACTTTTCTTTATAGCTTTTCTTTATTATTTTCCTAGTTATGCTTTGGTTGCTTTAATTTTGTTTAGCATGTCGTTGTATGCTTGTTTTCTCGCATCATTCTAACACACTACTTGAACTAGTAATGGCGTCTTCGGACGGGCGAAACGGAAGGGTTTTCCCTACGTTTCATACCCTCGCCTCCGAATCCGATTCTCGGTTAAAAGACCGATAGAGTCATTTTAACCTCTTTTAGTCTTAGTTTTCCCATACTAAGATTGAAAGAGAAAATGTTGCTTTTTGTTAGTTTTTCTTTCCTAAAAAACTAACTAATGACTCCCTTATTTTATATTTTGTTCTATTTAATTACATCTCGGTCTTTTCCGGTTGCAGGAACAGTAAGAGGAGGTTCTGGATGTTCCCACCAGGGTAGAGGCCGAGGCTGACTATGTCAGCCCCACCTCTGGCCGACGCCCGCCTTCGCTCGGTACAGCTGCCGCCTGTACCTAGTGGTCGGCAGGTGAGGCTTCGGTCTAGATTCGTGTTTTTACATCAATCTAGCGCTAAAGTCTCATGGTAAAAGCAAAACCCTAATTTTACTTTATTCCTTAATTAGAAAATAAGATCCCGAGAATTCTGAAAATAAATTCTAAAATAAAAGAATTAATAAAATCGCCATTCAAACTTTGACTAATTAATAAAATTCGGAAAATTTTAATAAAAGATTCATCCCCACTTTTTAAAATGCAACTTCAAAACCCTAAATCATTTTCCACCTCTTTCTAAAATTAAAACCCTAATGCTAAAGAGGCAAATTGTGGGGAAGCTCGGTCTCGGGTCGCTACCTAGGCCGTGGTTCCTACAATATCCATCGGATACATTAATTTAATTTTATATCTTAAGACATTCACAAACAAATTCGAACGAATAATTAATTTTAAAAGTATCATGTCCATTTAAGCTAGTTATCATGAATAGTATTACGGACATTTTATTAAAATTTAAATTTATAAGTGAATAGTCAAGTTGAATGTGACGAAATCAATTGGGCTATTTCAACCTTGTTCCATTTAGCATTAGTTGTAAGGAGTTGTAAGGAGGTGTAAAAAGATATAAGGAGTTGTAAGAAGTTGAAAGGAGTTAGAAGGAATATAAAATGTTGCATATGATTGTTGCATATGATTTAATAAAAATATTTAATGGATTCATATGTGTATTTTTATAGTTATGTGCAACATATTTGTATTTTTATTTATGAATTCTACTAATAGAATAATAAAATTTATAGCTTTGTGATGGCCAAATGCATATATGTCATGTTTAATGATTTGTTTTTCCAAGAAAAACGAAATTATATTTGATATTTATGAAAAAAATTTATAGATGCATAAATAATTTTTATGTAATAAGTTGTTCAAAATGACCTTCATTTTACACGTTTGAAATAAATGCCTCAACTACTAATTTTAATAGTTGAGAGCATTTAATAGTTGAGAACATTTATTTCAAACTTATAAAATTAAGGTCACTTTCAACTATCTATTATATGAAAGTCATTTATGCATCTATAAAAACTCTTTTCATAAGTCTCAAACTTAATTTCGTTTTTGTAAAAATAAAATAAATAAAATAAATAAAATAAATCATCAAACCGATACATATGCATTTGATACTATAAATTTTAAAATTTTATAATTTACATTAAATTCATAAATAAAAATATAATTATCAAGTCATATAAAATATTTTATATTCGATATACTGCTTACATGTACCCTTACGACTCCTTACAGCCTACTTATCGCTACTTACATCTTCTTACAGTACCGCTAAAAACTCCTTACAGACTCCTTACACCTACTTACATCTTCTTACAGCTGCTTACAGCTCCTTACAGCTTTCCTTACAGTTTCTTACAACCTTACAACTCCTTATAGCTAAATGGAACAGAGCCTACGTTAACCTAGGGTTTCAGTCGAAGCAACCGACTAAAATGGGCGGAAAACCGACCAGCAAAATCACAAAAATCGGACCAAATCTAGCTTGGACCGAATCCCAAGAATATTACGGTGGTGCGCGGCGCCGGACATAAACGGCATTGTATGGCCCCTAGCTTCCTTTCGTGTCTTAGCTAAACCCTAAAGTAAAACAAAACGTTTGGGGTAAAATCCCCGAAACGCGGCGCCGACCTTAAGTGATGTCGTTATGTAAAAGCGAGCGTCGTGTCTCGGTTTGACATTTTGGAGCAAAACGCAATGTTTTGGTGATTCTTACCATGAAATGTGGCGCCGTCCATATGACATCATACGGATGAGTTTAGTTTTGTGTCTCGGTTGGATGCTAGTGATGAAACGCGGCGTTTTGAGCACAAAAAGACTCCGTGCGCGACACCTGCCTAAAGTTGACTCTGGAGCTTTGACTCGGGATTCGGTCGTCCGAATAAATGGATTTTTGGACCAACCTAAGGCAAAAAGTTTATTTTCTTATGCTAAAGGATTTTTGTGGTTTATTGGCTTCCATTAAGCCAATCAAATACCGACCTTGATCCAAATCCAAAAACAGGACTGGGATTTCATCATCGAGCCAACAAAATAAAATACAAAAATAAAAGAGATAAGGATGACACATTTTAGGTGTCTACACACTTGAAACTATTTACATTTGATTATCAACTAACAAAACTGTTAATGTAGAAAGTTCATCCAAGCTTCGACTAAGAACGGTCAAGTTTAGGCCCCTTATCCAAGTTTAGGATGATAATAAAGCCAAGCTCAAGATACCTAGCTGAACTTCGGATCCAAGAAGTGGTCATGTTCAGGCACCGCGCTGGACTTTAGACTTTACTACACGAGTCAAGTTCAAGCCCCCGCCAAGTTTTAGACTAAGCGCATGGTGAAGTTTAGGTACACCAATCCGAGCTTCGGGGCTTTAATTATCTAAGTTCGAGAATCAGCCACCCGGACTTCAAACTCTATTAGTCAAGTCCAGGCTCCTCGTTAGAGTCCAAGTCAAGAGACAACTAACTCTAGACACATTGATTTAAATCGGCATCCAAAGTAATAGGTAAGTGAAGACTCGGACTTTATATCTCACCTTTCCGAGTTCTATCTAGGGAATCGGGTATAAGACTGTCTCACTTATAAAGTTTTGATTCCAAGTCATTCCCCGTGTCTTAGAAACTTTTCTTAGTGATATGGTATTTTCTCTAAGTGTTATAGAAATTATCTCATGCATTTACACATGACTATGTATGACTTAGAAAGCATATCTCGCTCTCATTATGTTTCACTCGGTTCCGAGTCACTCAACACTAAGAAAGTATCGTATGATTCAAACACTATCTTTTCTGCGCTCTAACTCTGGTATCTTAGTTTGAATTCATGCTCAATCTAGATCAAGTTTATTTCCTCCGATATTCTTTAGTTAACTTGATTCTCTATTAGACTCGACTCGATGGAATTTTGAGTATCATGGATATTAGACTCAGAAAATTCCATTCATTTTCCGATCCAGTCAATTAGTCACTTAATTCTCTTAATCATATTATTATCTCGTGGCTAATCTTGGACCAAAGTATTTTATACTTTGAGAACCAAATTGATTTACTTTTGTAGGTGATTCAAATGAGGCTATCCTATATTTGAAATACAAAAGTAACCGGCTTCAAAACGTCAAATCACCAATAGACAAGGCTTTTCCACCTCCGACCTAGCCTCGGACAATCGTGTCGTAGTCGTCTGTTTCCATAAATGGAAATCGCAACACTAAGCTCAACGGTGGTTTCCACCTTACTTTTGAAGACACCGGCAGTGGTTTTAGGCACTTCCTTGGAAGTTAAGAGCCGTTGTCTAACGCTCATATTTCAACGGATATTTTCCGAGTTACTCGTAAAATCCTAAACAACGATCACAAAGGACTTCCAGTCGGAAGATGGACACAATGGCTAGGCCGCTTGGTCATCTATAAATAGAAGCCAACTTTCAAGACTTGAAGATTGTCGAATCTATTGTTAATACGCATACTTGATTAAAAGCCATTGTATTCTCAATCTTCTACTTACAACTCCAATTCTATAATTCATTATATTCTAAGTTGTAAGGTCTTGTACTCGATTACACACACTCTCTTTCTTACTCTCTAAGTAAGGTCCCTTGACTCGAGCTGTAAGGGCTAACTCATCTCAATTGTCCTTAGTCGTAAGGGTTATCTCAGCTAGGAAGTACTAGATCAAATAAGGGAATTTCTAAGTCTAGGAAAGCTTGTAAGGAGTTGACTAAGGGAGCAACTCCGGGTTTAGTCGGTTTACTATATTTTGTGGACTCAAAATAGTGGATTTGACTTTGTGCTTGGATTAGCACGGTCCGTGGTTTTCCGCCCAGGAGGGTTTCCACGTACTTTCGAGTTATTACTTTTCCGAGTACATTTTAGACTCGAAAAGTTTTTAGAATTTTGTTTAATCTGTTGCTTCAATCATCTCTGAATTCCGAGTTAGCTAATTTTCCGAGTTTATCTTTGACTCTCACTCTCCTTAGAGTCATATCTATTTCAAATTTCAAGCATGTTTCATCATCACCCTATTCACCCCCTTCTAGGGTGAGTTAGCCTCTCCCCGAGCAAACCTTCAATTGGTATCAGAGCCTAGCCTTTTAGAAAAGGATCTAACAATCCAAAGGTCTAAAGATCAAATCGCTCGTAACAACGGAGAGTTTGATGAAGGAAGATCTTCCAAGTAGACCACCAAAGTTCAAAGGATCCAACTTCGTGCACTCGGAAGAAACTCATGGAATGTTTCCTCCTAGATCATGATGAAGATGTCCGGAACATCATACAACAAGGAAACTACATCCCCATGAAGACAGAAGAAACAAGAATCATGCCCAAAACAAAGGCTGAGTTCACAATGATGAAGTAGAAAAGTTCGAAAGAACTTCAAGGCTATGAACATTCTTATGTGCGCTATCAACTCGGAAGAATACAACCGAGTATCCGCCTATGACACAGCCAAAGAAGTGTGGGACACTCTAGTCAACACTTATGAAGGTACAAGCAAGGTCGACTAAGCGAAGATAAGCCAATATCTTCACAAATATAAGCTATTCAAGATGGAGCCAAAAGAAAACATCACTCGGATGTTCATCCGATTTACTCGAGATTACCAATAATCTCAAATATCCGGGTAAAAAGATCTCCTACGAGGAAATGTGCGGAAAGATACTCGAAGCCTACCCAAGAAAAGATGGGGTCCCAAGGTGACAGCTATCGAAGAGGCTTAAAACTTATCTCTACTAAAGCCAAACGAACTCATTGGGAAGCTTCTCACCCATGAGATCCACCTAGAAGAGGAGGCTGCAGAGGTCAGCACCAAAAAGAACATTGCAGCTGAAAGCCTCGGATACCGGAGAAGAAGATCCGAGTTCCTCCGACTCGAAGAAGATCCCATGGCACTTATTGCTAGAGGCTTCAAGAGAATGATGAAGCACAAGAGATGGGATAAGAAGCCAAAAGAAGAGTTCTACAAGAAAGACAAGAAGGATAGAAAAGGTAAATACTCTTCTCCTTCAAAGTTATCTTTGACTAAGAACTCGGATGCTTTGAATGTGGCAGTAAGGAACATATAGTCAAGGATTGTCCCAAGAGAAAAAGGGACAGAAGGAAGAAAAAGGCTATGATGGCAACATGGAGTGACGAGGACTCATCGAAGATGACGAGGACTCGGATGAATCAAAGTGTCCGATGGAACTTTCGACTCAAAAGCCGAATCGAGTCAAACTCGGATCAATCGGACAATGAGGAATCTGATCCTCAAGAGGTAATTGAGTACTTTCTAAAATTCTCCAAAATTGATTTGGCTAAGTATATTTTCACTTTGGAAGAAAAGTCCGATTCTCGATTCCTCTCACTTTAAAGAACAACTTGAGTCAATTTCCTCCAAGAGCATCTCTTTAAAAAATGAGTTGGAAATGAGACTCACACTCAGAGAACTCAAGACTAGTGCTCAAATCAATGAGACCGAGTCCGAGTTACTCGTAAGAGAAAATAAGCAGCTAAAGCAAAAGCTCAATGAGTCTAAAGATCTTATTTTAAAGTTTACTCAAGGTCGAAAAACCTTGACATGCTCTTGGGATCTCAATGTGTCTCCATCATAAAGGAAGGTCTTGGTTTTAACAAAGAAGAGGAATCCAATTCCTACTCGGAACTTTTCAAAAAGATTCCGAACTGTAAAGTTCAGGAAAGCCGAGCACGGTCCTATTCATAAGAAAGAAAAAGGACCGAGCCCAAACCAGCTTTACAAGAGAAAACCATTTCCCCAGCTTTTAAAAGGAAAGCTTTTCAAGAAAAAGAGACACGGACTCGGTTTTCTAAACGGAAGACTCAGAATCGGACTAAACCCAAAGTAATTCAAATCTGGGTTCCAAAAACCTTCTTCCTCGGAAAAGGACCACAAGTAAAGAGTGTTACTCGGGTTCGTTAGAGGAAGTGAGAAGGGTTAGTTTGTCTCTGTTTTGCAGGTTACTCGTAAAAGATCAAAAGGACACCGGTACCTTGACAGTGGATGCTCACGCCACATGTCAGGAGACTCGGGACTCTTTTCCGAGTTAGAAGAGTACAAAGGAGGAAAAGTCACATTTGGAGATGACAGCAAAGGCAAGATAATTAGGATAGGCAAGATTAGAAAGGGAAGCAATCCGGTCCGCCCAGTTTACCTTGTCAAAGGATTAAAGTACAATCCGCTCAAGCATCTCTCAATTATGTGATAAAGGTCAAGAGGTAAGATTCACTCAAACCAAATGTTACATTTCGATGACACTACCAATGAGATCAAACTCTCGGGTAAGAGATCGGGTAACACATACATTATTCCTCTCTCTTATCCTAGTCAAAATCCATCATGTATAAAAGCATCACTTCATGATGACTCATGGAAATGGCATCGTAGATTAGGCCATGTTAGCATGCATACTATTAAGAAATTGACGTCTCATAGTTTAGTTAGAGGCTTGCCTAATCGTGCTTTTAAGAAAGACAAAGTTTGTGAAGCTTGCACAAGAGGGAAACAAGTCGATTATCATTCAAATCATCGAAGACAGCTTCCACATCCAAAGTGCTTGAACTGCTGCATATGGATTTATGTGGTGAAATCCCTGTTAAGAGCCTCGGAGGTAAATCATATGTACTTGTTATTATTGATGATTATTCACGATTTACCTGGGTGTGTTTTCTTAAGCACAAAAATGAAGCATTCAAGGAGTTCAGCCAGCTCGTAGAAAATTCAAGTTGAGTCTCGGACTCGGATCTAGAGAATTCAAACTTCCCATGTAAGGGAGTTCGACTACTCGGAATTCTTAGAGTTTTGTGACAAGAATGGCATCTCTCACAACTTCTCAGCACCAAGAACCCCTCAACAGAATGGAGTAGTGGAGAGAAAGAACAGGACTCTTGAAGAAATAGCTAGGACAATGATGATTGAGCACAATCTACCCTACTATTTCTGGGCCGAGGCAATCAACACAGCCTAACTACACATTGAAGAGATGTCTCATCATACCCATTCTAAAGAAAACACCATATGAGCTCTACAAAGGGAAGAAACCCAATATTTCCTATTTCAAACCCTTTGGATGTAAGTGTTTCGTTCACAACAATGGTAAGGATCACTCGACCAAGTTTGATGCTCGGTCGGATGAAGGTATTATTCTGGGTTACTCATCTCATAGTAAAGCTTATCGCATTTTCAATAAGAGAACTAACAAAGTGGAAGAAAGTATCCACGTTGTGTTTGATGAGCTTGGATAGGAAAACCCAAGTGAATCATCATTCTCGGATCCGAAGCTCAGCAGAAATGATGACCTTGACAAAAGTGAGCCTATCAGGAATCAAACCCAACCAGCTCGGAATGAAGTCACTCGAACGAAGTGACTCGGAAAGAGACAACTCAAGAGGCTGCTCAGAATGTTAACGAACAATCTAATGAACAAGATCACTCGGAACAAGCTTCGAAGATCAAGTAGTTTAGCCTACAGATCCGATAAATCGGAGAATAGGTAGAGCATTCAAGTATGCTTCTAGTCATCCACTAGAAAACATATTATCTAACATTAACAAGTGGGGTAAGAACTCATTCTTCTCTTCAAAATCTATGTGCATTCACTGCATTCATTTCATTAACTCGAACCTAAAAATGCACTAGAAGCACTAAATGAACCTGAATGGGTAGAGGCCATGCAAGAGGAACTCAATCAATTCGAAAGAAACCAAGTTTGGACATTGATCAAATGACCTTCCGACCACCCAGTCATACGAACCAAATGGGTTTTCAAGAACAAACTGGATGAAGGTGGGTTGGTAGTCAGAAAGAAGGCTAGACTTGTGGCTCAAGGTTACAATCAGGAAGAAGGGATTGATTATGGGGAAACCTTTGCACTTGTTGCCGAATTGAAGCCAGAATCCTGTTGGCATTTGCATCTTATATGAATATCAAGTTATATCAAATGGATGTTAAGTGTGCCTTTCTCAATGGTTTTATTGAAGAGGAAGTCTATGTTGAGCAACCTCCTGATTTTGAAAACTCAGAATTTCCAAATCATGTTTTCAAACTTCAAAAAGCTCTTTATGGTCTTAAACAAGCTCCCACAGCTTGGTACGAAAGACCGAGCAATTTCTTGGTTCAAAATGATTTTAGAAGAGGTCAGATCGACAAGACTCTCTTTATAAAAACAAAAGGGAAAGATTTCCTTATCGCTCGGATATATGTTGATGATATAATTTTTGGAGCTACTAATGAAATTTTATGTCGAGACTTTTCTAAGTTAATGACACAGGAATTTCAAATGAGTATGATGGGAGAACTCAATTTCTTCCTTGGTCTACAAATCAAGTAAGACAAAGATGGAATCTATGTCCATCAATCAAAGAACACCAAGGAGCTGCGGAAAAATATAATCTCCAAGATGCAAAGCACGCAGCTACACCTATGAGCAAGCAACATAAAACTTGACTCGGACAAGAAAGGTAAAGCAATAGATCGAAACTCTATAGAGGTATGATTGGATCTTTGCTATATCTTACTTCAAGTAGACCAGACATAATGTTTAGTGTCTGTCTATGTGCACGATTTCAAGCTAATCCAAAAGAATCACATCTCACCGCGGTGAAGAGAATATTTAGATATCTTGCAGGGACTCGGAATCTAGGTCTGTGGTACTCAAGAGACTCGAACTCGACTCTCACTAGATACTCGGATGCTAATTACGCTGGATACAAAGTTGATAGAAACGAGCACTTCAGGAGCTTGCCAATTTCTGGGTCAATCGTTAATATCTTGGCACTCAAAGAAGCAAAACTCAGTAGCTCTATCAACTGCCGAGGCTGAGTATATTACAGCTGGAGCATGCTGCGCTCGGATCTTATGGATAAAGCAACACTTGAGAGATCTTGGACTTTCTTTCAAATTAATTCCAATCAAGTGTGACAATCGAGTGAAATTAGCATCACCAAAAATCCAGTTCAGCACTCAAAGACAAAACATATTGAGGTCGGGTGTCATTTCTTAAAAGACCATTATGAGAAAGGTGATATTGAACCAAACTTCATTCCTACTAATCTTCAATTAGCTGATATCTTTACTAAGCCTCTTGGTGAGGATCAGTTTTGTTTTATTAGGAATGAGCTTGGTATGTTAAATGCATAATTATGCACTTACTATGTGAAAACTTCTTTGCATGATTATGTGTTATGTGTTTAGAATCCTTTAGTAACCATCGGTTCAGTTGATTTAGTGATACCGAGCCGATAGTTATTATTTGCTTCCAGCTTATGAGTCACTCGAAACCGAGCTTAGTCGGACTCAAACGTTGAGAAAAATGGACATCAATCTTCTGAAATCATCTCTAGATAAGTGGAGAATTTCAGAATTTTTTTCAAAATCTTTTCTCTCTCTCCGCGCCGTGATCGGATAACTAGCCGTTGGAAGGCAACCGCTAGAATTCTAACCGTTGAAGGAGAGAATTGTCACACCGGTCTCGAGGTGACTGTTGAAAAAGCCGAGTCGAAAGGATACTGAAGGACGATTATTTTCTTATAAATAACGACTATTCTCGCTTCATTTCGTTACTTTACTTTTCACTTACTCTCTCTCTCGAAATCCAAGCTTCGCGCACAAAGCTCTCTACATCTACAGCGATTTCTGGTTATTTCAAGTTTCGTGAAGATCATCTCAAGTAAGCTCATCTGCTCTCAACTCTTTCTTATACTCTTTTACTTTTTCTCTCTTCGAGTTCTTCTTCCCTCATCCTTCTCAAGCCTTCCTACTCTCTTTTTTCTTCAAAAATGACAAAAAGAGATTCTCACCCGGACTTTCTTGGTTCCGCCACAAAGAAACCCCGAACCAAAAGCCAAGAAGGCCCCTCAAATTCTAAACCTATTGTCACCCGAAGCATCTTGTGCTGGATGATAAGTTCTTCCCGACCACCAAATTTTCGTGGTTGCCTCACATCCAATCAATAGGGGTGTATAATTTTCTTTATTTCGGTGAGTTCATATACCTTGAACTCGTATCCGAGTTTTACACTCATCTCACCAGCTCGAAGGTGTTCTAACCTCCATGGTTTAGAACATCACGGTTCGCATTAACACCTCTCTTCTCCATCGTCTGTTCAAGGTCTCTTGTCTCTTCTTGAACAACAATCCAATTCCTTTCACTGAAGTCGCCGACGACTTCTTTGAAAAATACGCCAATGAGTTCCCTGGGTCATGCAAAAATTTCTCCGTGACTCAGCCTAAGGTCGAAGCACGTCTTCGTGCTTCCTACCGATGAGAACCTTCTTCTCTCAACACTCTAGCAAAGAGAATCCAAACTCCAAACACCTCAAAGCTCTCTTTGACATTCTCAAGGGCTACAAAGTAGACCTCTTTCCCTCCATCATTGAGCAAATGGCAGCTGTGCCAGCTCAACTCCAAAACAAGAAGAACACCCCTCTTCCTTTCAGTGCTCTTCTCACCCTTGTTTTCAAACAATTCAAAGTTCCTCTTCCCTCGGATCCAAACGTTGTTTTTATGCTGCCGTTGTTGTCGGCAAAACGGAGCTTCGGGGTACGGGTACCGGAAACCGAACCTAGTATCCGGGTACATAACTCGGAGGTAAGACCCTCTCGGACTCGGAAAGATGCTCCTTTTTCTCTTCCTACCCCACCTGGTGGTGCTTCAACCTCAGGTGCCTCTAAGTCTCTTATTTCCATTCTCGTCCTCTCGCCTTCATGGACAAAATCAGCTCTGTGTCCTTGGAATTCAAGGACATACTCCGGTCATTTAAGACTGTCTACCAGCCTATGACCATGAACCAGAAAACCGTCCAGCCTCAAATCCGAGAGCAGCGAGAACCTACTCATTGAGATGAAGGCCCTGGTGAAGGAGCAGAGGCAACTGATAGAGCTCCTCTAAGAGAGATGGTCCAAGGCAGCTCAGGACCAAGGCGACTCGGACACATCCGAAGAGTCCTCAAGCCCGGCCAAGACCTCTTCGGATAGAGGCGATGAGGAAGAAGAAGATTAAGAAGAAGCAGAAGCCGAGGAGCCTGCGGCTGAGGCAGCTCCTCTCGGCCAAGGGGAGGAACATAAGGAAGAATAAGGAGCAACAGCTAAGGGTACAAGTGCTCCTGAAGCTCACCTGGAAGTGCTTAGCTTAGATAACAGTCTAAGTAGGTTAGAAGACCTTCGCTGCACAAGGACAATCAGCAGCGGGTCAGCCTGAGCAGCCCCTCCAGCTGCCGAGATACAAGAGGAAGAACCTCTTGATCCCTCGTTCGGGTCAGCCGCTTAGAACCGAGCCTCGCGCGAGATCCATGTCCTCCTCCGCCGCGTTCAAGCACATCGTCAAGATCCTATGAGCGTCGGCGCTCCGCTCGTCCTTCTTCTTCCACTCAGTCAAACCCATCCCCCTCTTAATTTCTTCATCTTTCATTTACGTAATTTTTTTTGTCTTTTGTCCGGACATCAAACTTGTATTTCTTGTATTCTTCCCATTTTTTTGTTTTTACTGAAAGGCAAGGGGAGAATAATTAGAAAATTTGTTGTCTTGTCTAGGGGAGTCTCTCTCTCTCACTCTGTACATATCTTTCAATTCAATGAAATTATGCATTTTGTTCCAATTCTCTCGAGTACAATGTTAAATGCAAGTATTTTTGAGTTTTCATCTTATATGCTTTTCATCGCTAAATTGTTGAATATCTATTTTATTGCTTCATGTTCTGATACTTCAACATGTTCTTGTTGTCTGTACAAATATGCAAAAACAGACTGATATCACTAACAAAGTTTCTGTCTAAGTATGGAATGCCTTTCATCAAAAAGGGGAAGATTGAAGACTCGGACTTTACATCTCACCTTTCCGAGTTCTATCTAGGGAATCGGGTATAAGACTGTCTCACTTATAAAGTTTTGATTCCAAGTCATTCCCCGTGTCTTAGAAACTTTTCTTAGTGATATGGTATTTTCTCTAAGTGTTTTAGAAATTATCTCATGCATTTACACATGACTATGTATGACTCGTAAAGCATATCTCGCTCTCATCATGTTTCACTCGGTTCCGAGTCACTCAACACTAAGAAAGTATCGCATGATTCAAACACTATCTTTTCGCGCTCTAACTCGGTATCTTAGTTTTAATTTATGCTAAGTCCAGATTATTTCCTCCGATATTCTTTAGTTAACTTGATTGTCCGTTAGATCGACTCGATGGAATTTTGAGTATCATGGATATTAGACTCGGAAAATTCCATTCATTTTCTAACCCAGTCAATTAGTCACTTAATTATCTTAATCATATTATTATCTCGTGGCTAATCTTGGACCAAAGTATTTTATACTTTGAGAACCAAATTGATTTACTTTTGTAGGTGATTCAAACGAGGCTATCCTATATTTGAAATACAAAGTAACCGGCTTCAAAACATCAAATCACCAAGCAAACAAGGCTTTTCCACCTCCGACCTAGCCTCGGACATCGTGTCGGGGTTGTATATTTCCGAAATGGAAATCCGCAACACTAAGCTCAACGATGGTTTCCACCTTACTTTTGAAGACACCACCGAGTGGTTTTAGGCACTTCTAAGGAAGTCAAGAGCCATTATCTAACGCTCATATTTCAACGGATATTTTCCGAGTGACTCGGAAAATCCTAAACAACGGTCATAAAGGACTTCCAGTCAAAAGATGGACACAACGGCTAAGCTACTTGGTCATCTATAAATAGAAGCCACCTTTCAAGACTTGAAGATTGCCGAATCTATTGTTAATATGAATACTTGATCAAAAGCCATTGTATTCTCAATCTTCTACTTACAACTCCAATTCGTAATTCATTATATTCCGAGTTGTAAGGTCTTGTACTCGATTACAAACACTCTCTTTCTTACTCTCTAAGTAAGGTCCCTTGACTGAGCTGTAAGGGTTAGCTCAGCTCGGTTGTCCCTAGCTATAAGGGCTATCTCAGCTAGGAAGTACTAGATCGGATAAGGGAATTTCGAGTCTAGGAAAACTTGTAAGGAGTTGTCGAAGGGAGCAACTCGGGGTTGAGTCAATCTACTGTATTTTGTGGACTCAAAATAGTGGATTTGACTTCGTGCTTGGATTAGCACGGTCCGTGGTTTTCTGCCCGGGAGGGTTTCCACGTACTTTCGAGTTATTACTTTT
This sequence comes from Talinum fruticosum, assembly GCA_021018815.1. Classification (NCBI taxonomy): domain Eukaryota; kingdom Viridiplantae; phylum Streptophyta; class Magnoliopsida; order Caryophyllales; family Talinaceae; genus Talinum; species Talinum fruticosum. The sequence goes on along the minus strand of JAITYX010000033.1, from coordinate 5,743,080 downwards.
CTAAGTACATTTTAGACTCGGATAGTTTTCGAATTCTGTTTAATCTGTTGCTTCAATCATCTCTCGAATTCCGAGTTAGCTAATTTTCTAAGTTCATCTTTGACTCTCACTTTCCTTGGAGTCATATCTATTTCAAATTTCACACAAGTTTCATCATCACCCTATTCACCCCCTCTAGGGTGACTTAACCTCTGCTTGAGCAAACCTTTAGTAAGTACCCTTTAGTGTCTACTTTGATCTTCATCATTCAAACTCGGTCAAAGTGGGGGCTAACTGTAGACACCTAAAAATGTCATCCCTTTTCTATTTAGTTTATTTGTTAGCCCAGTGATGAAATCTCGGTCCTATTTGCAAACTCGGATAACAATCATAGTCTAATTGGCATGACGAAGCCGATAAACCACAAAAATCCATTGGCACTAGAAAAGCATGTTTTTCCTTGGGACGACCTACAAACCCATTTTTTTCTTCCGAACCAAGCCCAAGTTGAGCACCCAACTAGGGAAACCCAAATCCGCACCAAAAATAAAACCCGACAAAAATAAAACCCGCCAAAAATGAAAACTTTCTAAAAATGGAAAGTTATCAAGGTCGGCGCCGACCTTCTTTATAATGGGCAGAAATGCAGGGTTTCACTTTATCCTTCGAGCATCCCGAGTGTAACACGGAACTCCAAGCATCCGTACGACATTGGTTGAGGCCGGCATCACTCTTCATGGCTTTCTACGCCAAAGTGTTGTGTTTTACTCCAAGGGTCCAATTGAGACACGGAAGTCAACTTCACCAAACGACACCATATGGGCCCGGTGCTGTCCTTCAAGGCCTATTCCGCCAAAGTGCTGCGTTTTCCTCCAATGTTCAACCAAAGCACGGAAGGTCCATTTTCCAAGCGACGTCATTTTGAAGCCGATGTCGTGCTTCTCGGCACTCTTCGGGGATTCCTGGTATAAGGCCGATTTTATTGGGTTTTTATGGATTCTGGTCGGTTCGGTTTAGCAACTTAAACGGTTGAGCATTGCTTTTAGGTCATTTTATTACCTAGCTTTTTCTCTATAAATAGAGAGTTTTACTTCTCATTTTGAGGATGAACATTCCTATCCCATGTGCTATTGCATTTTAACCTTAAAAGTTGCTAAGTTAATACCCTAACTACACTCCACTTAATTTAAGCTAAAAGCTACTCGAATGCTAATCGGTATTCCGATCTCTTGGCTCATTTTCAGCTAACCATTACTCCCTCAAACATCCTCATCATTCTCCTATACTATTCTACCTCCACAAATTTCACAAATATCCTACTTCGGTCTTGCTCATCCACCGTCACGCTTACGGATCCGGTCGTGATTCAAGATCGGTAGGTGGGACAACCTAAGGGTGCTCAAGTCATTCTCATTACTAATTACGGTTTTTTAATTTATGCTCTTTATCGCTTTCAGTATTATGGATCAAAATGTAATAGTTTTTAATTCCTCCCCGCCCACTCGTAATTTTATTTTTATTGCTTTATTTTTCACTTTCTTTTATCGCTTTCTTAATTGTTTTGTTGCTTACTTTGTACACTTTGGTTGATTTAATTTCTTATTCATATGTTGTATGCTTGATTGAAACGTGTTCTTTAAACTCACAATTCGAATTAGTAGAGGTCATCTATAAACGGGTGAAATGGAAAGGCTTATCCCTACATTTTGTACCTTCGATGTCGAACACTAGATTCTTGGTTCTAGACCAATGGAGTCATTTTCAAACCTCTTTCAATCTTAATTTTCCCATATTAAGATTGGAAGAGTATTTCTTTTATTTTTGTTAGTTTTTATTTCTAAAACTAACTCGGTGACTTCGCCTTTTCTATTTTTATTTCTTCTAAAGTGCACCTTGACATTTCTAATTTAAAATGACAAAAAACATATTTAATTTCTGATAGTCTAGGCCATGGGCGGCGTCAATGACCGAACGGTGCTGGCTCTTACTGTCGTCGTCCGAGTAACTAAGCAAGGCTCTCAATCTAAATCGATGTTGTCACACCTTTTTGGCCCAAAAATGTTGCGACAGAATTTAAGTTATGTTTTTTTCTATTTTTCTAAATTATGAAATAATATCCTGAGGCATCTAAAATTAATTTTAGTATTTACGCTAAACAAGTAATTTATACCAAAAAGTTTTAAGTTGAGAAGCGGTAGGCTGAGAATAGCAAGCAATGTTAGTTTTGATTTCTTTATCATTTATGATCCTTTGATGTTTGTTCTATTTTTTATGGAAAAGTTGGTATTTTAGGTAAATAAAAACTCTAGGATATAGCCTTTGTCATGGTTCAATATTTACCAAAAGTGATGCCTTTTAATAGATTGGGTTTTGTGCTTGTCTTTATGATTATATTGCTTGCTTGGAGTTATTGCAGCAGTAGCATGGACAACAAAAATATTATGTTTTAAGTATATGTTGTCTAGGTTACCACTTCAAGAACTCCAAGCCAGCAATATAATTATAAAGACAAGCACATAACTCAATCTAATAAAAAGCATCACTTTGGGTAAAAATGGGACCATGACAAAGGAATGTGCTCGTGAGATCCCTTGATGGTCTAAGCCTTATATTATATCTCACATGTAATATATTCTTTGGTGAAATTTGTGAAACATGGAATTGTTATGGTTGCAAAATGTGTAAAATATACATATGGAATTGTTGTGGTTGCAAAATGTGTAAATTGTGTAAAAATGGCCTAGACCTATTACTACGGTTCTAGAGAAAGAACCGTAGTAATTGATGAACCTATTACTAAAGTTTTGTATCCAGAACCATGGTAATGGGTCATCATTGACTACAGTTTCTCAAATGAACCGTAGTAATATGTTCTTTTTACTACGATTAAGAACCACGAGTAAAATATGTCCATCTACTACTACGCTCGCATACACGACATCTAGTAATAGTCATAAAAGGTCTTTCGAACTGTAGTAAAAAGTGGTTCCTATAGAGTGTGTGTGTGTGTGTGTATATATATATATATATATACACCAAATGAGAAGGCATACCATTGGAGGCCCCCAACTTTACCAAGGAGGATGAATGGAAGACGTTCAAAGAACTGGTTCCCTCTAAAGACTTCGGGTAATTAAACATTTGTTCTCTGTTTTTCTTGTCCATATATTGTTGTATTTTAAAAATGTTTACGGTTGATTTAACAAACATTTTATTACTTTTTATTGAAACATTGTTGTATTCTAAAAATGTGTACTTTGGTAGGCTCAGAGTGAAACCAACTGGAAGAGGATTCGAGTGTAATGTGTATCCCCATGTCATGTACCCTTGGGAATATGCAAAGGTGAATGAGAAGTTCAACCGGAAGCTTGACGAACTTTGAAATGAAGACAGTGAAGGTGGCATCATAGATCCTTTGCAAATTACTATCGAAAGGGATGAGTCATGGGTCAAAGGAAGAAAGAGGAAAGATGGCACCTTCATAACACCGAAACCGAATCGGTTGTTCAACGAATTGTGAGTTTCATGAATAATTACTTATGTTCATGCACTTGTTGGTTAATAGGAATTATCTAATGACAATTTCTTTCTTACAAGAGTTTTTGTCACAACAATTGACTTCGAAGTCACCGACGAGCACCAAGAGGAAAGACAAGCTAGCCTTGGCGCTACAAAGAGATGAGCATCTCGATCGTGTTCGAGTCGTCGATCACAACGTGGGGATAATTCAACACTTTAGGGCTAGAAAGAAGCGTAACATCTCATCCTCTAAAGTCGAGGTAGAGGCAATCATTGCCAAAGAGGAAGCAAAAGTGACAGCCCGATTCATGGAATACTTCACCAAGATGGATATCCCGACACCTAATTCGGAAGAGTTAGATCGGGGTCAGCCCACAACACATACATAGGCAAGCGGAAAGCAACCTCACTTGACGACGAGTTTGAATCATCGGACAAGGTATGATTTGGTATCTAATGTATGTTTTTCAACTACGTTTAACTTTGAATGAATGTTGTTGTGGAACTCCGACTTGTCGCCATTAAACTAATGACGTATATAATTTCGATATGCAGTCGAGGTATTGAGTTGATATAACATATGATGCATGTTTTTCATTCGAAAATTTATATAATTTGTTTCATCAATGGTGTACATTGGGTTTTGTGGAACTCCCACTTGTGGTCGTTGAGTGAGTGGATATTATTTGTGTTTCTTTCTTCGTATGAGGGTCGTTATCCCGAGAAAATGTTGACTTTTTAGGGAAACTCTGTCCATTTTTCTCTCGGGATTTATCATAATTTATGTTTTCTCTCAAGGAATGGCCATTGTGTTAGTTGATGCTATTGTTTCTATTGTTTTGGATAAGACATGTGATGCACGTTGGTAATTGTTATGCTAATTCTTACGCAGCCTAATCTAGTACATCATAGTTTCTCATCACCCTCCTCTTGATCACATTGTGGTTAAGGCTGCTATTCAACCATGCCATCCAAGTGTCCTCGTTCATGGGACACCGTTCTTAGAGGATCGAGATGAAGGTGACAGTGAAAAAAATTAAAGAAGGGAAAGGTGATTGTCGGTTGTCGATCCCTTCGCACATTTGCATACTATTAACGAAGTGATCAACAATTTTGTTGTTTGGCCCAAGAATTTGGCCATTCTTGTCCATTTGACGCTATTGTTTTAAATTTCAAACCGTAAATTCAATTAACCGTTGTAAAAATAATTACTATGACCTATTTTCTATAATTTGTAATGTATCATACTATGTGAATTAGGACCTCGAAAGAGCTAATCGGTAGAAGAAGGTTGCCAAGTTAGTTCGTAGTCGAAGACGGAGCAATCGCGATCGAACCCAAAGTTCTCCAACCTTTTCGCAAAATAGTTATGGAATAGAATGGGCATCTCCCTAATTTGGTAAATGGACGGTCATCGGATGGAGTTCTCCTAATCAAAACACAAGAATCGGTGTTGGAGTACGATGGAGATGGTGAGAAGGAGTTTGTCGTCTTCGAGGAAGACTTACTGCAATTTGGCAACTTCTAGGAGCTCGGCGCAAATGTTATTATGCTCGACACTATGTGAGTTACTATATATTAGTACCCTAAATTTACGTTAAATTTATTTCTAACAACTTACATAAAACTAATATGCATTAGGTGGCTCAATGACCTAACTCGCACCATAGACATTGAGTCCAACGATTTTTGTTGTCCAAAAGAGATCCAATCCATAAGTCGAACCTTCGAGGACAGATATAAATTCATATCCAACCTAATGTTTTGGATGAGGAAGCGATGTTATTTGACACCATTCATTGAGAAGTAATTGTTCAAACCTAAATAATTAACCTAGAAATTCGTTATTACATGTTCTTGTCTTTTAATGTTGTTTGTGTCATTGTTGTCATCATTGGATGCTTACTGCCATTTTTCGAGGTGTAACGTGACTTATTAGCTTGATCCTCTAGGTAAACCTGTGAGTTTATGATATATTTCTAATACATGTTCGTAATTTTATTTTTTCCATTGTAATTTTATTTTTTTCATCAAATTTATTAATAGTGCTATTCGAGTTTACAATTAGGAAGGACGCCTGAAAACCCATGGAAAGGATCGTAAAGAAGTGTTTGCTCTTAATGTTAAGGTGAGGTTTTGTTGCTTAGCTTTAAAAATTAGTTTTTTTAGCTAAGTTACTTATTACGTAGCTACTAATGTATGCGTTGAGAATCTATATACGTTAATTACTTATTAGTTCTAATAGCAATAGAGGAACATGGAGTGTGGCTTCTACATTGTACAATACATTGATTATTTATTAGTTCCAACATAAATAGGGGAACGTGGAGTGTGGCTTCTACATGATAAAGTACATGAAGCAAATTATGGCGCTCCTAGATTTTGATGATTCCAATTCCAATCCAAGACTGTTACTTCTAAGCACCCTTATTTACTATTATTTTACCAAAATTGAATAAGTATTGTGACCGAGGTATTTTTTAGTACATGGATTTAACGTAAACATTTATTTTACAACATTGGTCACAATATTTTCTTGAAAAGAAACCCCATCCCTTATATAAAAGTCAAAATGGACGAGCTCCGAGAATGATGCGCGAATTTTGTGTATGAACTTGTACAAAAATCTATGAATTCCTAGTTACTTGTTATGTATGTGTAACACCCCAAAATACCCCCGGGAGTATTACATCGCTGAGTTCCTTAAAGGAACTCCCAAGGCTCTTTCGGTGTTGGTTTGGCGGTCTAAACTCAACTTAAAGTAATACCGGTGGTTTTCCCAAAAGAAGCTGAGATTCTCTAAAAATTTCGACGAGTTCCGTTTGTAACATGGACTAACCCATAGGCTCAAAGCCTTATAATCCTGCATAAAAAGCATAGTAAAACTCGACAAGCCACACGCTCGGAGTATACAACTCAACGGCCACACGCCGGAGTTCAACCAATCATGCGATGACTAAAAACAATCTAAAAGGGTTTACTACACTTATGGTACAAACTATATGAACTAAATTACAAGTACAATACTTAGAAACATAAGGAATGCACATCCGCGATTCAAATCGCGCAGCCACCAACAAACAGACAATCAACGGGGTCCAGAATAAGCTAAGCACCTGAGAATGCACCTGCAACACTGGGAGGGGATTTGTGTGGGTGAGCAATAATCAACGGGCTCACCGGAGTCCTACACCCTTAAAATGGAAATTCTTTACACATAATACTCATAATAATCAAATCGGCGAAAGCATAATAATATAATACAAATCTATATCCTTTTCGATGAAATCTCTTGAAATCATTCACAACATAAAACTCATAACACTTTAATCATTTGGAAGCACGATTTGCAATCATTTTAGGAATGGAATCACATTACACAAGGTGGAATAATCTACACTTTCTTTCAAATACTTTCCGAAAATTCTTTTGGGGCTTTCGGCGATTGAACTAGCACCGAGGCGGTTCTCGGGGCGCTACCCCGACTCGGAGTTCCGGGACCTATCTCTAGTCAAATACCTGGAAGGCTCCACTTTCCTCCTCAGGAAAGAATCAACCTCTCCGGTTGATGGGCATCCCGATACGCATATTAGGACCCCGTGGCCTAATACGCACGACCACCTCCTTCCTCTGGTCTAAACAATCTAGCCCATAATTCATTTCAATCGAAGTGATCACAATCACTTATCAAACTTGGTTTCTAACCAAGATCTCAATCAATTTATCATCGTAGAAGGCATGACACACATGTCACCCTTCTAAATTCACTTTCTCAAACAAGATTCACTTTCTTAAACAAGTTTCGCTTCTTTAAAACACATTCACGTTTGAAAGGCGGTTCACAAGAAGTTGCATTCAAGGATCATTTCACGTAAAATACAAAACTCCTTTCAAAATTACTTTTGAGTATCACGTAAAGCAATCACATAGCACAAATAATCACCATTCAATGCAAGCAGTCATTCTCAACTCTTTCCAACTATACATTTCTCAGTCCACCACTCTAGTACGATTAGTTTCCATTTTCCGAGCCACAATAACCACAAGTAGATACTATTTAACTCGACGTTCTCACTTTTCCCAATTCACTATCTTTATCTCAATTCCTCATTTCATGATTTCACTTTGTAAACCGACCTCTTTTGCCCTCATTCAACCATATATCCTTAAACTTGCTTTACCGAATTTCCTCTATCTCCATTCACCTTTTAATTCAATTCTTTCTCAAAGGTCTTAGACATGACTATGGCTTAGTACCACTTTACCGTCCCCAACCTGCTATTTCCCAACCTCAATCTCCCATTTAATATCTCTTACCTTATTAATCGATTCTTGCTCACCCATCCTTAATTATGTACCTCTTACTTACTTTTCATTATTCAATTTCCGTTAGTTTCGCTTACTTTCCCGTTCAGTTCAACCTCGAGGATTTATTTACTTTTCGAACTCAATTAATCTCACAGTCACCCATTACTCACTTACTTGTACCAGCTTACGCATCACTTAATACGAATTCATACTCCTCTTTATACTTTAACCCATCATTACCCAATATTCGTAATTAGCTCTCAATATCGCAAGTTCAAGAAATCTCTAAGGCTCAAGCTGAAATATTAATTCATAACTTATACCCAAACCATAACGTGCTCATTCCCAACCGATCGAATTCTCGATACGACTCACTATACTCGAGCAACCTAACTCTGTCTCGAATTTTCGATTTTCAATTTAGGCCTATACAACTACCAATTCTCTTCAAGACTCCTAATTCCACTTTCAGCATCCACTGAACTCGCTCAATAGCATACATATTCCACATTCACGATTACATTTCACAATCACGATAAATTCAGTTGGGTTTCGAAAGTGCTAATAGTTTAGAGTATAGGACTACGCACCTCGATTCGGGGATTGAAGGTTTGTTGGTTTGCTTGAGACTCGAGCTCCCCGGTTCGGTTCCTCCTTTCGTTCCTCTTTCCTTGCTTGCTAGCCTCGGTTTCCGCCGCCCTCCTCTGCGCTCGACGCCGTCGCTGGTCGCGGTCCCGCGTTCACGGTTGCCCCTGGTTCCCGTCCCTCACTTCCTCTATTTCTGGTTCATTGTTCTTGGCCTCGGCTATCTCTCGACCGGGTCCTCGCGCGCTCACCGCCGGTTTTCCTCCCGGGCAGCCATCACTTTCCCGGTTTCGGCCTCTCGGTTCTCCTCGCGCCTGCCCGCTTCGATTCCTTCCTTCGCCCTCGTTCTACCTCGGTCCCTCGCCTTCTTTTCCCTTCGCTCGCATCCGGTCGCGTCGCCGACCGCCGCCTTGGTCCCGTGGTGGTCGCCCGTCCTCGCGGCCTCCTTCGCTACGCGCTCGCCTCCCCTCTCTCTCTCTCTTCCGTTCGGTGGTCCTCTCCCCCTCCCTGTTCGTTTGCTCTGCTTCTGCTCTTTCTTTCCCCCGCCCCTTCTTTCTTTCCTTTTCGGTGGTTTCCACCCAGTCTTGACAAGCACTTGCTTTCCCCAATACTAATCCCCTTCTCCCTTTTCTTTTTTTTTTCATCCTCAATATAATTAAACCCATGTGCGTAACTTATGCGGTCTCCGATTAATACGTAGCTGGTCCAGGCAAACACTCGAAAACCGAATTAATAGGCTTCACCAATAAGAGTTACGCGAACTAATAATAACTCGCTCAAATTAATTTACGAGTACCTAACCGCGTATAACTTGATCTCTCGACCTACTCCATTTAACCAAGGCTAAATAATTAGCTCTAACTCGTAAGACCACCTAACCCCAAAATTACGGGTCTTACATTTCTTCCCTCCTTAAAAGAATTTCGTCCTCGAAATTCGAAGCAATCAAGTAGTATCCCTGAAATGACCAAGATGTCGGCATATACACCTAGAGCACACTCAAACACTCAATACGAAGGGAAACTCAATCAGACAACCACGGTTACTCGGAATCCCTTGGGGGTCTTTATGGGTTAAAGAGTTCCAGCCTCCTTTCTACCATCATTTCAGTACGTCCGCTCACTCAATTACAAGGCGCCAAGGAGCAAATCGTACTAGAAAAGAGCAAATAGTTGGCATGGAACGATCTCACCACTTGTTTTCAAATTCGATACTAATGTCTCCACTGAACGCTTAATGCAATCAACACCTCAGCTTGGTACGCATCTAGTTCGAACATCTCCCACCACCCTCGGCTCATTATCCTCCACAAACTTAAACAAACTCTATGGCCCAGCTAGTTGGACGAGGCTAGTCCAACGAATTATCTATGGCACTTCACTAGTCGAAACAAGTATGTGTGTGTAAGTAACATTACAAAAAGCAGGAGACGAGCTCGGAAGTACAATCAAAATGCTGGAATTGAAACCAAGGTAGAAGTTAGAGGTAACCCAACTATGTGCGATCATATCTAGCACAATAAGATCCTTGAACTACTCATGGTAGCTACAATAGGTAGCAGAGAGCCCTCATGTTATTCTTTCACCTCTAGGGGAGTTACGATCAAACCTACGATCCTTATGCAAAACTTAAAGTATCTCGCTCTCAAGTAGCTTATAGTCACTCCAATGACCATTAATATCACAATGAACTCCAAGTGAAGCATAGGAGTGATAGAACAACCTCTAGCTCCCTTTATAACGAGACACTCACTTACATGATCAATGCCCAAGGTTTATAAAGAACCCAAGGAAACTACCTCCAAACGATTTATGACATTCAAATTACTCACAAAGAATCACCACATGTAAACTCAAATTGGTGGAGGGCATGATTCCAACATTCATCAATCAACTCCTCTTGGTGGGACAGCTTAAGTCAAAGGAATTCAAAATGGTGGAAAGCATAATCTTCAACGTGATTCACTTAGTCCCTTCTAGCCTCAAGCTTGGTTTATTCTAGGCCTATCTTCACAAGTTTCTCAAATTGGATTCACCAAAATCAACAAGTAATGGACCGGAAGTAAGGTCTCGACCACACCCATTTACATAGCACATAGAAGTCACTCTCACATCACCCCGAAGGACGGTTTACAATCAAGCTGGTTTAACTAAGTCAACAAGGTAGTCACTTATAAGGCAGAGGTTGAACTTAAGGGCACACATATGTCGGCCACAAACAAAGCACATAGTCACATAACAAAGATGCTAGACGTCTATATGCAATGCAAACTTAAGGTCACTAAAATCTATGCTCGATACCATTTTTGTAACACCCCAAAACACCCCCGGGAGTATTACATCGCCGAGCTCCTTAAAGGAACTCCCAATTCTCTTTTCGGTGTTAGTTTTGCGGTCTAAACTCAACTTAAAGTAATACCGGTGGTTTTCCCAAAAGAAGTTGAGATTCTCTAAAAATTTCGGCAGAGTTCCGTTTGTAACATGGACTAACCCATAGGCTCAAAGCCTTAAAATCCTGCATAAAAAGCATAGTAAAACTCGACGAACCACACGCTCGGAGTATACAACTCAACGGCCACATGCTCGGAGTTCAACCAATCATGCGATGACTAAAAACAATCTAAAAGGGTTTACTACACTTATGGTACAAACTACATGAACTAAATTACAAGTACAATACTTAGAAACATAAGGAATGCATATCCGCGATTCAAATCGCGCAGCCACCAACAAACAGAGCAATCAACGGGGTCCGAGAATAAGCTAAGCACCCGAGAATGCACCTGCAACACTTGGGAGGGGATTTGTGGGGGTGAGCAATAATCAACGGGCTCACCGGAGTCCTACACCCTTAAAATGGAAATTCTTTACACATAATACTCATAATAATCAAATCGGCGAAAGCATAATAATATAATACAAATCTATATCCTTTTCGATGAAATCTCTTGAAATCATTCGCAACATAAAACTCATAACACTTTAATCATTTGGAAGCACGATTTGCAATCATTTTAGGAATGGAATCACATTACACAAGGTGGAATAATCTACACTTTCTTTCAAATACTTTCGAAAATTCTTTCGGGGCTTTCGGCGATTGAACTAGCACCGGGCGATTCTCGGGGCGCTACCCCGACTCAGGTTCCGGGACCTATCTCTAGTCAAATACCCGGAAGGCTCCGCTTTCCTCCTCGGGAAAGAATCAACCTCTCCTGTTGATGGGCATCCCGATACGCATATCAGGACCCCGTGGCCTAATACGCACGACTACCTCCTTCCTCCGGTCTAAACAATCTAGCCCATAATTCATTTCAATCGAAGTGATCACAATCACTTATCAAACTTGGTTTCTAACCAAGATCTCAATCAATTTATCATCGTAGAAGGCATGACACACATGTCACCCTTCTAAATTCACTTTCTCAAACAAGATTCATTTTCTTAAACAAGTTTCGCTTCTTTAAAACACATTCACGTTTGAAAGGCAGTTCACAAGAAGTTGCATTCAAGGATCATTTCACGTAAAATACAAAACCCCTTTCAAAATTACTTTTGAGTATCACGTAAAGCAATCACATAGCACAAATAATCACCATTCAATGCAAGCGAGTCATTCTCAACTCTTTCCAACTGTACATTTCTCGGTCTACCACTCTAGTACGATTAGTTTTCATTTTCCGAGCCACAATAACCACAAGTAGATACTATTTAACTCGACGTTCTCACTTTTCCCAATTCACTATCTTTATCTCAATTCCTCATTTCATGATTTCACTTTGTAAACCGACCTCTTTTGCCCTCATTCAACCATATATCCTTAAACTTGCTTTACCGAATTTCCTCTATCTCCATTCACCTTTTAATTCAATTCTTTCTCAAAGGTCTTAGACATAACTATGGCTTAGTACCACTTTACCGTCCCCAACCTGCTATTTCCCAACCTCAATCTCCCATTTAATATCTCTTACCTTATTAATCGATTCTTGCTCACCCATTCTTAATTATGTACCTCTTACTTACTTTTCATTATTCAATTTCCGTTAGTTTCGCTTACTTTCCCGTTCGGTTCAACCTCGAGGATTTATTTACTTTTCGAACTCAATTAATCTCACAGTCACCCATTACTCACTTACTTGTACCAGTTACGCATCACTTAATACGAATTCATACTCCTCTTTATACTTTAACCCATCATTACCCAATATTCGTAATTAGCTCTCAATATCGCAAGTTCAAGAAATCTCTAAGGCTCAAGTTGAAATATTAATTCATAACTTATACCCAAACCATAACGTGCTCATTCCCAATCGATCGAATTCTCGATATTTCTCACTATACTCGAGCAACCTAACTCTGTCTCGAATTTTCGATTTTCAATTTAGGCCTATACAACTACCAATTCTCTTCAAGACTCCTAATTCCACTTTCAGCAACCACCGAACTCGCTCAATAGCATACATATTCCACATTCACGATTACATTTCACAATCATGATAAATTCAGTTGGTTTTCGAAAGTACTAATAGTTTAGAGTATAGGACTACCCACCTCGATTCGGGGATTGAAGGTTTGTTGGTTTGCTTGAGACTCGAGCTCCCCGGTTCGGTTCCTCCTTTCGTTCCTCTTTCCTTGCTTGCCAGCCTCGGTTTCCGCCGCCCTCCTCTGCGCTCGACGCCGTCGCTGGTCGCGGTCCCGCGTTCACGGTTGCCCCTAGTTCCCGTCCCTCACTTCCTCTGTTTACGGTTCATTGTTCTTGGCCTCGGCTATCTCTCGACCAGGTCCTCGCGCGCTCACCGCCGATCTTCCTCCCGGGCAGCCATCACTTTCCCGGTTTCCGGCCTCTCGGTTCTCCTCGCGCCTGCCCTGCTTCGATTTCTTCCTTCGCCCTCGTTCTACCTCGGTCCCTCGCCTTCTTTTCCCTTCGCTCGCGTCTGCTCGCATCGCCGACCGCCGCCTTTGGTCCCGCGGTGGTCGCCCGTCCTCGCGGTCTCCTTCGCTGCGCAATCGCCTCCCCTCTCTCTCTCTCTTCCGTTCGGTGGTCCTCTCCCCTCCCCTATTCTGTTTGCTCGCTTCTGCTCTTTCTTTCCCCGCCCCCTTCTTTCTTTCCTTTTCGGTGGTTTCCACTGGTGCTGACAAGCACTCGCTTTCCCCAATACTAATCCCCTTCTCCCTTTTCTTTTTTTTTCATCCTCAATATAATTAAACCCATGTGCGTAACTTATGCGGTCTCCGATTAATACGTAGCTAGTCCAGGCAAACACTCGAAAACCGAATTAATAGGCTTCACCAATAAGAGTTACGCGAACTAATAATAACTCGCTCAAATTAATTTACGAGTACCTAACCGCGTATAACTTGATCTCTCGACCTACTCCATTTAACCAAGGCTAAATAATTAGCTCTAACGCGTAAGACCACCTAACCCCAAAATTACGGGTCTTACAAGTATGTTTCTTCATTTTGATGTGTATATTTGTCATTTAAAATAACTTTTTGAAAAATGAATTGATATTGGATGCCATTTTGAGTATATATATATAGTTGACGAAAAAGAATAATAAAAAGAAACTTTTGTCAATGATTGTTATGAGAAATCGTAATCATGTAGTTAACGGTTGTATAAGAAATATTTTTTACTACAGTTATCGTAGAAGACCATTGTCATAGTCCTATTTATATGATTATTTGACTATGGTTTCAAGAGCACGTTGTTATTAGACCTAGTTTCACGAAGGTTTTAACAACGGTTGTCTAAGAAAATCATTGTAATAATCCTTAATTACTATAGTTTATGACAAAAGGTTCTCCTGTTTAATTGTAGTTATAATTCTCACCTATTACAACGATTTGATGGGATAACCGTTATTATTAATCTCTTTAACACGATTCCAAGGGAATAGTAGTTATTAGACCTGGTTAGGTCACGTCTTTTAACAACATTTATTTTATAAAAACTGTTGTAATAATCCTCACCTATGACTACGGTTGTAATAAAGCACTCGTTGTTATAAGTTGTGCTGTGACAATAGTTGTAAAACCATTGTCAAAGATATTGACTTACAACAACGTTCACTTAAACAACAATTGTCAATTGTTACTAGAATTCGTTTATAACCGCTGATAAAGACCATAGTTATAGTACAAAACTTATACCATTGACCATGTGATATGGAAAAATTTAGAAGATGGTAGCATAGATTTATAGACCCTTAATGGCAACATGGGTCTATTGAGCCAGTCCATGGTATAATTTGTAGATGAAGTAATGCCCTAAGACCCTTTTTTTTTCCCTTTATGTTTTTTCTCTGGGTTGGATGGAAAAGACTATCGCATCCAAATAACAAATATGTAAATTGCTTTTTACATATTTATTGACATTATTTACAAGTTGAATAAGAAAAAAATTTTCATTTCCCCCTTAATATTTTGATAAATATTTAATAAACCCTAAACTTTTCAAATTATTGTTTACCTACCTTTGCCGGTAGGTTAAACTATCATAAATCCCCAATTTTTAACCCTTTGTCACAACAAAGCAACTATTGAAGCTTGTGTTGATTATGGCCATAATAACGACAATTCATTATTCGGATCTTATCGAAAATGATAATTTTAAAAATTTTGAGAGGGAAGAGAGATAGAGACATCCAACATTTTTTGTGAGCGGAGAAACACCGAACAATGCATAAAGTAGAGTTAACGGAGGAGAGAAAGTCCTCTAGGTCATGTTTTCATAAGGGGAAAAGGTTCATGGGATGACTAAGAGGTAGATAGGCAGAAAGGTGATAGAAAAAGGGCATGTTGATAGCTTTAATTCCTTCGATAATAGGGTGAAAATGTCAAGGGATGTAAAACATAATTCGAAAAGTTTAGGTGTACAAACAATATTTACCAAAACCTCGAGTAGGGTAAATGAAAATTTTTTTATTTAAATAACAAAATCTTGATTTTAACAAAATTTTAAAAAATTAACGTATAAGAATATATCATACGACATGGACAGCTAAGATTACGAAACTATCGTATTTGTCGTACGTCATTGCCGTTTTATGGAAATAATCTTACTCGTTCAGAATATATATATATATATAAACTATATTGATTGTCGGTATGCTAGAACCACCATAATTACATTAATCTTAACCATACACGTGTCACTAGTTTAATATCCACCCTTTATTATTTTTATTTTTAATTATATTAAAAATTACTTTCTAAAATCTATTAATTACTTATAAATTGTATAAAAATCAATTAAATTAATTATTACCTGGATATAGGAAAATAGAAAATAAATACTAAATTATAAAATTATCAGTCCACAGTCTTAAACGGCCCCCGCCGCCCACTACCAAAACCATATGAACTTCCCTTGTTAACCTTTCTTCTCCATTTTATTCTAGTAAAAGCACCTAGTCTTTTTCTCCATTTTCTTCCAGAGAAAGAAGTACCTAGTCTTCCTAGATTTTTGGTCTTTGTCCCGTCTATTTTTCCCATCGAAATCCTCCCTCCTGATGTTGACTTCAGTTTTGCACCGCCCCCCCGCCCTCCCCCTTAGTTGGGCAATTAAGCAACATCAATGAAATGATTTAGGGGACGAACAGTGGCTGAGCCGCCGCTTGAACCACTTGAATTAATTGGGTCATTTCTATTCTACTTTCCCTGAAAGAGCAGCAACCTTGTAAAAATTCGGAGGCGACTTCCGCGTTTTGTTGACTCTTAAACTTCTTACTTGATGGTAGACGAAATAGATAGAGAATGTTAAGAGATTATTGTCACCAGAAAAATAAAATTTGACACCGAACTCCTTGGAGTAAGGTGGCTGGCCGGAAAAAAATGGATAGAGGAATGGATGCCTGTTTCATCGAGAAGGGGAAATGGGGTTAGGGAAGTGTCAATCTCTCTTTTTCTGGTTAGTTTTCCAATTTTTTGTATGAATTAAAAGGGTTGATTGATTGGAGAAACAAACATCGGAAATAATTATTTTTATCCAAATTTAAATTTTTTTATTTTTAATATATATTTTTATAATATAATTAAAAGGAAAAAATTAACAGTTAAGATTAAACTTAACACATGTATGATTCAAATTTTAATAATTATAGTGATTATTATATATCAACAACCATTATAACTATAACTATAACTATATATTCAATTATTTACCTCGTTAAATAACATGTGTACTCTCATTTGATCAGAAAAATAAGGGGTTTGGGTTTTTTTGGGGCGCCGGGGTGAGAGTGGAATGAAATACAAATGCATAATTGCACACAAAATTGCATCCTACTGAATCCAAACAACTCTTCTTCAACGCTAGAAGATGCGTATATGCATAAAAAAATTGCATCCTAAAAGTCTCTTCATGTGAATTACAAAATTATTTCGCAAAATTTGATCTATAAAAATCTCAACAAAAAAAAAAAGAAACAAAAGATGTCAAAATTTCCGCAATCTTTACACCTCTTCGACAGTTTTGATCTGCAAAAAGAGTCACAAAAGGACCAAAATGATTACCAAAATAATCAAAGAATCAGAGATAAATCCAGTTCTTAAACCCTTTCTTGTTCATCATCATCTTGATCAAGATCATAATAATGATTATCATCAGTATCAAACTCATCACGATGATTATCATCAGTATCACACTCGTCACCAAGACCAGATGGTACGATCCATATCAGCAAGCGACCGGCTCCTCTTCTGCACCGTAGGATTATCTCCTGCTTCTTACGAACCATAGCGATTCTCAGCCGTCCATTACTTTCGCTGAGTTTCTTGAGGTTGAATATCGGCCGTCCATCCTCACTCAGGGTAGTTAGCAATGGCGGGAAAAACTTCAACCCCAAACCGAGTTCCACCTTCTCCTTGCTCGCCTTCTCCACTTTTCCGACTCCCAACAACTTCTCTTTCTCATCGTTCCGCTTCTCCGGGGCTGGGAAATCGCCGCCGTCAATCTTCTCCATGACGCTTTCGAACCCTAGGATCTCCGTGCAGTAGTCCCAGTGGTGACTGCAATCTTTGATTTGATCTTCAATGCCGCTCATCTTTGCCGGTGAGGAGAGACGAAATCCAGAGAGAGAGAGAGACAGACAGACAGACAGATAAGAAGTAAATAAATTTTTGCTAATGAAAAGATTTTGATTTTTGGGAGGGGATTCACTTGATTTAGGGAGGGGATTTTGTTTAATTTATCTCTTTTTCGGTCAGAACTAATCAATCTAGGATAAAAAGGGTTTTTGGGGGAAAGTTTTGAAGGGGGAAGGGAGACAGAAAGAAACAGCGTCGTCCTGGCTGTCAGAGCGGGTTTTTGCTCATGAGTTTATTTCCTGATTAGGTACAAAAGATTTCTTTCCCTTTCCTTTCCCCGTCTGTTTTTATATATTTTCTTTTATTTTTTTCTTTGATTTTCTTTCACAACTGATTTTTTATTTATTAAGATTGAGGCAATAATCAGTGTTTTTCTTAATTTCTTTGACCAAAAAGGAAAGTTTTATTTTTATAAAAGGATAATGAAGGTTCTAATTTATGGTTATCATTCTGATCTTTTTGAATGAAAAATATTTGCACAATAAAATGGCAAAAGGCTCATGCAACTTATAGTTGGTCACTTATTGTTTTATTTTTTCTTTAGCCAATGTAAGAATGGCAATGTATTATTTATGTATAGAATTTTTTATGCTCCCGTAACTTTTTCCTAAACAAAAATTAGTGTTTCAACTTTATTTTTTTAATTTCACATACGGTGCAATTCCTTTGGGGCTCGCCGTTATTTAAGGTAAAAGTCCTTCCATTAAATACGTTTCCGGGGATTTAAATTTGTATTTTTCTTCTTATCATAATGAAACTTTATTAGTATAACTATTATTGTTGATGTTGGTATTGAAATTGATATTATCCAAACTATTGCAATTGAAGTTATCTTTGAATTATGAGTTAGAAAAAGGAGAGTTGTCCAAATGTAGTATGACTGAATTACCAAATGAAACAAAAAGAACTGATGCTACATATCTTATTATTAATTTAATTTTATAACGACCAAAACAAATAAGTTTTATAAAATTATGTAATCTGGCTATAATAACAATAAGAACTAAGAACTTTAAATCTAAGTCGTTCATATTCCATTCAATAAACAAGATTGTGCCATGTCATCATCTAATTGCCGAACATAACTATTCTTCCTATTCGCCTAACATACTCAATCCCTTCACTAGCAACCACCATACCCCTTCACCAGCAACCACCATACCAAGTGGAACGGCAGCCATTAGAGGCCTCTCCGGTGGACAAATTCCTTCGATTAGAGATCATCATTCACCAACAAGGCCTATGGTGGTCATCGTTGTCCCTGAATCAAACTCGCATCAAATATCGGATCACCTGATTCAACTTTATGGTGGAAAAGCCACCGAAATCCAACGAAAAACCTAGAAGAAAGGGTGAAATTAGGGGCAAGGTCAATGCAATCAAGGGGAGCTACGTAGCGTTAGTGGCTATGGAAGATGGAGAAGCAAGATAAAGAGGGTCGTAGATCTGAAACCAACTGTCAACCACCATGGTTTTAGGGATATTGGAGGCCTCATGGGCTTCGCCAAACGACGGCAAGCGTCAAATGATACTCGTCCTCTGCCAACAAAATAAATGGAGGTTTGAAGCTATATCCCACAAACCCATCAAAGAAAATAGAGTTTTGGAATTCTAGCGAAGTTCCTGTTCTGGCGACATTAGCGGTGCTTTAGTTGCTGTTACCAAGGAAAGGAGAGAGAAAAGGCAAGGAGAGAGGGCTGAATGAGTGAATTAGTGGGTAGAACTTAGGGTTTAATCTTAACCATTAGATTATAAATAGAGGGTAGAGAGTAAAAGTTCTTACTTTTTAACCCCTAGTTCTCACCAGATATATATATATATATATATACACACACAGAGAGAGAGAGTACGGAATCCCTATGTCGTCTTTGTCGCTTCTCTCCCTATCCCATACTCTCTATCTTATTGATGTCTTGCTTCTCGAACTCTAAATAATTCAAATTATCGACTCCCTTATGTTTGCAAAATTCAAAACATTTATTTTAATTGAAACCCTAATTATGCTGTTGCGTTTGTGGTTTCGTTGCTCGATCGGATCATTGTTTCATCCCCTCTTAAATTAGATGTACAATTTTAATTTAACCACATTATTTTCATTTTTATTTCAATTTTTGGCTTGACTTGATAAGAGAGCTTTGCATAATTGTGTGTTTGGGAATGATCTATTAGTATAAAAAATATGGTCAGAGACTGACGACTTCAAACATGATGTGGATGAGTATCCCTTGGAAAAGTTTACTATTAGTGAGGATCTATTGGATGCATATCTATGTTAAAAGACATTGCATGTTTGACCACTGATTGTTTGACTTGTAAAAGCTAAGATATTTGATTTACATAATTTCAGCCGAGTTCACTTGAACCTTTATGGTGTATTTAGACCTAGGAAAATAGCTTGGAAAAGAAACAAATTAGAAAATTACTTTATTTCTTTTGTTTGAAGTAAAGAAAAAGAGATGGAAAAAACTTTAAAAGGAAAATATGGGAAAAAGTTGGAGGAAGTTAGTGTAAATGATTTTCTCTAAAAAACATGAGGAAAACAACTAGAAAATGAATTGAGGGCCTCCCCAAGCCCTTTGCCTCTCGGTCTTCACTCACCTCACCTCCTCGGGCTCTCCTCTCGGGTTCTCTTCATCTCACTCCACCGGCGTTCTTCTCCATCGTCATTCTTCTTTGCCGGCATTAAGGAGGGCCTCCTTCGAGCCTCTTGCCTCTCACTCTTCGCTCTCCTTAAGTGAGCTCTCTCTTCTCCTTAGGCTCTCCTCTCCTTGCTCTCCTTGTGCTCTTCTCTGCTGGCGTTCTTCTCTATCATCGTTCTCTCTCCTTCGACATCTGTCTCTTTCCTCTAATAAATCTATCGTTCTCTTTCTTTCTCTCCTCTAGTAACTTGTCCCCTTCTCATATGCCTAAAATTATGGTTTTAGGGTTTAATATAGATTCAAGCATTTATCGGTTCATTTCGACAAATTATGTGAATTTATGGGCACTTGATGTTGTTGTTTTTGGATTGAGTGGATTTATCCATCTCGGTTGGTTTCGATTGAATTTTTATGGCGCTAATATTTGCTCTAGTTTTTGCTTATTCCTGAACTTGTTTACTTTGGTGCAAACCAAGAAATTGAGCCTTCTTCTAATGGAGTCATCCATGTTCGGTGGCCACTACTTTTACCACAAGGGATTCACTTCAATCCCTAAAGGGAAACTACCCCTTTAGTTCACCATGCCCGATATCAAGTTTTGAGGTTTTGAGAATCC
Source organism: Talinum fruticosum (assembly GCA_021018815.1). NCBI lineage: Eukaryota > Viridiplantae > Streptophyta > Magnoliopsida > Caryophyllales > Talinaceae > Talinum > Talinum fruticosum. The sequence goes on along the minus strand of JAITYX010000033.1, from coordinate 5,722,342 downwards.
CCATCATCATGTTCACAACTTATTAGGAGTAATGACTCTTAAGCACATACCGAATACACTTACCATATCATTTTTCCGTGGACTTTTGATACGACGTTATGAAGTGTTATAACTCGGTTAGCCCACGCAAGGTCGGCAATTGGACTGATCCGTGTAAGGAGTTCTTGCACCAATAATCTTATAACACCGATTTACTGTCACACTTAGAGACTTGGAGTTGGTCAAGCAAGGTGAGAAAGAAAGATTTATACACTTTCTCGCTAGATGGAGGGTAAAGGCTGCCCACATGGTAGACCGACATTCCAAGAAGGACCAAGTACGGATCATCGTGAAGAATCTTTATCTTGCCTACAATCATCATCTCAAATTCCTACCAATTATGAGCTTTTCAACCATTACGGATGTCGGTATGCTAATAAAAGAAGAGCTTTCTATCACGACCACAAAAGTCTTGATTGGGTATAAAGTTAATTATCGGTCTAAAGATAATAAAACCTCTAATCAAGGCAATACTAGCAGGGTGCGGACGTCAATGCCCTCAATAGGTATAATGACTACACTCCAATTGGTACCACCTACGCTCTAGCCTTGACCACCTGCAGGCCAAAGGGAAAATAGAATTGCCACCCATAAGAGCGAGAATCAAAAACTCTGAAATAATCCAAAAACTAGGATGCAAGAAAATTCCGCAAATACCATCATGCATGAGGACACGACAACGAGCAATGCTAGATGTTCAAGAACAAATTGGAGAGTATGTTCCGCAATGTTCAAGTCCCTTTCCCTAAGGCCGCTCAAAAACAAAGCAACAACAAGAATTCTTTCGGGGTACCTTAGCTATATTCTCCGAACCCATTCTAGGTCGAGTGGGACCTATCTGTCTTCATTCAAGACATCGATTATTCCAAACCACTACTTAGCTTGCCTCCTTTAGATCCGAAGTCCATGGGCTGTGAGTAAGTGATAAATAAGACGTCTATAAAACCAAAGATAATAGTGACAACGACGATGACGTCCGGGTCACACCACCCTTAGAAGAAGAAGACTTTTAGGGAGAACCAAAAGGTCTAGAAATCTAATTTCTTACTAGATCTAAACGACATAATGCACCCATGGGTCCATAATGGACTCAGGAAGCCATAAAAGAACCCGAAGGCTGCTAAAGAAGAAGACCTAATTCTCGAAACGACTTCAAAAGTTAAAAGCTAACATTTCAATATAGCAACTAATATCCGCTTCCTAAAAACATAGACGGACCTAAATTGACGCACTTAGAAAAGTCGAGGTTTCTCTTGAAACTGCGCTCGAGCAAGTAGTAGGATTGGTCAACGAGTGGGGATGGAACCATTACTTTTGATCGTAAAGATCTCCCTGAAGAAGGCATTTCATACAACAATGCCCTTTATTTAATTGTAACGTACATTAACAAGTTAATTCCCTTAACCTTGGTGGATAATAGATCTGCTATGGATGTTTGTCCTTGGAAGATAGCCAAAAGGTTAGGCATTAGACAAGCAACAACTCTCTAAACAGATCTGTTTATCTCCGAGCCTATGATAATTCTAAGAGAAAAGTCTTGGGACATTGACCTTACCAATCAATGTAGGGCCTGTGGTGAAGAACATTGACTTCTAAGTCTTAGACATCCCAACTACATTCAATCTACTTCTAGGACGCCCTTGGTTACATGACCATCAAGCGAGTGTCCTCTACACCGCATCAAAAAGTTAGGATGGTCATTAAAGGTCAAGTTGTAACTATCAACGGGGACAATCTCTGTGCTACCATCGCCTACAAACAATCGGTCGTCGAAATTGAACACGACGCGATGACAAATAGCTTTATGGATTTGAAACTATCGCTGCCTCGGATAAGGATGAAGCACCTCTTAACTTCAATCCTTACGAAAACCCTAACGTCCACTCGATGCTTAGGAAGAAGGGGTATTTTCCGGGCCAAGTTGTAAGCGGAAAGGCATATCACCCTATCTTTCTACCCCTCGAACCCACTAACAACTATAAATTTTGGCTAGGCTATCAACCTACCACTAAGGAAGTAGCCCAAGCCAAGTGGGAGGTTTAGACTAGGAGGACTGCACCTCACATAGTCCGTTCTATCAAGCCCTTTCCTCACACTCTAAACGGGCAATTTCGAAAGAAGGGGATGACTTCCTGTAACACCCCTAGACCCACCCTAGGAGTATTACATGCCGGTGTTCCCGAGAGGAACCCCTCGAGCTGCTTAAGATCTTAACTTGGGGTTAATAACCCTTTCTTGGATTGACGAAGCGTAATTCTAGGTTTTCAAAGGTTTTCCTGAAAATTTCGACGAGTTTCCTCCGTAACATGGCTAATCCCATAGGCTTAAAGCCTTAACCCTACACGAAACACAATCTTAAACTCAACGAGCCACACGCTCGGACTATTCACATAGGGCTTTTCCATTCTTAATCAAAACTTAAGTTCACATACACCGATCTTTACAAGCTTGAAAAGCATTAAGTACATAATAAGTCCGGAGAAGTCCTATCCGTTGGTTCGCTTCTTCTAAAAGCCAAAAGCAACTCCTGAAGAGTCTTACTTCCGTACCTGAAATGTTGGTGAGGTCATGAGCTCCACTAGCCTAGTGAATAATCCAAACCCAACCCCGGTTTCACTTTGCACATTAATTCATCAACAAACACACGTAAGTTCACAATTCATTCATAACATGCGATTTAGATCATACATGCTTAAGACATGCGAGATTCTAACTTACCAACTTACCGAGAAGTACAATGACATCATTTACTCATGAATTCAATCAAACATACTTCATTCGTCTTTCTACACAAGTAAATCATAGAATCATTCATCATGTAGAGCATTCATCAAGTAAATTATATCTTACTTTTTATCGTATTCATTTCTTATAAAATTAGGGTTCGTTCTTCTTCTCATTCTTCTTCTTGAGTTCAATCATGCATTTCATAAATCATCGATTCATTCTTTCTTGTTCGTCATGCATGATCATTCATTTCTTCATATCATAATTCTTAAGTCTTCTTAGTTTCGAATGGAAAGAAGATTTATGTTATGCTCTAAAGACCCAGTTCTTGGAGCTAAAATAATTCGTGGGCTCGGTTCTTGGAGGCAAAATAATTCGTGGCCTCGAGGTAAAATAATTTGTGGCCTCGAGGCTTGCCTCACTTTGAAGGACACATACCGTCAATAATTCGTGGAAGCAAAATAATTCGTGGTTTCGGGGTTGACATACACTTCTATGGCCATAACTTTAGAGGGTTCTTTAATTTGTGGGGTCTTAGATCAATAACACAACCCTTTCTCCCTTCTTTAGTTCTTTACATTTTCTTTATTTTCTTATATCTTCTTATTACTTATATATAAGATACACTTAATTCATATAATTCATGATTATCGACTTCATACGCAACTCTTTCGCAAGTAACAATTCACATAAGTAGTTCTAACTCAAGTACAATCAATTCATTTCACATACGCATGCTTATGTCATTTATAATCGATGTAATTCAAGATAAACACATAATCACGTAAGCATATCACTTATGATTTCCAATCAACGAACTTATCGTTTTCATAATCGCGTATTATCGCGCATAGGTGGTTTATGGTTCTATAATTTTCCTTAAACATTACATATCTCTTAGTTTACCTGTATAACCTCTCAATTCCAGTTCTTAGCCTCATTTACTCCATTAGTTCCGATTTTGCCCAAACAGGATATTTTCACTTAAAATTGCATAACTCCCCATCTACTAATCCCATGCATACTAAAATTTACAGGAAATTTCCATAAATTGCCACGAAGTTGCAGTAAAATTTTCAAGAAATTTGGGCTACACAAATATTCAAAGAAATTTGAACAGACATGCATAATTATTGAAAATCTACACATAAGTCATGAACTTAACTTTCTAATTTTTCTCCCTAATTCTGTTCAAGCTAATCTCATCCAATTCTCAATAATCATGCTGAATAATACTTAAACATCACAAATTCAGAACTAGATATCACATAATCGGAACATGCTCTTTGATTCGTGAGTTGCTAATTTAATGAATTTAAGCCTTCAACTTCTTCAATTAAACCTATGGTTTCCAATTTCATGAATCAATTTCAAGTTTCATCTTCCTAATTCATTTTAACCGTAGAGGATGAATTAAATTAGTCACCTTAGATTCTTAAAGGTTCTAAGAATTTCAGTTTTGGAAGGTTTCGAATTAGGTTTCAATTTTTGTTTCCTCTTTCCCTTTCTTCCTCTCGGTTCCCCCTTCCTTCTTCTTCCTGGCGCCCACTTCTTCTACCTTCGCTCAAACTCTCGCTATCTCCCTCTCGCACCGTTGTTTTCGAGTTCTCAAACCCCGGCCTCGGTGTTACGTCCATTAGAGGGGAATTCTTTTAGGTACTCGTCCTACGGCAAAAATAGACCGAACTGGTGTGGTATGCACCGGAGTATGTTGAATCGGTGTAGACCGTGAGGTAGAACGTGGTGCGAGCGGGGAGAAGATATGTCGGACTCCTTGTTGAGGCGTTCTAACCTTTTGGAGCTCGGATTCCGATGATACTCAATTGCGGTTGACTTCCCTATTCTCGCGGCCTAAAGGATAATGCTTAGGACCATGTTAAAGAATACCACTTTTGGAAGAAAGGGGCTTAAGCCCAAGACCCGAAGAGACTAGGAATGTTCTTTTTGGATGCACATAAGGAATGCAAAACAAATGAAGTGTATGCAATGATGCTTATGACCTAAGTTGCGATGATTTTATGATTTGGCTAATGCCTTATTGGAAAGCGTAAGCTGGAACGCATAAATGATTGTTCCTAATGGAAGATGGATTTGTTTTGGCTAATACGCAAGAACTCATATAATTTGAGATGATTTTTATTTTTAGCTAAATGAAATATGGAAATGAAAACTAGACTCACCTTAATTTGAGATGAATTTTATTTTTTTCTAAATGAAAGATGAAAATGCAAAATGGACTCCTTATTTTAAGATGAACTTTATTTTTGGCTAAATGAAAGATGAAAATGCGAGATGGAGTCACCTTAATTTGAGATGAACTTTATTTTTGGCTAAATAAACGACGAAATTACAACATGATCATAAAGAAAAAGAAGGTCTAAAGACTAAGTGACTAAAGAGATAGAGGAGTTCTTGGTAGAACTCTTTTAGACTCACCGGCGATAACTACGTAGACTCGCCTAAAGAAAGAATTTTAGAATGACTTGAAAATAAAATTAATGAACCAACCTAAAAGGGAAAGGTAATTTGACTTTGGCTATAAATGCACATAATGGACCGACTTTAGGAAATTTGTTATGGTATTTTATTTGAACCCATGCAACTGCTGATCAAGCACACTTCACCTATCCATAAAGGGTCACAAGTAGATGATCAAATCTAATAACAATCACACTCATCCAAGCATACAAATGAAGAGACAAGGTGCCACCTAGAGACTTAAGGGTTTATGGTCAAGAGAGGGTTAAAACTAGGTAGGATACATATTGTCTCACAGTCCGAGTATTTAGTCCTCCGTTGGGTGCACGGCAGGAAAAATGCATTGAATCCTCGGTACGTCTTAATAAGCCAAGAGCACATGCTATGAGGAAAGAGGTATCACCTCAATTGGCAATCAAGCCTAGTTGGGCCCGCTTGGGATGTAGTGGGAGCCTCTTTCCAAAAATGTTTTTAAGGGGGTCAAGCCTAATGTCCACCAATAGAAATAAACTATGGTCAAGCCTCGCCTAAAAGGGAGATGCCTAATGCAAATACATTATTAAAACTCACTACTCAAATTTTCAAGGTCCGCCCTCTTAATAAGCGATTTATCCCGGTGGAGTCGCCATTGTAGGAACCACGATCTCACCCCCACGGGAAGGGGCCCGAGCTTCCCCATGAATTAGCGGGTTTTAAAATTTTTCCTTTTGAAGAGGAAGAAGATTTTAGGGTTTTGAAGATGAATTTTAGAAAGTGGGGAAGAACCTCTTAGTTACATTTTCGAATTTTATTCAATCAACTTAAAATGGACTAAATCAAATTGAGTGGCAATTTTATTAATTATTTTCTTTTAGAAATTATTTTTAGAAATCCCTAGATATTATTTCTTAATCGAAAAATAAAGAAAACTAGAGTTTTGAATTTGTCATGGGGTTTTTAGGCCAAAGTGATGTGAAAACACCGGTTTGGACCCAAGCCTCACCCTACCGACCACTCGGTGTTGGCTTTCGCCAGTATCCAGTGGTCGGCAACGCCGGCCATGGGCCACGACCGAGGTGGTCGGCGTCGGCCTCCGGCCTAGCTGGAAGATCCATAACAATTTTTTATTTTCGATCGTAAATAGCCGAGAGGCGATATGAAAGAATTAAAACAAAAACAAGAGTCGCAAGTAAGTTTTTAGGAATCAAAAACTAACAAACAATAAAATAAAATAAATAGATGCTCTTTCAATCTAAGTATAGGAAAAGTAAGTTGAAAGAGGCTAAAAAGTGACTCCATTGGTCTAGAACCAAGAATCGGATTCGGGGCGAGGGTACGAAACGTAGGGATAAGCCCTTTCATTCTCCCTGTCAAATATGACCATTACTAGTTTGAGTAGTGAATCTAAATAATGCAGTAAACACAAGCAAACAACATGTGATACAAAATTGAAAGAAACCAAAACATACTAAAAGCGATAAAAGCAAATATGAAAAAGCCATAAAGAAAGCGATAAAAGAAAAACGAAAGTGAAAACGAAGAGGATTACATCGGGCGGGGAGGAATTAAAAAGCAATACAACTCTTTATCCACAATATGGAAAGAAATAAAACATAAAAGTAAATAACTATTGTGTAGGCAAAATTGGTGCCCTCGGGTTGTCCTACTCAGCGATCCGGATCTCAAATCTAGATTTGTTGATATGGTGGTAGTGGATCGGGAATGGGTTTTTGTAAGTTTTTGTGTAGGTAGGAAAAGTTGCATGCAATTAACGAAGGATTAGGGTTAAATTGTAGGAAATAGGGGAAATATTAAGAATAGGCTGAAAAGAGACCAATAGATCGGAATACAAAAGGGAGTATTCAATAGCTCTTAATTAGGTTTCGGCAGCATAATGTTAAGGAATCAACCTTCGATTACTTTTTGTGAGCATGACGCATAGGAAAAGTCGTATGCAAAATGAGAGCCTAAGCTCTCTATTTATAGGGAGAGGTTAGGTCATAGGAGGACCTAGGGTTTCAATTCGACCAACCGTCCAAATTGAACCAAAATCAGCTGTAAGATGGCGCCAATAAATGAAGGGATAGAATCGGATCCCACAGTAGGGGTGCCGGCTATACGGCGTCATTATGGGATCTTGCGATCTTTCCGTGCTGCAGCGGGATTCTCGAGCAAAACGCGGCGTTTCAAGGCGAAATTGTAACACCCCGAAACTTAATCGTAATTAATTTTGCATTCTATCGTCTTAATATTGTTTAAGAGCTTTGAGCCACGCAAAATACGAAATTGAAATAAAAGATCCGAACAAATTTGATAATCGCAAATAATAATGGGTAATTCGTACAAATTTACGTTTGCATTGCGAAATCTATAGTTGTTCGAATAATTTTATTCCGAATTTGAATAAATTAAATTAATAAGTAAAAAGAAATAAAATAAAACAAGTATACATATATAGATAAATTATTATAACACAAATAGAAAAAAAAAAGGGAGAAGAAGATGGTGGAAGGATCGGGAATAAATCGAGTGAGGGGGTGTTTGAAAAGCAAGCTAACACATTCATCTTGTCTCTCACACATCTCCTCCCTCTCCTCCCCCTACCCCTACTACCGTGTCACGGGCCAGCCATCGGCCGGACCTGCAGCCGCTACCTAGCCGCCGCCGGCACCCCAGCCGCCACCTCGCTGCCTTCAGCACCTTTTTCTCTCTCCTCGATGCTCGCTTCGCGCTAAGCAGTCCTGCGGGACCGGGCTGGTGCCACCGTCCCCGGCTGCCGCCAACGCTCGCTGCTGCTCTCGCCCACTCTCGCCGCGAACGCCTTCTTCTCCCCCTCCTTCCTCTCGTTTCACGTCAAGGAGGGCAGGATAGACGTGCCGGCTGCTGCGCTGGTCGGACGAGCACCGCCCGGTCGGACAGGCACCGCCCCGGCCACCGACCGAATCCTTCGCCGGCGCCGACGTCGCCAACCAACCTCTCACGCGGCCGGATCACCACCACCAATTCCACTTCAAAACCCCCTTTGAGGTATATCTCTAATTCCCTATTTCTAAGCAAATTTCGTTATGAATTCCCCATTTCTAAGCAAATTTTATCACAAATTTATGTTATTATTGAATAATTAGGCAAGTATATGTGAATTGTGAATTGATTATGGTGGAAGTGAAGGAATTGTGGGAGAAAATGAAATTTGATTTAGGGATTATTATGTGTTGAAGTGGAATTGGAAATTGATTTGGGTTTATTTGTAATAATGAATGTGTTTGTTTAACTTTAATGTGAGTATGAATGAATTATTTAGTTGTGGAGGAATTGGAAGAAACATATTGAGGATGATTAGAAATACGAACATGTATGATGTTGGGAGTTGGTTTCAAGAATGTGTAATGAGACATTGAAGATTGATGGAGGATTGAATTTATTGGTTTGTATGTGTGCTAAACTTGAGTAAATTAACAAAACCGAGTCTTGGTCTAATTGTACAAGTGCGAATGAGTTTGAAATGTAGAAAGTGGATGAGATTATAGATATATGATCATGGGGAAAGTGGTTAAAATTAGGTTGTGTTAAGCTTGATTGAAAAATGAAATTGGGTTATACTTGGGAACTTTATTGAAATTAATAGAGACCTTGGCGGAGTTAGTAATTTGGTGATAATAAGTAATATGGTGGTGAAAAGACAAGAATAATTCAATGTGTAATGATCTTTGCCAAAATTTGAAGAATTACTTAGAGTGAGACTTGACTTGAAAAGAAAATTAGAATGTTGAATTAAGTAGAAGGAGGATGGGAAAAGAAATTTACAGAATCAAAGGAAGTTAGAAATTCAAATGAATTTGGGTAATAAGTGGGGAATTAGAGGAAGTCAAATGTGAAAAGTTTATCACAAATAGAGAGTAACTATTCAGTTTATTAATGCATAAATCAAATTACTTCCGAAAACAGAAAAGCGACGGGAACGACATGTTCGAGGAAAATAACGAAAACGATATTTAAGGGGAAACGAACAACTACCTCATGTACGTTACTATTTGCACTTTTCAAAATATTTAAATGTTAACATGTTAAAATATTGATGAGTTTCACTATCCTGTCTACGACCCACTAAATCATTAATCGATTATTTGTACTATTCATAAAGGAATTAATCGTATGGAGCCATCTCCCGATAATCGGGATTTTTATGATTAAATTGCTTAACCAAAGCCTTAACTATAAATATATATGTATGAAGGTTCTTGTTTTGATCACAAATCGAAAGGTTCATGAGCACAAGAAAATGAGAATATTGACGAGATTGTAACTTGGTTTATATACTAGTTTGAAACTTGGTTTTTGTGGTTGTAAATATACTCCGGCGTGTGGCCGTGGAGTTGTGTACTCCGAGCGTGTGGCTCGTTGACTTTTATTGTTGATTTTATGCAGGTTTTTAAGGCTTTAAACCTAATGGTTAGGCCATGTTTCAAACGAAACGCTGCCAAATTTTTAGAAAATTGGGAAACCAAACCGACACCTTAAGTAGGAATTATATTCGGTTTACGAGATAGGCATACTAGATGAAACGAGTGGTACAATTAAGGTTAGGCTGCATTAAGCACATACAAGAGGTGATAGAAGCAAAAGATCAAACTTGAGTTTTATTACAAGAATAGGGAATTAAACTAATCAATTGTTATGTACAAATTCAAACTATATCATCAATAGCTTATTTCTGGAAAATGTATGAATACCAAGATCGAAGTGAACAATATGGATAGGTACGCGAAAAGTAAAAGTTTGGTGATCGTAAATGCATATAAATATTGTTAAAAGACTAGTAATCTACAAAAGTAGATTCGTTTTGGAAACGAAATCGAGTTGAAATTGTGTTGTAGAAATAATCAGCAATTGATGTGTTCGGCACGCTGAGGTACGTTATTGCCTTTACATTTATACTAAAAGTAAAAGTTTTACTGATTAATAGTTGGTGCTTTCAATTCATTGCATTTATAATTAAGTTTTCACAATTTATCATGATTTGGCCATGCAAAGGACCCATTAATCGTTATGACGATCCATGAATGAATGTGATCGTAATCATAATCGTAATCGTAATCGTAATTGTAAATGGTTGATCCAGAACGCTCGGACAACGTTGCCTACTAGCGAGCATTGAACCATTAATTGTCCAATTGTTCACATAGTCGTTAATTGTTAAATTGTTCACTGAATTGTTAATCGTTCAATCGTTCACGTAATTGTTAATCGTTCAATTGTTCATAGAATCATTAATCATTCAATTGTTCACGTGAATCGTTAATCGTTCAATTGTTAACAGTTTAACCGTTTAATCGTTCAATTGTTCACAGCCGATCGCCTCGGGGTTTGATGAACCTAGGAGTTGAAGTCCATGATTGATGGTCTCACGATGACGGGTCCTAAGTTTGGCTAAATCGGAAAAGTAAATCAGAAATTGACAAGTTTGCAAACCGATTATTCAAGAAAAATGATTTAAGATATGCATGATTTAAGAGCATTTAAATTATAATTTTATTTTATAACAAGTAACATACCGAGCTTCTAGCTCACATGTCTATTGTTTTATGTTTAACAATTTTTAGGAAGTCGAGCTCATGGCGGACTATTCACAATCACACCCAAAGTTTAAAGATGAAGAAAAGATAAAGCTGGTCGGGAGAAGTGATGTTCGGCTGTTCGTCTTGACCCCATACATGTTAGTCCCTTCCTCGGTCTCATGGCTCATGATTCCTCTCCAACCGATCCTCGAGATTTTGAAGATTTCATTTTCCGTGAAAAAAAAATTTGGATTGGATTGTTACATAAATTGTTTGAATAATTAACTTGTTCAAATGAATTTGCCTTGTTTGCATTCCGAAACGGCGGTAACGTCTCCCAATTTACAAGTCTTTCGCTGTTAATTACTTATTATGTGATTATGTATTGGGGGCATTATAGAAATAAACCAGTTAGGGGCACTCGGCTACTACGTCGTTTTGAGGGAGGAAGCTCCGAGTCTCGGGAGGACTATCTAAGAACTAGATGCAGTGTTTTGATGCTTGTGATAATGAAACGCAGCGCCTAATGTCGTCTTGATGTCTTCCGCTCCATGTCCGAGTTGGACAAATGTGAAACATGGTGTTTTGATCCTGGAATCTCCCTATACGCGGCACTCGAACTTTTGTTGGCTCTGAAGGTTTGACCCGGGCTCGGACCGTACGAAAGAAAAGGCATTTTTGGACCGACCTAAGGAAAAAAGGCTATTAATTTGGTGCTAAGGGGTTCTTTGTGTTTTACTAGCTTACGCCGCACCAATCAAATATCATATGTTATCCAAATTCTCAAACAGGACTCAAGATTTCATCATCGGGCCTACAATATAAATTACATAAATAAAAGAGATAAGGAATGACACATTTTAGGTGTCTATAAAAAGTGGGTTAGATTTTCTTTCTACTTTCTAGTACATTCCCTTCAATATTTGTTGGAATTAATTTTAGTAGAGTACGAGATTTTGTTGAACCACCGAGATGAATTAAATTGATATTAAGTTGCGAATGTGAGTTGAAGGGTTAGTACTAGAGATTAACTCAAAACAAATTAACCTAAACTAACATAAACTAAACTAAAATTAACTCAAAACAAATTAAATTAACATTATAACAAATTCACTTAAAACAAACCAGATTAAACTTAGCATCCCAAGATTAGAAAACAGAGCATCAAACTTTTGACAATAGTAAAGTTATAAAATTATACTAGCAAAATTGAATTTCCTCAACTCAATTCTCCAAATTCATAGCCCAACTTTGAATAATCCAACGCCCAAATTTAGCCATGAAGGTTTTCTTTTGAGAGTATGAATCACCCTAGAAGGGGCGAGGGTGAATAGGGTGAGAAGAAAATTTTGCGGAATAAAAAGATTTTCTGCGAGGTATGAGCTCGAAAAACGAGTTATGAGTCTAAAATGAACTCAAAAAGACTAAACACGAAAATACGTGGAAACCCTCTTGGGGCGGAAAACCACGGACAATGTCAATCCGGACACCAAGTCAAATCCATAATTTTGAATCCACAAAATAGAAGGACTAACTCTTACGGACTTGCTCCCTTAGACAATTCAATACGATTTTCCTAGACATAGAAATTTCCTTTATATGTTCTAGTACTTCCTAACTGAGATGACCCTTACGGCTAGGGATAACTAAGTTAAGTTAACCTTTGCACCTGAGTCAAGGCATGTTATAAAGAATTGAAGTAAGTAAGAGTAATTACAAGACTTCTTCTTTTCAATTCGGAAAGTAAGAAAAACTCGAGTACAAAGTTAAAAGTAAAAGATTGACAGAGTAAGATCTCGAACAAGTGTTTAGCAATAGTTTTGTCAATCTTCAAGTCTTGTAGGATGACTTCTATTTATAGACAATATGGCGGACCAACCGTCATGACTAAATCCAGATCGGGAAGCTTTAATAGCCGTTACAATGGATAGTCCGAGTCCCTCGAAAAGGAGCCATTGTAGATATGAACATTGTGCTTGGTGAAGACTCGGACACTCGCTCAATATTCTTCCGAGTCATGCAAAAGGAATAAGGTATAACGATTCTATACATGTAGAGTTTTGATTCCAAGGCATTCTCTCGTGTCTTAGAAACTTAGATGAGTAAAATAGTATTTTCTCTAAGTGATTCGGTCCTCACTTATCTCTTTTATCGCTTTTCGGTTAGCGACTCGAAAAGCTGGTTCTTTATTCCGAGTCCACTCTCACTCGGATTAATCGCATTTTGAATATACCAAGTATTCCGCCATTTCCCACTCGGAATCTAACTTATGGTTATCTATTCTATCGTTTGCATAGTCGGCATTCGTAGTTTATTTCATGCTTAGTCTATATCAAGCTTTTCCCACTACGATATTCGTTATAGAACTTGATTCCTCGCATAAGACTAAGTCGGATGGAATTCGAGTATCATGGATATTAGACTCGGAAAATTCCATTTCTTTTCGACTCGGATAATCAATTGCGTAATTATCATAATTATTTTATTATCTCGTGTCTAACTTCGGACCAAAGTATTTTATACTTTGAGGACCAAAATTGATTTACTTTTGTAGGTTATTCATTCGAGGATACACCTTTTTCAAACTATAAAAGTAGCCGGCTTCGAACGTCAAATCACCAGCGAGATATGGCTTTTCACCTCCCCGCTTTAGTCCCAGAAGAATGTGTCGGAAGTCTGTCTACTTCTATGTCCGGAAAAGCTGGAACGCCAAGCCTAACGGTGGTTTCCACCTCATTTTTCAAGACACAACCGATGGTTTTGGGACTTCCAAGAGAGTTAAACCGTTGTCCAACGTCCATATTTCAACGGATACTTTCGAGTGACTCGGAAAGCCATTATCAATGGTCACGAGAGGACTCTCGGTCAGCGAGATAAAGATAACGGCTACTCGCTTGGTTATCTATAAATAAAAGCCACTTCACAAGATTTGAAGGTTGCCGAACATATTGTTTACACACATACTTGCTCAAAGTTATTGTATTTACTTTCAATCTTCAACTTACAACTCCCATTCCGTAATTCATTACTCTACGAGTTGTAAGGTCTTGTACTTAGTTACAAACTCTTCTTACATTCTTTGTAAGGTCCCTTGACTAAGCTGTAAAGGTTAACTTAGCTTAGTTGTCCCTAGCTGTAAGGGTTATCTCAACTAGGAAGTACTAGATCGAGATAAGGTAACTTCGAGTCTAGGAAAACTTGTATAGAGTTGTCCGAGGGAGCAACTCGGGTTCGATCGATTCACGGTATTTTGTGGACTCAAAATAGTGGATTTGACTTCGTGTGCGGATTGACACGGGCCGTGGTTTTCTGCCCCGAGGAGGGTTTCCACGTAAAATCTCTGTGTTCTCTTTCGAGTTCATTCTAGACTCAAGACAGACCTAACTGCTCTTGTTTCTTCGATTCATTGCTTTACGAGTCGAATCTTTTCGACCCTGTGTTTAGACTTAGAAAGCTGTCTTTGCCTCTTTTACGTTAAAAAGAGTGTGTTTTCGTGAAGAATTTTCTATCACCCTATTCACCCCCTCTAGGGTGACTCGAGACTCTCCCCGAGCACACCTTCAATTGGTATCGAGCCTATCCTTTCGGAAAGGATCTAACAATCCAAAGGTTTAAAGATCGGATGGCTCGAGAACACCGGAGAGTTCGACGAAGGAAGATCTTCCAACGAGGCCACCAAAATTCAAAGGTTCAAACTTTGGTCACTGGAAGAAGCTTATGGAATGTTTTCTCATGGATCATGATGAAGAAGTATGGGAAATCATACAATAAGGAAACTACATTCCAACGAAGACAGATGAATTCAGAATCGTTCCTAAGACAAAGGCTGAGTTCACGCTAGCGAAGCAGAGAAGTTCGAAAGAACTTCAAAGCCATGAACATCCTCATGTGCGCCATAAGCTCGGAAGAATATAATCGAGTCTCTGCACTGTGACTCTGCTAAAGAGGTGTGGGACACTCGGTCAACACCTACGAAGGTACAAGTCGGGTGAGACAAGCGAAGATCAATCGGTATCTTCACAAATATGAGCTTTTCAAAATGGAGCCGAGAAGAGAACATTACTCGGATGTTCATTCGCTTCACTGAGATCACCAACAATCTCAAATCTCCGGGAAAAAAATCTCCCATGAAGAAATGTGCCTGGAAAATTCTCGAAGCCTACCCAAGAGACGATGGGGTCCTAAGGTGACTGCCATAGAAGAGGCTCGGAACCTCTCACTCTTGAAGCCGAGACGAGCTCATCGGAAAGCTTCGACTCATGAGATACATCCGGAAGAAGAAGATGCTGAGGAGTACTTGTCAAAAGGAACATTGCGCTTAAAGCCTCATAATCCAAAGAAGCTAGTCCGAGCTCCTCCGACTCGGAAGATGATCCCATGGCACTCATTGCAAGAGGCTTTAAGAGAATGATGAAGCATAAAAGATGGGACAAAAGACCAAAAGAAGAATTCTACAAAAGGACAAGAGAGACGAGAAAAGGTAAGTTTTCTTCACCCTCAAAGTTATCTTTGTCTAAGAATTACGGATGTTTTGAATGTGGCGACAAAGACCACATAGTCAAGGACTGTCCAAAACGAAGAAGGGACAAGAAGAAGAAAAAGGCCATGATGGCAACATGGAGCGATGAGGATTCATCCGAAGACGACGAGGACTCGGATGACTCGAAGTGTCGATGGCAATTTCGACTCGAAGGCTGAAAGAGAGTCGGACTCGAGACTTAGACAATGAGGAAGCCGATCCTCAAGTGGTAATAAACTACTTCCTCAAATTCTCCAAAGTTGATTTAGCTAAATATATCTTTACTTTGGAAGAAAAGTCCAATTCGATTCTTCTCATTTCAAGGAACAACTTGAGTCAATCACTTCGAGAGCACTTCTTTAAAAAACGAGTTAGAAAAGCTGAGACTCACACTCAGAGAACTCAAGACAAGTGCTCAAGCTAATGAGGCGAGTCCGAGTTACTCAAGAAAGAAAATGAGCGACTAAAACGAAGCTCACTGAGTCTCAAGATCTAGTTTTAAAGTTTACTCAAGGTCGGAAGAACCTTGACATGCTCTTGGGATCACAATGTGTCTCGTTTGGAAAAGAAGGTCTTGGTTTCAACAAAGAGGAAGAATCTAATTCTTACTCGGAATTGTTCAAAAGGATTCCGAAGCTGTAAAGTTCAAAAAGGCTGAGCATGGTCCCATTCACGAAATGAAAGGAGGACTAAACCCGGACCTATTTACAAAATGAAACCATTTTCTCTGTTTCAAAAGGAAAGGTTTTTAAAAGGAAAGAGACACGGACTCGGTTCTCGAGAGGAAGACTCGAGAATCGAGACAAAACCCAAAGTCATTCAAATCTGGGTTCGAAGCACCTTCTTCCTCGAAAAGGACCACGAGTAAGGAATGTTACTTGGGTTCGTTAGAGGAAGTGAGAAGGGTTAGATTCTCTCTGTTTTGTAGGTCACTCGGAAAAGATCAAAGGACAACTGGTACTGGACGGCGGATGTTCTCGACACATGTCGGGTGACCAAGGACTCTTTTACGAGCTGGAGTCATATAAAGGAGGAAAGGTGACTTTTGGTGATGACAGCAAAGGTTAAATAGTGGGCATTGGAAAGATTGGAAAAGGAAGCAATCTGGTGAGCCCGAGTGTACCTTGTCAAAGGGCTAAAGTACAATCTACTTAGCATCTCCCAGCTATGTGACAAGGGTCAAGAGGTAAGATTCACCCAATCCAAGTGCTACATCACGAGATGAGACCACCAAAGAGATAAAACTCTCGGGTAAGAGATCGGGTAATACCTACATCATCCCTCTTGCTGACCCAAGTCGGAACTTATCTGTTTAAAAGCATCTCTTCAAGATGATTCTTGGACTTGGCATCGTAGATTAGGTCATATTAGCATGCATACTATCAAAAAGCTTGCATCTCATAGTGCGGTTAGAGGTTTACCTAGCGTGCGTTTGAGAAGGACAAAGTATGTGAAGCATGCACCGAGAGGAAACAAGTCGGATCTTCATTCAAATCTCTGAAGATAGTTTCCACATCCAACGTGCTTGAATTACTGCATATGGACCTATGTGGTGAAATTCTGTGAAGAGTCTCGGAGGTAAATCTTACATACTTGTTATTATCGATGATTTTCAAGATTTACCTGGGTGTGTTTTCTCAAGCATAAGAATGAAGCCTTCAAGGAGTTCAGCAAGCTCGTAGAAAGATTCAAGTTGAGTCTCGGACTCAGATTCAAAAGATTCGAACCGACCATGGAAGGGAGTTCGATTACTCGAGAATTCTCGAGTTTTGTGACAAGAATGGAATCTCTCACAACTTCTCGGCACCCAGAACTCCTCGGCAGAAATGGAGTAGTTGAGAGAAAGAACAGAACCCTTGAAGAGATAGCAAGGACAATGATGATTGAACACAACTTGCCTTACTACTTACGGGCGAGAGGCGATAAACACGGCCAACTACACTCTCAATCGATGCCTCATCGGACCCATTACGAAGAAAACACCTTATGAGCTCTACAAAGGGAAGAAGCCAAATATTTCCTATTTCGAGACCTTTCGGATGTAAGTGCTTTGTCCACAATAATGGTAAGGATCATCGACTAAGTTTGATGCTCGGTCGGACGAAGGTATTTTTCTAGGTTACTCCTCTCATAGCAAAGCTTATCGTATCTTCAACAAGCGAACTAACAAAGTGGAAGAGAGTATCCATGTAGTGTTTGATGAGCTTGAACAGGAGAAACCAAGTGAGTCTTCATACTCGGAGCTGAAGCTCGAAAGGATGATGACGAAGATGAGTTCACTACAGACTCGAGATGGAGACTACTCGGAACGAGGAGGCTCGGAATGAGACGGCTCAAGAGGTCGCTCGAACGAACAAGTCAATGAAGAGGATCACTCGGAACAAGCTTCGAAGATCAAGCAATTCAGCTCACAAACTTGGTGAATCAAAGAAGCGGTAAAGCATTCAAATTTACTCCCAGTCATCCCCAAGAAAACATCATTTCGATATCAACGGTGGGGTAAGAACTCGTTCTTCTTTACACAATTTATGTGCATTCACTGCATTCATCTCATTAACTGAACCCAAAAATGCACTAGAGGCCCTTAATGAACCTAAATGGGTAGAGGCCATACAAGAAGAACTAAATCAATTTGAAAGAAACCAAGTCCGGACTCGACCAACCGACCTTCGACCACCCAGTTATAGGAACCAAATGGGTTTTCAAGAACAAACTGAATGAGGGTGGAGTGGTAGTTAGAAACAAGGCTAGAGTTGTAGCTCAAGGTTACAATCAAGAAGAAGGAATTGATTGTGGGGAAACCTTTGCACCAGTAGCTAGAATTGAAGCCATTAGAATACTGTTGGCATTTGCATCCTGCATGCATATTAAATTATATCAAATGGATGTTAAGTGTGCCTTTCTCAATGGTTTTATTGAAGAAGAAGTTTATGTCGAGCAGACCTCCTGGTTTTGAAAGCTCGAGAATTTCCAAATCATGTTTTCAAACTTCAAAAGGCTCTCTATGGTCTTAAGCAAGCCCCTCGTGCTTGGTATGAAAGAGCTGAGCGGCTTCTTGGTTCAAAATAATTTCAAAAGAGGTCGGATCGACAAGACTCTATTCATAAAGACCAAAGGGAAAGATTTTCTTATTGTTCAAATATATGTTGATGATATTATTTTCGGTGCTACTAATGAATTTACGTGCCGAGAATTTTCCGAGTTGATGAGTCAAGAGTTCCAAATGAGTATGATGGGAGAACTCAATTTCTTCCTTGGGTTGCAAATCAAACAAGACAAAGATGGAATCTTTGTTCATCAATCAAAATACACCAAGGAACTGCTGAAGAAATATAAACTTCAAGATGCAAAGCACGCATCTACCCCCATGAGCGGCGAGCATAAAGCTCGACTCGGATGAGAAAGGTAAAGCAGTAGATCAAAAACTCTATCGAGGTATGATTGGATCATCTGTTATATCTTACTTCAAGCGAGGCCGAGATATAGTGTTTAGTGTTTGCTTATGCGCACGATTTCAAGCTAATCCGAAAGAATCACATCTCACTTGCGGTCAAGAGAATATTCGAGATATCTTGCGGGCACTCGGAATCTAGGACTGTGGTATTCCGAAACTCGAAGCCGACTCGACCTGGGTACTCGAGACGCAAACTACGCAGGATACAAAGTTGATCGAAAGAGCACATCCGGAGCTTGCCAATTTCAGGTCGATCCTTAATATCCTGGCACTCAAAGAAACAAAACTCGGTAGCTCTATCAGCTGCGGAAGGCTGAATACATTGCCGCTTGGAGCTTGTTGCGCTCGGATCCTCTGGATAAAACAACACTTGAAGGATCTTGGACTATTTCTCAACTCGGTTCCAATCAAGTGTGACAATCAAAGCGCAATCGGTGTCACTAAGAATCCTGTCCGGCACTCAAAAACAAAGCATATTGAGGTCGGGTATCACTTCTTACGCGATCACTCGGAAAAGGGTGATATTGCACTTGAGTTCATTCCTACTAATCTTCAATTAGCTTATATCTTTACTAAGCCTCTTGGTGAAGATCAATTTTGCTTTATTCGGAATGAGCTTGGTATGTTAAATGCTTAGTTACGTATTACGATTATTACATATTTACGTGCTATGTTCTCTCGTTGTTAATAACCATTAGTTCGGTTGATTCCGTGATACTTGGGCTGATAGTTATTTCGTGTTTCGAGTCACTCGGAAATCTTTACGAGTCAAACTCGGACGTAGAGAAATTTGGACATCAAATTTTACGAAACTATCCCTAGAACAGTGGAGAGTTTCGGATTATAATTTCAAAATCTTTTTCTCTCTCTTTCTCGAGCGCTGCGATCGGATCATAATCAGTAGATTTCAAACCGCTTGTTTCTCAACCGTTGAAGAAGAACCGTCACACCGGTCTTTGGTGGCTGATGGACAAGGCGAGTCGAAACGGAGTTACTTAACGGATAGTGGACGGGCGCGGTTATTTTTCTATAAATATCGTCTATCCATCTTCAACTCGGTATTCTAAAACTCCTTCCCTCTCAAACGAAAATCTTCTCGCGGAAGTTTTCTACGTGAACAGTGACCCCTGATCGTCGCAAGTGTTGAAGAAGCTCTCTCTCTCTCGTAAGTCTGACTTGCTCTATTCTCTTTTCTTCTACCATTTTCGTTTTCTTCTCTTCTACACCTTCTTCTCTCTCTCACTCGAAAAGCTTCATCTTTTCTCTCCAACTCTCAAAATGCCTAAACGCGAAACCATCCCGACTTCTAGGCTTCCCCCTCTTCCAAAAGCCCCACACCAACAAGCCGAAAGCTCAACCCCTTCTAAACCCGTTGTCACCCAGGCACCTTGCGGCTGGACGACAAATTCTTCCCAACAACCAAATTCTCCTGGTTGTCCAACATCCAAACCACCGGAGTCTACCCTTTCTTGTGTTTCAGCGAGTTCATTTATCCTAAACTCGTTTCGAGTTTTATACTCATCTCACCTACTCTGAAAATGTTCTAACCTCTCGGGTTCGAACGTTACTGTTCAGTATCAACACCTCCCTCCTTTACCGATCTGTTCAAAGTTTCTTCTCTTTTCTTGAACAGCAACCCTATTCCTTTCACTTGAAGTCGCCAATGACTTCTTCGAAAAGTATGCTAAAGAATTCCGTGGGTCCGGAAAGAACTTTTACGTGACTCGGTTGAAGTCGAAGCCAGGCTTACGTGTTTTCTGCTGATGAGAACCTTCTTCTCACGGCACTCTAGCAAGGAGAACCCCAACTCCAAGCACCTCAAAGCCCTCTTCGATATCCTGGAGGGATACGAAGTCGACCTCTTCCCCTCCATCCTTGAGCGGATGGCGGCTGTGCCGGCTCAACTTCAAACCAAGAAAAACACCTCCCTTCCTTTCGGTGCTCTTCTCACCCTTGTCTTCAAACAATTTCAAGTTCCTCTTCCCTCGACCCTAACGCGGTGTGCGAGGCGGCCATTGTGGTCGGCAAGAAGGAACTCCGAGGGTACGGATACCGGGAAACTAACCACGGTGTGCGGGTTCACAACTCGGAGCTGAGGCCTCCTTCTCCACCTCGGACTCGGAAATCAACCCCTCTCCCTCTTCCCTCTACACCTAGTGGTGCCTCCACCTCCAGGTGCTTCCAAAACTCTCTCTGCCCTCTTGTCCCCTGCCTTCTGGACAAGATCGGCTCTGTGTCTTCGAACTCGAGAGACATGCTCGGGGCTTTCAAGTCTCTCCTTCGGGGTCGACCATCAACCAAAAGACCGGTCGAGTCCCAAATTCGAGAGCGACGGTCTCTCGTTCTTGAGATGAGAGCTGGTTAAGGAGTAGAAGGAGCTGGCTGAGCTCCTCGAGAGAGACGGTCCAAGGCGGCTCGGGACCGGGATGACTCGGACGCGTCGAGGCGTCTTCGAGCCCGAGCCGACCTCCTCGGACAGCGAGGAAGGCGAGGAAGAAGAGGAAGGAGGCTGCAGATGCAGCGAGAGGATGCTTGAGGAACCTGCGGGCGAGGCGAGGCCCTTCCGGGCAAAGGGAAGAAGAGGCCGTGGCAGCTGCTGAGGGTCGGCCTGCTCCCCAAGCTCAAATCGCTGTACTCGGCTTAGACAGCGATCCGAGTGGGTCGAAGACCTCTCTCCTCCGGCGAGTCGGCCGGAGCGGCCCCCTTCAGCCCTCGAGGTCCCAAGGGAAGAACCCTCGATCCACTCTCTCCGGGCCAACCACTCGGAGCTGAGCCCCGAGAACAATTCCGGTTCTCCCTTCGCCGCGCTCAAGCACATCGTTAAGATCGTATCGGCGCCGGCGCACCTCCGCCTCCACTCGGAAATCCCCTCCTCCCTAGTTGGAGCCATGCACTTGAGTCACAATTCCTCGGTGTCTCCGGATTTTCTTCTTTCAAATTTTCTTTTGTCCGGACAACTAACGTGTATTACTTGTACTTTTCTCCCTTCTTTTTGTTATTTTGTTTTTCTTTGAAAGGCAAGGGGAGAAATATAGTCGAAACTGGTTGTCTTGTTTAGGGGAGTTTTTCCTCCCTTGTAATTTCTTTTTAATGAAGTGATGCATTTCATTATTAATTTACGAGTTCTCTATTTTTCCGAGTTAATGTTAAAACATACTTTACTTTATCTTGCTCGATATATTATATATTGCTCGATTTACTCAATATGCCTTTCTCATGAGCAAACTACTCGGAATCAATCTATTTTCCTCTAACAAAGTTTCTGTTTAAGTATGGAATGCCTTTCATCAAAAAGGGGAGATTGAAGACTCGAGACATCTGCTCAATATTCTTCGAGTCATGCAAAAGGAATTAGGTATAACGATTCTATACATGTAGAGTTTTGATTCCAAGGCATTCTCTGTGTCTTAGAAACTTACTTGAGTAAAATAGTATTTTCTCTAAGTGATTCGGCCCTCACTTATCTCTTTTATCGCTTTTCGGTTAGCGACTCGAAAACCGGTTCTTTATTACGAGTCCACTCTCACTCGGATTAATCGCATTTTGAATATACCAATATTCCGCCGTTTCTCACTCGGAATCTAACTTATGGTTATCTATTCTATCGTTTGCATAGTCGGCATTCGTAGTTTATTTCATGCTTAGTCTATATCAAGCTTTTCCCACTACGATATTCGTTATAGAACTTGATTCCTCGCATAAGACTAAGTCGGATGGAATTCCGAGTATCATGGATATTAGACTCGGAAAATTCCATTTCTTTTCGACTCGGATAATCAATTACGTAATTATCATAATTATTTTATTATCTGTGTCTAACTTCGGACCAAAGTATTTTATACTTTGAGGACCAAAATTGATTTACTTTTGTAGGTTATTCATTCGAGGATACACCTTTTTCAAACTACAAAAGTAGCCGAGCTCGAACGTCAAATCACCAGCGAGATATGGCTTTTCACCTCCCTGCTTTAGTCCCGAGAAGATTGTGGCGAAGCTGTCTGCTTCTATATCCGGAAAACTAGAACGCCAAGCCTAACGGTGGTTTCCACCTCATTTTTCAAGACACAACCGATGGTTTTGGGACTTCCAAGAGAGTTAAACCGTTGTCCAACGTCCATATTTCAACGGATACTTTCGAGTGACTCACAAAGCCATTATCAACGGTCACGAGAGGACTCTTGATCAGCGAGATAAAGATAACGGCTACTCGCTTGGTTATCTATAAATAGAAGCCACTTCACAAGATTTGAAGGTTGCCGAACATATTGTTTACACACATACTTGCTCAAAGTTATTGTATTTACTTTCAATCTTCAACTTACAACTTCCATTCCGTAATTCATTACTCTCCGAGTTGTAAGGTCTTGTACTTAGTTACAAACTCTTCTTACATTCTTTGTAAGGTCCCTTGACTAAGTCTGTAAAGGTTAACTTAGCTTAGTTGTCCCTAGCTGTAAGGGTTATCTCGGCTAGGAAGTACTAGATCGAGATAAGGTAACTTCGAGTCTAGGAAAACTTGTATAGAGTTGTCCAAGGGAGCAACTCGGGTTCGGTCGGTTCACGGTATTTTGTGGACTCAAAATAGTGGATTTGACTTCGTGTCCGGATTGACACGGGCCGTGGTTTTCCGCCTCAGGAGGGTTTCCACGTAAAATCTCTGTGTTCTCTTTACGAGTTCATTCTAGACTCGGACATGCCCTAACTGCTCTTGTTTCTTCGATTCATTGCTTTCGAGTCGAATCTTTTCGACCCTGTGTTTAGACTCGAAAGCTGTCTTTGCCTCTTTTACGTCAAAAAGAGTGTGTTTTCGCGAATAATTTTCTATCACCCTATTCACCCCCTCTAGGGTGACTCGAGACTCTCCCCGAGCACACCTTCACTTGGGTCCATTGCTCAAAAGGTGGTCCAACCCATTTGTTGCAACTGAAATCTAGGGTGGAAAAAACTATTTGACTCAAAGTTAAAGTTTGCTGGATTTGGAAACAAACAACCCCGACACGGTATGTGAGCTTGTCATGAAACAAGTACTTTTCTATCTACTGGTGTTTAACGATTAGAAGCCGATTGCTTTTGCTTTTCAAAATTAGATTAAAATACTTAATCAACCTATAAAAGCAAATCAAAATGGTACTCAAAGTATAAAAATACTTTAGTCTAAGATTAGGCAAGGATAAAAATTAATTCAAAGTAATTAAGCCCTTAATTACCCTTTGCTCGAATAAATGGAATTTTCTAAGTCTAGTGTTTATTAGGTTCTAATTCCATTTTGTGTCTATCTTTTAGATGAATGAGAGATTAAAATTATATAGACACAATGTATCAAAATTTTCAGATAAATAATTTCGGTTAATAATTATGACTTAGAAAGATGAATTAACGCAGTAATTATTTCCAAGTGAATACAATGTCATAACTCGGAATAAGTTATGCATGTAAAATTATTTACTCATGACAACTGTATAAGTGACAACTTATTGGGTCGGAAACCTAGAGATAAGCTCTTTTCTCAAGATATGGATTCTTAGTAGGTTAGACAATATTGAAAACTTACGGATGAGCTTTTTAAAGAATGAGAATGACTTGAATTCAAAACTATAGAGAGATAGAGAGTTATACCTGAGTCTTCAATCTCCCTTTTTTGATAAAAGGCATTCAACACTTATAAAAAGAGTTAAACATTCAGGTAGTTAAGTTTTCATGGCTCGTCAACGAAGGACTGTTAAAATGATCTTAGTTAGACACAATAAAATGAAGTTAGAATTTATTATCGAGAGGAGATTGATGCCAAAAATAAATATGTCGGACCGAATATATAAGAGCATTTATCATAGCAAATAATATAGATGTAAGCATTTATTAGAACACACAAAATATAGATAACACAAGTTAATGATGCTTAGAAACAACTTAACATTCATAAATTGCTCAAAAAAATTAGAAGCGAGAAACATAGAATGAGTTTCAACTAAAAGTGAGTAAACTCCCTCTGCACCAACTAAATATCTCTCCTAAATATCTCTCCCCTATGTATTTTAGCAAAACATAAAATGTAAGTAGGAAATAGAGGAGACATAGAAATGTTGGAAAAAAAAATATAGAAAATGAAAATCGGGAGGGGGTGGACTAGTGCGAGTGGAGGAGGAACGGGGAACCCTTCTTTGTGTCTCGTAACCTTGAGATGAAGCTACCGGCTGTGGAATGGGCGGCAGGAGGAGAGGAGGTGCTTGTTCTTATTGTGAACACCTTCAAACTAGAGATTTTGCTTCCTTTATTTCTCTTTGGATCCCTAAATTTTCTTACCTTGAGTAGGCTACGCAGAAAGTTGAGCCTAGAACCGACCAATGTCCCCAACCTCTTCTAAGGTTGACTTAGTGTGCTCCGAGGAGATAACCTCGGGTTTCTTTTCTCCTTGGCCTTTAGCTTGGCCTGCTACAACTTCTTCTTCTTCTTTGTCTTCTTCTTTTCTTCCTCTAACTCTAAGTAAGAAGAGTTGGATGCCTCTAAGGACGATTCTAAGTCGAACCCGATTTTAAGTTCTTAGTAGCATTGGATCTCGCACTCTTGGAGACAGCTGATCTAGTCTCGCTTCCGCTTGATGACTTCTTTCAGCTCGGTGACCAGAGCTTGACTTTGATCTATTTACTTCTAAGCCATGCTCGAAGTTGAGTTGGTAGCGGTATGAAAGCCTAGAATGCACCAAGAGCTGCTTGTAACTTTTTAGCAATAAATATTGTCAAAGATATTGTTTATCTTCATATACCTTATTTACTATAACACAAAACAAGTAGTCTTTTCTTTCCGGTCCTAAGTACTCTATGGTTTGGGGATTTAGTCGGTCTATTAATAGAAATCAATCGTTTTTTCCCCGATGCGCTGACATTCCCTTTTTTTAAAATTCTAGTTATTGACGTGATCGGGGGTAAGGAAGATTAGAGATATAACAAATTATGAAGCCACCTTCTAAAGTAAATCAATAGAAGGGGCGGGCTGAGAAGAAGACGGGCTAGCTATCGAAGAAGGGTTTCGGAACTCTTTTAAGTCCGAGAAGGAGGAGGTGGAAGCTTAGAAGAGTTGATCCGGACACCGGTGAAGTTTCTTGGTATCCCGGATCGACTAGCTCAACGCTGCCTATGCAAATAGCGGGCTTAAGAAATTTATGTGGATCATCGGGAAGATTTACTTGGAAATGAGCAAAGATAGCAGAAAGTAGAGCTTCGAAAGGTAGGGATGGTTCTTCCGATTTGACGGAACATAAGCAATTTGCTCAATGACTAAAGGGAAGAGATCAACCTTATATCCCTCTCGGAATATCATACAAAAGTTTAAGGATCTTATTGTTGGGGTTCTCCTTGGATGGATAGAATGAGAACATAGTTCTCATCAAGAAAAAATCATAGAAGTCCGGCTTCAAACATCATATGAGTCATAGAAAATTCTTTTTAGACTTGGGGGTGACTCTCACATACTTATCAAACAAATCATCAACAATTTCATTGAAAAGAATAGGATTTGAGTTCGAAAACGAGTCTAAACCTCAAACAGTTTGTGAAGAAGAGGAAGGTTAATGTGAATGTTCTTCCCTGAACTAGAGAAAACACCATATTATCTTTTGCGGTCATGTTAGAGTAGAAGTCTTAGACCAGCTCGGGATAGATGTAATCATAGAAACACAGGTACTTGAAAGTTCTTATTTTGAGAAGTGGTTGAACCCCGGAGATTTTAGTAGATAAGAAGAATTTTCTTCAAGAAAGTAGTGCTCGACAACGATGGGGTTCTTTTGCTCATCAAAGGCGAGAGCCTTGCCTTTAGAGGTATCCTTTTGTGGATCCTCGAGCTGAGAAGTTCGGGTTCTAGCCTTTTTGTGGCTGACCCTCCTTCAGCTGTGCTTCCTTTCTTCGGCATGTTGAGCGAAAGAGAAAGAATTAGATTTAAGAAGGAGAAAGATTGAATGATCGAGAATGAAGAGTAAGAGAGTAAAAAGATGAGAATAGAGAATCTGAGTCCGAAAGAGTGCACTTGAGTGAGGATTTTTGAGTTCAATATTTGAGAGTGAGAGAGTGAAAGATAGCAAAGTAAATGAATGAGGATGAACAGATGTTATTTATAAATTAAGAGCTCTCAAGGAACAAAGCCTTTCGACTTAGTTTGCACGGTAACAGCTAGTTGATCGTTTGGTGTTCCGAGTGTCTAACGGTTACTTCTTGAAACTGCTTCCTTCCAATAGCTAGTTTCTTGACCGTTCACTTGAAAGAGAGAGAAAAATATATTTTCGAAGATATTTCCAAGATTCTCTAATGAATTAGAGATGATCTCATAATTTTAGTGTCCATTTTTCTCATAACCGAGTTTGACCCAGAAAAGTGTATGAGGTACTCAAAATACACGTAGAAACTTAATAACTTGTAGCTTAGTTTCATGATATTTCAACCGACCCACTAGCTATTCTCTCGTAACATGTAATAAACAATTAAACACATAAGTTCTCATGCAATCACTCAATTAATCATGCATTCATCATGCCAAGTTCATTCCTAATAAAGAAAAACTAATCTTTAATTGGAGGTTTTGTGAAGATATCAACAAATTGAAATTTAGTAGGAATAAATTCAACTTCAATATCACCTTTTTCGAGTGATCTCTCAGAAAATGATATCCGACCTCGATGTACTTTGCCTTTGAGTGCTGAACTAGATTCTTTGTGATGCTGATGGCACTTTGATTATCATGCTTAATGGGGATAGATGTGAATGAAAGTCCTAGATCCTTCGGTATTGCTTGATCCATAAAATCTAAGCACAATAGGCTCCAGCTGCAATGTAGTTTGCCTCGGTTGTTGATAGAGCAACCGAATTTTACTTCTTTGAGTGCAAGGAGATGGGTGATTGACCCAAAAATTGACATGCTCGTGATGTACTCTGTCAATCAAACTTGTATCCAACATAGTCGTCATTTGAGTATCCAATGAGAGTCGGACTTCAATCCTTTGAATACCGGAGACCAAGTGTCCGAGTTATTGCAAGATATCTAAAAATTCTCTTCACCGCAACGACATGTGATTCTTTTGGCCTTGAAATCTTACACATAAATAGACACTAAACATAATATTTGGCCTACTAGATGTGAGATAAAGTAGAGATCCAATCATACCTCTGTAAAGTTTATGATCTACAACTTTACCTTCACTACTATAGGAACCACTTTAAACTACGGTTCAAAACGACCTTTAACTACGGTTATCCAGCGTCATGTATGTGATCGTAATTATAGGTGGGCATCTTTTACTACCATTCAAAACCGTAGTAAAAAGAAGGCCTATTACGACAGTTCTCTTGAAGAACCGTAGTTATATATAACCTATTACTACGATTCTTCCAAAAGAACCGTAGTAATAGGTTAACCTATAATGACGGTTCTTAAAACAAAACCGTCCTAATAGGTCTTGGCCCAAATCCCCCTGTTCGGTAAAAATTTTAGGCCAAGACCTATTACTATGGTTATATTCGGACCTATTACTACTATTCTTCCTTAAGAGCAAGAATCGTAGTGATACGTCCGAATTTTTTTTTTTTCGTATCCCTTGTACAAAGTTATGCAAATATAACATACACAATTACGACCACAACAACTTACACGACTACTACAAACACAACAGTTCCATCTTTAACAAGTTCGACAACAATTTCATATTTCACAATAAGTTCCAAGAAAGAATATATTATAATAATGTGAAATATAATACAAAGAGTACTCTTCTTTCAGTATTTATGTCAAAAATAAATCTCTCATCTTGAAACTTTGGGGTATAAACTGATTTAAATATTTATGTCAAAAGAAAAATCTCTATTTACCCAAATTGATGCTTTGGTAGTAGACTTAGTTATATGATTGTCTTTATGACAATATTGCTTGCTTGGAGTTGTTACATTGGTAGCATGGACAACATATCTACATCATATTTGCTCCCCACACTATCAATGCATAAACTTCGAGCAAGCAATATATTCATGAAGACAAGCACATAGCTCAATCTACTAAAAAGCATAAATTTGAGTAAATAGAGATGAACCATTTGACGTAAATATTGAAATAATTTATACCACAAAATTCCAAGAAAAGAGATGGACTTTTTCGCATAAATACTGAAAAAGGTTATATTACAATGTGAGATATAATACAAGGAGTACATACACCAGCAGGAGATCTCACCAAGCACATTACTTCGTGATCATGGTTCCATATTTCTGCTAAACATGTAATTTATACCAAAAAATCCAAATCAAGTTGGAATTTTTTTGTATTAATCACTTATTTAGCGTAAATAAGGGACCAGCTTATCCTTTCGATCCTTAATGAACAATCGATTACAAGAAAGTGTTAAAGTTAGAAATAATGAAAAAACATGCTGAAACAAAATTATGGATATCCATCAATAAAATTGTTATGCAATAATGTTCTTACCGAGTTGACATAATTACATAGTTTATGCACCTTTTTCCCCTCCTTTGAACTTATCTTCAATATATATGCCTTCTTGATGGTTGAAACTTAAATACAATTCTTCAAAATTGGCATCCAAATTTTCAATAGGCACTCCTAAGGAGAAGGGTAGGGTCTCCTCAGCAAACTCACATACGTCTTCACCATCCCCACCAGACAACGTGCCATTTCCCTTCAAGAACAATAGGCCACTTACCATTGGCCAGGTCCTTCACGTAGAACACTTGTCTTGCTTTGGATGTCATCCCCTTTAGGGCCTTCTCTTGTGAGATTGACCATTGTGAATCCCATCTCATCAACTCAAACATTGTTGTTATTATAAACCCATTTGCACCCAAAAACAGGCTCACAAAAGTCAACATAATCTAGCTCTCATATCTCCTCAATGACTCCGTAATATGATATTTTAGCTACAACGGGATGTTTGTCCTTGGAGCTGGAAACATGAAGCACATAAGCCTCCTATGTGATCCCATAATTTTGCACGATGCTCCTATTGTCCTTGCTCTTTGTGTAGAAAGAGTATCCATTGATGTCATACCATAGTAAGATATGACTTCCAATAAAATGGGGCATGCCTTATAGCGTTTGATGGTGTACCCAAACAATTTTCCGTACGCTGGGAAGTCATTGATGATGATGAAGATTATAGCTCGTAATGTAAATTGATCTTGATGGTATGCATCATAAATCGAAACACCTTCATCCCACAACTTTAAATCTTCAACAAGAGGCGCCAAGTGCACATCTATATTATTTCTTGACTGTTTAGGACCATAAATGAGCATTGACGAGCATAATATACTTGTGCTTCATACACAATGAAAATGGTAGGTTGTACATAACCAAAAGAACGGGTCAACTCGTTGTGCTTGCTTCTAAGGTCACCATGGGGGTTTATTCCATTCGTACAAAGACTCATACATAGATTCTCGTGCCTTACTACCAAATTCCGGGAACAATGAATCAATCTTCTTCCACCGAGGAGAATCAACAGAGTGACATAGGTTGTCATTACGGACTCTTCCGTCGACATGCCACATCAAGTTCTTGGCATCGGTTGCACTTGAAAACAAGCGCTTAAACCACGGTATTGTCGGTAAGTACTATAACACCTTTGCGGGAGGTCCCTCAAAACTCTCATCCATCGATGTTTTTCATTTTGTAACGAGGTACGCAACATTTAGAACATTTGTGTCTATGTGAATGTCCTTTTGTTACAATATGCAATCGTTGGGGCAAGCATGTATCTTATTATACCCCATGCCCATAGGACACAACATCCTCTTCGCCTCACATGTACGGGTGGGAAGGACATTGCCTTCCGGGAGTATATCTTTGAGCACACTCGGCAAGTCCGTGAAACTTTTGTCACTCCAACTATTAGCCATTTTCAAGTTCATCAACCTCAAGGGTATATTTATCATACCCCAGGTCAAGAGGCTTCTCCGAATCAGCTAACAATTGCTCCAATACATATGGTTGATCGACTAATTCGCGTTCTACTCCATGAATTAGATCTTCGGGCCGATCTTCTAATTCCATACTCGCTGGCTTCATTTTCATTATAGCCTTCATCTTCTCGCATTATTTGCAAACTCCTCTTTCCAATGCCATACCCGCAATTTATAAGTTGTGTCAAACCCATGTTGATATAGGTGATCTTTTACAAGCTTAGGGGGCATTCTTGTGAAGTTAAAACACCTTAAACACGGAAGGAAAATGGACTGTTCTCCGAATTTGGTTGCATGTTCGACGACAATCTCTAGAATGTTGCTAACACCATCACGATATTCTACACTCCTCCTATTGCTATAAACACACGTTCGATCCATACCTTAGCCATAAACACAAGAAGAAATTCACCACATATAGTTCAAAAAGTACATACTTTCATCATTTAATTACGCATAAATAATATGACATGAGCCTAAGATCCTTCTACGAGAGTAGATGGTCCTAAACCCTTTCAAGAATAATATGACCCTAGACCGTGTAGCAAAATTTTATCATACATTTGACAAAATTCCCGCAAGCATTTCCCCTTAGTCCTACAAGTACAACATAAAAAATCGAAATGGCTAATGTGTATATCCTTACTCGGTTGTATGGTACGATAAGTAAAGATCTACACATCAAACCCATCGTCATCATAATTGTACCCAAAGAACGACAGGGAAATGAGCACTATGATATATTGTAAAATTTATGATAAGATTGTAATAGCCACACAACCTATTGTCATATTATTCTCAAACTATCCAACGTGAACAATTCAAAAGCCTATACATACCAAGCTAATATCTTAAGCGCTATATGCACATTTATCCACATATCACGACCTAGGATAACTGGTTATGTATAGATTTTTAACGCGTTCTTTATGCTTATGAAATGCGTAGGATAATTTTATAAAAAGTATAGATTGGTAAACAAAATAAGCACAATAATACACAATTAAGCATGCCATTTATCAAATTATATGAAAACAAAAATATGTTGTTACTTAGTATATATTCCTAAAACGAACCATTGTTGTAACTTGTTATTTATTTTTTTTTATAGTGGTTAAATGTCTCTTTTTCAAATACAAAAAGGTATGTCTATGTAATATATAGTTTCCTTTTTGCTTCCAATTTTGATGTATTATACATTTATCATAAACTAGACATGATCTTTTGAAGTTTTACACAATGCACACGACAATTAAATATGAATAAAATGTTGAGGCCATCCCTTTAATTTCCTTTAATGACCCAACATATAATAGGAACCAGAATTTCCTTGTTGCGATTAACAATGAGGTTGGATTTACAAGACAAAAACATGGAGTATACATACAACATGGGCCAATCCACAAAGAAGAGCGAAAGAGCAGAGGAGTCAAATGGAAACAAAGGTGATAAACAATAGTGAATTATTTAGTTGCTCATTGTTTATCACATTTGTTTCCATTTGACTCCTTTACCCCTTCTCCCCTTCTCTCATTCTTCATGGAACGGCGCACGTTGCATGTACACCCCATGTTTTATCCTGTGAACTCGAGCCCATTATTAAACACAACAAAGGAACTCCGGTTCTTATTATGTCTTCGATCGTCAAAGTAAATTAAAAGGCTTTCATTATTTTCTTATGAATTCCGTAAACTTCAAAAAAATCATGGCCTCTAGTTTACGATAATGTATAATTAGACCTGGCAAAATGTAACACCCCTAGGAGTATTACATCGCCGCAGTTCCTTACAGGAACTCTCAAGGCTCTATCAGTGCCAGTTTGGCTCTCTAATCCCAACTTAGAGGTAACAAAGGTGGTTTCCCAAAGGAACTTGAGATATCCTAAAAATTTCGGTAGAGTTCTTTTTGTAATATGGACTATCCCATAGGCTTAAAGCCTTAAAACCCTGCATAAAAAGCATAATATAACTCAACGAGCCACACGCTCGGAGTATACAACTCAACGGCCACACGCCGGAGTCCAACCAATCATGCTATAAAACTTAACACAATCTAAATGGTTTACGATACATTGGGTACAACTATATGAACTAAATTACAAATACAACATTTGGAATCATAACAATGCATGTCGGTTCCTTGAGTCGCTCTAGCACTCGGCGAGTCGGCTAGATCCGAAGTATGCGAAGGGTAGATCAAGCTTCGGAAAGTGTACCCACAACACTCGGGGTGGAAAGGGGGAAATTTGTGGGGAGAGCAATAAACCACGGGCTCACCTGGAGTCTTATACCCTTAAAATGGAAATTCTTTACACATAATACTCATAATAATGAAATCTGTGAAAGCATAATAGTGTTATACAAATCTATATACTTTTCACTTGAAATCTCTTGCAATGAAAAAGATCATGACTCTTCAACCACTTAAAAGCACAATTTCACATTCATGAACAATTCTTTTGGGGTTCAATCAACTTTTCCGGGCCTTCGAAGACTCGAACTAGGACTTCTTTCATCTCGTGGCGCGACCCCGACAAAAAGGCTCCCAGGACCTATCTTCGGAAGTCTCGAGTGGGCATCCCGCCACTGCAGGACCCCTGTTAGAATCCTTCCCTTGAAGTTTCTAGCCGGGCGTCCCCGGTTCGAACCCTTCGGTATGCTAAACGATCCGTAGCTCTGTCGATTCAAAACTCTTTGCACATACTCATTCATCACATTCACTTCACGACTTTCTCACATCGATTTAATATCAAGGAAGGCATGACACCACGTGTCACCCTTATAAATTCACTTTCTCAAATAAGTTTTACTTCTTTAAAACACATTCACGTTTGAAAGGTAACTCACAAGAAGTTGCATTCAAGGATCATTTCACGTAAAATACAAAACTCCTTTCAAAACTACTTTTGAGCATTACGTAAAGCAATCACATAGCACGAATAATCACCATATAATGCAAGCAATCATTCGCAACTCTATTCCAACTATGCCTTTCTCAATTCATCGGTTTAGTACGATTGATTCCATTGTCCGAGCCACAATAACCACAAGTAGATATTACCTAATTCAATGTTCTCACTTTCTCACCATTCTATATTTTTGCTTCAACCCTTCATTCTACATCTCTACTTTATAAGTTAACTTCCTTTGCCCATATTTAGCCATATAACTCCTAATCTCACTTTATCACTTAAATTCCTTGATGCTAAGCTCGTCTTCCAACTTAATTTCAGCTCAAGGCTTACATAGATTTCAACTCAACTTAACCTTAACATTCCCAGTTCGCCTTAAATTCCCAAATTCCCATTATATGTCTCTATCTTATTACTCGACTCTTGTTCGTCCGTCCTTAGATATAAAACTCTTAATCACTTTTCATTATTCAATTTCCGTTAGCTTTGCTTATTTTCACGCTCGGTTCAACCTCGAGGAATTAAATATACTTCGAACGTAATTAATCTCACAATCACCCATTTCTTACTTACATGTCCCAATTGCGCATCACTCAATACGAATTCATACTCCTCTTTATACTTCGACCTACCCATCCCCAATGTTTGTAATTAGCTCTTTAATACCGCAGGTTCAAGAATATCTAAGACTTAATTAACTCATAATTCATATCCATGTCCCAACTCTTCATCCTTAATAGCTAATCGAAACTTCAATACTACTTATTTGACCTATGCAATCTAACCTCTTCGGAATCAACATGTTCCAATTCAACCTTAAGTAACTATTAAATCTCTTTGAAGTTCCCAATTTAATTCTACTATTTAACCCAAGTAACTCCTTTCATTTCACGATTTAGCCCTCTCAATTCCTTAAATCCATTCTAAGCTCTTATTTCAATCTTAAACAACGATTAGGTCTCGTTCCGCAATATAGATATTCAAATTTCACCACAAATTCCATATTCACATAACAGATTCAACATTCACAACAAATCCATTTGGGTTTCGAAATTACTAATAGTTTAGAGTATAAGACTACCCACCTCGGATTCGGGGTTTCGAATCGATTGCACTTGGTTGAATTGCTCGCTGTCTCGTTCTGCGTTCGGTTGCATTCGGTTTCGGGGACTCTCACTCCCTCTTGCTTCGGTTCAACGTCTCTAGTTTCCTACCGCCCCTCGGTCCGGCCTTCGCACGTTCGCGCGGCCTTTCCCCTTGTCGTCGTTGCTTTTCCTCGGTCCCCGGCCTCTCGGATTCTCACTCGCGTCTGTCTCTATTTTGGGTTTCTCCTCCGCCCTTCATTATGTCCCTTCGCTCGCCGCCCACTTGCGTCCCCGGCTGCCGCCTTTGGGTCTGCGGTGGTCGCCGGCCACCCTTGGTCTCCTCGACCCTTATACCGCTCGCCTTCTCTCTCTCTCTCTCTGCGCTCGGTCTTCCCTCTTTCCTTCTTCCTTCATTCCGTTTCTTCCCCTTTTCGCCTTCTCGAGCCCCCGCTCTCCCTTCGCCCGCCGGCCGCTCACCGTTCGGGTATGCCACCGACCTTTGCTCCGACTCCCGCACGCCCTCTCTCTCTTTCTCCCGTTCGATGCTCCCCTTTTTTCCTCATCCGGCTCTGCTTTTTTCTTCATTTTGCCCCGACCCATTCTTCTTTTCTTTTCCCTTTAATTTCTTTCCTCTTTCCTTTTGATGTGGCCCCTTCACAAATTGCCAGCACTCCCTTAATTTCACACTAATCAAATCACCGGCAATCCACTAAACCCTCCTTATTTCCCTTTCTCTTTTTTTTTGTGCTAATCCTCGTAATAACTAATCCCACATACGACAAGTCCATATCTCCTCCCTTCTGTCCTCTTTATGCTTGATGCATCCTAACTTATTTTAATACGCCGACCACGACAATTCCTAATCCCCAAACGGTTTAACCTAGATAGAAAGGAGGCAATTCCAGTAATTTAATTTATTCAACAGCAGCCTCCAAAGGGATACTAAAGTAATATGTCTAGCCAGTAAATAAAATCAGTCACTCACCCCCTAGATGTGCGGAATAATACTCAATAATTCTATGCTTTTCAACTACTTTTCTTTAAAATTCCGGATATTACCCAAAATTGACCCCAACCAAACATGTCAACCCGTACGAGCCGAAACCCAAACCGAACCGACACCAGAAACAGTGAACAGATTTTGACCTGAAAATCGAAATGAATCGACCCGAAACCGAACCGACCCAAAATATAATTGAACCGATTACAATCCGAACCAAATTAAACCCAAACCCTATTTTGACCCGAACCCAAATAAAAGTGACCCAAACCCGAACCGACTCGAATCCGAATTTGACCCAACCCACATTTTTTTTGGTGGATCTCTCAAGATGGACTTTTATGCTTGTAGTGGTACTATTATTTGATCGACCTCAAATCATATTGAAGCGGGTCCATACCAAGGAAACCATAAATTTAGATAGTTGGACAAATTTGATTACAAATTTATCTTTATGACAAGTTTTGGGGAGATCCCTATATCCAAAAACCTTTCCATTTTTTTACATTTTCACCTTTATATATTCTCCCTTTTGATCCTTAAACCCTAAACGATATACATTTCCATTTTTCTAAACCCTAAACCACAAAATTTTCTATTTCCCTAAACCCTTAAGCATAAATATTTATATTTCTCTGAACTCGACTAAATTTGGATACCAATTTTGATAATTTGATAAATGAGTCCATTCCAACATCACCTCATCAAAATAAACAAATTTGGATACAAATTTATCCTTATGGCAAGTTTTGGGGATGATCCTATATCCAAATTATGTTTCTATTTCCGTAAACCCTAAACAAATTTGGATACACTCTTTCGATTTACCATCCTAACACTCATTATATTTCCCTATATTAATTAAATCCTAAACTCCTAAACCCTTTTCTAAAAATCTCAAACAGTTCATAAATTTCCAACTTAACAAACTAAACAAGTGTTACCCACATTCTCAATAAACAATTCGAACATTTCAACAATCTCAAACATTACCCATGGTCTTAACATTCACATAATTACCACAAATACATTCAAAATTTCAAATATCTAAATTTTGGAAACAACTTAAAGCGAAAAATAATAGAGGATAGAGATTTATACCAGAAAAACAATGACAACGGCAAGAGTGACCGAGAGGCTAGACGACGAAACACAACGATAGTGACAGGACTGACGGATACAAAGCAAAAGAGGACAACTACATCTAAAAGAGATGAGAGAAAAGAGTGAGTGAACGGAAATAGTCAAGAAGAGGTACAACGGCGAGGATAAATTACCAACGATAAGTATTAGATCGAGTAAATCTAGATCCGAGGTAGTAATGGATGAGATGAACTATGGAGAGCGATAAGACCTAGAGTAGAGAGTAGATGAACTGGGCATGGAAAATAGCAGGTACCAATTCTCGGGTTTTTAGGTCTATTTGAAGACACATTTGATGATGTTCAATGGAAGCATTATTATCAAATGTAACCTATGACTATGGTTCTTTCAAAGAACTGTAGTCAAAAGGTGACAGACTCAACCTATGACGATGGTCCGCTGAAATAACCGTCATCACGGGTATTATACAAGGCCATTCATTTACAAAAATGGCACTCGCCTCATTTTTCATGACGATTTTTCCTTTTAACCGTCGTAAATTGACCGTAATAAAAAGTCATATCGGTAGTAGTGCTTTCTCACCTAAGTCCAGCTTTGATATTGCTACTTATTGGTGTTGCTGCATGTTTGACATCTTGTAGCTTGTACGTCTTGAGTAACTCCTTGGTGTACTTAGACCGATAAACATAGATGTCATCTACCTTGTGTTTGATTTGCAGTCTAAGAAAGCAATTGAGTTCTCCCATCATAATAATTCGGAACTCTTATCTCATGTCCATCTTATTGATTTTCTTCATCGGCTACTCCTTCGAGTGGTCTAAGCTAGTTCATGAACTAGCTCATTTTGAGTTGGCTCAATTCTATTATTGTTGTTCATTTTGAGCTCAGCCTCCTCTAAGTCATCTTCATCTTGATTGAGCTTGAGATATGAGAAGGTGGAATCACTTATCCTATTATTATAAATCTTATCAAAGATAACGTGGATAATTTCTTCCACTTTGTTAGTTCTCTTGTTACAAATTCGATAAGCTTTGTTGTGAGAAGAATAACCGAGAAAAATACCTTCATCCGACCTAGCATCAAAGTTGGTCGGATGTTCCTTACCATTGTTATGCACAAAGCATTTACATCTGAATGGTTTGAAGTAGGAAATGTTAGGCTTCTTCCCTTTGTATAGCTTGTAGGTTGTTTTCTTCGGAATGGGTCGAATGAGGCACCTATTGAGAGTGTAATTTGTCTGTATTAATTGCATCAACCCAAAAATAGTAAGGTAGATCATTTTTAATCATCGCTGTCCTTCTTATTACTTCAAGAGTTTCTTTCTTTCTCTCCATTACTTCATTTTGTAGAGGAGTTCTGGGTGCTGAGAAGTTATGGGAGATACAATTCTTATCGCAGAAGTCCGCAAATTCCGAGTAGTCGAAGTCCCTTTGATGGTCGGTTCGAATTCTCCTTATCTCGATTCTCATACTCCACTTGTATTTTCTTGTAGATCCTAGTGAACTTTTCGAAGGCTTCATTTTTGTTTATTAAAAAACAAATCCAGGTACATGGTGAGTAATCATCAACAATAACTACAACATACACTACTAAAAACCGACGAATAGCGACGGATTTAGCGACGGAATATTGTTAAATAGCGATGGATTTCCAGCTTTAGCGACGGAAAAATCCCGTCGCTAAATCGTGGGTCGCTAAAATTTACGACGGAAATGGCCAAATCTGTCGCTAAATAGCAACGGATCAGCGACGGAAACAACTTCCGTAGCTGATTAGATCAGCGACGGCATTCCGTCATCGATTTCAGCGACTGAAATGATGGTCTTTCCGTCGCCGATTCAAGTAGATCCGTCGCTATTCCGTCTGTTCCGTCGCTGTCTCGTAAAAATCCAAAATACAATTCTCTAATTATTCGTGCCCCTAGTACAAAAATTGTGAATGGATATACAAATCCAACATTCACATATGTGGCGCTTACATTTGGCATTTACATTTGCCTGCCATAAAGAACTCATCAAAGTTGGATATACAAATCCAACTTACATGTTCAAAATCATGAATAATCAAAACATATTTAAAACAAATTCACAAGTTCAAAAAACAAGCATACAAAAGTTCACAGGAAACCATAAACACATCTAAAAAGTTCGCAAAGTGTTCACCAATATACACAAAAGTTCACAATGCATTCAGTGGTCCTCACTCTTCCTCATCCTCTTCCTCTTCCTCTTCCTCTTGTGGTTGTACAGGTTGACGGTGAGATCCGGATGCTTGCCGAGACTGTAGAAATTCATTGAAGCGTGCTATTGGCTCAAGAAACTGTCCACCTTTTCTTTAAGCTCGCCTATTTTCCAACCCAAGCACCCGAGGACGCTCAATCCATTGATGTAACTCAGAAGATAAATTATGTACTTGTTGCTCTCAAATCCGAGTCATCTGCAGTAGTCGGACTTGATGCTCAACATTCTAGTGGCAGCCAACTCAGTGTGAGTTTCATTTTCCTACCCACAAAGGTCGTTGCGCAGCCTCAACCATATTAAAGAAAGTTTGGGCATGGGTATTTGGAGGCTCACTTGTAGAGTATTGATTTGAGATCATGGCATCTCGTGACCATATCATTCATGCGGTTGATATTTGTTTCTACATCGCCGTAGTTCATATGATTGGTGCCACTTTCGTCATTGAATATGTTAGAAGTCATACCAACATCCTCATGTAAATGAGGATCTATTTCTCCATGACTAGTCCAATACCAATAGTTTGGAAGAAAACCATATTGATAAAGGTACAACTTAACTTCATCCGGATGCTTATACTTCCGATTTCTCCATTTGCGACATGGACACCTATATTGTTGATTATGTACAAATTATGATTGACTTCTAGCATGTGCATCAAACTTCTCAACCCCATCTAAAAACTCTTATCTATACCCAACTCTACCAGGTAATAACCTACGATACATCCATCTACGATGCGTAGGCCCGTCCATATATATTCCGATTGACATTTAATAATTTATTAAATTATTAGTTAATGATATCAATACATGGAGATGTTATGATTACATTTCTTCTATAATGAACATAATCTATATATAACCATTATGCATTTAACATATATTTTTTATTATACATAAATTTCTTTAATTTCTATATTTTACTCATAAGTATTTATATCATAAGTAAACTAATCATACCTAATTAGCATAAATAAACTCACACAAATATAATTAAACTAATCATGACTAATCATACCTAATCATACCTAATTAGCATAAACAAACTCACACAAATAAACCACAAACAATTGCACATATATAAATCACAAAAACATTTACTTCAACTTCAACAATAATTTCCAACAAATCTAACACCACATACTTTCAACAACACAAATTCTATACATAAATAACATTTACTTCAACTTCAATAATAATTTCCAACAAATCTAACTTCAATAAAATTTACTCCATAAATAACACAATTGCACATTTTTCTTTTCAAATTCATTCACAACAACATTAATTTCCAACAAGTTACATATATTCATCAATTTGAAGTTACATTTTTAAAAACCCTAAATCTAACTTCAATAACATTTACTCCATAAATAACACAATTGCACATTTTCCTTTTCAAATTCATTCACTAACAACATTAATTTCCAACAAATTACATATATTCATCAATTTGAACTTAAATTTTTTCAAACCCCAAATCTAATAAAAATCAAGAAAACAATACCTTTAAAGAAGGGGTGGCACGAGGCGGCGCGAGGAGGAGAGGGCGGCGGCAGCAGTAGGACGAGCGTGCAGCGGCGGGAGGACAAGCGTGCGACGGTAGCGTCCTCCGGCGGCGGCAGCGGCGTAACAAGGGTCGGGACTTCAACAAGGGTCGGGAGCAGCGACGGCACAAGGATCTACAACAGCGGCGGACGAAGGGCGGCGGATGGCCGGATGGGCGGCCAGCGAAGGCAGCAGTGGGAGAAGAGGCGGCGGATGTGGAGGTGGCGACCGGTGTTGGGCACTAACGCTCAAAATCACTCGCTCGGAGTCTCTCTTTGCTTTCGGAATTCAGCCGGCGTAAAAGCCAAATCTGAATTTATTTAGATTTAGCGACGGAACAGTCTGTCGTTGTTCGTCGCTAAATAAAAAATTGTACTTAGCGACGGAACAGACGACAGCGTATTCCGTCGCTAAGTACTAATTTAATTTAATTAAAATTTTTTTTGGTTTTCCTAAATCTGAAAAATCGATCTAACATTAGCGAAGGAATATTCCGTCGTTGTGTAAATTAGCGACGAATTAGAGACGGAAATTTCCGTCGCCGATTCTAAATTAGCGACGGATTCCTATTTCCATCGCTAATTCCGTCGCTGTCTCGACACGATTGTCGGCTTTTGTCGGAATCCGTCGCTAATTCCGTCACTATGTGGCGACGGACATGGTTCCGTCGACAATTTCCGTCGCTAATTAGCAGCTTTGTAGTAGTGATATGATTTACCTCCTAAGCTTTTAACACAAATTTCACCACATAAATCCATATGAATGAATTTAAGAACTTTGGATGTAGATACTTTCTTGAGCAGACTTAAATGATAATCTAACCTATTTTCCTTTTGTTCATGAATTTCGGATTTTATCTTTCTTAAATGAACAATTAGGCAATCCTCCGAATAATCCATGAGATGCAAGTTTCTTGATAGTATGCATGCTTATATGATCTAATCTACGATGCCATGTCCATGAATCATCATTCAATGAAACTTTTAAACATGATAAATCTTTATTAAAATCAATAAGAGGAATAGTATAGGTGTTACCTAACCTTAGATCCGAGAGCTTTGTCTCTTTGGTAGCTACATTAGAAATGAAGAAGTTGGTATGAGTGAATCTTACCTCTTCACCTTTTTCACCTAGTTGAGGGATGCTCGGAAGATTATACTTGGGCCCTTTGACAAGATACACTAGACTAACCGAACTGTCTCCTTAACCAATTATGCCAATTCTAACTATATTACCCTTGTTGTTATCTCCAAATGTGACATTTACTCCTTTCATATTCTCAAGTTCCAAGAAGAGTCTTGAATCTTTAGACATGTCACGTGAGCATCCACTATCTAAGTACCAAGTAACCCTTTTATTTATGAGTTACCTACAAAATAGAAACAAACTAACCCTTCTCACTTCCTCTTCCAAACCCGGTAAATGTCTTTACTCGTGGGTTTTTTTCTTAAAAAGAGAACTTTTGGGAACTAAGATTTGAAAAATTATGGGTTTGGTATGATTCTAAGTCTTCTTTCTTGAGAGCTAACTCTGTTTCTCTTTCTTTTGAAATCCTCTCTTTTTATAAACCGATTAAGAAGACTTTTTCCTTAAAAGCTAGTCCGGGCTGAATCCCTTTCCTTTTTGTATGAATGGGACCATGCTCACCCTTTCGAGCTTAATAGTTCTGGAATCAGTTTTGAAAAGACTTTTGTAGGAAATATCTTCCTTTTCAGTATTGTAACCAAGTCCTTCTTTTCGAAAAGAGACACATTGCGAACCAAGTAATAAATCAAGGTTTTTCAAACCTTGAGTAAGCTTTAAAACCAATGCTTATGACTCATTAAGCTTCTGTTTCAACTACTCATTCTCTCTTCTAAGGCACTCGGACTCGGTCTCATTATCTTGAGTACTATTTTCAAGCACTTTTAGGTTCTGTCTTAGTTTTTCTAAATCATTTTTCAAAGAAATGTTCTCAACATTGAGAGACTTTCATTTCTCTTTAATTCAAAAGATGCAGAATTGGACTTCTCCTCCAAAGTAAAAATATATTTAGCAAGATCATGCTTGGAGAATTTTATAAAGTAATTGATTACCTTCCGAGGATTTATTTCCTCGATATCCGATGCTTCACTTTCGACTAAGATCCAGCTTACGCGTCTCGATAGAGCCA
Organism: Talinum fruticosum; assembly: GCA_021018815.1. NCBI lineage: Eukaryota > Viridiplantae > Streptophyta > Magnoliopsida > Caryophyllales > Talinaceae > Talinum > Talinum fruticosum. The sequence continues at coordinate 5,679,601 of JAITYX010000033.1, read as the reverse complement.
TGAGACACTTTGTTTCATCATCGGTGTCATCATCTTCTTCCGACTCATCATCGCTCCAGGTGGCTACCATAGTCTTTTTCTTCTTTCTGTCCTTCTTCCTCTTTGGACGAGTCTTTGACTATGTTTTCTTGCTACAATACTAAAAGCAACTAGAGTTCTTAGTTAAAGACAAATTTAAAGAGGATGAGAATTTACCTTTTCTATCCTTGTCGTAGAACTTGAAGACTCGGGTATAATTCTCTATCTCTCTACAGTTTTGGATTTAAGTCATTCTCACTCTATTAGAAACTCATTCTTATTTTTCAAAACCGTCCGACCTACTCGTAAAGCGGTTCCGGAGTAAAACACACATATTTGGGTTTCGAACCACTCGGATGTAACTCAAACAGCTTGTCATGAGTAAATAATTTCACATACGGAACTTATTCTATGTTCCGACTAATTATATTCACTGGAAAAGAATTACTGCATTAATTCATCTTTCGAAGTTAGATTTATTAACCGAAATTATTTACCCGACCAATTTGATGCAATGTGTCTATACAATTTTAATCTCTTAATCATCTATACGATAGACAGAAAATGAAATTAGAACTTATTAACTACTAGACTCAAAAATTCCATTTTCTTGGGTTAAGGATAATTAAGTGCTTAATTACTTTGAATTAATTTTTATCCTTGCCTAATCTTGGACCAAAGTATTTCTATACTTTGAGTACCACTTTGATTTTCTTTTTCAAGTTGATTAAAGTATTTTAATCTCATTTTGAAAAGAAAAAGCAACAAACTTCTAACTGTTAAGCACTAGAAGATAGAAAAGTATCATTTCAAGATAGACTCGGACACCGTGTCTAGGTTGTTTGTTTCCAAATCCAGTAAACTTCAACTTTGAGTCTAAAGGCTATTTTCACCTTAGATTTTAGCCACAACTAGTGGGTTGGACCATATTTTGAGCCAAGGACCAAAGCACAGCGTTCGTATTTGCAACATCTCCTTTTCGACTTGGACTATCCGCTACAACGGCTAGTGAAGCTTCCCGATCTAGAATCAGTCACAACAGCCTACTCTTCCTTGTTGAGTATAAATAGAAGCCATCCTACAAGAATTAAAGATTGATGACCGCAGATGAACTTATTGCTGAACGCTTATTTAGTTCTTACTCTCTCAATCTTTAGCTTTCAACTCTTACTTCAATTCTTTATAAAGTCCTTGGACCGAGTTGTAAGGGCTAACTCAGCTCGCTTGTCCTTAGCTGTAAGGGTTATTTCAGTTAGGAAGTACTAGAACGGATAAGCGAACTTCGTGTGTAGGAAAACTTGCATTGAATTGTCTAAACGAGTAATTCAGTAAGAGTGTGTCCTTATATTTTGTGGATTCAAAATAGTGGATTTGACATGGTGTCTCGATTGACACTCGTCCGTGGTTTTTGCCCCGGGAGGGTTTCCGCGTATCTTCCGTGTTATGTTTTTCTAAGTTCATTCTAGACTCGAATTGTTTTTTAAGTTCATACTTTATAGGAAATCCTTTTATTTAGCAAGATCTATTTTCAACCCTATTCACCGTCCCTCTAAGGTGATTTAGACTTTCAAGAGTAAACCTTCAATTAGCATAAGAGCCAAGCCTTCTTAAAGCATATAACAATCCAATGTTTTAAGATCAGATGGTTCTTAACTATGGAGAGTTTGATAAAGGAAGATCTTTCACCAGTCCACCCAAGTTCAAGGGATCAAACTTCGCTCACTCGGAAGAAGATCGTGGAGTGCTTCATCCGGGATTATGTTCAAGAGGTCCGGAACATCATCCGCAATGGAAACTGTGTTCCTACCAAGATAGAAGGAACTCATACAGTACTCCAAGGTGAAGTCCGAGTTCACTATCGAAGAAAACAAGAAATATAGAAAGAAATTCAAGGTAATGAACATCTTGATGTGTCCAATAGACATGGCAAAATACAACAGAGTACCTGCTTGTGATTCATCTAAAGAAGTTCGGGACACACTCGGTTACCACTTATGAAGGTACCAGTCAAGTGAAGCAAGCCAAGATAAGTCAGTATCTCCATAAGTATGAAATGTTCAAGATGGAGGCTGATGAGAACATAACTCGGATATACATCCGAGATTGTCAACAATCTCAAGTCCCTTGGAAAGAAGATGACTCATGAAGAAATCGTCCGAAAGATTCCGAGGAGCCTACCCAAGAGAAGATGGGGTCCAAAGGTGATAGATATAGAGGAAGCTCAGAACTTTCTCAACCGAAGCCAGATGAGCTCATTAGGAAACTACTCACCCATGAGTTACATCTAAAGGAAGAAGAAGCTAAGGTTAGCACCAAAAGAAACGTTGCTCTCAAGGCCTCAAAGGAACAAGGTCCAAGTCCGAGCTCCTCGGATTCTAAAGAAGACCCCATGGCACTTCTAGCCCGAGGATTCAAGAAAATGATGAAATACAAAAAGTGGCGGAAGAAGCCTAAGCAAGAGTTCTACAAGTAGGATAGAAAAGGTAAATTCTTATGCTCTTTAAATTTTTCATTAACTAAGAACTCGGTTGCTTTGATGTGGTAGCAAAGAACACATAGTCAAACACTCGTCCAAAGACAAAGAAGGATAGAAAGAAGAAAAAGTTATGGTAGCCACCTAGAGTGATGATGAGTAAGAAGAAGATGATGACATTGATGACAAATCAAAGTGTCTCATGGCTCTATCAGCCTCATAAGCTAGATCTCGAGTCGAAAGTGATGCATCGGATGATGAGGAAACAGATCCTCGGGAGGTAATCAATTACTTTGTAAAATTCTCCAAGCATGATCTTGCTAGAAATATTTTTACCTTAGAGGAAAAGTCCAATTCTGAATCTTCTGAATTTACAGAGAAACTAAAGTCTCTCAATAGTGAGAACATTTCTATGAAAAAGATTTAGAAAAACCGAGACAGTAACCCGAAGGTGCTTGAGAATAGTAGTCAAGGTGAGACTGAGCATGAGTGCCTCGGAATAGAGAATAAGCAGTTGAAACAAAAGCTCAATGAGTCTAAAGATTTGATTTTAAAGCTTACTCAAGGTCGAAAAACCTTGATTTATTACTTGCTTCTCGAGTGTCTCTTTTTGAAAAGAAAGACTTGGTTACAATGCTGAAAGGGAACATATTTCCTATGTTCATGCCACATGTCTTGAGATTCAAGACTCTTCTCACAACTTGAAGAGATGAAAGGAGGAAAAGTCACATTTGAAGATAGTAACAAGGGAAAGATAGTTGGAATTGGCGGAATTGATCAAGGAGATAGTTCAGTTAGTCCAAGTATATCTTATCAAGAGTCTCAAATATAATCTTCCGAGTATCTCTCAACTGTATAACAATGGTCAAGAGGTAAGGTTCATTTCTGATGCATACTATCAATAAACTTGCTTCTCATAGATTAGTTAAAGGACTGTCTAATTGTCCATTTAAGAAAGGTAAAATTTGTGATGCATGCATAAAAAGGAAAACAATCTATATTATCTTTTAAGCCACTCAAGATGGTATCTACATCCAAAGAACTTGAATTGATACATATGGATTTGTGTGGTCAAATTCTTGTTAAAAGGTTGGGAGGTAAATCATATGTGCTAGTTATTATTGATGATTACTCACGATTTACCTAGGCTTGTTTCCTAAAAAGCAAGAATGAAGTCCTCAAAGAGTTCACTAAGATTTGTAGGAAAATATAAGTGGAGTCCGAGACTTAGATCGGAGAATTCAAATTGACCAAGGAAGGGAGTTCGATTACTTAGAATCTGCTGACTTCGTGACAAGAATGTCATCTCCTATAACTTCTAAGTACCCAAAACTCCTCAAAAAATGGAGTAGTGGAGAGAAAGACCATAACTCTTAAAGAAATAGGAAGGACAATGATGATTAAAAATAATCTACCTTACTATTTTTGGGCTGAGGTAGTAAATACATCAAACTACACTCTCAATAGATGCCTCATTCGACCCATTTTGAAGAAAACACCCTACGAGCTTTACAAAGGAAAGAAGCCTAACATTTCCTACTTTAAACCATTCGGATGTAAATGCTTTGTGCATAACAATGTTAAGGAACATCGGACCAAATTTGATGCTAGGTTAGATGAAGGTATCTTTCTTGTTTATTCTTCACATACCAAAGCTTATCAAATTTTCAACAAAAGAACTAACAAAGTGGAACAAAGTATCCACGTTATCTTTGATGAAATTGATCATAGCAGGATAAGTGAATCCACCTTTTCGGATCTCAAACTCAATTGAGATGAATATAACCTACTGGAGGCTGTGCTCGGAATGAACAAAAATAAAGGAACCGAGCCAACTAAGAATGAGCCAGTTCAAGAACAAGCTTAGACCACTAAAGAATAAGCTAATGAAGAAAACCAACAAGCTGAACCAGCTGAAAAACAAAACATTCAACCATCAAATTTGGTAAACCAGAGGATAGGTCAAGCTTTCAAATATGAATTTAGTCACCCACTTGAGAACATCATCTCATACATCAATACTTGGGGTAAGAACCCGTTCTTCATTGCAAAGCTTATGTGCATTTTTAGCATTGATTTCATTAATTAAACCTAAAAATGTACCGTAAGCCCTTCTTGAACCTCGAAAGAGTAGAGGCCATGCAAGAAGAACTATCTCAATTTGAAAGAAACTAAGTCTCAACTCCGACTAAATGACCTTCTAACCACCCAGTCATAGGAACCAAATGGGTATTCAAAAACAAACTAGATGAGGGAGGATTAGTAGTCGAAACAAAGCTAGATTAGTTGCTCAGGGATATAATCAAGAAGAAGGAATTGATTTATGGGGAAACCTTTGCACCTATTGCTAGGATTAAGGCAATCACAGCTTCTTTTAGTTTTTGCATCCAACGTGAACATTAAGTTATATCGGACGGATGTTAAGTGTGCATATCTTAATGGTTATATGTGAGACCCCGAGATTTCAGGTGCTTGCCTGGTAGTGAATTATTAGAATTTTTCGAGTCGGAATTAGAAACCCGAGAGAACCGAAACCGAACATAGGCTAGCTTATTGGGCCTATTGAAATTGAAGTTGGGCCCAATTAGAATAAAAAGAAAAAGAAAATGAGAAATGGGAAGGAGATGGCTGGATTTGTCTGCGGATGAATTAAAGAGAGGAGGATTAAGTGTTAGGTTTGGAAGTGGATTAGTGTAAAGTGAGAAGATAGGGTGGCCTTCTTTGAGGGAGCCACGAAGAGAGAGAGAGTACCGGGAGAGGGAGGGGACCGAGACATTAGAAGGAAAGAAGGAGGAGAAATAGAGCAAGGAAAACAAGAGAGGCAAGTAGAGGAAAGATGCAGAAGCGAGCAAAGGGGAAAGAGAGCGAGAGGGAGACCGAGAGGTGAAGGGAAACGAAAGAAGGAGAAGCAGGGGAAAGCAAGAGAAGGGAGATCGGGCGAGGGCGAGGGCAAGCGAGCGAAAACGAGAGAGAGGAAAGCGGCCGGAGGCCGGCGAACCGAACGGCGAACGAAGGAAAGGCTGCCGGCGAACGCAGCAAAGCAGCGAGAGGAAGAGGAAAGGGAAGAGTAGAGAGGTCGAGCGAAAGAGGGGACCGAAGGGTTCTGCGGCCAGCGAACGCGAGGGCCGAGGAAGGGGGTCGGTGAGCACGGAACAGCGGCCGACGGCCGTGAGCGCGAGGAGGGGGACGAAGAGGACCAGAATCGACCGAAACAGGGAAGTCGAGACCGGGACCGAGGCAGCGAGAGGAAGAAGCAGAGGGTCAGGGAAGAAGAAGGTTTGAGGGAGCGAAGCTAGACTAGAAATTGAAAGGCGTAAAAGAAAGCAAAACCCAAATCAAAACCCAATCCGAAAACCTTCCATAACCGAATTCTTAGAACCTCTAAGAATTTAAGGTGAGTAATCTGAATTCATCCTCTAAGAAATAAAATGAATTAGGTCGATTGAACATGAATTCGAAGCATGAAATTGGAAACCCTAAGCTAATTGAAGTAGTTAGAAGCCTAAATTCACGAAACTAAGCAACTCACGAATCAAAGAGCATGTTGTGATTATGTGATGCCTAGTTCTGAATTTGTGATGTTTAAGCATTATTGAGCATGATTATTAAGAATTGGATGAGAATAGCTTGAATAGGTTTAGTGAGAAAAATCAAAAAATTGAGTTTATGATTTAGTGCAGATTTTCGATGAATAAAGCCTCGCTGTCTGCATTATTGTGCTGTCATGTGTAGCCCGAAATTCCTGTAATTTTTACTGCAGCTTCCTGATAAATTATGAGAATTTCCTGTAAAATTTGGTATGCATTGGATGAGTAGATTGGGAGATATGCAATTTTAAGTGAAAATGTCCTGTTTTGAGCAAAATCGCATCTAAATGAGTAACTAAATTAAGAACTGAGATTTAAGGAGCCATGTGGCTAGATTAAAAGATATATATCAATTACAAAAAGTTATAGAACCATAAACCACTTATACGCGATAATGCGCAATCACGAAAACGATGAGTTCATTGATGGAAGTCCTAATTGACATGCTTATGTGATCATGTGTTTATCTTGAATTGCATCGATGATAAATGGTATAAGCATGCATATGTGAGATGAATTGATCGTACTTGAATTGTAACTTGCTTATATGAATTGCTTGTTTTGAAGAAGTTACGCATGAACCATATGAATTAAATGTATCGCTTGTATAAGTAATAAGAAAATAAGAAACATAAAGAACTAAAGAAGGGAGAAAGGATTGTGTTATAGATCTAAGACCCCACGAATTAAAGAACCCTCTCGAAGCTATGGCCATAGAAGTGTCTCGTCAACCCGAAGCCACGAATTATTTTGCTTCTACGAATTATTGACGAGTATGCGTCCTTCGGGGAAGGGAGGCTGCCTCAAGGCCACGAATTATTTTGCCTCGAGGCCACGAATTATTCGCCTTCGTGAACTAAGCCCACAAATTATTTTGGCTCCAAGAACTGGGTCTTTAGAGCAAGTGCATAAATCTTCTTTCCATTCGAAACTAAGAAGACTTAAAAGAATTATGATATGAAGAAACGAATGATCATGCATGATGAACAAGAAAGAACCAATGATTTATGAAGTGCATGATTGAACTCAAGAAGAAGAATAAGAAGAAGATCGAATCCTGTTTTCATGAGAAATGAATGCGATAAGAAGCAAGATATGATTTATGTGATGAATGCCTTGCATGATGAATGATTTACTCGATGAATAACTTACTTGATGAATGAATTACGTGCATGATGAACGATTCTATGACTTACTTGCGTAGAAAGATGAATGAAGTATGTTTGATTGAATTCATGAGCAAGTGATGTCATTATGTTTCTCGGCAAGTTGGTAAGTTTAGAATCTCGCATGTCTTAAACATGTATGATCCGAATCACATGTTATGAATGAGTTATGAACTTACGTGTGGTTGTTAATGAATTAATGTGCAAAGTGAAACCCGGGGTTGGGTTTGGATTATTCATCGGGCTAGTGAGCTCATGACATCACCAACATTTCAGAGTGCGAAGTAGACTCGCAGGATTGCCTTCGGCTTTCGGATATAGCATACGAATAGAAGAGCTGAGCTTATTTCATGTTTTGTGTCTTGTTGTAAAGATGTTGTAAAGACTATTGTATGTGAGCTTAAGTTTTACCTATGAATGTAAAATCCCTATGTGAATACTCCGAGCATGTGGCCCGTTGAGTCCGTGTTGTGCTACTCCGAGCGTGTGGCTCGTTGAGTTTAAGATTGCATTTTGTGCGGGGTTAAGGCTTTAAGCCTATGGGTTTAGCCAGCTTACAGAGGAAACTCGCCGAAATTTCCGAAAAACCTTCGAAAACCTAGAATTACGCTTCCGCCAATCCAAAAAGGGTTATTAACCCCAGGTTGAGATCTTAAGCAGCCTTAGGGGTTCCTCTCGGGAACCCTGGCATGTAATACTCCTAGGGTGGGTCTAGGGGTGTTATATTATATTCAAGAAGAAGTTTATGTTGAGCAACCCATTGGATTTGAAAATTCTCAATTTCCTAATCATGTTTTCAATTTTCAAAAGGCTTTGTATGGTTTAAAACAAGCTCCAAGAGCTTGGTATGAAAGACTAAGTAGTTTCTTGGTTGAAAATGATTTTAAAAGAGGTCTTATTGGCAAAACTCTTTTCACAAACCAAGGGGAATGATTTTCTTATTATTCACATTTATGTTGATAACATTATATTTGGAGCTACTAATGAAACTCTATGCCAAGAATTTTCTTAGTTGATGAGACAAGATTTCCAAATGAGTATGATGGGAGAACTGAATTTCTTTCTTGGATTGCAAATCAAATAAGAGATAGATGACATCTATATTTATCAGTCCAACTACACCAACGAGCTACTCAAGTAGTACAAGCTATAAGATATCAAAAATGCAACACCACCAATGAGTAGCAGTACCAAACTGGACTCGGATGAGAAAGATAAAGCTATAGATCGAAACTTTACAGAGGTATGATAGGATCTCTACTTTATCTCACCTCTAGTAAGCCGGATATTATGTTTAGTGTCTGCTTATGTGCAAGATTTCAAGCGAATCCAAAAGAATCACATCTCACTCGTGGTGAAGAAAATTTTTAGATGTCTCACAGGAACTCAAACACTCGATCTCCGGTATTCAAAAGACTCAAGTTTGACTATCACTGGATACTCATATGCTAGCTATGCTAGATACAAGATTGATAGAAAGAGTACATCAGGAAAATGTCAATTTCGAGTCAATCACTCATCTCCTAACACTCAAAGAAGAAAAATTTAATTTCTTTATCAACAGTGAGGCAGAGTACATAGCAGTTGGAGCCTGTTGCGCTCAGATTTTATGGATCAAGCAACACTTGAAGGATCTATGACTGCCATTCACATCCATCCCCATCAAGTGCGATAATCAAAGGGCTATCAGCATCACAAAGAATCCAGTTTAGCATTAAAAAACAAAGCACATCGAGGTCAGATATAATTTTCTCGATAGACCACTCTAAAAAGGAAATATTGTATCGAAATTTACTCCTACACTACTACATGAAGCACTTTTAACTAAAGTTAAAAATGACCTTTAACAACGGTTAACAGGAGTTGTGTATGTGGGTGTCGTTGTATGTACCACCTTTGACTACGGTTTTGAACCGTAGTCATAGGTCCTATACGACGACAATTCAGATGGAAACATCGTAGTAAAAGACTTATCTATGAGGACAACCGCTTCTTAACCGTCGTCATAGGAAATCCTTTGTAGTTGATAGAGCACCTATGACGACGGTTCGGAAGAAAGAATCGTCGTCATAGATAAACCTTTACTACGATTTTGCATTAAGAACCATAGTAATAAGTCTAATTTTTTATAATTTTTCTCATATTTGCTTGCCCTCTATACAAGTACAAAAATTATATACAAACACATACACAAACCACAACCAATACACTCCTCACCAAAATATATACAAAACAACATACTCATCGCATTTTGTATATATATGATACAAGTCACTATAAAAATATGTACAATATATATAACTCGTATGACTACTAAAATCACAAACTTGACCAATCAAATAATGAAGAAATATTGTAAATATATGCTTATTTCTTTATACGGTTATGTACAAACTTTGCCCAACCTTGTTTTAACTCGTTGAGCACTTCATCTCGTATAGGGAGTGGGTGGCTTCTTTCCTGGAAATATCATAACCAATGCTGTAAAAGACATATTAATTAGGTCAAGTAGTGCAAGAGTGTTAATCAAGCTTTAAAAACAATATAATCAATTACAAGTGCAAGTATACCTCTTTGGGACTAACATTTAAATCGAGTTCGGTCACAATCTCTTTCATGTACTCGGAGAGTGTAGAAGCCGCACTACACGCTCCTCGGTTGTATATGGCACTATAAAAATACATTCCCAACACATAGAGAATTAATTAGTACTTTATGTAGCTAGCAATAGTAATATGAAATGAAAGACAATTAAAGTAGATTCTAATAAACAAGAGAACCTCACATTGATGGGGACAATTAGTGGTTGTGCTTTGTTCACTTATTTGTCTTTGATGCCTCCGCCATAATAATAACAAATTAGAGCATTATTTTTTAATCGGAAAAATAAAATTCAAGTTAGACATATCATTGAACATATAACTCATTAAACAACATAAAATGATTAAAAGTATGAACTCACGCCTAGACGACGTCCTCGATATCTTCCCTCACGGCATGACCTAGAGGATCAAGTCAGTAGCCCATATTAGCGTTTGGATATAGGGCAGCAAGCATCCAATGACGGCTACATAACCGAAAATAACACATTTTCATATAAGTATGTATAACACCATATAAAACTTCAATTAATTAGTTCATTATTTTGTATACTTACCTCTCATTGAACGCTGCCAAGTCCCATGTTTTATCCTTCGCAGTATCTTTCATGACGTCGAAGATATAGGTGACTTGGTCATCACGAGTCTACCCAATTGCTTGAATAATGGAAGGGTTTAGAAGCTTAACAAAGTCCTTCCCAATCTCGTTCAGCCACCTCACATATTAATTGTATGTAGTTAGAAATTAAAATTAATAGTAAAATTGCGAGTATGTCGTCCGGAAAACATAGACCGGCGTATCCCCTTCACGTTGCCAAAACACGTGACCTGGCGTGCTATAGATGATCGGTTCCTCTGTTAACGTAGTCCGCACATAACTTTCAAGAGTAGCACACTACTCCATGTGGGACTCCTCAATGGATTTGAGATGAGACTTCTTCGAACGACGAACGGGCGCCACTAAACGTTTGCTTGTGCCACTGGCGCCCTTCATCCCACTCTCGGATCTGTCCCCGATATCCTATTGAATAATCAATACAAAAATGAGAAATATATATACGTGATATTAATAATAGCTAAATCTAATATTTTTAATAAAAATGAATTAGCGTAATGAGGATGACCAAACTCTTGTGCCAACGAAGAAAAGCATTGACTCGTGTCATCAACAAGTGTGGAGGTCCGCTCCCTGGATCAGCAACTCACACTCGCCTTTCCCATGCAAGACCACTTTGACACTCATCCTCACCTCATCAACTATAAGGGTGTCTCGTGAATGACAATATCCGCCCTCCACGGGAAAACAATACCCAATGCCACTACATGCTCTAGTGGAGGGTGATGAGAAGCTAGCTTGCAATTCAATGCCTGCATAAGAATGAGTATAACAATTACAATCATGGGATAACCATTGACATAGAAGTTAAAACCTAAAAACCCCGCAAATAAATGGACAAAGTTTCCCTTTAAAAGTAAACATTTTTCCGAGATAATAGCCCTCATCCGAAACAATAAAAACATACTAATAAGTAATTACTCAATGGCCACATGCCAAAGCTATGCAACAACCACACAATATACACAATTCATTCAAAAAGATGATACACCAATATTAGTAAAAATATAAACATGCGTGTAAATAACGACACTCATCCGAAACAACAAAAACATCCACTATAAGTAATTATTCAACAAGATTATACATCCAAGTATAAGTAAATATAAACATGCATGTAAATATAATTAGGTTGCAAAATCTGAATTACCTCCGCTGTAACTTTAAATTGCTCGATGGATGAGCTTATGTTCACGCTGGTTGGTGTGTGAGGTGATAATGGAATACCGGTGTTGGTGATGAAGTACGAACTCATCTATGCCTCCATCTCTACCACCTTTGTAGCCATTTGGGATATTTGGGTCTGTTGGAACTCAATTATGGACTGTTGAGACTCCATTTGCGACTTTATTTGGGCCATTTTGGCCTTTATAAATGATTGCGTGAAAGTGATGGGGCGCCTCTTCCTACCCTAAAGTGCTCAACTATCCCAATCCGGCCAAGCAACGGCTCGAACACGACAGGGATGCTCATCTCTTTATAGGGCTAAGGCTAACTTATCTATCCTCTCGGCGGTGTTAGTGACTTCTGAAGTCGATGTCCGTGACAAAGACTCCTGTAAGAAGAAAAAATATTAGCATTTGACAATTTATAAATATTAAAACCGATAAGTAATTCTCAAAATAAATAAAGGAAATAGTAAAAAAACTCACGAGTCCGTGAGAAATACCTTCTACGTCGGGCATAGTGAAGGTTCCATCTTTCTTCTTTCTTCCTTTGACCCACAACTCGTCCCTATCGACCACAAGTCGTGAAGTATCTATGCTGGCCCATTCACCGGATGTTGTTTGAAGTTGTTCAAGCTTTTGCTTGTACAACCTATCCTCCAACTTCGTGTATCCCCACGGGACAGACACATTAGGGTACACATTTATAATGCCCATAATTTTAACAAAAAGCGGTTGTGAAGCACCGAATTATTGAGTATTATTTCACGCATCTAGGGGTGAGTGACTAATTTTATTTACTGCCGGACATATTACTTTAGTATCCCTTTGGAGGCCGTTGTTGAATAAATTAAATCAAGGAAATTGCCTCCATTTCTATTGAGCTGAACCTTTGCACGGTTAGGAGTTGTTGTGGCCGGCGTATTAAAATGAGTTAGGATGCAGCGACATAAGAGGACAAAAGGGAAGAAGGGATACAAACTTGTCATACACGAGCCGATAATTACTTTGGTTAGATTATGACGAGATAAGAAAAGTTTATTGGAGGTCCAATAGAAGGAAGAGGCAAATTTTGTTTAGCGGTGGCGAGAGAATGCAAAAAAATAAATAAAAGAAGAAGGGACCGAAGGGAGGGGGCACAGGAAAGAAAGCGAAGAACCGAAGCAAAACAGGGGAAGGGGAAAGGAGCACCGAAAGGGAAAAAGGAAAGAAAGAGGGAGGAGGAGAGCGCGCGGCGAAGGAAACCGAGGGGAGGAGGACTCGCAACCGGCAACGCGAGTAGGCGCAAGTGGAGGGAAAAGAAAGCGAAAGACTGGGCGAAAGAGGGCAAAGACAGGACCCGAGGCAAGAATAGAGGCGAGAGGGACCGAGAGGTCGGAAACCAAGAGAGGCGGTGGCGACTAGGGAGGAGGACCGGCGACGAACGCATGAGGGCCCAACCGAGAGCTAGCGGAGGCCAAAAACGGCAAGCCGTAAACAAGGGAAGCAAGAGACCGAGATGAACTAAGCGAGAACCGACTAAAAAGGGACCGAGACCGAAGGCAGAAGTAAAGGAGCCCGAAATCCATCCCTAAAAATGGAGAATTTCAGGTGGGTAGTCTTATACTCTAAACTATTAGTAATTTCGAAACCCAAATGGATTTATTGTGAATATTGAATGATTGCTGTGAATATAGAGTTTGTTGTGAACTTTGAGCATCTATATTGCAGTAACAGCACCTAGTAGTTGTTTAAGATTGAAATAAGAGCTTAGAATTGAGTTAGGGAATTATTAGGGTTGAATCGGGACATGAAGGGATTTACTTGGTTAAATAGTAGAGTTGAATACGAAACTTTGAAGAAATTTAGTAGTTACTTAAAGTTGAATCGGGAACCCGATGATTCCGATAAAGTTAGATTGTTTGGGTCTAGTGGGTAATATTGAGATTTGGGGACAAGTACGTTGTGGTTTGGGTATAGATTGTGAATTATTATTTCAAATTGAGTCGTAGAGATTTACCGAAATTGCGGCATTGGGAAATAATTGCTAATATCGGGAAATAATGAGTGAAGTATAAAGAGGAGTATGAATTCATATTGATGATGCACAGTTGAGGCATGGGAGTGAGAAATGGGTGATTGTCAGATTAATTGAGTTCGAAGTATATTTAAATCCTCGAGGATGAACCAAACGTGAAGGTAAACGAAGTCGACGGAAATCGATCGATGAAAAGTGATTAAGAATTATATAACTAAGAATGGACGAATAAGAATTGATTAATAAGATGGAGATATACAATGGGAGTTTGAGGCAGGGAAGTGACGGGCAGGGAATCGTAAGGTTATGTTGAGTTTAGAATGTATCTAAGTTTTCGAGATAAAATTAAGTTGGAAGATGAGCTTAACAAGAGGAACTTAAGTGATAAAGTAAGATTAGGAGTTATATGGCTGAGTATGAGCAAAGGAAGTTAATTTATAAAATAGAAACTTAGAATGAGGAATTGAAGTAAAGACAAAGAATTGTGAGAAGTTGAGAAGTTGAATTAGGTGGTATCCACTTGTGGTTATTATGGCTCGGAGAATGGTATTAATCTTATTAAATTGATGGACTGAGAAGGACATAGTTGTAAAAGAGCTAAGAATGACTGCTTGCATTGAATGGTGGCTATTCGTGCTAAGTGATTGCTTTACGTGACGTTCAAAAGTAGTTTTGAGAGGAGTTTTGTATTTTATGTGAAATGATCCTTGAATGCAACTTCTTGGGAACCGCCTTTCAAACATGATTATGCTTTAAAGAAAGCGAAACTTATTTGAGAAAGTGAAGCGGATTTGAGAAAGTGAAATTGTAAGGGTGACACATGGTGTCATGCCTTCCTTGATATTAAACCAGCTTGAGAAAACTGTTTAAAGCAGATGTGATGAATGATTATGTGCAAATTGTTTTGAATCAACTGGCTACGGATCATTTAGCATACCAAAGGGTTCGAACCGGGGACGCCCGACTAGAAACTTCGAGGGAAGGGTTCTAACAGGGGTCCTGCAGTGGCATGATGCCCGATCCGAGACTTCCTAGAAGATAGGTCCCAGGAGCCTTTTATTTGGGGTCGCGCCCCGAGAAATCGGAGAAACTAAGAGAAATTATGAGAAAAGAAGTGCTAATTCGAATCCTCGAAGGCCTAAAAAGTTTATTCAATTGGAAAAGAGAATTGTGATGAATGTGAAATCGTGCTTTCAAATGATTAAAAGAGTTATGATCTTTACGTTACAAGAGATTTCATTGAAAGTATATAGATTTGTATTATATTATTATGCTTTCACCGATTTCATTATTATGAGTATTATGTGTAAAGAATTTCCATTTTAAGGGTCTAAGACTCCGGTGAGCCCGTGGTTTATTGCTCACCCCCACAAATTCTCCCCCGCAGTGTGCGGGTGCATTATTAGAAGGTTTCACCTACGCATAGCACATTCCGGACTCTTGCCGATCGTTGATTGCAACCGTGATTCAAGTGGCTGACATGCATTCTTATGTTTCTAAATTTTGTACTTGTAAATTAGTTCATATAGTTATACCCGATGTATCATAAACCATTTAGATTGCTTTAAGTTTTATCGCATGATTGGTTGAACTCCGGCGTGTGGCCGTTGAGTCGTATACTCCGAGCGTGTGGCTCATCGAGTTATATTATGCTTTTCATGTAGGATTTTAGGGCTTTAAGCCTAAGGGATAGTCCACATTACAAAAAGAACTTTGCCAAAATTTTTAGGAATCTCGGATTTTTTAGAAAACCATCTTTATTATCTTTAAGTTGAATTTAGACAACCAAACCGACACCGTAAAGAGCCTTGGGAGTTCATTCAAGGAACTCAGCGATGTAATACTCCTAGGGGGTGTTTTTGGGGTGTTACAACATTGCTCTTAATCTTCTTCCCGGTTGGCTTCACCTATCGCCTGCGCAAGTAATTAAGGCAACAAAAATATAAGTGCATAACAATTACATCGTAAAAGTTCTATATATCATCGAAAAATTTCTTCCATTTTATATTAATTCGATAACGAAAATATCAAGTGCATAAGTGTAACACCCCTAGACCCACCCTAGAAGTATTACATGCGAGGGTTCCCCGGGAGGAACCCCTAAGGCTGCTTAAGTTCTCAACTTGGGGTTAATAACCCTTTTTAGATTGGCGGAAGCGCGGTTCTAGGTTTTCGAAGGTTTTTCGAAAATTTCGGCAGAGTTTCCTCCGTAACATGGCTAATCCTATAGGCTTAAAGCCCTAACCCCGCACGAAACGTATTCATAAACTCAACGAGCCACACGCTCGGAGTATTCACATCGGGCTTTCATAATATACATAGTCAGCATTCGGTTAAACATACATCCGATCTTTACAAACATGAAAACATAAAGTACATAATAAGTCCGGAGAAGTCATATCCGATGGTTTGCTTCTTCTAAAAGCCAAAAGCAACTCCAGAGAGTCTTAACTTCTGCACTCGAAATGTTTGTGAGGTCATGAGCTCCACTAGCCCAGTGAATAATCCAAACCCAACCCCGGTTTCACTTTGCACACTAATTCATTAACAAACACACGTAAGTCCACAATTCATTCATAACATGCGATTCGGATCATACATGCTTAAGACATGCGAGATTCTAAACTTACCAACTTGCCAAGAAACATAATGACAGCATTTACTCATGAATTCAATCAAATATATTTCATTCGTCTTTCTACGCAAGTCATAGAATCATTCATCATGTAAAGCATTCATCACTTAAATCATATCTTGTTTCTTATCGTATTAATTTCTTATGAAATCAAGTTTCGAATGGAAAGAAGATTTATGTTATGCTCTAAAGATCCAGTTCTTGGAGCCAAAACAATTTGTGGGCTCGGTTCTTGGAGGCATACAATTTGTGGCCTCGAGGAAAAACAATTCGTGGCCTCGAGGGAGCCTCAAACTCGAAGAACGCATACCGTAAATAATTCTTGGAAGCAATTCAATTCGTGGCTTTGGGTTGACATACACTTCTATGGCCATAGCTTTAGAGGGTTCTTTAATTTGTGGGGTCTTAGATCAATAACACAATCCTTTCTCCCTTCTTTAGTTCTTTATGTTTTCTTTATTTTCTTATATCTTCTCATTACTTACACATAAGATATACTTAATTCAAATACTTCATGCTCAACGCTTTCACACGTAAAATCTTCGTAACTAATAATTCACATAAGCAAGTTCCAACTCAAGTACAATCAATTCATTTCACATACGCATGCTTATGTCATTTATTATCAATGTTATTCAAGATGAACACATAATCATATAAACATGTCAATTAGGATTCCTAATCAATGAACTCATCATTTTCATGATTGCGTAATATCGCGCATAGGTGGTTTATGGTTCTATAACTTTCCTTAATCATTATGTATCTCTTAATCTAACCATATAGCTTCTTAAATTCCAGTTCTTGACTCAATTAGTCATTCAATTCCGGTTTTTACCTAAAACACCACATTTTCACCAAAAATTGCATATCTCCTAATCTACTCATCCAATGCATACCAAATTTTACAGGAAATTTCCATAAATTTCCATGAAGCTGCAGTAAAATTTTCAGGAAATTTGGGCTACACATGAATTCACAGAAATTCGGACAGCATGCATAATTACCGAAAATCTGCACATAAGTCATGAACTTAACTTCCCGATTTTTCCCCTAATTCTGTTCAAGCTAATCTCATCCAATTCTCAACAATCATGCTTGATAATACTTAAATGTCACAAAATTCAGAACTAGATATCACATAATCACAACATGCTCTTTGATTCGTGAGTTGCTAATTCAGATGAATTTAAGCCTTTAACTTCTTCAATTAGCTTAGGGTTTCCAATTTCATGAATCAATTCCAAGCTTAATCCACCTAATTCATTTTATTCTAAGAGGATGAATTCAGATCACTCACCTTGGATTCTTAGAGGTTCTAAGAATTTCGGTTTTGGAAGGTTGAATTTCGGATTGGGGTTTGCTTCTTCTTCTTCCTTTCGATTTCTAGTCTACCTCCTCGCTCCCTCAAACCTTCTTCTTTCGCTCTCTCGCTTCCCACAATCGCTCTCTCTCGGGCTCTACCTCGTTTTCCTATATTTCTCTGCTCCGCCTCTCGTTCTCCTTGCCCCTGGCCTCGGAACCGGTCTCGCTGTCTTCCTCCTCTTGCTCGCCGGCCGTCGCCCGCGGTTCCGTGCTCACCGACCGCCTTCCTCGGCCCTCGCGTTCGCTTCCCCTTTGTGGTCTCTGCCTCCCGGTCTCTCGCTTTTCCCCTCTTCCTTTACTTTTCTCAGCCTCCCGAGCTCTCGCTCTCCCTTGCCCACCGGCAGCGGCGCCTTGCCGCTCGAGCGGCCACCGGCCTCTCGCGCTCTCTCCCTCTCTCGCTTTCCCTTGCTCCCTCTTGCTTTCCCCTGTTTCTACTTTCCCGTTCTTTTCTTTCCCCGCTTCGCTTCTTCGTTCCTCCTCTTTTGTTCTCAATCCCAATTTCTCTCTCCTCTTCTCCTAATCACACCTAATTAAGCTCATCGCTTCATTTCAATTGGACCCCTTAATTCTTTTGCTCTCATCATTTGCCAACTCCTCCTAAAATGCCAGCCAATCTCCATTTCTCATTTCCTTTTCTTTTTATTTTAATTGGGCCCAAACTAGCTTCACAAGGCCCAATTTAGCTAGCCCACGCTCGGGTTTCGGTTCTCAACTTCTAATTCCAACTCGGAAAAATTCTAATTCATTTAGTTTAATAATTTCGAATTTTTAACTTAACTTTTAATAATTTAATTCACTAGCAAGCAAACACCTGAAATTTCGTGGTCTTACAATAAGACAACTCCCCTCTCATATTGTCCTCTACATTTGCCTTTCTCAAGTATATCTCACAACTTACATTATAGAAAACCAACATGACACTATTTTTATATGACATTGAAGTATTGAATGAAGTTGCATAATACTATTCAAACACTATTTTCTCCTTAGAGCCACCCATTAACTTTTTATACAATCATTGATGATGTAGTATCAAAAACAGTACCAAAGTAATGAAATTACCTTTGTATTCCGGAGAGGTGACATGTGCTTCAAACGATCTCCAGCCTTCCTCGTTGATACTATTGTAGACCTCCCGGGGCCTACCTTCTTATTTTATCTACCTTGTTTTGTACACCCATATAGCGCCTATGCGATATTGGAAGTCTCTAAAATTTTCTCGCGCTGACATAATTGTCTTGTGTTTCACGGAGGGGATCTCATATTCATTAACGTTCAAGTTGAATGTTCTCTAAAACACAAGAACGATATGCATTAGTATATATTAACCATTTACAATATAAGTTAGAAGACTAAGTTGAGATGTAGTTCATTTACCCGAATATCGTTCCAAAGTTTGTCCTTAATGGAATCGGGGACGTCAGCCCATTTTCCGTAGTTGATGTTCACGTGGAAGCGGGTTACCGTACCAACGTAGCTTAAAACATAGACTCGTAAAGTTTAAATTGATGGTTAGTCGTGATGGGGTCAACGTAAAAGGACGCAGAATGAACTAAGAAATTATCATGGTGAATGTGCTCAAAACAAACATCCTTTCTCGCTAAGATCTTTGATTCAATAGGAATATCATGCTCGTTCTCACAACTAACATGCATTTCAAGCTTATGAACCCCAAGATTAGGAGAGGAATAATCTATACGAGGTGAAGGCTCTACCGTATCAATAGTATCTTTCTCCTAAGTCAATAGTATTTTTCTCCTAAGTTTCCTCTATTTCAAAAAGGAACAAGTAGGAGACCCTAGAAGAACACCATCAGTAGTGTCCTTAGAAGTACTAGATGAACCAGTCACTCATAGAGAAGAGTGGGAAGATGACTTTTGGACCAAAATGTGAGGATATAATCCTTGGTTATTCACATTATTATTCACAACTGGCTCCCGTAAGAAGAAGGGGTAATGCTCTCAAAATTCAAAAGTTAGGTCAACTCGCTCAGTCATATTATGAAGCATTTTCTCCATGTTATTCTAACTTTCTTCAACATCGATGTAACGAGGAGGAGGTTGAGTCCGAGCAATGGAAGGTGGTGGTCTAGGTACATTATGCATAACTGGATAAGCCGACTTCTAGTATGAGTTAGAAGGAAATGAAGTAGGGTGAGGGGTGCTCGTGACCTACTAACATTAGGTGTACTACAAAAAAATTAGGGTAATGTTTCAACCCTTGATTAAAGGTATGAAAGTAAGGGTCAAACTTAGGTCTTTGAAATGCATCATTCACTTGCGCTTGCTCTTGACTCGTGGCAAAGTAAGGACAAGTACTCAAAAAGTGATCTAAGCCTTGATAATGGAAACATGACACCGAAGAAGTATGAAAAGATTTGGGTTGAACAATTAACCCTCTTAACATGTTTTCAAGCACAGCAACTTTGAACTCAAGGTGACTCACATCGAAACAACATAATTACCCTCCTTTGCACTATTAATCCTAGAATTTAAACTCTCATCTCTAGTGATTTCCCATTGCTTAGTTTTTTTCGCTACGTCCTCTAAAAATTCCCAAATTGTAGGACTTCGAGAAAGAAAACCCCTTGACACATGGACTCTAACATGGTCCTATTCTATTGGTCAATTTCTTCGAAACAATTTGGTTCAAATGCCACTATTCTAAACCGTGGTGGGGAAATTGGGCCAACAAAATCTTAAATCTTTCAAAGTAATTCCAAAATGGTTCTCTATCTGTCTCAATAAATTGGTTGATTTCATTCCTTAACTTCATAGTTTTGCTAGTAGGGAAATATTTTCTCAAAAACATTTTAACAAAATCATCCCAAATAGAAATAGAGTTAGCAACAAACCTATACATCCATCTTTTAGTAGCATCTTTTAAAGCAAAACAAATTAATCTTATTCTTATTTCGTCATAAGAGATATTAGGAAAATAAATCATAGAAATAACTTCATCGAATTCCAGCAAAAACATATATGCATCTTCGGAACCATGAAACTATGGAAGCATCTTAATATAGTGTGGTGTAATCAAAAGAGTGACATCAAATCCCAACTTAGACAAGTTAAAACAGGAAATGTTAAAGCTCCTAAGAGAATAAAAAAAAATTACTCAAGATTCTCTCATGTGGTTCAAATTCAGTCAGTTTTTCTTAATTAGGTTTGGATTTCGTTTCAATAGGAAGTATTCAAAAGTTACGAAATTATACTAGCAAAATTGAATTTCCTCTATGCAATTCCACAAATCCATATTCCAGCTTTGAATAAGCGAATACCCAGATTAAACCAAGCAACTCAACAATCCAAACTCAATCCCAAATTCGGAGAATTTCTTAATCGAAAATCAATAACCTAAACTTGAAATTTAAGAACTAAAACTAAAATATGAAAACTAACTACTAAAATTTGAGAAACTAAGAACAAAATTTGAGAAACTAGAACTAAAAATTGAAGAGCTGAATATGAAAACTTGAACTTAGGTCGTGGCTTCGGCTACCAGCCTGTCACGCTGTCACCCTTCACCGTACAGCCTTCTTTCGTCTCGACTCTGTCTCGCCTTTTATAGCTCTCGTTCTCCTTCCCTTCCTTGTGCCTGATTGTGGATAAAGGGTGAAGGGTCAGAGTTTGATTCGATTTCTGAAAATGGTTATCGCAGCGAAAAAGAGCAAGAGATAAGTCCAGATGTGCGTGGAGTTCTGCTTGTGGAGGTAGAGCCGAAAGTGAGAAAGAGAGTTAGAGATGGAGATGGAGATCGAGATGGAGATGGCGTTGGGGGTCTTCGGTTAGGGTTTCGGCCAGAGGGGATACTGAAGAAGGAGATGAAGGGGAGGGATAAAGAGTTCTGATGCCGTGAGGAGAGCGAGAAGGTGTTAGTATTTCTGCATGGTTGGAGGAGAAACGAAGAGAAAGAGGGAGTTTGAGGATGGCTAGGGTTTCGGGTATGGTGATGGGGAAGAGGACAGGAGGGGGAGATGGTAGCAGCGTTGGGGGAGGGAGCTGAGAATTTTGCGAGCTAGGGTTTTGCTGATTAAGGCCCGAAAAGGAAAAAAATATGGGGGAGAGGAAAGTCTCAAAGCTGTTGAAAGTAGTTTAAGGGAGGGGGAAACGGGTTGGTGGAGTTGGGTTGTGTGGACGGGCTATAGTAAGCATGGTTTTGGGCTCGAATTGGGCCAAGTGCGAATAATCGATCTATTTTTTCAAATTTCCTCTCTTTTTACTATATTTCAAGTTTCTCAATATGTTCTGAAAAATAAAATAAATTAAATTAAAATTTATAATTTAATAATTATTAACAAAATAAGATATAAAAAGGTATCAAAAATATCATATTTGGACTCAATAATATTCAATATTCATTATTTTTGTTTTTATTAGACATATAAATATGTATATCAATTTGTTTTGTTTTACAATTTCTTGATATTGTGCATTTAGGGTTTTTGTTGTTTTGATTTGATTTTCCCATTTCAAAAAAAATGATATGCAATTTTGTTTTCTCACTATAATTTCTTTAATTTGTAATCTATTTGCCATTTTCTGAAATTTGGTTATGTAGTTGTTTCAAGTCATTTATTTATTTTCCTTCATTTAATTACTATGCTTTGTGCTATAAAAAAATTACTATGTTTGGTGTCTGAGTTTTTTATAATTCAATTATGTTGGTTCTGAATTTATGGCGTACAATTTGGTGGGAGGGAGGTGAGTTGTTAGGCAAATAACATTACTATTTAGGTTATTCCTCCTAATGGTTATTGATATCTCGAGATGTATATGAGGGTAACATAGTATTACCCGAAATTCAGTATTTGATTTGTATTGAAGAATCCATGTAGTTGAGCCGCATGTTTTGCATTGTACATGATCATAAGTTTGATTATGTTTTGTCATTGAATCATTGTTGTTGATATCCCGGGATGGTTACTTTGCACTTACGGTATTACTCGTTGTAGTGAGTGTTGTTATCTTGGTTGGTTCTCGCTTTTTTGAGGTTTTGTTAAAATGTGTTGTTTTTTGTTGTTGTAATTTGTGTGCATAACTATAATGGTGTTCTTGTTATCGTTTGCATGTTAGTAGTTTATATTTCAGATTATAAGTAGTGGATTTAATTATGATTTTTAATATAATTGTAGATGGAAGTTGAAATTGCTAGTGGAACACTTCATACATTGAAGGAGTTACTAGTGTATGTATTAGTGGGTGGACACTTGGAATATGGAATGAAGATCTTTTGTTCATTTTATTCCCATTTTTGGAGGTTGTTGCAATATCATTGTCTAACTTTTGCTTACGTATAGTAATCGGGCATAGTCACATTACAATTTACGTGTCATTTAAGTGCCTCTCATAAGTTGGGGTATGTCTCGATTACTTGAATATGTAATAAGTAATCATCTTTTGTACAGGGGTC
This sequence comes from Talinum fruticosum, assembly GCA_021018815.1. Lineage (NCBI taxonomy): Eukaryota > Viridiplantae > Streptophyta > Magnoliopsida > Caryophyllales > Talinaceae > Talinum > Talinum fruticosum. Next base: position 5,656,546 of record JAITYX010000033.1, on the reverse strand, counting down.
AAATAACATATGGTAGAACACAACTCACTTTGGTTTATATTAACTCGCGTGGGAACGTATTTGATTTTATACAAATGTTCCCCAATGGTGGTGACACTAATTCCTCATAATATGGTTACAATATGGACATAATATTATGTATTATTCTCATGTTACATAATATAAGTAATGTTCTTATCATAATGTGTATTATTTTCAGTTATAAACTACTTGTATGGTGGTTTAAACGTAAATATTAAAAATATTCATAAGTAAATGTTAGCTTGTCATATAGTTACAAATTAAACCACTACTTACGCTTATAATAAACAATATAACATAGGAAATTATGGATCGAATTCATGAGGAAAGATATAATAACATGCAAGCTTTAATCTAATTAAATTTACTACTCTTAAAAACAAAATAGAAAATATAAATTAAAAAATCAATAACTAAAAATCATAGAAAATTATCTAACAACTAAATAAATAATTTGTACATAATAACAAAACTACAATAACCCACAAATATTTTTGTATATTTTTTTTAGAATAATTAAAATAGAAAACTAAAGCAGAAAATAAACAAATTCTAAAATAGAAAATTAAATAACTAAAATTCTGCACTAAATTAATTATGAAAATAAATACTAAAATTACCTAGAATATTAACACTAATTTTCTTCACCTAAGAAGACCTAAATATATAAAAATAAAATTTAAAACCGAATTTACGAAATTATTTAACTAAAAATCTACAGTAATTAAATTCAAGAATTAAATCTGAAAAATTATCAAATTAATTCCAAAAATTCTAAAATTTAATCACGTCAAACAAGGACTCTATCTAAACCCTAAAAGAAGATAAAACACCAAAAATAATAAAAGAAACTATTTTTAAACTAATTTCTAACAAACTAATTCAAAAATAAAAACTGGCAAATAAATAATCTAAAAATTAAAATATATAAAGACTCAAAATTAAATTAAAATAAAATTCCTATAACTAGCCTAAAAACTGTTATTGAAGGGGAAATAACGAAATTAATAATAAAATATTGTAACTTTGTTGATAAAAATTGATAAACTAAAGAAAACTACTAAAAAGCAAATAAATAATATCAAAGATATCAATTTTATATAAAAAAAAAAAGACACTTAGTATAGTCTACATCCACCATGTAAATTATTATTTATCATTAACACACAAATTGATCTACCCATGAGCTAAAATGTAGAGGACAACCACTAGCGGATCTTCCCCGTTTTTCCTTAGTTATTAGTTTAATTAGGCCTATCCGTAATATAAACCGTAATAATATTGATAACCATAGCAGTAGCACTAGAATTTAATCAAATTAGAGCAATAAATATTAGAAAAATATCATGTAACACCTAATAACCAATCTACTAGCAAATTGATTTAAAAAGGATTTATGATAATTTCCTAATTAAAAAAGATGGGTATGAGCTATCCATGATTAACTAGGGTGATACTTATGTCTAAACGATCAAGCGATTATGTACTTAAACTCTTTAAACTATCATATGAATTTATATAAAACTAATTAGAGTACACTCTGATTAATTAGACATAAAATCATAAACATTAAAATCAAATTATCATAGAATCATAGATCTAATCAATAAGACAATAAAGATCGAAACTTTGTTTCAAAATAAATAATTTAACATGGTTTCAAATAAATTATACTAAGTATAAAAACTACTCACACATAATATAATTTAGGACACGTAAAAATAACATCTTTAATATTGAACTAACAATAAAAATAAAGTCTTAAAATAAAAATTACAATAATAATATTACTACCATAATATTCCTACCCATAGTGGTGATGATCAAGATGATGATGAATGAATAAGGAAGGGCTAGCGAAGGGGGCTGGGTGAGTAGTGTGTTAATTTGAAGAGGATGATAATTTGAAGAGGTGATGAGAGATGATTACTGAGAGGTGGCGAGAGAGTTTTGATGGTGATGATGACTAATGATGGGAGATGAAGATAGCGTGAAGTTTTGCCAGCCATGCGAGCGGGGCGGGGGAGATGATTAGTGAAAAATATATATATGGTGGAGCAAGGAGGTTACGAAAGAACAAGAGGATTATGATGATGATAAATTGGTGATGAGGTAGTGGTAAGTTGTTCCTCTTTCTTCTCATGCAACTCTAAGGAGCGATCGTAGTGGGTTTAGGAGTATGATTATCTTCAGTCTCCTCTTTAAATGAAGATTTCATAAAATAACAGATTATTTTTATGGATCCTCTTCATATCTTTTCTTGGACGCTTGTCGGTAGCTAAAAACCCACTTTTAACGTCTTTTCTTTTCTTCCCCACTTTATTCGATAATTACCCATAAATAGACAAAATAGGATAAATTAGATAAAATAAACTATATAATATAAACTAAATAACTACTAAAAATACGTATAAAATACAACTTAATAGTAAATCACTTAACTAACAATGACAACACTAATAACTTTTCCTTTCATGTGCTTACCAAAATGTGATCTACATCCTCGGATGGTTATGTATACATCCCGGGATGACAACTCCAAAATAATGGTATAGTTAAGCTATATATGATCAGTACTAATACAAGTATAAATGTGCTCAAGTACGCACAGACAATTATAACATTCCCACACATTGGAATGAAGTGAATATTTACAATCACAATCAGTTTCAAATATTTACAATCACAACCAGAATTAAAGGTTTGCTCTTTGAGAGTCCGAGTCACCATAAACAGGGGTGAATAACGTGAGAAGGAAATTTTAAGGAATTAAAGATTTTCAGCATAAGTCATAACTTAAAAGGGGAATTCTTAGTCTAGAATGAACTTAGAAAAGATTGAGCAGACAAGAAACATGTAGAAAACCTCCTAGGGGAAAAAATCACGGACAGTGTCAATCCACACACGAAGTTAAATCCACTAGTTTGAACCCACAAAAAACAAAAGACTAACTTCTCATAATTGTCCCCTTAGACAATTTAATACAAGTTTTCCTATGCAAAGAAATTCCCTTATCTCGCCCTAGTACTTTCTAAGAATAGATGGAAAGTATGAGATCAATGTTTTTCTTCAAGCAATCTTCTAAGTCTTCTAGAATCTTCTTTTTATAATCGGTAGGGCGGATAGTCACTGCGACTCGGTCTTGACCGGGAAGCTTCACTAGTCTGTTGTAACAAATAGTATGAGTCCCTCGAAAGAGAAACGTTGTAAAGATAAACATTGTGCATCCGTCCGTGGCTTAAAAATTAGTCCATCCTAGTTGTTGTGACTAAAATCTAGGGTGGAAATAACCGTTAGACTCAAAATTGATATTTTCCGTAAATGAAAACAAAAAACCTTAACACGGTGTTTGAGCCATCCTAAAAACATGGCTTTTTGTATGTTGCTGTCTAACAGTTAGAAGTCGGTTACTTTTGCATTTTAAATTGGGATTAAGTAACTTTAATCAACCTGCGAAAACAAATAAAAGTGGTAGTTAAAGTATAAAAATATTTTGGTCCCAGATTAGTCAAGGATAAGAATTAATTGTAATAAATAAATGCTTAATTATCCTTAAACTAATTAAATGACATTTTCTAAGTCTAATATTCAATATCTTTCAATTCCATTTTGTGTCTATCTTTAAATTAATGAAGACTTATAAAATTATATAGAGACAATACATCAAAAATTGCCAATAAATAATATCACTTAACAAAATAAATCTAACTTGAGGTTAGAATTAACACGGACTTTGAATATCCGTACCCCTCCTAGTGTATGGTAATAATTTTTCTTCCCATGTACAATGAAAAATGATTTTGAACCCCGTGTCATTACTAGGATAATAACAAGTGTAGTTAAATTTAAGTTAAAAAGGATTGTTGAATGTGATAGGGTTGAGTTATTTGAGGATATTTTGGTCTTTTAAATATTCCGCTTAACTTTTTACCCAATTTTAACTATACTGGTAATATCCTAGTAATGTCAAGGGGTTCAAAATCATTTTTCATAGTACATGGGTAGAAAAGTGGGGCTGGTTGAGACGATGAACCAACACATAATATTTCATGCAATCACAAAACTAATAATGTATTTAACATACTAAGTTCATTCCTAATAAAACAGAATTGTTTTACACACTACTACGTAAACCACTTTTAACGATATTTCTTTAACGACGGTTAAAAGGACAAACTGTCATGGGAAATGGACCGGTGACATTTTTGTAAATAAACGACATTATGTTAGACATATGACTATGGTTCTTTCATACGAACCGTCATCATATGTATTACTCAAAACATTTGACGAACATTCTAAGAAAGAATTGTCGTCAAATGTAATGTTGAAGACATATGACGATGGTTCATCTTAAAGAACCGTCGTCATATGTCTTTCATATACAATCTAAAAAACCTGAGAACATACCTACTATTTCCATGCCGACATCTACTATCTACTCTTGGTCTTATCGCTCTCAATAATTCATTCTCGTCCATCACTACTTAGATCTAGATCCGCTTGGAGTAATCCTCGCCGATAAGTTATCCTCACTATTGTTCCTCTTGTTGTTCAATGTTTCCATTTTTTCACTAGCTATATCCTCTCGTCTCTGCTCTTTCTTGTATCTATCTTCTCTTACAAAGTATTTGCGTCGGTGGCCGTGTGTTTTTGCCATGAATCCTCTCGCTCGCTCTCATCCTTGTTTTTCTCGTTCTTACGGTATGAATCTTTATCCTTTCTTATTTTTCTCTTTCAGGTTTTTACACGATTTTATATAGTTAAATTTTGAATGTATTTGGGGTAATTATGTGAATCTTGAGAATGTGGGTAAGCTTAGAGAATATTGAAATGTTAAATCTTTGTTCAAATGTTGAATATTGAGAATGTGGGCAACATTTGTTTAGTTTATTAAGTTGGAAATTAGTGAAATGTTTGAGATTTTGAGAAATGGCTTTAGGAGTTTAGGATTTAATTATAAGGAAATAGAATGATAGTTAATAATGGTAAATCGAAAGAGTTCATCCAAATTGTTTAGGGTTTTAGAGAAATAGAAAGATAATTTGGATATAGGGTCATCCCCAAAAACTTGTCATAAAGATACATTTGTATCCAAATTTGTTTATTTTGATGAGGTGATGTTGAGGTTGACTCATTTATTCAATTATCGAAATTGGCATCTAAATATGTTTAGAGTTTAGAGAAATAGAAATATTTATGCTTTATGGTTTGGGGAAATAGAAAAATTTGTGGTTTAGGGTGTAAGGATGAAAAGGGAGAAAATATAAAGGTAAAAATGTAAAAATTGGAAAGGTATTTGGATATAGAGATCTCCCTAAATACTTATCATAAAGATAAATTTGTTATCAAATTTATTTATTTTGATGAGTTGATGTTGGGATGGACTAATTTTTCCAATTATCTAAATTTTTGGTTTCCTTTTGGTGGCAAGTTTGTTGTATTGTACATGATCGTAAACTCAAGTAAATGATTTTTTTGATGTTTACATAATGCATAAGACAACATAATGAATATGAACGAAATTTTGAGGCCATCTATTTAGTTTGCTTTAACTACCCCAAGACATAACTAGAACCAGAGTTCCCATGATCCTTTTTACTTTAGCAATGAGATCGAATTCACTAGGCAAGACATAGAGTCTATGTGCAGCATGGGTCAAGTACATGAAGATAGGGGAAAGGGATAAAGACTTTATTGGAAAAAAATGTGGTAAACAATAGGTAACTATTACTAGTTTTGTGATTGTTTACCACCTTTTCTCCGATAAAGCCTTTATCCCTTTTCCTTTACTTTGTGTACTCGACCTACACTGCACATAGACTCTATGCCTTCATTAACTACCCCAAGACATAACTCGGACACTTGGTTTTGAACCGTAGTAAAAGATGCTACATACTACAACGACCACATACATGACGCCACTTAACTGTAGTTAAAAATGGTTCCTATAGTAGAGTCACTCGGAGGTTTAGTGAAGATATCAGCTAACTAAACCTTAGTAAGAAAAAATTATAGTTCAATATCACCTTTTTTAAAGTGGTCTCTCGGAAAATGATATCTAACTGCTATGTACTTTATTGTTTCATGCTAAACCGTATTCCTAGTGACGCCGATGGAACTTTGATTATCACACTTGATAGGAACGGTTGTGAATGACAGTCCTAGATCCTTCAAATGTTGCTTGATCCATAAAATTTGGGCACGATAAGCTCCAGTTGCTATGTATTCCGCCTTAACCGTTCATAGAGCCACTGAATTTTGCTTCTTAAAGTGCTAGGAGATGAGTGATTGACCCAAAATTGACATGCTCCTGAGGTACTCTTTCTATCAACTTTGTATCCAATGAAGTCAGCACCTGAAAATCCACTAAGAGTCAAGCTTGAGTCTTTTGAATACTAGATACCAAGTGTTTGAGTTCTTGCAAGATATCTGAATATTCTCTTCACCACAGTGACATGTGATTCCGTTAGATTAGCTTGAATTATTACACATAGATAGGCACCAAATATGATATGCAGCCTACTAGATGTAAGATAATGTAAAGATCTAATCATACCTCTGTAGAGCTTCGATCTACAACTTTACCTTTCTTATCTCGTGTCTAGTTTGGTATTGCTACTCATTGGAGTTGCTACATGTTTGACATCATGTAGCTTGTACTTCTTGAGTAACTCCTTTGTGTACTTGGAATGATGGATAAAGATGTCATCCTTTTCTTGTTTGATTTGCAGTCCAAGTAAGACGTTCAATTCTCCGTCATACTCATTTGGAATTTCTGTTTGATCAACTAAGAAAAATTTTGGTAGAGAATTTTATTAATGCCTCCAAATATTATGTTATCAACATAAATCAAATAATGAGAAAATCATTCCCTTGGGTTTTGTGAAAAGAGTTTTGTTGATAAGAGCTCTTTTAAAACTAGTTTTGACCAAAAAGCTACTCAATCTTTCATACCAAGCTCATGGAGCTTGTTTTAAACTATATAAAGCTTTTTACAATTTGAAAACATGATTAGAAAACTAAGAGTTTTCAAATCCAGGGGTTGCTTAACATAAACTTCTTCTTGAATATAACCATTAAAAAAGCATAGTTAACATCCATTTGATATAATTTCATGTTCATGCTGGATGCAAAAGCTGAGAGAATTCCGATTGCTTCAATCCTAGCAAGAGGTGTAAAGGTTTCCCCAAAATCAATTCCCTTTTCTTGATTATATCCCTAAGAAAGAAGTCTAGCCTTATTTCGACTACCAAACCTTCCTCATCCAGTTTGTTCTTGAATACCCATTTGGTTTCTATGACTCGGGTGGTCGAAGGTCATTTGGTGAGGGTCCGGACTTGATTTCTTTCAAATTGTGAAAGTTCTTCTTGCATGACATCTACCCATTTAGGTTCAAGTAGGGGTCTAGTACATTTTTAGGTTCAATTATTGAGATGAATGTAGAAAATGCACATAAGTTTTGCCAAGAAGAGCAAGTCCTTACCCCGAGTTGATGTCTAAGATGATGTTCTTAGGTGGATGACTTGATGAATATTTGAAAGCTTTACCTATTCTCTAGTTTACCAGATTTGATGGTTGAATACTTTCTTTTTCAGCTGGTTCAACTGGCTAAATCTTTTCCTGTGCTTGTGCCACGGTGGTCCGAGTTTGTTCTCTTATTATTAGTGATTCTGAGCTCGGCTTCCACTATGTCATGATCATCTCGGGTGAGCTTGAGGTCCGAGAAAGTAGACTTACTTATCTTGCCATCATAAACTTCGTCAAAGATAGCATAGCTGCTTTCTTTCACTTTGTTAGTTCTTTTGTTGAAAATACGATAAGCTTTGCTATGAGATGATGAATAACCAAGAAATATACCTTCATTTGACCTCGCATCAAATTTGGTCAAATGATCCTTACCATTGTTATGCACCAAACATTTATGCCCGAACAGTTTGAAGTAAGAATTGTTTGGTTTCTTTCCCTTGTAGAGCTCATAAGATGTTTTCTTCGAATGGGTTGAATAAGGCATCGGTTGATTGTGTAGTCTGCTAAGTTCACTACCTCAGCCTATAAATAATAAGGAAGGTAATTTTCAATCATCATTGTCCTTTCTATTTCTTCAAGAGTTTTATTCTTTCTCTCCACTACTCCATTTTGTTGAGGAGTTATAGATGTTGAGAAGTTGTGGGAAATGTCATTCTTGTCACAAAAGTCTACAAATTATAAGTAGTCAAACTCCCTTCCATGGTCAATTCGAATTCTTCTTATCTATGTCTAAGACTCGACTTGAATTTTCCTGCAGATCTTAGTGAGCTCTTTGAATGCTTCACTCTTGTTCTTTAGAAAACAAACTCAGGTAAATCGTAAGTAATCATCAAGAATGACTAGTACATAGGATTTAAATCCTAAGCTTTTAACAGAATTTCATAACACAAATCCATATGTATTAAGTGAAGCACTTTGGATGTAAAAACAATTTTGAGTGGCTTAAATGATGATATGATCTCGTTCTCCTTTTGCGCATGCATCACATATTTTATCTTTCTTAAATGAGAAGTTAGGTAGTCCTCTCACTAACACTTAAGATGCAAGTTTGTTGATAGTGTGCATACTAATGTGACCTAATCTACGATGCCATGTCCATGAATCATCATTAACTGAATCTTTTAAACATGACTTATTTTGATTAGAATTAGAAAGAGGAATGGTGTAAGTGTTACCCGACCTCAAACCAGCACAACTTTGTCTCTTTGGTGGTTGCATCGAAAATGAAGTAGTTGGTCTAAGTGAATCTTACCTCTTGACCTTTGTCACACAATTGAGATATACTCAAAAGATTATACATGAGTCCATTAACAAAATATACCGGACTAACCGAGTTGTCTCCTTGTCCAACTCTACCAATGCCAATAATATTACCTTTGTTGTTATATCCAAGTGTGACCTTTCCTCCTTTCATCTCTTTTAATTTTGCGAAGAGTCTTAAATCACCGGACATGCGGCAAGAACATCCATTGTCTAAGTACCGGTGGCCTCTCTGTTTCCGAGTGACCTACAAAACAGAAACAAACTAACCTTTCTCACTTTCTCTTATAAGCCCAAGTAACTATTTTTATAGTGGTCATTCTTTGAGGAAGAACACTTTTAAAAACCCAGATTGGAATGATTTTAGGCTTAGTCCGATTCCGAGTATTCTTCTTACGCAACTCTTTCTTTTGAAATCCTCTCTTTTGTAAACAGGTTGAGAAGGTTGTTTCTTAAAAACTTTAAATAATTAGAATAAACAATCTTTAGTAATTATAATAAACGAGTTTAGAAATGGGAGTCGCCAATCAACTTTAAATAAAAACTAACAAAATAAAATTTACTTCCCTAACTTGAGCTTAAATTGAAGGGACATCCAAAAGGGACAAAAAGCTCAAAAATAAGAAAGGTTTTCAAAAAAGGCTCCATTTGTCAAAACCGAAGATCTTGTGCTCATGAGGCGAAGGTAAAATTAATGAGAAGGGTTACTCCTTAATTCACATGGGAATATAAAATTGTGTTAAGAAAACAAGCAATCGGACTAGAAATAGAATTGTAATCAACCAAAGCATGCTTGAAAGTGATAAAGAAAGAAAATAAAGAAAGAGGTAATTCTAAACTATTACAGCGGGCGGAGAGGAAAAAATTAAATTAAATAACTTTCAAAAGCACAATATGGAATTAAAATAACAAAAATAAAAATAAAGCAATAAAGAGACAAACACAAGCTGAGTGGTCTTCATCTCGTGCCCTCAAGTAGTTCCACCTGTCAATCTCTAGGTCGTGGTTGGATCTCGACATCATAGCGACAAGAAGATAAAGGGATGAAGGAGAAGTGAACTTCCTCCTATTGGAGGCTTTTTGTGTGTGGTTCAGGAATTTAAAATAAAGTGTGAGTGGGAAGAGTGAGGAGTAGAGAGTATAGGTAAAATTTCAGTAAAATGTGGATGAAAAATGGATGAAATTGGTGTCAAGAAGTTATAAAAGTGAGGGATAGAGCCTTCTACTTATAAAAATGAAGTAGGGTTAGCATTTATCCTTTAGAGCCTCACTTCAATCAGAAATAAGCAAAGCTGGCACTAGAAATTCAACTAAAAATCAGCTATAAATAATCTAGAAGATCTATCAATACCGACTACGCTAAAATGTTGTGTTTTGGTACCCTAGGCGATCGGCGTCGGTCAGCTTGACTCTTCCTATGTTTAACGGGTCAAGGTGATGCATTTGGGATGTAAATATAACAGGAACAAGTCACCGTATGGCATGGGGATCCGTGCTTAGCTTTGGCAGTGTTCAATGCTCGAGCTTGGTAACCGGCATGGGTCGGTTGGGCTATTTTGTGGGCTGCTTTGTGTTTTGTGATTGTGGGCGAGTAGATTGTTCATTTTGGACTAGAAGAAAGGAAAGTCACACTACCTTTGTCAAATCTAGCCCCGAATAAACAGGTGCGAAAAAATTCATCACTAAGACAACAATAAAAATAAAATGAAATGTTAGAAAAATAACGAGAAACTTTTTAGGTGTCTACATTTATCCCCCTTTAGATACCTAAAATGTGTCGTTTCTTATCTCTTTATTTCGTATTTCGTTCTGTTGGCCCGATGATGACATCCCAAGTCCTGTTTGAGGATTTGGATCTCGAACTATAATCAAGTGGTGCAACATAAACCAAGTAAACCGTAAAGAACCCCTAGCACCATGCCTTGGGTCAGTCCACAAATCCCCCTTTCTTTCGGGCTATCCAAGAACCAGGCCAAGCTTTCGAGAGATAACAAAGTCCAAAGCTGTGTGTCTGGGAAATTCCTAGTTTAGCATACTACATTTTACTTTTGTCCAATCGGACAAGGCGTTCAAGACCTGAAGATGACATTAAAATGTTGCATTTCATGATCACGAGCATCAAAGTGCTATGTTTAAGTTCCATAAGACAGTCCATAAGAGACAAGGAACTTCTCCCCTCAAAATGATGTCATGGCTGGCTCCTGCCTTCTAGAAACATTAAGTGGAACACTCGCATTTTAGCTTGGAGAATCCCTTGGAGACACGCTAGGGCACGAAACCCTAGGAGCACCCGGGTGGCTAGCGCCCGCTAACCTGGGTTCGATCCGGTTGAATCCTCTCTATCCGGTTCAATCACTTGATTTATTGGTCTGGTTTTATTTATGTTGTTTGGACGGCAGATTAGAACCAAACCCTACATCATTTGTGACGTAGGTCCTCTCATATAAATAGAGAGCCTTGGCTCTTATTCCCATACGACTTCCTCGCCTTAGCCTCGCGCTGCAGAAAGCAACCTTAGTTTTTAATCTTTAATTTTTCGCTTGAATTGGGAGCCTCCTCGCCTGATGTAATCTTTAATTTTCCGCTTTTCTTCTCTTTATCGCTTTCTTTACCACTTTCCTTTATTTTTGCTTTTATCTCTTTATTTATTATGTTTGGTTGCTTATTTTTTTAGTCCGCTTCACATGTTGCTTGTTTGTTTTTTGCGTTATTTTAATCTACTACTCAAAATAGTAATGGCCGTCTTGGGACGGGCGAAACGAAGGGTTTTTCCTACGTTTCATACCCTCACCCCGAATCCCATTCTCGGTTCAAAGACCGATGGAGTCTTTTTTATCCTCTTTTCTTAGTTTTCTCATAATAAGACTGGAAGAGCAAGTTTTTGTTTTTGTTAGTTTTCATCCTAACAATGACTCGGTGACTCCCTTATTTTACATTTTATTCTTATAAAATTTCCAACACGGTATTTTCCGATTACAAGAATAATAAAAAAATCTATTTCCGGATCATCCAACCAGGGCAAAGGCCGAGGCTGATTTCCTCGGCCCTAGCCTCTGGCCGGCACCCGCCACCGCCAGTACAGGCTGCCACCTACACGGGGTGGTCGTCGGACGAGAGTTTGGTCCAGATTGTTGTTTTCACGCCAATTTGGCCCTAAAGCCTTACGGTAGGACAAAAACCTTAGTTTTTATTTATTCTTTAATTAGTAAATAACATCCCCGAATTCTGAAAATAATTGTCGAAATAAAAAGATTAATAAAATCGCCATTCAAAATTTACCTAAATAAATAAAATTCGGAAATCTTAATAAAAGATTCGTCCCCACATTCCAAAATCGACTTTCTAAGACCATCTTCAGAATTAATCTTTAAAAAGAAACCCGACAAAAGTGGGGAAGCTCAGCGGGCCCCGACCGACCGTGTTTCCTACACCCCTACTTTGACCTAGTTTGAAAGACGAAGGTCAAAGTGTGCACTAAGACTTATCTATTTGCTGATAGAGCATGGGACGGTAATTATGGTGCAAGAACGGGTGCTCAACATTGGCTGCTTTTGAGGACCTAAACTTTACCAATGGAGTCTGGACTTGACTTGTCTGCGTGAAGTATGAAATTCAGCAAGTTGCTACTTGAGATTGGCTTTAAAGGTTTGCTCTTGGAGAGTCTAAGTCACCCTAGGGGGAACAATGTGACAAAGAAAGTTAAACAATTTTTGTACCAACACAAACCAAAGCGATTCCGAGTCTAGATTGGACTCGGAAAGACAATAACACGGATACACGTGGAAACCCTCCTGGGCGGAAAACCATGGACAGTGCTAATCCAATTACCAAGTCAAATCCACTATTTTGAATCCAGAAAATACAAAGGACTCGACTCAACCATAACTGCTCCCATAAACAATTATTTACAATGTTTTCATAGACTCGAAGTTCCCTTAATCGATCGAATATTTCCTGACCGAGGTAACCTTTACAATCGGCGACAACTCAGTTGAGTTAACCCTTACAGCTCAGTCAAGGGACTTACTAAGAAAGTAAAGAGAAGTATGTACTTGATTACAAGACTTTCTTTACAACTCGAGAGAATATTAAATACAGATTTGGAGTTGTAAGAAGAAGATTGATCGAGTATGCACTTAGTAAGTGTTCAACAATAGGTGCAATAATGTGTTCAGCAATCTTCTAGTCTTGTGAAGTGGCTTCTATTTATAGCCAACTAGGTAGAGTGACCGCCGAGTCTTGGTTCCGGACTCGAAATCTTCACTAGCCATTCTAACGGCTATTCCGAGTCACTTAGAAAAGATTCGTTGGGATGTGAATATTGTGCAGTGGCTCTTGGCTCCAAAAGATGGTCCAATCACTTGGTGGTGACTGAAAACCGAGGTGGAAACAACTATTAGGCCTAGAGTTTGAGTTTTCCAGTTTTGGAAATGAACAACCCCGGCAAGGTGTCTAAGCCATGTCCGAAGTAGCTAAAACTTGCTCGTTGGTGTTTAACGACTAGAAGCCGTTTGCTTTTGAAATTCAAAAATAGATTAGCCTCATTTGAATAACCTACAAAAGCAAACCACATTGGTTCTCAAAGGATAAAATACTTTGGTCCAAGATTAGGTACAAATAACAATTAAAACAGAGTAATTAAATGGTTAATTATCTTTTCCCTAAAAGAATGGAATTTTCTCGATCTAATATTCAATATGTTCAAATTCCATCTTGAGTCAATCCTAAAATAATCAAGTTAGAAAGAATAAAATATCGAGTATAGGAACTTTATCTCGATCAAATAATTCTCAAGGAAATAAACTGACTTAGAATACGGAATTAACGCTGTAATTCACATTGAGTTGAAATACAAAGTCGGTGCTCGGAATAAAAATGTTAGAGAAATTATTTGAGCATGCAATAGTTCCGAGTGAATCGAAACACCGAGTGTAGGAGATATGCAATAAAGCGCTTTCGAGTCAGTCATCACGAGAATGAATACTTAGATAATAGTTTCTATAATAGACAGAATGACTTAAAATCAAATCCTAAGAGAGATAGATATTTATACTCGAGTCTTCGAGGCTTTGTGAGAGTCTCGAAGCTCGAGTAGAGGGCCTAAAAGTGACAATTTATGGGTTCTCAAGTAATTTTTGAAGAAATGTCTCCAAGGATATAGCATTTGAAGTGGAGGACAAGGGCTAAGGGACTTGTCCATGACTCTCACATCGAACGAGAGTGGAGGCCATAACACCAATTTGATCCGGCCAATTTACTTGTAGAGGCCAACCCTATGCTTGCTCGATGGCCATTTCATCCATGAAGCACTTAATCATTTACACATTCAATTTTTGATGCTAGAGTAGTAGTTTTACGAATTTTTGCTTTTTCGTTCCCTTAAGGAGACGTCGTGAGAGAGGTCGGGGCTATACGGAAATTTATTCGACGCTTGATAAAGTAGGTATTGATATAGACCAGCTTATGAACTTATCCGAGTTTGACTCATTATTTGCCTTTTCTCGTACACCACGTCATGGCATCAAGGTTCTTAGTGCCGTGAGAGCGCTATTAGTGAGCGTATTTGGGTTACAACCAATACTTTTTCTCTTCCTTTTGTGGAGATTTTTATTAGAACACTTGACTTTGCGAGTGTTCACAAGCTTTAGCTTCACCACTAACTCCTTGACTTTTGACCATGAGTTGCACAAAAATTGGGATCTTCTTCTCCATTTTTCGGACCTATAGCTTGTAATTTTTTCCTAGATCCGACGATTTCAAATACTAGTAGAGGCTAATTGGGATCTTATTCTCATTTATAGTGAACTCAAGAATTGGGCGCGACATACCCTTGAAAAAAAGTATTGAGTCATCCTTACCTTCATGCTATGTGTTTCCATCTTCGCAAAGAATAGTAGTAGAGGCTATATCGATTGTTTGGTGAATTTGGTTTATTTAAATAAAATCAAAAGACTCAAGTTGGTGTATGCTTGTGTACACTTGTCTTATGAAAGGACTCGCGTTGGGCCAGTCACTATACCATGTCTGGAGTATTGTAAAAGTAGCTACGTGCCCATTTCTAGGTTATGGAGAATTGTTGAGGTTTGTCTAAATCTTTGTCTTGTTTTTTCGTATTCATCTTTTGTGGATAAAATACTCATGTTGCAAAACTTATGTTTGTAGTCGTGGTTCTATGAGTACTTCCCGCAATTCTTGCCGAGTTCGCCCAACTATCCGACTTTTCAGGTAGCTATTTCATGGATGAAGGCCTATCATACTGAAGATATGATAGATCATCTCGAATTTTTACGAGGTTCCCTCAAAATGTGGCCATGGTAATGCCCTATTCATTTTGGCAAAAATATTACTTCAATATATCAAAACAAGCCCAAACTCATATGGTTTAGGCTCCCTTCTTTCTGGAAGAGACCAAAGGCCGTGGGCCAAGCCATCACTAGGCCTAGATTTGGTGTTGGTTGAGGCAGGCTCCTATGTGGGTTCTGCCTAGGCCTAGGTATCTTGGCTTCGGCTTTGTTGATTCATACGCTATCGGTGATGTTTTCCTTTTTGTGGAGAATTTCAATCCTTGGCCTCATGTTCATTTAAATCCCTAAGCTACGGGGCTCAAGTGTTGGAATGGAAATGAAATCTTTTGGTGATTATTACCACTTAGGTGTAGGAGCCACTTCCTAGGCTAAGTTTCCCCATGAATGTCGACTTCAAGCGAGGTTTGCTTATCAAGATAAATAAGGCTTTTCATTTTGAAAGGGGTGGATTGGCCATTTTAGGAAATCATTTTATTTTCAAAATAGTTTCTAGAAGTCTCTAGATATATATCTATATAGAAAAGATTAAACAGGCACACTACTAAATACACTACTAGAGGAACCACTTCTAACGACGGGTCTTTAACGACGGTTAAAAGGACCAACTGTCATGAAAAATGGACCGCTGGCATTTTCGTAAAAAATACGGTTTTAAAGTATATATGTCGACGATTTAACATCAACAACTCGTCGTCTAAAGTTTCTACAGAACTTAGATTATGGTTTTTTACCCGAGCCATCGTCATATATGTATCTATGACGACGGTTTGGTTAAAGAACCGTAGTCTAAAAACTTTAGACGACGGTTCTTTGTAGTGAACTCGTAGTCTAAAGTTTTGCGGAAAAACCCTCAGCCAACGTCGAGTCTCACTTTTTCACTCTCGGTCCCATACTCTCTCTCTTCGATTGCTCTTCTCTCTGTGGTGGTTTCGGGGTGGTCTCCATTGGCTTCCCGCTCATTCACGTCTCGTGATTTTCGGTCATGCTTGCACTCCACCCCACTTACTCTCTCCGCATTTTCGGTTGTGGCTGCACCACTCTCTCGTCGACTTCTCTTTCCGATCCCACTTCTCTCCACGTGGCTGCACCTCTCTCGCCGACTTCTCTTTCCAGTCACCACCAAGTTAGTCTATTTCACTTAATCTTTAGCATTTTGCCTATTTCATTGCGGGTTTTTAATTCTGTTATTGTTTTCCTTGTCATCTTCGGCATTTTCTTGAAATTAAAAGTGTCAATAGTACTTTCTAATTTTAGATCTAAACTCAAAAGTGTAATTTAGGAGTCTTATATTTGCGATGTTTTAGAGAAAATTTTGTAGATTATTCTTATAAATTGTGAATGGATTAGAATATGAAAATAAGAGAACAGGTTGTTGTACATGTTTATTTATTAAGAGTTGTATAATTACTTGCAACAAAAATGGATTCTTCGAAAAGTACAAAAAAATCGAGGGAGTGAACTATGATGAACAAGGAGAAGTTCGTCTAGAGTTGAGACGAACAAACTCTCCTTACACAGGTCGATTTTGATAGTCATGGAAATGCTATAGGTGTGAATAAAGCTACCTTTATGAGCTATGTTGGTGCGAGTAACCAGCTTCCACGTGAACATCAACCGTAGAAAATGGGCTGACATCCCCGATTCCATTAAGGACAACTCTGTGGAACGATATTCGGGTAAATGAATAGATCTCAACTTAGTATTGCAACTTATATTGTAAATGGTTAATATATATATATGTACTAATGCATATCGTTATTGTGTTTCGAGAGGACGTTCAACTTGAACGTTAATAAATCTGAGATCCCCTCCGTGAAACACAAGACACTCATGTTAGCGGTAGAAAAGTTTAGATTGTATCTATATATGTCACCTTTCCAGAATACAATGTAATTTCATTACTTTGATACCTTCTTTTGATACTACATCATCAATGATTGTATAAAAAGTTAATGGGTAGCTTTAAGGAGAAAATAAAGGGTTTGAGTAATATACAACTTCATTCAATATTTCAATTATCATATAAAAATAGTGTGATACTGGTTTTCGATAAATGTAAGTGGTGAGATATACTTGAGAAAGGCGGATGTAGAGGATAATGAGAGGGGACTTGTCTTATGCATTGATATTTTCACTTGTCGAATTGATATAAATAGAAAAAATTATCGGTGATGTATACAACTATTTTCGATTTATGTGTTATGCACCGATATTTACGTTGTCTAAGTACTTGAGCAAGCGATAGGTGGAGCCACTCGGAAGAGGATTCAGAGCAATCCGTACCCTTAAGTGATGTCGCATATACGCGAAGTTAGAGGAGAGGTTGTACATGCAAAAGTTTGAACACCTTTAAACAATATCCAAGTGAAGGTTCCAACATAGATACTTCGCAACTCGTTGTGGATAGGGACTAGCTATGGGTCGAAGGAAGAAAGACGAAAGATGGAACCTTCACTACGGCGATGTAAAAGCTATTTCTAACCGACTTGTGAGTTTTTTTACTATTTCCATTCTTTATTTGGAGAACTACTTATCAGTTTTAATATTTATGAAATTGTCAAATGATAATATCTTTTACTTCTTACAGGAGTCTTTCTCATGGGCATCGATTTCGGAATTCATTAACACCACCATGAGGAGGGACAAGTTAGCCTTGGGCCTGCAAAGAGATGAACATCCCCCTCGTGTTTGAGCTGTAGTTGGGCGGGTTGGGATAGTTGAGCACTTTGGGGCCAGGAAGAGGCGCCCCATCACTTCCACCCAAGCTTTTATGATGTCCGAAATGGCCCAAATAAGGTCCAAATGGAGTCTCAACAATCCCTAATTAAGCTCCAATAGACCTAAATATGCCAAATGGCTGCAAAGGTGGCGAGAGATGGAGCCCCGGATGAGTTCGTACTTCATCACCAACAAGGGCATGCCATTATCACCCCAAACACCGGCCAGCGTGAGCACGAGCTCACCCGTTGACCAATTTGAAGTTCCGGCGGGGTACGTAATTCAGATTTTGCAACCTAATTATATTTACATGCATGTTTTTGTTGTTTTGAATCGGTGCCCTTATTTACATGCATGTTTATATTCTTGACTAATTGGTGTATAATATTGTCCAATGAATGGTGTATATTATGTGGTATTGCATAACTCATGCATGTGGCCCTTGAGTAATTACTTATTTGTTACTATGTTTTTGTTGTTTTGGATTAGGGCCATTATCCCGGAAAATGTTTATTTTTAAGGGGAAACTCTGTCCATTTATTTTCATGGTTTTTAGGTTATTTAACTTCTATGTCAAAGGTTATACCATGATTGTAATTATTATACTTATTTTTATGCGACCGAGTGAATTGCAAGCTAGCTTCTTATCACTCTTCCATACAGCATGTTGTGGCATTGGGTGTTGTTTTCCCATGGAGGGTAGATATTATCGTTCACTAGACACCCCTTGCAACCGATGAGTGAAGGTGAGTGTCAAAGAGGTCACGCACCGGAAAGGCGAGTGTGAGTTGCCGATCCGGGGACCGAACCTCCACACTCGTTGACGACGCAGTCAACGCTTTTCTTCGTTGGCCCAAGAGTTTAGTCATCCTCACTATGGTAATTCATTTTTATTAAAAATATTAGATTTAGCTGTTGTTAACATCATGTTTATATATATATTTCTTATTTTTCTATTGATTTTTGACTAAGAAATTAGGGACGAGATCCGAGAGTGGGATGAAGGGTGCTAGTGGCACAAGCAAACGTTTAGTGGTGCCTGTTAATTGTCCGAAGAAGGCTCCTCTCAAATTCATTGAGGAGTCTCGCATGGATTGGTGTGCTACTTTGGAATGTTATTTAAAGACTCTGTCACCACAACAGCCGTTCAACCGTAGCATGCCAGGTCATGTGTTTGGGCAACGTAAAGAGGATATGTCGGTCTTTGTCTTCTTGGACGACATACTGCAATTTTTGCATGGAGGCAATTGGCATATCCGCCATTACGCTTTGCATGATGTGAGTTGATAGATTCATAATCAGTTTTTTTGTTTTTTCTATTCATTTCAATTTCTAACTACATACAATTAATATGTAAGGTGACTGCACAAGAATGGGAAGGACTTTGTTCGGTTTGTGAACTCTACTTCCATTATTCAAGGAGCTGGGCTGAATCGTGACGAACGAGTCTCCTATATCTTTGAAGTCATGAAACATGCTACCGATGATAAAAAATTGTTCTTGGCGGCGTTCAATGAGAGGTAAGTGGACAAATAGTGAACTAATTAACCGATGAAGTTTTTATATGGTGTTATACATACTTATATAAAAAGTGTCATTTGTGGTTATGTACCCACCATTGGATGCTTGTTGCCCTATATCAAAGGGCTAATATGGCCTACTAGCTTGATGCTCTAGGTCATGATGTGAGGGAAGATATCAAGGACGTCGTCGAGGTGTGAGTTCATACTTTTAATCATTTTATGTTTTGTTAAGTAATCGTTCAATGGTATGTCTAACATGAATTTTATTTTTCTGATTGATAAATAGTGCTCTAGTCTGTTATTATTATGGTGGAGGCATAAAGGATAAACGAGTGAATAATAAGAAAGAACAACCACTAATTGTCCCCGTCAAGGTGAGGTTCTCTTAGTTATTAGAGTCCACTTTAGATGTTTTTCATTTCATATTACTTGCTAGATACATATAGTCCTAATTAATTCTTTATGTGTTGGTAATCTATTTTATTATTGTAGTGCCATAAACAATCAAGGAACATGGAGTGTGGCTTCTACATTCTCCGAGTACATGAAAGAGATTGTGACCGAACTCGAATTTAATGCTAGTCCCAAAGAGGTATAGTCGCATTTGTAATTGATTATATTCTTTATTCAGCTTGATTAACACTTGAATTGACCTAATTAATATGGCTTGTACATCATTGATTACAATATTTTATGGGAAAGAAGCCACCCATTTTCTATACGAGATGAAGTGATGAACGAGTTAAAACAAGGTTCGGCAGAGTTTGTATATAACCGTGTACGAGATATAGGTATATATTTATAATATTCTTCATTATTTGATTGGTAAAGTTTGTGATTTTAGTAGTTAGTTATATGTATATATATTATACTTATATATATTTTTTCCACTGCCTTGTACCATATATATATATATACAAAATGTGATGAGTGTGTTGTTTTCTAATTTGTTCGGTGAAGATTGCATTCGATGTGGTTTGTATATGTGTATATGATTTTTGTACTTGTGCGAGAGGTCAAGCAAACACGAGAACAATTATTAAAAAAATTTAGACATATGACGACGGTTCTTAACGTAAAACCGTAGTAAATAGCCTATCTATGACGATGGTTATTTCTTTTGAACCATCGTCATAGGAGTGTCGTATCAACTACAGGGGATGGCCTATGACGACGGTTAAGAAGAAACAACCGTCGTCATACATAGGCTTTTACTATGGTTTTGCATTAAGAACCGTCGTCATATAGGGACCTATGACTACGAACCGTGGTCAAAGGTAGTACATACAACGATGCCCACATAAATGACGCCTGGTAACCGTCGTTAAAGGTCATTTTAACCATGTTAAAAGTCTTTTACGTAGTAGTGATAACTCAACCGAGCCGAGACAGTCCGAACTAAAGGGACAAAACACAAAATTTAGAAATGATTTTAAAAAGGACTCGCATTAGTCAAAACCAATGATCCGAGTGTTTGAGGGCAATGGTACGAAATAAAGAGGGACACTCATTCCACCTGTCCTAAGGACTACCTCTATTAATTGAAAAAGGAGTTTAAATCGCATTAAAGAGAAATCAAGCACTCAATATGCAAAAGGCGAAAATTAAATTAACAATAACATGATTTAAAGCAATATAATGAGAGCAATAAAGAAAGCGATAAAGAAAGCAATAAAGAAAAGCTATAAAGAAAGCAATAAATAAAATTACATCGAGCGGGGTGGAGAATAATACAATCACATTTTTAAACCATAATACGGAAAGCGATAAATAACGAGAGAATTAAATAAAACAAAATAAAACAAACTGAATAGAAGGTTGGAAATTTGGTTGGCCCCTCGAGGTTGACCCACCTACTAAGCTGAAATCGAAATCCGAATTTAGCACGATAATGGTATAGTGATTAACAATGAAAATGCAGATATTAAGTCTTTTTGTAAAGTGTTTAGAAAAGGAAATTTGAATATGAGTGGGAGACAATGTGGAGAAGAGAGTGGGGAGAATTCAGCAACTTAGGAGCAGAAAATGTAGTAGAATTGTTGTGTGAAATAAGGGCGGGGGTGTGGAATCCCTCAAGTTATAGAAATTTTAGGGTTTCGGAGAACCTAAAATAAGCCCCGAACCGAAGGTTATAGACACCTAAAACGTGTCCTCCTCATCTCTTTTATTCTCTATAATTTATATGTCAGCCTAATGATGAAACCCCAAGTCCTATTAAAGGACTTGGATCATGAACGATATTTGATTAGATTGACGGAAGCCATCGAACAACAAAAAACCCTTTAGCACCAAATATTTTGCCTTGGGTCGGTCTAAAAATTCTTTTCTTTCGGACGGTCCAAGCCCGACCTTCGTAATGGTTTATTTATTGTTTTTAAATTATGGAGAAAAGTTGTATCGCATTTAATTCCTCCCATCCCGATGTAATTTTTTTGTTTTTCACATTCGTTTCTTTTCGCTTTTCTTTTCTTTATTTAATGCTTTCGTTTATCACTTTTCATATTTGCTTTCACTGCTTTTGTTAGCATGCTTTGGTTGCCTTTATTTTTGTATCTAATCATGTTGCGTGCCTGTTTTTAATATGTTATTTAAACCCATTGACCAAACTAGTCAAGGTCGTCGTTTGACAGGCGGAATGGAAGGGCCTATCCCTACATTTCGTATCTGTCGCCCCTAAATCTGAATTCTCGGTTCTAAACCGATGGAGTCAAATTTTGAACTTTTCCAAGCTTAGTTTTCCCATACTAAGCATGGAAGAGTATTTCTTTGAACTTTTCCAAACTAGTAAAGGTCGTCGTTTGACGGGGGGATCCCTCGGGTTATAGAAATTTGAGGGTTTTGGAAAACTTAAAATAGGCCCCCAACCAGCGGTTATAGACACCTAAAACATGTCGTCTTTATTTCCTTTATTCTCTCGTAATTTATGTGTTGGCGCGATGATGAAATCCCAAGTCCTATTAGAGAATTTGAATCACGAACGGTATTTGATTAGATTAACGGAAGCCATTGAACCACAAAAACCCTTTAGCACTAAATGTTTTGCCTTGGGTCGGTCTAAAACACCTTTTCTTTGGACTGTCAAAGCCCGGCCTTCGCAATGGTTTATTTATTGTTTTTATTATTTATTATTTTTGTATTGTGGAGAAAAGATGTATCGCATTTAATTCCTCCCATCCCGATGTAATTTTTTTGTTTTTCACATTCATTTCTTCTCGCTTTTCTTTTCTTTCTTTAATGCTTTCGTTTTATCACTTTTTATATTTGCTTTCAATGCATTCGTTAGCATGCTTTGGTTGCCTTTATTTTTGTATCCGATCATGTTGCGTGCCTGTTTTTAATATGTTATTTAAACCCATTACTCAAACTAGTAAAGGTCGTCGTTTGACAGGCGGGCTTATCCCAACATTTCGTACTATCACCCCGAATATGAATTCTCGGTTCTAGACTGATGGAGTCAATTTTTTAACTCTTCGAAACTTAGTTTTCCCATACTAAGAATGGAAGAGTATTTCTTTATTTTATTTTTGTTAGTTTTTATTCAGAAACCGATCGGCGATGCCTTTTCGTAAATCCGATATCATAATTTACTATAGTAATGGTATAGTGATGAACAATGGAAAGGCAGATACTCGAGTCTTTTTGTAAAGTTTTTCGAAAAGGAAATTTGAATATGAGTGGGAGACAATGTGGAGAAGAGAGTGGGATTAATTCAGCAACTTAGAAACAGAAAATGCAAGTAGAATTATTGTGTGAAATGGGGGCGGGGCGAATCCCTTGGGTTATAGAAATTTGAGGGTTTTGGAAAACCTAAAATAGGCCCCCAACCGGCGGTTATAGACACCTAAAGCATGTCCTCTTTATCTCCTTTATTCTCTGTAATTTATGTGTCGGCCGGATGATGAAATCCCAAGTCCTATTAGAGGACTTGGATCACGAATGGTATTTGATTAGATTGACGGAACCCAGTGAACCACAAAAAACCCTTTAGCACCAAATATTTTGCCTTGGGTTGGTCTAAAAATCCTTCTCTTTTGACGGTCGAAGCCCGGCCTTTGCAATGGTTTAGTTATTGTTTTATCATTTATTGGTTTTGTATTCTAGAGAAAAGATGTATCGCATTTAATTCCTTCCATGCCAATGTAATTTTTTTTTGTTTTTCACGTTAGTTTCTTTTCATTTTTCTTTTCTTTCTTTAATGCTTTTGTTTATAACTTTTCATATTTCCTTTCACTTGCTTAGTTAGCATGCTTTGGTTGCCTTTATTTTTGTATCCGATCATGTTGTGTGCCAGCTTTTAATATGATATTTAAACCCATTACTTAAACTAGTAAATGTCGTTGTTTGACAGGCGGAACGGAATGGCTTATCCCTACAGTTCGTACTTGTCACCCCAGAATCCGAATCGTAGGTTCTAGAGTGATGGAGTCAATTTTTAACTCTTCCAAGTTTAGTTTTCTCTTACTAAGAATGGAAGAGTATTTCTTTATTTTATTTTTGTTAGTTTTTATTCCTAAAACCGATCGGCGAAGCCCTTTTTAGAAATCGAAATCATAATTGGGTACAATAATGGTAGAGTGATGAACAATGAAAAGGCATAGACTAAGTCTTTTTGTAAAGTTTTTGAAAAGGAAATTTGAATATGAGTGGGAGACAATGTGGAGAAGAGACTGGGGAGAATTAAGCAACTTAGGAGCAGAAAATGCGAGTAGAATTGTTGTGTGAAATGGGGGCCGGGGGAGGGGAGGAATCCCTCGGGTTATAGAAATTTGAGGGTTTTGGAAAACCTAAAATAGGCCCCGGTTGACGGTTTTAGACACATAAAACATGTCCTCTTTATCTCCTTTATTCTCTATAATTTATGTGTCGGCTCAATGATGAAATCCCAAGTCCTAATAAAGGATTTGGATCGCGAACGGTATTTGATTAGATTGAGGAAGCCAATAAACCACAAAAAACCCTTTAGCACCAAATATTTTGCCTTGGATCGGTCTAAAAATCCTTTTCTTTGGACTGCCGAACCCCGACCTTTGCAATGGTTTATTTATTGTTTTTATTATTTATTGTTTTTTTATTGTGGAGAAAAGTTGTATCACATTTAATTCCTCCCATCCCGATGTAATTATTTTGTTTTTCACATTCATTTTTTTCGCTTTTCTTTTCTTTCTTGAATGCTTTCGTTTATCACTTTTCATATTTGCTTTCACTTGCTTTCGTTAGCATGCTTTGGTTGCCTTTATTTTTGTATCCGATCATGTTGCGTGCCTGTATTTAATATGTTATTTAAACTCATTACTTAAACTAGTAAAGGTCGTCGTTTGATAGGCGGAATGGAAGGGCTTATCCCAATATTTCGTACTTGTCGCCCGAATATGAATTCTCGATTCTAGGCTCGATGGAGTCAATTTTTTAACTCTTCGAAGCTTCGTTTTCCCATACTAAGAATGGAAGAGTATTTCTTTATTTTATTTTTGTTAGTTTTTATTCCGAAAAGTGACTGGCGACGCCCTTTTCGTAAATCCGATATCATAATTTACTATAGTAATGGTATAGTGATGAACAATGAAAAGGTAGATACTGAGTCTTTTTGTAAAGTTTTTCGAAAAGGAAATTTGAATATGAGTGGGAGACAATGTGGAGAAGAGAGTGGGGATTAATTCGAGCAACTTAGAAGCGTAAAATGCAGTAGAATTGTTGTGCGAAATGGGGGCGCCTGGGGAGGCGAATCCCCGTGTTATAGAAATTTGAGGGTTTTGGAAAACCTAAAATAGGCCCCCAACCGGCGGTTATAGACACCTAAACCATGTCCTCTTTATCTCCTTTATTCTCTGTAATTTATGTGTCGGCCGGATGATGAAATCCCAAGTCCTATTAGAGGACTTGGATCACGAACGGTATTTGATTAGATTGACGGAACCCAGTGAACCACAAAAAACCCTTTAGCACCAAATATTTTGCCTTGGGTTGGTCTAAAAATCCTTTTCTTTTGACGGGCGAAGCCTAACCTTTGCAATGGTTTATTTATTGTTTTTATTATTTATTGGTTTTGTATTGTGGAGAAAAGATGTATCGCATTTAATTCCTTCCATCCCAATGTAATTTTTTTTTGTTTTTCACGATAGTTTCTTTCTTTTTCTTTTCTTTCTTTAATGCTTTTGTTTATAACTTTTCATATTTGCTTTCACTCGCTTTCATTAGCATGCTTTGGTTGCCTTTGTTTTTGTATCCGATCATGTTGTGTGCCTGTTTTTAATATGATATTTAAACGCATTACTCAAACTAGTAAAGGTCGTTGTTTCGGAGGCGGAACGGAACAACTTATCCCAACATTTCGTATTGTCACCCCTGAATCTGAATTCTCGGTTCTAGACCGATGGAGTCAATTTTTAAGTCTTCCGAGCTTAGTTTTCCCATACTAAGAATGGAAGAGTATTTCTTTATTTTATTTTTGTTAGTTTTTATTCCTAAAATTGGCTGGCGACACCGTTTTTAGAAATATGAAATCATAATTTGGTAGAGTAATGGTATAGTGATGAACAATGAAAAGGCAGATACTAAGTCTTTTTGTAAAGCTTTTAGAAACGGAAATTTGAACATGAGTGGGAGACAATGTGGAGAAGAGAGTGGGGGACAATTTAGCAACCTTGGAGCGAGAAAATGCGAGTGGAATTGTTGCGTGAAATGGGGGCGCGCGGGGGGTAGGGCGAATACCTCGAGGTTATAGAAAATTTGAGGGTTTTGGAAATCCTAAAATAGGCCGCCAACCAGCGGTTATAGACACCTAAAACATGTCCTCTTTATCTCATTTATTCTCTCGTAATTTATGTGTCGGCCAGATGATGAAAACCCAAGTCCTATTAGAGGACTTCGATCACGAACGGTATTTGATTAGATTTACTGAAGCCGATGAACCACAAAAACCCTTTAGCACCAAATATTTTGCCTTGGGTTGGTCTAAAACTCCTTTTCTTTTGACGGTCGAAGCCCGACCTTTGCAATAGTTTATTTATTTTTCTTATTATTTATTGTTTTTGTATTGTGGAGAAAAAGTGTATCGCATTTAATTCCTCCCATCCCGATGTAATTTTTTTGTTTTTCACATTTGTTTCTTTTCGCTTTTCTTTTCTTTCTTTAATGCTTTCGTTTATCGGTTCTAGATCGATGGAGTCAATTTTTAACTCTTCCAAGCTTAGTTTTCCCATACTAAGAATGGAAGAGTATTTCTTTATTTTATTTTTGTTAGTTTTTATTCGAAAACCGACTTGCGATGCCCTTTTCGTAAATCTAAAATCATAATTTGGTACAAGTAATGGTATAGTGATGAACAATGATAAGGCAGGTATTAAATCTTTTGTAAAGTTTTTAGAAAAGGAAATTTGAATATGAGTGGGAGACAATGTGGATAAGAGAGTAGGGTAGAATTCGAAACATAGAAGCGAGAAAATGCGAGTGGAATTGTTGCGTGAAAATAGGGCGGGGGGAATCCCTCGGGTAATAGAAATTTTAGGTTTTTAGAAAACCTAAAAAGGCCCCCAACCGGCAGTTATAGACACCTAAAACATGTCCTCTTTATCTCCTTTGTTCTCTCGTAATTTATGTGTCGGCCCGATGATGAAATCCAAAATCCTATTAGAGGATTTGGATCACGAACGGTATTTGATTAAATTTACTGAAGCCGAGTGAACCACAAAAACCCTTTAGCACCAATTATTTTGCCTTGGGTCGGTCTAAAAATCCTTTTCTTTGGACTGTCCAAGCCCGACCTTCGCAACGATTTAAGTATTGTTTTTATTATTTATTGTTTTTGTATTGTGGAGAAAAGTTGTATCGCATTTAATTCCTCCCATCCCGATGTAATTTTTTTGTTTTTACATTCCTTTCCTTTCACTTTTCTTTTCTTTCTTTAATTCTTTTGTTTATCACTTTTCATATTTGCATTCACTGCTTTTGTTAGCATGCTTTGGTTGCCTTTATTTTTGTATCTCGATCATGTTGCGCTCCTGTTTTTAATTTGGTATTTAAACCCATTACTCAAACTAGTAAAGGTCGTTGTTTGAGAGGCGGAACGGAATGGCTTATACCAACCTTTTGTACTCGTCGCCCCCAAATATGAATTCTCGGTTCTAGACTTATGGAGTCAATTTTTTAAACTCTTCGAAGCTTAGTTTTGCCATACTAAGAATGGAAGAGTATTTCTAAATTTTATTTTTGTTTTTTGTATTAATAAAAGTGATCGGCGACGCCCTTTTGAGAAATATGAAATCATAATTGGGTACAATAATGGCATAGTGATGAACAATGAAAAGGCAGATACTAAGTCTTTTTGTAAAGTTTTTAGAAAAGGAAATTTAAATATGAGTGGGAGACAATGTGGAGAAGAGAGTGGGGGAGAATTCAGCAACTTAGAAGCAGAAAATGCGAGTAGAATTGTTGTGTGAAATGGGGGCGGAGGGGGTTAGGGGAATCCCTCAAGTTATAGAAATTTGAGGGTTTTGGAAAACCTAAAATAGGCCCCCAACCGACGGTTATAGAGACCTAAAACATGTCCTCTTAATCTCCTTATTCTCTCGTAATTTATGTGTCGACCGATGATGAAATCCCAAGTCTTATTAGAGGATTTGGATCATGAACAATATTTGATTAGATTGACGGAAGCTAGTGAACCACAAAAAACCCTTTAGCACCAAATATTTTGCCTTGGGTTGGTTTAAAAATCCTTTTCTTTGGACTGTCCAAGCCCGGCCTTTGCAATGGTTTATTTATTATTTTTATTATTTACTTTTTTTATTGTGGACAAAAGTTGTATAGCATTTAATTCCTCCCATCCCAATGTAATATTTTTTGTTTTTCACATTTTTTCTTTTTGCTTTTCTTTTCTTTATTTAATGTTTTGGTTTATCACCTTTCATATTTGCTTTCACTGCTTTTATTAGCATGCTTTTGTTGCCTTTATTTTTGTATTTGATCATGTTGCGTGCTTGTTTTTAATATGTTATTGAAACCCAGTACTCAAACTAGTAAAGGTCGTCGTTTGATAGGCGGAACGGAAAGACTTATCCCAACATTTCGTACTTGTCGCACCCGAATCTGAATTCTTGGTTCTAAACCGATGGAGTCAATTTTTAACTCTTCTAAGCTCGGTTTTCCCATACTAAGAATGGAAGAGCATTTCTTTATTTTATTTTTGTTACTTTTTATTCCGTAAACTGACTGGCAACGCCCTTTTAGAAATCCGATATCATAATTTGGTACAATAATGGTATAGTGATGAACAATGAAAAGTCGGATACTAAGTCTTTTTGTAAAGTTTTTAGAAAAAGAAATTTGAATATGAGTGGGAGACAATGTGGAGAAGATAGCGGGGAGAATTCAGCAACTTAGTAGTAGAAAATACGAGTAGAATTGTTGTGTGAAATGGGGACGGAGGGGGGAATCCCTCGGGTTATAGAAATTTGAGGGTTTTGAAAACCTAAAATAAGCCCCCAATCATCGGTTATAGACACCTAAAACATGTCCTCCTTATCTCCTTTATTCTCTCGTAATTTATATGTCGGCCCGATGATGAAATCTCAAGTCCTATTATAAGATTTGGATCAAGTACGGTATTCGATTAGATTGACGAAGCCATTGAACAACAAAAAACCCTTTAGCACCAAATATTTTGCCTTGGGTCGGTCTAAAAATCCTTTTCCTTGGACGGTCCAAGCCCGACCTTCGCAATGGTTTATTTATTGTTTTTAATATCTATTGTTTTTGTATTGTGGAGAAAAGTTGTATCGCATTTAATTCCTCCCATCCCAATGTAATTTTTTTCTTTTTCACATTAGTTTCTTTTCGCTTTTCTTTTCTTTCTTTAATGCCTTCGTTTGTCACTTTTCATATTTGCTTTCACTACTTTCGTTAGCATGCTTTGGTTGCGTTTATTTTTGTATCTAATCAAGTTGCATGCCTATTTTTTAATATGTTATTTAAACCCATTACTCAAACTAGTAAAGGTCATCATTTCACGAGGCGGAACGGAAGGGCTTATCCCTACATTTCGTATTGTCGCCCGAATCTGAATTCTCGGTTCTAGATCGATGGAGTCAATTTTTAACTCTTCCAAACTTAGTTTTCCCATGCTAAGAATGGAAGAGTATTTCTTTATTTTATTTTTGTTATCGGTTATCCTAAAAGTGACTGGCGACGCCCTTTTCAAAAATCGAAATCTTAATTAGGTACGATAATGATATAGTGATGAACAATGAAAAGGCAAATACTAAGTCTTTTTGTAAAGTTCTTAGAAAAGGAAATTTGAATATGAGTGGGAGACAATGTGGAGAAGAGAGTGGGGAGAATTGTTGTGTAAAATGGGGGTGGGGGCGAATCCCTTAGGTTATTGAAGTATGAGGGTTTTGGAAAGCCTAAAATAGGCCCCCAACTAGCGATTATAGACACCTAAAACATCTCCTCTTTATCTCCTTTATTCCGTGTAATTTATATGTCGGCCCAATGATGAAATCCCAAGTCCTATTAGAGGATTTGGATCATAAACGGTATTTGATTAGATTGACGGAAGCCGGTGAACCACAAAAACCCTTTAGCACCAAATATTTTGCCTTGGGTCGGTCCAAAACCCTTTTTTCGGATGGTCCAGGCCCGGTCTTCGCAATGGTTTATTTATTATTTTTATTATTTATTGTTTTTGTATTGTGAAGAAAAGTTATATCGCATTTAATTCCTCCCATCCCCATGTAGTTTTTTTGGTTTTTCACATTCGTTTCTTTTCGCTTTTCTTTTCTGTCTTCAATGCTTTCCTTTATCACTTTTCATATTTGCTTTCACTGCTTTTGTTAGCATGCTTTAGTTGCCTTTATTTTTGTATCCGATCATGTTGTGTGCCTTTTTTTAATATGTTATTTAAACCCATTACTCAAACTAGTAAACATCGTCGTTTGATAGGCGGAACGGAAGGGCTTATCCCTATATTTTGTACTGTCACCCCTAATCTAAATTCTCGGTTCTAGACTCGATGGAGTAAATTTTTAAATCTTTCAAGCATAGTTTTCCCATACTAAGAATGGAAGAGTATTTCTTTATTTTATTTTATTACTTTATAATCCTAAAACTAATCGGCGACGTCCTTTTGAGAAATCGAAATCATAATTTTGTATAGTAATGGTATAGTGATGAACAATGAAAAGGCAGATACTAAGTCTTTTTGTAAAGGTTTTAGAAAAGGAAATTTGAATATGAGTGGGGGACAATATGGAGAAGAGACTGGGGAGAATTCAGCAACTTAGGAGCAGAAAGTGCAATAGAATTGTTCTGTGAAATGGGGGTAGGGGAGGGGGAATCCCTAAGGTTATAGAAAATTTAGGGCTTTGGAAAACCTAAAATAGCCCCCAACCGGCGATTACTGAGACACGTAAAACATGTCCTCTTTATCTCCTTTATTCTCTCGTAATTTATGTGTCAGCTCGATCATAAAATCCGAAGTCCTACTAGAGGATTTGGATCACGAACAGTATTTAATTAGATTAACGGAAGCCGAGTGAACCACAAAAACCCTTTAGTATCAAATATTTTGCCTTGGGTCGGTCTAAAAATCCTTTTCTTTGGACTGTCCAAGCCCGACCTTTGCAATGGTTTATTTATTGTTTTTATTATTTATTATTTTTTGTATTGTGGAAAAAAGTTGTATCGCATTTAATTCCTTCCATCCCGATGTAATTTTTTTTGTTTTTTGTTTTCGCTTTTCTTTTCTTTCTTTAATGTGTTTGTTTATCACTTTTCATATTTGCTTTCACTGCTTTCGTTAGCATGCTATGGTTGCCTTTATTTTTGTATCTGATCATGTTGCGTGCCTATTTTTAATATGTTATTTAAACCCGAGTAATCAAATTATTAAAGGTCGTCGTTTGACAGGCGGAACGGAAGGGATTATCCTTAGATTTCGTACTATCACCCCAGAATCCGAATTCTCGGTTCTAGACTAATGGAGTCAATTTTTTAACTCTTCTAAGCTTAGGTTTCCAATACTAAGAATGGAAGAGTATTTCTTTATTTTATTTTTGTTAGTTTTTATTCCTAAAGCCGACTGGCGATGCCCTTTTCGAAATCGAAATCATAATTTGGCACGATAATGGTGTAGTGATGAACAATGAAAAGGTAGATACTAAGTCTTTTTAAAATTTTTAGAACAAGAAATTTGAATATGAGTAGGAGACAATGTGGACAAGAGAGTAGGGGAGAATTCAGCAACTTAGGAGCGAGAAAATGCAGTAGAATTGTTGTGTGAAATGGGGGCGAAGGGGGGATTCCCTTAGGTTATAGAAATTTCGGGGTTTTGGAAAACCTAAAATAGTCCCCCAACTGGCGGTTATAGATACCTAAAGCATGTCCTCTTTATCTCCTTTATTCTCTCGCAATTTATGTGTCGGCCCGATGATAAAATCCCAAGTCCTATTAGAGGATTTGGATCATGAACGGTATTTGATTAGATTGACGGAAGCTAGTGAACCACAAAAAACCTTTTAGCACCCAATATTTTGCCTTGGGTCAGTCTAAAACTCCTTTTCTTTTGACGGTCCAAGCCCGGCCTTCGCAATGGTTTATTTATTGTTTTTGTATTGTGGAGAAAAGTTGTATCGCATTTAATTCCTCCCATCCCAATGTAATTTTTTTGTTTTTCACATTCGTTTCTTTTCGCTTTTCTTTTCTTTCTTTATTGCTTTCATTTATCACTTTTCATATTTGCTTTTTCTGCTT
Source organism: Talinum fruticosum (assembly GCA_021018815.1). Taxonomy (NCBI): domain Eukaryota; kingdom Viridiplantae; phylum Streptophyta; class Magnoliopsida; order Caryophyllales; family Talinaceae; genus Talinum; species Talinum fruticosum. Next base: position 5,624,442 of record JAITYX010000033.1, on the reverse strand, counting down.
TCCTTAGCATGCTTTGGTTGCCTTTACTTTCGTATCTGATTATGTTGCGTGCTTGTTTTTAATATGTTATTTAACCCTGTTACTCAAACTAGTAAAGACCGTCGTTTGAGAGGCGGAACGGAAGGGATTCCCTACGGTTCGTACTCTCGCTCTCGAATCTGAATTCTCGGTTCTAGGCTGATGGAGTCATTTTTTAAGTCTTCCAAGCTTAGTTGTCCCATACTAAGAATGGAAGAGTATTTTTATTTTATTTTTGTTAGTTTTTATTTCTAAAACCGACTAACGACTCCCTTTTCCGATTTATTTCTCTTAATTTGGCTCTCGGTTATTTCTTACTAAAAATAAAGTGACTGATGCCTGGCCTATGCTTTCCACCACACTTGCCTGGCTCTTCCGGACACCGAGTGGTGAGTGGGTGGGGCTTCGGTCAAAAGCACCTAACAACGAGAATCAATTAAACCTTATTTTTTAGTTGTTATAAAATATTTCGGGATTTCGGAAAATATTTCCTAAAATAAAATAATTAAATCCTATTTAATTTATTTTAACTTTGTTTGTAAAATTTGAAAATGTTTATAAAAGCTTCATCCACACTTTCAAAAATCAATCTTCAAATCCAAATCATTTCCATCTTGGAAAAGAAAATTAATAAAGCTCACCAATTTGTGGGGAAGCTCGGGGCCCCTAGGGCCGTGGTTCCTACACCAGTTAAGGGATAAAATGCACACAAGATTACTGGAAATGGATAAAAAAATCGGGAAAAGTGAACCACCAGCCAAAATCATGTCATTCAAGGAGTCTATGGGTTGGCGCAGGATATAAACAACCACGTACTATGGTGTGGAAAAGTGCGCCGCGTTTGGACACAAAAAAGGGATGAAATGTCTGCATTTTACAAGTCTTAAGGTTTGGCGTCGGTTTGGGACTACGCTTAGGAGCTCAAACCTACATGGATCATCCAAAAGTACATAAACGTGGACTGATCTAGTTCCAAGCAAAAGTAATATGGATTGTTTTATTGCGTTAGTTGACTTTTTATGGGCTAAACATGCTTTTGCTACTCTGCTTTTGTCCGATCTCGACCTGAGTTTGCAAAGTAGAGTGGGTTTTGATCATCCGGCTAACGAAATAAATATAACAGAGAAGTATCACACTTTTTAGGTATCTACATTTAGCCCCCATTTTGATCGAGTCCGAAAGCGAAAGTCAAAGCGAGAAACTAAAGGATACTTATTTGTTCGGTTGGCGTCACTTCAAATGTTATTTGCATTTATGAAATTGAAGTGCCTAGAATTGCTTGTCTTGTGACCAGAACTTCAACAATGGGCCATAACTTGACTTGAAGCATGTAATATGAAATCTAACAATGAGGTTTTTAAGCTTGGTTTGATCTAAGTCCTCACGCTTAGATGAGGGGCTCAACTAGACTTGTTTCTTTATATGAAACTTAGCTATTAAACTTTGTGTAATAATATTTATGTTAGCTAATAATCAAATGTACGAAAGTCCCATTTTTACCTAACTACGTCGACAGAGGTGAACAAAATGATGTGATGGAGAGTTTCGGATGTTGGATATATGTAGTGAGAGTGTGTCGAGGATTGGTCTTTGAAGATGACTAGAACCCCGACGGTTGGCGTGGACTTTACTAATGGAGTGTGAAGTCCGGCTGGATGATTCTCGAACTTGGATGATTAAAGTCCTAAAGTCCGGGTTGGTGTGCTTAAACTTTGTTATTCTTAATTTGAAGCTTAACAATAGGCTTAATATTAACTCGGTTAGTGAAGCCTCGAAGTTCGGCAGGGTGATTCCTGAGGTTGGTTGGATTAATATCTTAAGGCTAGGATGAGGGGCCTAAACTTGACCATTTCTTAGCCTGAAGCTTGGCTATAAAATTGTTTGTACTAACATTTTTGTTTGTTAATAATCAAATCTAAATAAATTCAAATGTTACCTGAATTAGATATTCAATGATGTGTAGCTACATAATGTTTCAAATGTTACGTCTCAACTTGGCACTTGGGGAGGACCCGAAGCCTTTGTAGGGTGTATGAACCTAGACGATCTGTAGGAACCACCATCCAATTCGTCCGTCCCCTTCGTAGAGGGAGAACTGGATCTGGGGACCAAGCTTCCCCATGAATGACGGGTCTCCCTTTTGAAGATGATTTTGAAAGACGGTTTTTAAAGTTTCTTAAAAATGGGGAGGTACCTCTTATTGAGATTTTTATTTTTTGTTATTTAATTTAAAATAGATTAATTAAACAATGATTGACGGTTTTATTAATCTTTTATTTTAGAAATTATTTTTAGAAGCCTTAGGATATCATTTCATGATTTAAGAAAATAACAAAAATTAGATTTACTTCTGCTGCAAGGCTTATAGGCCCAAGCAGTGTTAAGACACTAGCTTGGACTAAAGCCTTGCTCAATGGCCATCCGGCCCGAGAAAAGCCAACACTATACGAGTCGCCGGCACCGGCCATAGCCTATGACTGAGGTGATCAATCTTGATTTATGGCTTAAACTATCAGAAATAAATTTCGGTTTTTGCTAATTTAAAATAGAAATATCGAGGAGCAACTTAAGGCGAAAGAAAATGCAAGCCGAGAGTCGCCAGTCGGTTTGAGGAAAAAAAACTAACAAAAATAAATAAAAGACTCTTCCAATCTTAGTTTGAAAAAGCTGAGCTTAGAAGAGTTTTAAAATTTCACTACATATGTCTAAAATCGAAAATCTAGATTCGGAGGCGAATGTATGAAAGGTAGGGATAAGCCCTTCTATTCTACTCGTCAACGAGACAACCTTTACTAATTTAAGATGTGAGTTTAGGAAATGTGTTTGAAACAAGCATAAAACATACGAATACTAGAATTTACATCAACTAAGGCATGAGAATAAAGTAATAAAACAAATAAGAAAGCACTAAAAAAAGCAATAAAAAACATAGTAAAGTAAAGCGATAAAATAAATTATAACGGTAATGAACATTCTTAGGTTCTCCCACCTGCTGATCTTGATCTCGAATCGGATTTAGAAGGGTGACGGTGGATGAACGATTACTAGAATTGATTTTTATATATGAACTTTGGCGGAGGTAGAGTTATGTATGGGAATAATGAAGGTTTAGAGGATCGAATAAGATGACGGTATGGTAGTGATGATTAGGCTGAAAGGAAGCCAAGAGATCATAATATTGTGAAGCATTCAATAGCTCTTAGTTAGATTTCAGCAGAGTTTTGTATAGGAAATGGCCATTCTTCAAATGAATGGTTAAGGTCTCTATTAATAGAGAAGAAAGTAGATCACGAAACGACCTAAGGAGCAAGTAAACAATTGTTCGAAATGTAGTAGTGAACCGGCCGGAAAATTAGAAAAAATGGGTATAAATCTCCTTGAACCAAAATCTCCCATGGTCAAAGCCGAGAATCATGGCAATGACCAGGAAAAGACGTCGTCTAGTTAAACCACCCTTACGTGTTACAATTGGTCTCTTAAGAAAAATGAAGCGCTTTGGTGAAAAATACCATGAAGCATGACATCTATCAAATATAGTGTCTGTTGGCTTCCGTGTCTTGGTTGGACGCTTGGAGTAAAATGCAGCTCTTTGGTGAAATTTCCCATGAAGTGCGACGCTGGCCAATGCGACGTCGTACGGACAAATTATGCTCTGTGTCTTGGTTGGACGTTGAGGAAAAATGCATTGCTTAGTAGGCGGTAAGGCTTAATGCGCAACACAAGCCATGGTTTGACTATGAGCGTTGACCTAAGCTTGGGTCGACCGAAAGAAATAGGTTTGTGGACCGGCCCAAAGCAAAGGTGCTAAAGGGATTTTTGTGGTTTACGGGCTTCGTCATGCCAATCACACTCCGACTATCATCCGAATAGACAAATAGTGCTATAATTTCATCATTAGGCTAGTAAAATAAAATACGGAAATAGAAGAGATAAAAGTGACACATTTTCGGTGTCTATAATGAATCTTGGGCTCGAAGCTCGACTAAAATTCTTTAGTCACTACTACGTGAAAAAGTTTTGACTACGGTTCCGAAAGACCATGAACTACGATTATCTATCGTCCTATATGTGGTCTGTAATTGTAGACGAGCTTCTTTTACTACGATTCAAAACCATAGTAACAAACCACCTATTACTATAATTTGTTTGAACAATTGTTGTAATAGAGTACCTATTACCACGGTTATAAATTAAAAACCTTAGTAATAGGCTAAGATATTGCTAGGGTTCTTCACTAAGAACCGTAGTAATAGGTTTGGCCCCAAATTCCACTTTTTGGCCAAAATTTTAGACCCAAACTAATTACTATGGTTCTTAATTGACAACCATAGTAATAGGTTATATTCGAACCTATTACTACGGTTGTTCGTTAAGAACCAGTAGTAATAGGTATGAATTTTTTTTAATATTTTTTGTTTTCTTACCCCTTGTAAAATACAAATAACATATACAACCATTTACAACCACTAACACAAACTCTTTCAGAATACATACAAACCACAATCCAACAATCTTGACCAGAATATATACAAACCAGATTCACCACACAAAGTAGTATGGTAAACAACTAAATAATGAAGAAAGTGTAAATATATACTTATGTAACTCGTATACCTATATAAATATATACCTATGTAACTGTATACATATGTAAATCACGAGACTTGACCAATCAAATAATGAAGAATAAGTGTAAATATATACGTATGTAACTATTTTTATACGATTACATACAAACTCTGTTCAACCTTATCTTAACTTGTTGAGAAGATCATCTATATAGGGAGTAGGGGGCTTATTTTGTAACACCCCAAACACTACCCTAGGAGTATTACATTGCTAGAGTTCCTCAAAAGGAACTCACAAGGCTAATTAAGGTGTAGGTTTGGCTTTCTAATTTCAACTTAGTGGTAATTGTGGTGATTTTACACTTCAACATTTTTCCGAATATTTCGGTAGAGTTTCGTTTGTAATATGGTTTATCCCCTATGCTTAACGCCTTAATATCCATCATACAAACTAGAATATAACTCAACAAGGCACACGCTTGGAGTATACAACTAAATGGCCGCATGCCGAAGCCCACCTAATATGAATTAAAACTTAAAAACAATCTAATTGGTTTAGGACATACTTATACAACTACATGTACTTAGTTAGAAGCTAGAAGATTAAAATACATGGAATGCACGTCAGCAACTTGTGCCACTCGGAACAATTATCTCGCAAACAACATATAAGAGTTTAGGATATGCTAAGATACGAGACACACCTGAGAGAGTACCTACAATCGCAAAGAGATATGGGATGAGCAAACCACAAGCTCGCTGGGTAATCTCTTCCCAAAATCACAACATTCATACTTTATCCGCATATGACAAACCATATCATAACTTTCACTATATATCTCCGAACTTCCATTTCAAACACAACAAGTTCTCTACATCTTACTCAAGCAACTATTCTCACATTTCCGAACTGTCTTACTTAGTGGATCAAACCCAATCAAAACAAGATAGAACTTTAGGTATTCGAGTATGCACACAAATCCACGCAGTTTAACTCTGAAATCACATTTCCACATTTTCTCAAACAAATTTACGCACTTAAATAATTACTCGAAACATCAAGTCTCTTTTCGGGAGATTCCCTATAACTCATAATTATAAACTTTTCAATCATTTATAACAAAGTTTCAAAATCATTAACAACTTAGTGGAATTGAATTAACCTTCTAAGCTATGAACTCGAACTAGCATTTCATAATTTCTAGAGCGAGACCCCGAATAAAGGCTCCCGAAATCTAACTTATAGGAAGTCTATGGTCGGGCATCCTGATATACAAGGACCCAAGTTAGAACCCTTCTATGGAATTCTCTCGATCGCACATCCCGATAGATGAGGACCCAAGTTAGAACCCTTCCATATGCTAAACGATTCTGGCCCACTTAATTCAAACCAATGAAAACACATTCATTAAGTCTGTTTCGAACAACATTCTTAAATTAGTTTAACACATTAGAAGGCAATGCCCCACGTGCCACCCCTCCAAATTCAGTTTCTCAATCAGTTTCACTTCTTTAGAACATATTCACATTTAAAAGACAATTATTAAGAAATGATGCTCAAGAATAATTTTGCATAAACAAAACCCATTTCGAAACTAACCATTTGAAAATGAATTGACTTTCCAGAATCATATTCAACTTTAATCACTTATGCTTGGCATTTTCTTTTGCGTAGTCCTAGCTAGACAATTGAATTCACCATAACCTCATAAGAATACTTAGTATACTCGAATATGTAGCTTACCTTTTGCGTAGTCGCTTGGGTAATAATTAATCATTAGTCGCACATTTACTCGTATATAGGCGTACGAACTTCTTACCTTATGTAAAATGCTGATAATCTCACATGAATAATTAAAATCCACAACATCTAGTTCATTTAAGGTAGTGCACCTCAAGCTCAAGTTTCATTCATAGTTTTTATTAACTTAAGTGATTCAGCATGTTTCCCAAACTATAAGTATCATCAACGAACTTTAAATCACACATTAATCACCACATGATTACCACTATAATACCCGGGGTTCCAAAATTCACTTTTTAACCTCTACATTCCCAACTCACGCTCCCTTCCAAAGTTGCAAGCATCAATTCCCCCTTAAACTCGATTCGATTATAAGCATGACAAACTTAGGACCTAAAACTCCCTTGAGCCATAATAACCACAAGCCTTAAAACCACACGAAATTATGAACAATTATAATTTTGCCCAACTGTCACAACTCATCACAACTACCATATTTGATTCAAACTTACATAATGTATCTCCTTAACCTTCCAATTCACCAATTCAGTTTACACGAGCCATAATAACCATAAATAGCGACAATTTTAACCCAAGGAGTCGTAAACCATTAAATTCGACTCAATTCTCACAATTTCGTTTAACTATCCAATTGATGCACTACTTCTATTTCTCACTTCTTAATCATTCTAAGGGTTAACTAAATTCACAATTTCATCCGTCTATCTAATAAATCCCTTAAATTTGATTTTAAATTCAAAGTTACTTTAATATTAATTTCACATAATTAAACAACTTAATGACCTCAAGGGAATTTCAATCACCATATAACAATATCAAGAATCAACACATGAACAACAATTCATTCAAACTCTTAGATTTCCATACATTCAAGAATTGGAATTACCCACCTCGAACTCTAGGGCTTGAGAAATTGATTGAATGGAGTCAAATCATGTTCCTTGCCTTCCCCTTCCTTCCATTTGTCTCTGTCTGCCCGTGTCTCTCGCTCTATCTCTTCCTTTCGCCCTTGTTTCGCTTGATTCTGGTATGCTCTCTTGCCCTCTCTTGTTTCTGGTCTAGTTTTCTTTCTCCATTTGCTCACTGGCCATGATGTCGGTTACCGTTCTTTGCATTCAGGTAGGCCAATGAGTCTATCTATCTCTCTCTGTGTGTGTGTGTGTGTGTGTATGTGTGTATGTGCGTTTTTTGTTTTGCTCTAGGTTCTACTTTGTTCATCCTATGCTATTCCTCTCTTTACCTCTCTCTGTCTTTACTCCTACTCCATCTTCCCGGGCCCCTCTTTCTCTCTCTATTTCGTGGCTTTCTTAGGAAAAGCCAACCATCACCACCTTTAGACTAATTCTCTTCCTAGTCTTAACACCTAATTACCCCTCTTTCATTTCACTTTTCTTTTTCCCTTTATTGTTAAGCATCACTTAGGTTAAACCTTAATAAGTTGTATAAATGGTCTCGGATTTTAATTCAGCTAGTCCTAGCGGAAAATTTAAGAGGAAGGAATTAATATATTTGACTAACTATAGTCACGTGAACTATAAAATTACAAATGTATATGCACGCTTATATTTTAATTATTAGATTTAATTTATTTAATTAAAACAAATTAATTAACTTAACTCATATAATCACCTTAATTAAAATTTTGGGAATTACATTTCTTCCCCCTTAAAAGAATTTCGTTTGCAATAAGTAAAGTATAAAAATACATGAAGCACACTAGTATTACTTAACCTAGAACAAAAATTAATCAGATAACTATTTTTAATCACGGTTATTGGAATTGATACGGAAGTCTCCATGTATTGGTGTTACTTTACTTTCAAAATCTAGCATTCAAATTATTCTTCAAGTAGCTTTTTAGGTTTGTAGAAACAAAAACACCAATACAATATAATAGAACATGAACTGTAATGATTTCTAAGTCAACAAAAGTACGCTATGAGAATAGTACAAGAAGTTAATGAGTTGCAGCCTCCTCTCTACCTTCATTTCCGTACGTCCGCTCACTTAATTAAAGAGCAAATCGCGCCAAAAAGGGTAAAAAGTTGCCTTGGAAGTTACGATTTCAAGACTTCTTTTGCGAGTGAGTAGCAATATGCCAACCATATGCCTAAGCAACCAATACATTAACTTTCTAGTTAGCACGAGATATGCACCTTATATTTAAGGATTTTCTTCTATGAATGAAGGTTTGCTCGGGAGAGTCTCGAGTCACCCTAGAGGGGGTGAATAGGGTGATAGGAAATTCTTTGCGAAATTACACTCTTTTGCACGAAGTAGAAAGGAAGATAGATTCTAAGTCTATTAACTGGGTCGAAAAGATTGGACTCGAAAGCAATGAATCGGAAAGAACAAGAGTAGTAAGGTCATGTCGAGTCTAGAATGAACTCGGAGAGATAACACTTAGATTTTACGTGGAAACCCTCCCGGGGCAGAAAACCATGGTCCGTGTCAATCCGGACACGAAGTCAAATCCACTATCTTGAGTCCATAAAATACCGTGAACCGATCGAACCCGAGTTGCTCCCTTAGACAACTCTATACAAGTTTTCCTAGACTTAGAAATTCCTTTATACTGATCTAGTAGTTCCTAGCTGAGATAACCCTTACAGCTAGGGACAACTAAGCTGAGTTAGCCCTTACGACTTAGTCAAGGGACCTTACAAAGAATGTAAGAAAGAGTTTGTAATCGAGTACAAGACCTTACAATTCGAAAGTAATGAATTACAGAGTGGGAGTTGTAAGTAGAAGATTGAAAGTAAATACAATGACTTTTCTCAAGTATGTGTATTAACAAGTAGATTCGGCAATCTTCAAGTCTTGTGGAATGGCTTCTATTTATACATAACCAGACAGAGTAGCCGTTATCTTCATCTCGCTGACCAAGAGTCTTCTGTGACCGTTGATAGAGGCTTTCCGAGTCACTCGAAAGTATCCGTTGAAATATGAACGTTGGACAACGGTTTAACTCTCTTGGAAGTCCCAAAACCATCGGTAGTGTCTTGAAAAATGAGTTGGAAACCACCGTTAAGCTTGGCGTTCCAGTTTTCCGGATATGGAAACAGACAGACTTCGACACAATCTTCCGGGACTCGGAGCAGGGAAGGTGAAGAGCCATGTCTCGCTGGTGATTTGACGTTCGAGCCTAGGTTACTTTTGTGGTTTGAAAAAGGTGTATCCTCGAATGAATAACCTACAAAAGTAAATTAATTTTGGTTCTCAAAGTATAGAATACTTTGGCCCAAGATTAGACACGAGATAATAAAATAATTATAATAATTAAGCAACCGATTATCCGAGTCGAAACAAAATGGAATTTTCCGAGTCCAATATCCATGATACTCGGAATTCCATCCGACTTAGTCTAAGCAATAGAGCAAGTTCCATAAAGAATATCGAGTGAGGTAACTTAATATAGACTAAGCATGAAATAAACTAAGAATACCGACTATAACAAAATAGAACGTATAACCACAAGTCGATTCCGAGACGGAATACTAGTATATTTAAAACGCAATAAATCGAGTGAAGATAAACTCGTAAATTAAGAACCAGTTTTCGAGTCGCTACGTAAACGCAATAAATGCAATAAGTGAAAACCGTATTACTCGGAGAAGATACTATTTTACTCAAAGAAGTTTCGCGATACCGAGAATGCCTTGGAATCAAAACTCTATATGCATGGGATTGTTATACCTAATTCCTCGGACAAGTGTTGAGCATTGTCCGAGTCTTCAATGAATTCAATAGCACAATTAAGATCACACCACTGCAGTCAAGTTAAATCAATTTCGTTGACAAGCATACGAGTGATCACTATTTCTTCATTTACATACTATCTCGGCACACACGTTGTTCAAATATATTGTAGGTTATTTGAATTTGTACATTCACATCACATTCTAGTTCCTTATCTTCTACAAACCGAACGGACTCTATGGTAAAAGCTAGTGGGATTGGTTAATTAAACCAGCTTATCTATAGTTGTATCAGTGGCCAAAGTGTAAGGATGATACATATACTAGGCAAGTAACATCACAAAAGGAAGTATACAGAACTCGAAAGTAGAATCAAAACGTTGGAGTCGAACCGAAGTCGAACTTAAAGGCAGCAAAATTATGTACGATTATACCCAATGCAATAAGTTCATTACGCAACTCATGGTGACCATAATAGATGTTAGGTCCTTATGTCATTCTTTCTCTTTTTCTATGGAGATAAGTTCAAACCTAAGATCTTGATACTTAAGCATATCTAATTCCCATGTATCTTATAGTTAACTCTAATAAGCACCAACAAACACAAATGAACTCCAAATGAAGTACGCAAGTGATAGAAAAACTTCCAAATTCCATTTGTAAAAGTGATAGAACAACTTCCAAATTCCATTTGTAAATGAGGCACTCAACATACAAGACTTATATCATCGTCCAAGGTTCATAAAGAATACGAAGGAACTACCTCTAAAAGATTTCTCACCACATATAAACTTCAAATGTTGTAGAGCATCACTTCGACATCCATCAAGCAACTTCTCTTGCTCGAGACACTTAAATGAAAGAAACTCAAGATGGTGTAAAGCATAATCTTCAATGTGATTTACCTAGGTCTTTCTAGTCTCATACTACACTTATCTTAGACCTTTCTCACAAGCTTCTCCGATTCAAACTCATAGAGGGACCTCCATAACTATTACATCCTCTCGATTGTTCGACCCGAAAACTTAGATGGAAATAAAGAAAATCCCTAAATCAACTATTCCACCAAAATGGCTCCCAAATCCAACCAAAGATATCTTCCAACACATCCGGACAAACTTGCAACTTCAAGTAGAACATCAATTTTGAAATCCTCGACTATAGACCCAAATATTATTAACAAAAACGCCATGTACGGTTACTTAATCAAAACCGAAACTTCGGATGCCTACAAGGTGATTCCGGTGTGTTTTATGCACTAGCATAATCTAATTTTATATTTAAAGGAGGCACCAACTCCTATGAAAAGGCTTTCAGCCAAGTAACTCGGAAATGTTAAAAACATTTAAGAAATGTCCTTGTCCAAAATAATGGAATAGTTTAAAAATCTTGATTTCCTATGCTTATGATGCTTCGAGGTATCCCTTACAACTCTAGAGATTAATCAACCGATCGATTTTATACTTTACAAGCTTCCATTCCCATACTGCTTCTTAGATTCAAGCATACCTCATACTCGTAGAGAACCCGATGACAATCTCCAAAAATAATCCTTTCTATAAGCCCTAAAACAAAAAGATTTTAGTTAAACTGAATCATGACGAGAACCCTTTAAAATAACACGTATGACTTCCAAACTACTAATAGGGCCATCATGGTCTGGTGTCACTAAAAATATGGGTCTAAATGCCACGAGCTAGCCTAAATAACCTCAGTATGGGACTCCAATTAATAAGAATTAGATTTAATGTTGTCCAGCACAAGGTTTACAAGTCATGAGTAAGAAAAATTACTATAACATCAACTATTACTCTTAGAAATAAATGTAGAACCATATTCAACCTTATAAGAATTTAGCGATGAATCTCATTACTATCCTTTGGGGATAAACGTAGAAAAACTCTCAATCTGGAGTAGCCAATCAGTCAACAATTTAACAATTGTTCCAAGTTGTCATTCCCACAACTTCTTTTCCACAACTTCGTTTATAACTTCTAAAAGTACTCACCTATGAGTATTTCCGTAAATATATGCATGTATCTCTCAATACTCAAACTGCTCGACATTATCCTACTTGATACTATGACATTATGATTCATTCTTAGTGACAACTCCCAAAAGACAACCTCCATACCTAAATATCATACATGATCGTGAGTTTTTAATAAATGTTTTACTTGTGCTAGTGTACCGTATGTCTTTTCTTTTCTCGCCTAAGATTAATTATGCATTCCTTATGCTCACTAGAAATAATTATATGTATAACCAATACATAATTGAATACTTGAACGCTTCTTAGAGGTAGAGGTCTCTATTGCACTTAACATCTCATGAGCCCTATCATAAAACTAACGGATACTAGAACTAAAATAAAATTTCATCCACACTCAATCACAAACTTAGCACACACAAGTCATTCACATATCACCTAAATAAAAAGTTTCCAATCAACTAATTTAACTAAGTTGACTAGGTAAACGCCTACGAGTCAAATGTTACACTCAATGTGACATGCATATTTGTCACAAATAAAGTACTTATCACATAACAAACGATCCTAGACGACTATATGCAATGCAAACTTAAGGTCACCAAAATCTATCATGTGATACCATAAAATGTAACACCCCAAACACTACCCTAGGAATATTACAAAGCTAGCGTTCCTGAAAAGGAACTCCCAAGGCTAATTAAGGTGTCGGTTTGGCTTTCTAATATTAAGTTAAAGGTAATTGAGGTGATTTTAGACTTTTCTTAAAACTTTTTCTAAAACTTTTAGTAGAAATCTATTCATAATATGGTCTATCCTCTAGGCTTAAAGCCTTAAAATTCTGCATAAAAACCACAATATAACTCAATGAGCCACACGCTCGGAGTATACAACTCAACGGCCACACACCGGAGCCCAACCAATATGAATTAAAACTTAAAAACAATCTAATTGGTCCATGACATACTTATATAACTAGATGCAATTAGTTACAAGCTACAAGATTGGAATATATGCAGTGCACTTCAGCAACTTCGCCACTCGTAACGATTATTAGCAAACAAAGCATATAAGAGACCGGGATATGGAAAGGTACGAGACACACTGAGAAAGTACTCGCAATCGCAAAGAGATATGGGGTGAGCAAATCACATGCTTAGTGGGTAATCTTATCCCAAAATCACAACATTCATATTTTATTTGCATATAACAAACCATATCGTAACTTTTGCTCCATATCTCTCGAACTTCCATTTTAAACACAACATGTTCTCCACATCTTACTCAAGCAACTATGCTCACATTTCGAACTGTCTTACCGAGTGCATCAAACCCTATCAAAACAAGGTAGAACTTTAATTATTCAATATGCACAAAAATTCATGCAGTTTAACTCTAAAATCACATTTCCACATTTATTGAAACAAATTCTACACTTGAATAATTACTTGAAATATCGAGTCTCTTTCCGAGAAGATTCTTTATAGCTTATAGTTATAAACTTTCCAATCATTTATTACAAAGTTTCGAAATCATTAGCAACTCATTTGAATTGAATCAACCTTCTTAGTTACGGACTTAAACTAGCACTTCATAGTTTCTGGGGCGCGACCTCGAATAAAGGCTCCCGGACCTATCTTCTAGGAAGTCTCCGGTCGGGCATCGTGACATACGAGGACTCCATTTAGAACCCTTCCGTATCCCAAAAGATCCTGTCCCACTTGACTCAAACCAACGAAAGCACATTAATTACGCTGTTTCGGATACACATTGGAAGACATAGCACCACGTGCCACCCCTCCAAATGTAGGTTTCTCAATCGGTTTCAATTCTTTAGAGAATATTCACATTTGAAAGGAAATTATTAAGAAATCATACTCGAAGAATTGTTTTGTGTAAACAAAACGCCTTTCAAAACTAATCATTTTAAAATAAACCGACTTTCCATAATCATATTCAGGTTCAATCACTCACGTTTAGCATTTGCTTTTGCGTAATCCTAGCCAGGCAATTGAATTCACCATAACCTCACGTGAATACTTAGTATACTAGAATATGTGGCTTCCATTTTCCTCTTATTTCATATATAAGCCCTTTGGGTAATAATTCATCATTAAATCGCACATTTACCTTTATATACGCATACTAACTTCTTACCTTATATAAAATCGTCATAATCTCACATAGACAGCTAAAATCAACACCATCTAGTTCATTTCAAGTAATGCACCTCAAGCTAAAGTTTCATTCATAGTATTCATTTGCTTAAGTGATTCAAAATGTTTCCCAAACAATAAGTATCATCAACGTAACTTTAAATCACACATTAAACACCACATGATTACAACTATAATACGCTAGGGTTCCGAAATTCATTTTTTAACCTCAATACTCCGAACTCATGCTCCCTTCCAAAGCTCCAAATATCAATTTCCCTTAAACTCGATTTGATTACAAGCATGACTAAGTCAGGACCCAAAACTCCCTTAGCCGCAATAACCATAAGTCTCAAAACCACACATAATTACGAACAATTACAATTTAGCCCAACTTGTCACAACCGCCCTATTCGGTTATAACTTACATAATGTATCTCCTTAACCTTCCAATTCACCAATTTAGTTTACACGAGCCACAATAACCACAAATGACCACAATTTTAAACCAAGGAGTTACAAACCATTAAATTCGATTCAATTCCCACAATTCGTTTAACTACCCAATTGATGAACTACTTTCGTTTCTCACTTCTTAATCACTCCAAGGGTTAAATAAACTCATAATTTCATCTGTCTATCTAACGAATCCCTTAAATTCAATTTTAAATTCAAAGTTACTTCAACATCAACTTCGCATAATTAAAGAACTTAATGACCTCAAGGGAATTTCAATCACCACATAACAATATCAAGAATCCACAAATTAACAACAATTCATTTAAACTTTTAAACCTCCATACATTTTTAAGAATTAGAATTACCCACCTCGAATTCTAGGGCTTGAGAAATTTATTAAATGGAGTCAGGTTGGGTTTCTTGCCTTCCCCTTCCTTTCGTTTATCTTTGTCGGCCTCGTGCCTCTCGCTCTAGCTCTTCCCTACGCCCCTTGTTTCGCTCGGTTCTGGTCTTTTCTCTCGCCCTCTCTTGTTTCGATATGGTTTTCTATCTCCCTTTGCTCACCGGCCATGGTGTCGGTTGTCGTTCTTGCTGTTCAAGCGAGCCACCAGCCTCCTTTTCCTCTCTTGTTCTCACTCGCCCTCCTTCTTCCCTTTGTTTTCGTATTTTTCTACATTCCTCATTCTCCTTCTCAATTGCTCGCCTTCATCCTCTCTCTCTCTCTCTCTCTCTCTCTCTCTCTCTCTCTCTCTCTCTCTCTCTCTCTCTGTGTGTGTGTGCGTGTGTGTGTGTTTTACTTTGCTCCAAGTTCTGCTTTGTTCCTCCTCTACTATTCCTCTTTTTACCTCTCTTTTTCTACTCGTACTCCATCTTCCCGAGCCCCTCTCTGTCACTATATTTCGTGGCTTTCTCAAGAAAAGCCAACCATTACCACCTTTACACTAATCCCCTTACTAGTCTTAATACCTAATTGCCCTTCTTTCATTTCTCTTTTCTTTTTCTCTTTTTTGTTAAGCATCACTTAGGTTAAACCTAAATAAGTGGTATAAATGGTCTTACGTTTTAATTTAGCTAGTCCCAATGAAAAATTTAAGAGGAAGGAATTAATATACTTGACTAACTATAATCACGCAAACTAATAAAATTACGAATTTATGTCCACATTTATATTTTAATTATTCAATGGAATTTATTTAATTAAAACTAATTAAGTAATTTAAGTCATATAATCACCTTAATTAAAATTTCGGGCATTACATATATTCGGGAAATATTATAACCATTTGCTATAAAACATTTCATAATCAAATACTAGTGCAAGTGCAAGTACCTCTTTGGGATTAGATGTGTGATCCTTGAAATCATGCTCGGGTCACAATCTCTCTCATGTACTAGAGAATTTAGAAGGCATACTGCATGTTCCCTTTTGTTTGTGGCACTAAAATTATAAAATTCCCAACACATGGACAATTCATTGGTACTTTAATAGCTAGCAAGTAATATGAAATGAAAAATTAAAGTAGACTTTAAGCACGAGAACTTGGCCTTTACAAGTACAATATGTAGGTTTGATTTCACACGTGAGCCTCTTGCACCTCCCATACAATAATACATACGAGAACACTATTTTTCAATTGGAAAAATAAAATTCAAATTAACATAAAATAGAAAAGAATACTTAACAAAAAAGCATAAAATGATTAAGGTTTGAACTCACTCGGTCATGTACGGTCTTAATATCTTTCCTCATGGTATGACTCAGAGGATCAAGCTAGTATGTGACATTGCTCATCGGAAATATGGCAGCAAGCATCCAATCTTGGCTACACGGACACAAATAACATATTTATAAACATGTAACACCATTAAAATTTTATTTAACTTTATTTGTACACTTACCCCTCAATGAACGACGCCAAGTATATTTTTTCTACACATTCTTTTTCATGACTTTCAAGATATACTCGGATCGGTCCTCAATTCCCTACTCGTATTGCTTGAGTTACATGGGGTTGAGAAACCGAACCGACTTGTTTCTTATTTCGTGGAGCCACATACTACATATTAATTGTATATAGTTAGAAATGGAAATTAACAGTTAAAAAATAAATTTATAAATGTAATAACTCATATAATGCCAAGTATAGTAGCGAATGCGCCGATCACTTACATCTACAAAAATTACATTATGTCGTCCGGAAACATATGTACAGTCATGTCCTCATCGTCCCCATCAAATACCCCAAACACGTGACATAGCGCTTTGATTTTCAACGTTGTTTCTTTTGACAAAGTCTTCACAAAACTTTGCAAAGTAGAACACAAATTCGTATCTCGACTCATGAATCGAGTAGGATAGGGACTGCTTTGAATGACAATAGGTGCCGCCGAATACTTGCTTGTGCCAATTGAGGGAGTTGGAGTGCCTTTCATCCCACTCTCGGATCCGTCCCCGGTATCCTAGTTTATCATAATAAATGAATTAGAAATATATATACGTGATATTAATAACAGCTTAAATCTAATATTTTCAAAACGAATTACCGTACGAGAGGATGACCAAACTCTTGGAATAAGTAGGAAAAGTGTTGACCACTTCATCAACAGTTTGAAGGTCCTATGACTGGATCGATAACTCACAGCTTGTCTTTCGCTTGCATGATTTCTCTTACATTCACCTTCATTTGATCCACTAAAAGTCGTGCCCCTGAACAGTGACATTTGGCTTCCACGGTTAAACGACTCTCGATGTCATAACATGATCTAGGGAGGGTAATGAGAAGCTAGCTTGCACAGCGCCAGCTGCATATGAATTAGCATAACAATTAGAATCACTGGATAGCCCTTGAGAGAGAAATTAAACTATCTAATAATCTTGGAAAAAATGCATAGAATTTTCCAACATCATCCAAGTATGGAAACTTCACTACCATGAAGATGGAAGATACAAGAGTTGTACCCAAGGTGAAGTCCGAGTTCACCACTCGAAGAGAATGAGGCACAAGATGAACTACAAGGGCATGAACACTCTAATGTGTGCTATCAACTTAGAAGAATACAATAGAATGTCTGCCTATGACACATGGAAAGAAGTATGGGATACACCGGTCAACACTTATGAAGTAACCAGTCAAGTGAAACAAGCAAAGATAAGTCGGTTTCCGCACCAGTATGAACTGTTCAAAATGGAACCTAACGATAACATCACTTAGATGTACATCCGCTTCACCGAGATTGTCAACAATCTCAAATCTCTTTGAAGAAAGATCTCTCACGAAGAAATTGTCGAAAAATTCTAAGAAGTCTACCCAAGAGAAGATGGGGTCCGAAGGTGACAACAATCGAGGAAGCTCAAGATCTCTCTCAGTTAAAGCTAAATGATCTCATTAGGAAGTTATTCACTCATGAGCTATACCTAGAAGAAGAGGAAGCTAAGGTCAGCATCAAAAGGAACATTGCACTTATAGCCTTAGAAGACAGACGACAAAGTCTCGAGCTCCTCGGATTCTAAAGAGGATCCAATGGCGCTCATTGCTCAAGGTTTTAAGAAGATGATGAAATACAACAAGTGGCAAAAGAGGCAAAAGCTGGAGTTCTACAAGAAAGACAAGAAAGGTAAATATTCATCCTCATCCAATTTGTCTTTAACTATGAACTCTGGTTGTTTTGAGTATGGTAGCAAGGAGCACATAGTCAAAGATCTGTCCAAACATGAAGACTCATGTATAAATCCTATCTCTCTTAAGTTTTGATTCCATGTTATTCTAAGCAATATAGAAACTCTTATCTAAGTTTTCATTTTGTTCTGATTGACTCGAAAGTAACTTATTGCATATCTCCCTCACTAGTGTTTCGACTCACTCAAACATCACTCAGAACTATTGCATGCTCAAATAATTTGGCACAATAATGGTCTAGTAATCAACAATGAAAAGGCGAGATACTAAGTCTTTTTGTAAAGTGTTTGGAAAAGTAAATTTGAATATGAGTGGGAGACATTTTGGAGAACAGAGTGGGGGAGAATTTAGCAACTTAGGAGCAGAAAATGCAGTAGAATTGTTGTGTGAAATGTGGGTGGGGGGATCCCTCAAGTTATAAAAATTTTAGGGTTTTGGAAAACCTAAAATAAGCCCCTAACCTAGCGATTATAGACAACTAAAACGTGTCCTTATCTCCTTTATTCTCTCGTAATTTATATGTCGGCCCGATGATGAAATCCCAGTCCTATTAGAGGATTTGAATCAGAAATGGTATTTGATTAGTTTGACTGAAGTCGATGATCCACAAAAACCCTTCGAGCACCAAATATTTTGCCTTGGGTCGGTCCAAAAACCCTTTTCTTTCGGATGGTCCAAGCCCGACCTTTGTAATGATTTATTTATTATTTTTATTATTTATTATTTTTGTATTGTGGAGAAAAGTTGTATCGCATTTAATTCCTCCCATCCCCATGTAATTTTTTTATTTTTCACATTCGTTTCTTTTCACTTTTCTTTTCTTTCTTTAATGCTTTCGTTTATCACTTTTCATATTTGCTTCTACTATTTTTGTTAGCATGCTTTGGTTGCCTTTATTTTCGTATCTGATCATGTTGCATGCCTAGGTTTCGTACTTGTCGCCCCGAATCTGAATTCTCGGTTCTAAACCGATGGAGTCAATTTTTTAACTCTTCCAAGATTAGTTTTCCCATACTAAGAATGGAAGAGTATTTCTTTATTTTATTTTTGTTAGTTTTTATTCCTAAAACTGACTGGTATCGCATTTAACTCTCGGTTATTTATAACTAAAAATAAAAAAGGTTTTTGGATCTACGAGCTAGGCTAGAGGCTGAGGCTGACCACCTCGGCCACGTTGCTCGGCCGATGCTGGCAACCACATTACCCGGCTTTTCCGGACATGGAGTTGTTAATGGGTGGGGAGCTTTGTGCAATAATATTTGTGTTGGTTAATAATTAAATGTACTAAAGTCCCATTTTTACCTAAATACGTCGACAGAGGTGAACAAAATGATCCGATGGAGAGTTTCGGACGGTGGATATATGTAATGAGAGTGTGTCCTGGATTGGTCGTTGAGATGACTAGAACCTTGACGGTTGGCCTGGACTTTACTAATGGAGTGTGAAGTCCGGCTGGATGATTCCTAAACTTGGATGATTAAAGTCCTAAAGTCTTGGTTGGTGTGCCTAAACTTTATTATTTTTAGTGTGAAGCTTAACAATAAGCTTGATATTGACTCGGTTAGTGAAGTCCGAAGTTCGGCAGGGTGATTCCTGAGGTTAGTTGGATTAATATCCTAAGGCTAGGATGAGGGGCCTAAACTTGACCATTTCTTAGCCTCGAAGCGTGGCTATAAAATTTTTATACTAAAATTTTTGTTTGTTAATAATCAAATCTAAATAAATTCAAGTGTTACCTGAATTAGATATTCAATGATGTGTAGCTAGATAATGTTTCAAAGGTTTTGTCTCCACTTGGTCTGTTGGGGAGGAGCTGAAGCCTTTGCGGGGTATATGAACCTAGACGGTTGTAGGAACCACCGACCAGTCCATCTGTCCCCTCCGTAGTGGGAGAACCGGATCGAGGGACCAAGCTTCCCCATGAATGACGAGTCTCTTTTTGAAGCTGATTTTGAATGACAATTTTTAAAGTTTATTAAAAATGAGGAGGTACCTCTTATTGAGATTTTTAATTTTTGTTGTTTAATTTGAAATAGATTAATCAAACAATGATTGACGGTTTTATTAATCTTTTATTTTAGAAATTATTTTTAGAAGCCTCGGGATATCATTTCATGATTTAAGAAAATAACAAAATATTATATTTACTTCTGCTACAAAGCTTATGGGCCAAAGCATTGTGAAATCGCTAGCTTGGACCAAAGCCTTGCTCGATGGCCATCTAGTGCCGATAAAAGCAAGCACTATACACACGTCGGCGCTGGCCATGGCCCTTGACCGAGGTGATCAGTCTCGGTCTATGGCTTAAACTATCGAAATAAATTTTAAATTTTGCTAATTTAAATAAGAAATGTTGAGGAGCAACTTAAGGTGAAAGAAAATGCAAAATGAGAGACGCTCGGTTAGCTTTGAGAAATAAAAACTAATAAAAATAAATAAAAGACTCTTCCAATCTTAGTTTGAAAAAGCTGAGCTTTGAAGGGCTTTAAAATTTGACTACATCTCGTGTAAAAATGAGAATCTAGATTTGGGGGCGAATGTACAAAACGTAAGGATAAGCCCTTCCATTTTGCTCGTCAACAGTACAACCTTTACTAATTTAAGATTTTAGTTTAAGAAATGTGTTTCAAACAAGCATAAAACATACGAATACTAGAATTTACATCAACCACGGCATGCGAATAAAGCAATAAAACAAATAAGACTTGAAAACAATTACATCTTTGTATCCACAATACGAAAAGTGATGATAGTGCAATAATTAAATAAACTTGTTAAAACCGCAATGGTAATGAACATCCCGAGGTTCTCCCACTCGCTGGTCTTAATCTCGAATTGGATTTGGAAGCATGACAGTGGATGAACGAATAATAGAAGTGATTTTTATATATGAACTTTGGTGGAGGTAGAGTGATGTATGGCAATGATGAAGGTTTAGAGGATCGAATAAGATGACGGTATGGCAGTGACGATTAGCTGAAAGGAAGCTAAGAGATCAAAATATTGTAAAGCATTCAATAACTCTTAGTTAGATTTCTGCAAAGTTTTGCATCAAAAATGGCCATTCATCAAATTAAAGGTTGAGGTCTCTATTAATAGAGAAGAGAGTAGGTCATGAAATGACCTATGGAGCAACTAAACTGACCTAAATTAAGCGGAGAACCGACCAGAAAATCGGAAAAATAGGACAAAGTCTCCCTCAACCAAAATTTCCCATGCTGAAAGCCGAGAATCGTGGCGTCGGCCATGAAAAGACGTTGTCCGGTCAAACCACACTTTCGTGTTGCAATTGGTCTCTGGAGAAAAATGAAGCACTTTAGTTAAAAGTACCATGAAGCATGACATCGATCTAATATAGTGGTTGTTGGCTTCCGTGTCTTGGTTGGACTCTTGGAGCAAAATACATCTCTTTGGCGAAAATTGCCATGAAGCGCGACGCCGGCCAATGTGACGTCGCACGGACAAATTAAGCTCTGTGTCTTGGTTGGATGCTCGAGGAAAAATGCACTCGTTTAGCGAGCAGTAAGGCTTGATGCGCAACACAAGCTAAGGTTTGACTATGAGCGTTGACTCGGGCTTGGATCGGCCGAAAGAAATAGGTTTGTGGACCAGCCCAAAACAAAGGTGCTAAAGGGTTTTTGTGGTTTATCGGCTTCTATCACGCCAATCGGACTTCGATTGTCATCCGAATCCACAAACAGGACTATGATTTCATCACTAGGCTCGCAAAATAAAAAACACGGAAATGGAAGAGATAACGAGTTACATGTTTTCGGTGTCTACAACGGATCTTAGGCTCGAAGCTTGACTAACATTCTTTAGTCACTACTACATGAAAAAATTTTAACTACGGTTATCCGATGTCACGTATGTGGCTATAATTGTAGACAAGCATCTTTTACTACGATTCAAAACCGTAGTAAAAAACCACCTATTACTATAGTTTGTTTGAACAACTATTGTAATAGAGTACATAGTACCACGGTTATAAATTAACAAGTTTAGTAATAGGCTAAGATATTGTGATGGTGCATCACTAGGAACCGTAGTAATAGGTCTTTCCTTAAATTCCACTCTTATGGCCAAAATTTTAGGCCCGGACTAATTATCGTGGTTCTTAACCGACAACCGTAGTAATAGGTTATATTCGGACCTATTGCTATGGTTGTTCCTTAAGAACCGTAGTAATGGGTATGAATTTTTTTATTTTCTTACCCCTTGTAAAATACAAATAACATATACAACCATTTACAACCACCGACACCAACTCTTTCGTAAAACATACAAACCACAATCCTACAGTCTTGACCAGAATATATACAAACCATATTCACCGCACAAAGTAGTATGGTAAACAACTAAATAATGAAGAAAGTGTAAATATATACCTATGTAATCTGTATACCTATATATATTTATACCCATGTAACTATATACATATGTAAATCACAAGCCTAACCAATCAAATAATGAATAATAAGTGTAAATATATACCTATATAACTATTTTTAGACAATTATATACATACTCTGTTCAACCTTGTCTTAATTTGTTGAGCGGATCATCCGTATACGGAATGTGGGGCTTATTTTGTAACACCCCAAACCCTACCCTAGGAGTATTACATTGCCGAGTTCCTCAAAAGGAACTCACAAGGCTAATTACGGTGTAGGTTTGGCTTTCTAATTTCAACTTAGAGGTAATTGAGGTGATTTTACACTTAAACATTTTTCTAAAAATTTCGGCAGTTCCATTTGTAATATGGTATATCCCCTAGGCTTAAAGCCTTAAAATCCACTATAAAAACTAGAATATAACTCAATGAGGCACATGCTCGGAGTATACAACTGAACGGCCACACGCCGAAGCCCACCCAATATGAATTAAAACTTAAACACAATCTAATTAGTTTAGGACATACTTATACAACTACATGCACTTAGTTACAAGCTACAAGATTAAAATACATGGAATCCACATCAGCACCTTGTGCCACTCGGAACGGTCATCTCGCAAACAACATATAAAAGTCTAGAATATGCTAAGATACGAGACACACCTAAGAGAGTACCTACAACTCGCAAAGAGATATGGGATGAGCAAACCACAAGCTTAGTGGGTAATCTCATCCCAAAGTCACAACATTCATACTTTATACGCATATGATAAACCCTATTGTAACTTTCACTATATATGTCCGAACTTTCATTTTGAACACAACATGTTCTCCACATCTTACTCAAGCAACTATTCTCACATTTCCGAACTATCTTACTCAGTAGATCAAACCGAATCACAACAAGATAGAACTTTAGTTATTCAAGTATGCACACAAATTCATGCAGTTTAACACTCGAAATAATATTTCCACATTTTCTCAAAAAGTGCTGCACTTGAATAATTACTCGAAACATCGAGTCTTTTTCAGGGAGACTCCTACAGCTCATAATTTCAATCATTTATAACAAACTTTCGAAATCATAAACAACTCATTGGAATTGAATCAACCTTCTAGGCTATGAACTCGAACTCGCACTTCATAGTTTCGGGCCGCGACCCCGAATAAAGGCTCCTGAAGCCTAACTTAGACCTGTTGGTTCTCCATAAAGGTCTTCTACTTCTAAGGGTGGTGTGCCCCGGAAGTCGTCGTCGTCGTTATCACTATTATCTTTGGTTTCTTAGATGTCTTATTTATCACTTACTCACAACCCATGCACTTATGGATCTAAAGGAGGCAAGCTAAGAATTAGTTTGGAATAATCGATGTCTTGAATGAAGACAAATAGGTCCCACTGACCTAGAATGGGTTCGGAGAATATAGCTAAGGTGCTCGCTAAAAGGATTCTTGTCGTTGCTTTGTTTCTGAGCCACCTTAGGCAAAGGGACTTGAACATTGTGGAACATACTCTCTAGTTTGTTGTTGAATGTCTAGCATTGCTCGGCTTCGTGTCCTCGTGCACGATAGTATTTGCAGAATTTTCTTGCATCCTAGTTTTTTCTATGTTTCACAGCTTTTGATTCTCGCTCTTATGGGTGGCAATTCTATTTTCCCTTTGGCCAGCAGGTGGTCAAGGCTTGAGCGTAGGTGGTATCAACTGGAGTTTAGTCATTATACCTATTGAGGGCATTGACATTTGCACCCTTGCTAGTATTTCCTTGATTGGATGTTTTCTTATCTATAGACTAATAATTAACTCTATGCCCAATCAAGACTTTTGTGGTCGTGGTAGAAAGCTCTTCTTTTATCGAGCATACCAAGCATCCGTAAGGGTTGAAAAGCTCATAATTGGTAGGAATTTGAGATGATGATTGTAGGCAAGATGAAGATTTTTCACGATGATCCGTACTTGGTCCTTCTCGAATGGTTGGTCTACCATGTGGGCAACCTTTGCCCTCTATTTGGCGAGAAAGTCTATAAAGCTTTCTTTCTCACCTTGCTTGATCAACTCCAAGTCCGTAAGTGTGACAGTCAATAAGTGTTGTAGGATTATTGGTGCAAGAACTCCTTACACAGATTAGTCCAATTGGTGACCTTGCATGGGTCAACGGAGTTATACCACTCATGACGTTGGTATCAAAAGTCCACGGGAAAATGATATGGTAAGTGTCTTCTAGTATTTGCTTAAGAGTTGTTGCTCCTAATAAGTTGCGAACATGATGATGGGCATTCGGGAACCTCAAAACTTGATATCCGGCATGCTGACTAAAGGGGTAGTTTCCTTTGGGGATTGAAGTGAATCCCTTATGGTCAAAGTAGTGGTTACTGAACATGGATGACTCCCTTAACATTTGCTCTATCTAATCTATGGTTGGATCGAGGCTAAGGCCTTGATTCGTGCTTGGGACTGCCTGGAGGAGATGGAGTAGGTGGAGGTGGAGGACCTCCTCCTCTTCTTAATTGTTCCTCTTCCTCATCTTTCTTACTCGTCCTCAATAGCTTTTAAGATAGCCTTAAGATCGCCTGGTATAGACTCTATTTTTTACCTTGTGCCTCAATCTTAGCTTCCATTTTGGCTGAGTTTGAATTGAGCAAAGCAAGGATAGGAGATTGTTCTTGTGTTATGTCCATTGGTGGGGAATTCTTTTTAGGTACTTGTCCTACGATGAAAAATAGACCGAATTGCTGTGGTATACACTGGAGAATGTTGCATCGGTGTAGACCGCGAGGTAGAACATTGTGTAGAGCGGGGAGAAGATATGCTAGACTCCTTGTTGAGGCGTTCTAACCTTTTGGAGCTCGGATTTCGATGATACTCAATTGCAGTTGACTTTTGTATTCCGCAGCACAAAGGATGATGCTTAGGACCATGTCAAAGAATACCACTTTTGGAAGGAAGGGGCTTATTCGCGAGACCAGAAGAGATTAGGAATGTTTTTTTATGCACATAAGGAATGCAAAACAAATGAAGTGTATGCAATGATACTTATGACCTAAGTTGGGATGATTTTATGATTTGGCTAATACCTTATTGGAAAGCATAACTAGAATGCATAAATGATTGTTCCTAATAGAAGATGTATTTGTTTTAGCTAGTACGCAAGAACTCAAATAATTTGAGATAAATTTTATTTTTAGCTAAATGAAAGATGGAATGCAAAGTGGACTCACCTTAACTTGAGATGAATTTTATTTTTCGCTAAATGAAAAATAAAAATGCAAAATGGACTCACCTTAATTTGAGATGAACTTTATTTTTGGCTAAATGAAAGATGAAAATGCAATATGGACTCACCTTAATTTGAGATGAACTTTATTTTTGGTTAAATGAAAGACGAAAATGCAACATGGTCATGTAGAAAAAGAAGGTCTAAACACTAACCGATTAAAGAGATACAGGAGTTCTTGGTAGAACTCTTCTAGACTCACTAGCGATAACTACCTAGATCGCCTAAAAAAGAATTTTAGAATGACTCGAAAATGAAATTAATGAACTAACCTAAAAGGGAAAGGTAATTTGACTTTAGCTATAAATGCACATAATGGACCGACTTTAGGAAGTTCATTATGGTATTTTATTTGAATCCATGCAACGACTAATCAGCACACCTCACCTATCCCTAAAGGGTCACAAGTAGATGATCAAATCTAAAAACAATCACACTCATCCAAGCATACAAATGAAGAGACAAGGTGCCACCTAGAGACTAAGGGTCTATGGTCAAAAGAGGGTTAAAACTAGGTAGGATACATGGTGTCTCACGGTCCGAGGATTTAGTCCTCGGTGGGGTGCACGATAGGAAAAAATGCATTGAATCCTCGGTACGTCTCGGTAAGCCAAGAGCGCATGCTATGAGGAAAGAGGTATCGCCTTCGTTGGCAATCAAGCCTAGTTGGGCCCGCTTGGGATGTAGTGGGAGCCTCTTTTCCAAAAATGTTTTTAAGGGGGCAAAGCCTAATGGTCCACCAACAGAAATAAGCTATGGTCCAGGCTGCCTAAAAGGGAGAAGCCTAATGCAAATACATTATTAAAACTCACTACTTAAATTTTCAATGTTCGTCCTCCGAATAAGTGATTTATCCCAAGTGGAGTCGCCATTATAGGAACCCCGGTCCCACCCCTACGGGGAGGGACCCAAGCTTCCCATGAATTAGCGGGTTTAAAAATTTTTCTTTTTGAAGAGGAAGAAGATTTTAGGGTTTTGAAGATGAATTTTAGAAAGTGGGGATGAACTTCTTATTTAAATTTTCGAATTTTATTAAATCAATTTAAAATGGATTAAATCAAATTGAGTGGCAAGTTTATTAATTATTTTCTTTTAGAAATTATTGTCAAAAATCCCAATATATTATTTCTTAATCGAAAAATAAAGAAAACTAGGGTTTTGAATATGTCGTGGGGTTTTCGGGCCAAACCGATTTGAAAACACCAGTTTGGACCCAAACCTCACCTACCGACCACTAGATGCCAACTTTTGCCAGCATCCGGTGGTCGGCGGTGTAAGCCATGGGCCACGATTGAGGTGATCGGCCTCAGCCTCTAGCCTGGTCGGCGGATCTAGAACCAATTTTTTTATTTTCGATCGAAATAGCCAAGAGGTAGTATAGAAGAATTAAAACAAAAACAGGAGTCGCAAGTAAGTTTTTAGGAATCGAAACTAACAAAAAATAAAATAAAATAAATAGATGCTCTTTCAATCTTAGTACACGAAAAGTAAATTGAAAGAGGCTAAAAAGTGACTTCATTGGTCTAGAACCAAGAATCGGATTCGGGGCCGAGGGTACGAAACGTAGGGATAGGCCCTTCCATTCCGCCCGTCAAATGATGGCCATTACTAGTTTGAGTAGTGAATCTAAATAACGCGGTAAACAAGCAAACAACATGTGATACGAAATTGAAAGAAACCAAAACATACTAAATGCGATAAAAAGCAAATATGAAAAAGCGGTAAAGAAAGCAATAGAAGAAAGAACGAAAGTGAAAACTAAGAGGATTACATCGGGCAAGGAGGAATTAAAAAGCAATATAACTCTTTCTCCGTAATACGTAAAGCAATAAAAACATAAAAGTAAATAACTATTGTGTAGGCCGAATTGATGCCCTCAAGTTGTCCCACTCGCTGATATGGATCTCGGATCTAGATTTGTTGATGCGGTGGTGGTGGATCGGGAAGGGCTTTTGTAAGTTTTTGTGTATGTAGGGGAAAAGTTGCATGCAATTAACGGAGGATTAGGGTTAAATTGTAGGAACTAAGGGGCAAGATTAAGAATAGGCTGAAAAGAGACCAAGAGATTAGAATACGAAAGGGAGTATTCGAGTAGCTCTTCGTCGGCTTTCAACAGCGTAATGTTATGGAATCAGCCTTCGATTACTTTTCAGCAGACGTGATGTATATGAAAAGTCATATGTAAAATGAGAGTCTAAGCTCTCTATTTATAGGGAGAGGTTAGGTCACAAGAGGATCTAGGGTTTCAATTCATCCAACCGTCTAAACTCAACCAAAATCGGTTGTAAGATGGGGCCAAAAATGAAGGGATAGAATCGGATCCCAAGGTAGGGGGTGCCGGCTATATGGCGTCGTTACGGGGTCTTGCGCTCCTTCCGTGCAGCAACAGGATTCTCGGGAAAACGCAGCGTTTCAAGGTGAAATAAACCAGTTGGGGGCACTGGCTACTACGTCGTTTTGAGGGAGGAAGCTCCGAGTCTCGGCGAACTGTCTTTGAACTAGACGCGGTGTTTTGATGCTTGTGATAATGAAACGCAGCACCTAACGTCATCTTGATGTGTTCAGCTCCGTGTCTAGGTTGGACAAATGTGAAACGTGGTCTTTTGATCTTGGAATCTCCCTATATGCGGCACTCGAACTTTCGTTGACTCTAGAGGTTTGACTCGGGCTCGTATCAGTCCAAAATAAAAGAGATTTTTGACCAACCCAAGGCAAAAAGGCTATTAATTTGGTGCTAAGGGGCTCTTTGTGTTTTACTAGCTTCCGCCGCAGCAATCAAATATCATTTGTGATCCAAATTTTCAAATAGTACTCAAGATTTCATCATTGGGGCTACAATATAAATTACATAAATAAAAGAGATAAGGAACGATACATTTTAGGTGTCTATAAAAAGTGGGTTAGATTTTCTTTTCGCTTTCTACTACATTCCTTCAATATTTGTGGGAATTAATTTTAGGGAGTACAAGATTTTATCGAACCACAAAGATGAATTAAATTGATATTAAGTTGCGAATGCGAGTTGACGGGTTAGTACTAGAGATTAACTCAAAACAAATTATCCTAAACTAACATAAACTAAACTAAAATTAAATCAAAATAAATTAAACTAACATTATAACAAATTAACTTAAAACAAACCAGATTAAACTTAGCATCCCAAGATTAGAAAACAGAGCATCAAACTTTTGACAATAGTAAAGTTACAAATTTATACCAGCAAAATTGAATTTCCTCAACTCAATTCTCCAAATTCATAGTCCACCTTTAAATAATCGAACGCCCAGATTTAGCCATGAAGGTTTTCTCTTAAGAGTTTGAATCACCCTAGAAGGGGGAGGGTGAATAGGGTGAGGAGGAAATTTTGTGGAATAAAAAGATTTTTGCAAGGTATGAGCTCGGAAAAACAGTTATGAGTCTAGAATGAACTCAAAAAGACTAAACATAGAAAATACATGGAAACCCTCCCGGGGCGGAAAACCACGGAAAATGTCAATCCGAAACCAAGTTAAATCCATAATTTTGAATCCACAAAATAGAAGGACCGACTCTTACCGACTTGCTCCCGTAGACAATTCAATACAGATTTTCCTAGACATAGAAATTCCCTTTATATGTTCTAGTACTTCCTAACCGAGATAACCCTTACGACTAGGACAACTAAGTTAAGTTAACCCTTACACCTGGGTCAAGGGATGTTATAAAGAATTGAAGTAAGAGTAATTACAAGACTTCTTCCATTTTGTGTCTATCTTTTAGATGCGTGATAGATTAAAATTATATAGACACATTGTATCAAATTTTTCGGATAAATAATTTCGGTTAATAATTATGATTTAGAAAGATCAATTAATGCAGTAATTATTTCAAGTGAATACAATAAGTCATAACTCTGAATAACTTATACATGTAGAATTATTTGCTCATGATAACTATCCGAGTTACATATGATTGGGTCGAAACCTAGAGATAAGCTCTTTACTCAAGATATGCATTCTTAGTAGGTTAGAGAGTATTGAAAACTTATAAATGAGCTTCTTAAAGAGTGAGAATGACTTGAATTCAAAACTATAGAGAGATAGAGAGTTATACTTGAGTCATTAATCTCCCTTTTTTTTTATGTAAGGCATTCAACACTTATAAAAAGAGTTAAAAGTTCAGAGCAGTTAAGTTTTCATGACTTTTAGAAACAAAGGACTCGTTAAAATGATCTTAGTTAGACACAATAAAATGAAGCTAGAATTTATTATCGGAGCAGATTGATGCCAAAAATAAATATGTCGGACCGAATATATAAGAGCATTTATCATAGCAAATAATATAGATGTAAACATTTATTAGAGCACACAAAATATAGATAACACAAATTAATGATGCTCGAAACAACTTAACATTCATAAATTGCTCAAAAAAAAAAAAAATTAGAAGCAGAAACATAGAATGAGTTTGAACTAAAAGTGAGTAAACTCCCAGTGAACCAACTAACTATCTATCCTAGATATCTCTCCCCTATGTATTTTAGCAAAACATAAAAAGTAAGTAGGAAAGAGAGGACACATAAAAATGTTGGAAAAAAAAGAAAAAGAAAATCGGGAGGGGGTGGACTAGTGCGAGTGGAGGAGGAACGGGGAACCCTTCTTTTGTGTCTCGTGACCTTCGGATAAAGCTAGTGGTTGTGGAATAGGCGACGGGAGGAAAGGAGGTGCTTGTTCTTGTTGTGCATACTTTCAAACTAGAGGTTCTGCTTCCTTTATTTCCTCTTCGAGCCCCGAATTTCCTCACCTTGAGTGGGCTACATAGAAGGTTGATCCTGGGACCGACCAATGTCTCCAACCTCTTCTAACGTTGACTTAGTGTGCTCGGAGGAGATAACATTAGGTTTCTTTTCTCCTTGGCCTTCAGCTTTGCATGCTACAACTTCTTCTTCTTCTTCTTCTTCTTCTTCTTCTTCTTCGTAAGAAGAGTTGGATGCCTCCGAGGATGATTCTAAGTGAGAACCTGATTTTAAGTTCTCGGTAGGATTGGATCTCGTGGTCTTGGAGACAGCTGATCCGGTCTAAGTAAGAAGAGCTGGATGCCTCCGAGGACGATTCTAAGTGAGAACCCGATTTTAAGTTCTCGGTAGCATTGGATCTCGCGCTCTTGGAGACAACTGCTCTTGTCTTGCTGCCGCTTGATGACTTCTTTCAACCAAGTGACCAGAGCTTTACTTTGATCTATCTACTTCTAAGCCTTGCTCCGAAGTTGAGTTAGTAGCGGCATGAAAGCCTAGAATACAAGCAAGAGTTGATTGTAACTTTTCAAGCAATAAATATTGTCAATGATATTTTTTATCATCATATACCTTATTTACTATGGCACAAAACAAGTAGTCTTTTCTTTCTGGTCCTAATTACTCTATGGTTTGGGGCTTTAGTTGGTCCATTAATATAAATCAATCATTTTTTTCCCGATGCGCTCGACATTCCTTTTTTAAAAATTCTAGTTATTAACGTGATTAGGGGTAAGGAAGATTAGAGATATTGCAAATTATGAAGCCACCTTCTCAAGTAAATCAATAGAAGGGGCAGGCTGAGAAAAGACGGGCTAGCTATCGAAGAAGAGTTTCGGAACTCTTCTAAGTCCGAGAAAGAGGAGGTGGATGCTTAGAAGAGTGGATCCGGACACCGATGAAGTTTCTTGGTATCGTAGACCGACTAGCTTAACGCTGCCTAG
This sequence comes from Talinum fruticosum, assembly GCA_021018815.1. Lineage (NCBI taxonomy): Eukaryota > Viridiplantae > Streptophyta > Magnoliopsida > Caryophyllales > Talinaceae > Talinum > Talinum fruticosum. The sequence goes on along the minus strand of JAITYX010000033.1, from coordinate 5,592,731 downwards.
GCAAACAGTGGGCTTAAGAAATTTATGTAGATCATCAAGAAGCTTTACTTGGAAATGAGCAAAGATAGCAGAAAGTAGAGCTCAAACAGGTAGGGATGGTTTCTTCCGATTTGACATAACGAAGCAATTTGCTCAATAATTAAAGGGAAGAGGTCAACCTCATATCCCTATAGAATATCATACAAAACTTTGAGGACCTTGTTGTTAGGGTTCTCCTTGGATGGATAGAATGAGAACAGAGTTCTCGTCAAGCAAAAAGCATTGAAGTCCGGCTTCGGACATCATCCGAGTCATAGAAAAATTCTTTTTAGACTTGGGGGTGACTCTCACAAACTTATCAATGAAATCATCAACGATTTCATTGAAAAGAATAGGATTTAAGTTCGAAAAAGAGTTTAAAGCTCAAAGAGTTTGTGAAGAAGAAGAAGGTTAATGCGAATGTTCTTCCCCTGAACCGAGAAAACACCATATTATCTTTTGTCTGTCATATTAGAGTAGAAGTCCGAGACTAGCTCGGGATAGATGTAATCACGAAACACGAGTAATTAAAAGTTCCTCTTTTGAGAAGTGGTTGAACCGAGGAGATTTTAGTAGATAAGAAGAATTTTCTTCGAGAAAGTAGTGCTCGACAACAATGGGGTTCTTTCACTAATCAAAGGCAAGAGCCTTGCCTTAAGAGGTGTCCTTTTGTGGATCCTCGAGCTGAGAAGTTCGGGTTGTAGCCTTTTTGGTGGCTGACCCTCCTTCGGATGTGCTTCCTCTCTTCTGCATGTTGAGAGAAAGAGAAACAATTAGATTTAAGATGGAGAAAGGCTGAACGATCCGGAATGAAGAGTAAGAGAGTAGAAAGATAAGAATAGAGAATCCGAGTCTTAAAGAGTGTGTTTGAATGAGGATTTCGAGTTCAAGATTTGAGAGTGAGAGAGTGAAAGATATCAAAGTAAATGAATGAGGATGAACAAATGCTATTTATAAATCAAAAGCTCTTAAGGAACAAAGGTCGTTTTGACTCGGCTTGCACCGTAACGGCTAGTCGATCGTTTGGCATTCCGAGTGTCTAACGATTACTTCTTGAAACCGCTTCCTTCCAACGACTAGTTTCTTGACTGTTCACTTGAAAGAGAGAGAAAAAGAGATTTTCGAAGATATTTCCAATATTCTCTATTTAATTAGAGATGATCTCGGAATTTTAATGTCCATTTTTCTCATAACTGTGTTTGACCTAGAAAAGTGTCTAAGGTACCGAAAATACACTCGAAACTTAATAACTTGTAGCTTAGTTTCATGGTATTTCAACTAACCCACTATCTATTCTCTCATAACATGTAATAAACAATTAAACACATAAGTTTTCATGCAATCACTCAATTAATCATGCATTCAACATGCTAAGTTCATTCCTAATAAAGTAAAACTAATCTTCACATAGAGGTTTTGTGAAGATATCAACAAACCGAAATTTAGTAGGAATAAATTTAAGTTCAATATCACCTTTTTCGAGTGGTCTCTTAGAAAATGATATCCGACCTCGATGTGCTTTGTCTTTGAGTGCTGAACTAGATTCTTTGTGATACCGATGGCACCTGTGATTATCACGCTTAATGGGGATAGATGTGAATGAAAGTCCTAAATCCTTCAAGTGTTGCTTGATCCATAAAATTTGAGCACAGTAGGCTCCAACCGCAATGTAGTTTGCCTTAGTTGTTCATAGAGCAACCGAATTTTGCTTCTTTGAGTGCAAGGAGATAGTTGATTGACCTAGAAATTGACATGCTCCTGATGTACTCTTTCTATCAACCTTGTGTCCAACATAGTCAACATTTGAGTATCCAAGTGAAGGTCGGATATGAGTCTTTTGAGTACCGGAGACCAAGTGTCCGAGTTGTTGCAAGAAATCTAAAAATTCTCTTCACCGTAACGACATGTTATTCTTTTGGATTACCTTGAAATCTTACACATAAATAGACACTAAACGTAATATTTGTCCTACTAGATGTGAGATAAAGTAGAGATCTAATCATTCCTCTCGTAAAGTTTCGATATAGAACTTTACCTTCACTACTATAGGAACCACTTTTAACTACGGTTCAAAAGGACCTTCAATTACGGTTATCCAGACGTAGTGTATGTGATCGTAATTATAGGTGGGCATCTTTTACTACCGTTCAAAACCGTAGTAAAATGAAGGCCTATTACGACGGTTCTCTTGAAGAACCGTAGTTATATATAACCTATTACTACGGTTCATCCAAAAGAACCGTAGTAATAGGTTAACCTATAATGACGGTTCGTAAACGTAACCGTCCTAATAGGTATTGGCCCAAATCCCCCTGTTCTAGCAAAAGTTTTAGGCCAAGACCTATTACTATGGTTCTTAAGGAAGAACCAGTAGTAATAGGTTATATTCGGACCTATTACTACGATTCTTCCTTAAGAGCAAGAATTATAGTAATACGTCCGAATATTTTTTATATTTGTTTTGTTTTTTCGTACCCCTTGTACAAAGTTATAGAAATATAACATATACAATTACAACCACAATAACTTACACAACAACCACCAACAGCCGCAGATTGTTATACAACATGCACTACTTCAAACACAACGAGTTCCATCTTTAACAAGTTCGATAACAATTTCATATTTCACAATAAGTTCCAAGCAAAGAATATATTATAATAATATGAAATATAATACAAAGAGTACTTTTCTTTTAGTATTTATGTCAAAAATTCATCTCTCATCTTCAAACTTTGTTGTATAAACCGATTTCAATGTTTATGTCATAAGAAAAATCTCTATTTACCCAAATTGATGCTTTTGTAGTAGACTTAGTTATATGATTGTCTTTATGACTATATTGCTTGCTTAGAGTTGTTGCATTGGTATCATGGACAACATATATACATCATATTTGCTACTCACGCTATCAATGCATAAACTCCGAGCAAGCAATATATTCATAAAGACAAGCACATAACTCAATCTACTAAAAAGCATAAATTTGGGTAAATAGAGATGAACCATTTGACACAAATATTAAAATAATTTATACCATAAAATTCGAAGATAAAGGGATGGACTTTTCGCATAAATACTGAAATAGGTTATATTACAATGTGAGATATAATACAAAGAGTACGTACACCAGCAGTAGATCTCACCAACGACATTATTTCGTGATCATGGTTCCATATTTCTGCTAAACATATGATTTATACCAAAAATTCCAAATCAAGTTGGAATTTTTTGGTATTAATCACTTATTTAGCGTAAATATGGGACCAGACTTATCCTTTCGATCCTCAATCAACAATCTATTACAAGAAAGTGTTAAAGTTGGAAATAATGAAAAACACGTTGAAACAAGCAAAATTATGGATATCCATCAATAAAATTGTTATGCAATAATGTTCTTACCGAGTGGATATAATTACATGGTTTATGTGCCTTTTCCCCTCTTTTGAACTTATCTTCGATATGATGATCAAACCTTAAATACAGCTTCTTCAAAATTAGCATCCTCATTTTCAATAGGCATTCCCAAGGAGAAGGATGGGATCTCCTCAACAAACTCACACACATCTTCACCATCCCTACCAGCAATGTGCTATTTCCCTTGAAGAACAATAGACCACTTAACATTGGCCATGTCCTCAACGTAGAACACTTGTCTTGCTTTAGATGCCATCCCCTTTAGGGCCTTCTCTTGTGAGATCGACCGAGTGTGAATCCCATCTCATCAACTCGGACATCGTTGTATTATCAACCCATTTGCACCGAAAAACGTTCTCACAAAAGTCAACATAGTCTAGCTCCCATATCTCCTCAATGACTCGGTAATATGACATTTTAGCTACAATGGGATGTTTGTCCTTGGAGTTGGAAACATGAAGTACATGAGCCTCCAATGTGACCCCATAATTTTTCACAATGCTCCTATTGTCCTTGCTCTTTGTGTAGAAAGAGTATCCATTAATGTCATTACATAGTAAGATATGACTTCCAATAAAATAAGGCATGCCTTATAGTGTTTGACGGTGTACCCGAACAAGTTTCCGTATGCGGGAAGTCATTGATTGTGATGAAGATTATAGCTCGCAATGTGAATTAATCTTGATGGTATGCATCATAAATCTAAACACCTTCATCCCACAACAACTTTAAATCTTCAACAAGAGGTGCCAAGTGCACATCTATATCATTTCTTGATTGTTTAGGCCCATAAATGAGCAAGTGACAACATAATATACTTATGCTTTATACATAGCAACAATGGTAGGTTGTACATAACTAAAAGAACAGGCCAACTGTTGTGCTTGCTTCTATGGTCACCATGGGGGTTTATTCCATCCGTACAAAGACCCATACATAGATTTCGTGCCTCACTATCAAATTCTATGAACAATGAATCAATCTTCTTCTACCGAAAAGAATCGACAGAGTGATATAGCTTGTCATCACAGATTCTTCCGTCGACATGCCACATCAAGTTCTTGGCATCGGTTGCACTTGAAAACAAGCGCTTAAACCACTCGTATTATCAACAAGTACTATAACACGTTTGAGGGACGTCCATCAAAACTCTCTCCATCGATTTTTTTATTTGTAATGAGGTACACAACATTTAGGACATTTGTGTCTATGTGATCGTTCTTTTCGTAACAATATGCAATTGTTGGGGTAGGCATGTATCTTCTTATACCCTATGCCCATAAGCCACAACATCCTCTTCGCCTCACATGTATGGCTGGGAAGGACATTGCCTTCCGGAAGTATATCTTTGAGCACACTCAGCAGATCCATGAAACTTTTGTCACTACGACCATTAGCCACTTTCAAGATCATCAACCTCAACACGAGTGATAAACGGGTATATTTATTATACCCCGGGTCAAGAGGCTTCTCCGAATTAGCTAACAATTGCTCCAATACATGTGGTTGATCAACTAATTCGTGTTTTACTCCATGAACTCGGATCTTCAAGTCGATCTTCTAATTCTATACTCGTTGGCTTCATTTTTATTATACCCTTCATCTTCTCGTATACCATTATTCGCAAACTCCTCTTCCCAATGCGATACTCGCACCTTATAAGTTGTGTCAAATCCATGTTGATATAGGTGACCTTTTACAAGCTTAGGGGCATTTTTGAGGAGTTAAAACACCTTAAACAAGGACGGAAAATGGACTGTTCTCCGAATTTGGTTGCATGTTCGATGACAATCTCTAGAAAGTTGTTAAAACCATCACGATATTCTACACTCCTACTATAGCTATAAACAAACGTTCGATTCATACCTTAGCCATAAACACGAGAAGAAATTCACCGCTTATAGTTTGAAAAGTGCATACTTTCATTAATTAATTATGAACAAATAATATGACATGAGCCTATGATCCTTCTACAGGGGTAGATGGTCCTAAACCCATTCAAGAATAATATGACCCTAGACCGTGTAGCAAACTTTTATCATACATTTGACAAATTTCCCGCATCATTTCCCCTTAGTCCTTCAAGTACAACATACGAAGTCGAAATGGCTAATGTGTATATCCTTACTTAGTTGTATGGTATGATAAGTATAAAGGTTTGCTCTTGGAGAGTATAAATCACCCTCGAGGGGGTGAATATGGTGATGAGGAAACTTGCTTGAAAATTAAAACAAATAAGGATCTGATGTGAGTGAGCGGCAAGGATACGCTCGGAAAAGCATGAATTCGAGTAAGCACTAAAGAAACAGATTAAACGAATTCAAACTGCTCGAGTCTAGAATGTACTCGGAAAAGTAATAACTCCGAAAGTACGTGGAAACCCTCCCGGGGCAGAAAACCACGGACAGTGCTAATCCAAGCACGAAGTCGAATCCACTATTTTGAGTCCACAAAATACCGTAGACTCGACTTAACCCGAGTTGCTCCCTTAGGCAACTCCTTATAAGTTTTTCCTAGACTCGAAATTACCTTATCTCGATCTAGTACTTCCTAACCGAGATCACCCTTACAGTTAGGGACAACCGAGTTGGGTTAGCCCTTACAGCTCGATCAAGGGACCTTACTTAGAGAGTAAGAAAGAAAGTGTTTGTAATCGAGTATTAGACCTTACAACTCGAAAGTTATGAAATACGGAATTGGAGTTGTAAGTAGAAGATTGAGAATGAATACAATGACTTCTGTTCAAGTATGTGTATTAACAATAGATTCGGCCATCTTCAAGTCTTGAAAGTTGGCTTCTATATATAGATGACCAAGCAGCTTAGCCGTTGTGTCCATCTTCCGACTGGAGGTCCTTTGTGACCGTTGTAAAGGATTTTCTAAGTCACTCGGAAAATAACCGTTGAGATATGAACGTTGAGCAACGGTTCTTGACTCCTTTGGAAGTCCCAAAACCACTGGTGGTGTCTTGAAAAATAAGGTGAAAACCACCGTTGAGCTTAGTGTTGCAGATTTCCAGTTTTGGAAACAGACAATCCCGACACGTTGTCCGGGGCTAGGTTAGAGGTGGAAAAAGCCTTGTCTCGCTGGTGATTTGATTTTTGAAGCTCGGTTACTTTTGCAGTAAAAAATAGGATAGCCTCGTTTGAATAACCTACAAAAGCAAATCAATTTGGTTCTCAAAGTATAAAATACTTTGGTCCAAGGTTAGACATAGATAATGATATAATTAAGATAATTAAATGACTAATTATCTAAGTCGGAAAAGGAATGGAATTTTCCGAGTCTAATATCCATGATACTTTAAATTCCATCCGAGTCAGTCTAAAAGAGAATCAAGTTAGATAAAGAATATCGAGTGAACGAACTTGATCTAAACTAAAACAAAGTTCAAACAACACAAGCTGACTTGGAATAGAAAATTAACATTGTAATTCCCGGAACATGAAGTCGGACTCGAGTTTATGTGTGCGAATACGAGTGTTTGAACATGCAATAATTCTGAGTGTTGAGTAACCCGGAACCGAGTTAGTAAAAGTATGCTTTCCGAGTCAGTCGAGTCACACAAAGACATGAAATAATTTCTAGAACGCTAAGAATAAATGCTATATCACTCAGAAAAGTTTCTAAGGCGCATGGAATGACTTGAAGTCAAAACCCTATAAGAGAGAAGATCTTACACCTGATTCCTGGATGGAACTCGAAAAAGTGTAAGTATAGAGTCCGAGTCTTCAAAGTAGAGATCTACACATCAAACCAATCGTCATCATAATTACACCCAAAGAACGACAGGGAAATGAGCACCGTGATATATTGTAAAATTTATGATAAGATTATAATAGCCACACAACCTATTATCATATTATTCTCAAACTGTCCAACACGAACAATTCAAAAGCCTATACATATCAAGCTAATATCTTGAGCACTATATGCACATTCATGCACGTATCACGACCTATGATAACTTGTTATGTTTAGATTTTTAAACAGGTTCTCTAAGCTTATGAAATGCATACGATTATAGAAAGTATAGATTGGTAAGAAAAATAAGCACAATAATACACAATTAAGCATGCCATTTATCAAATTACATGAAAACAAAAAATATGTTGTTACGTAGTCTATATTCTTAACACGAACCATTATTGTAACTTGTTATATTTTTTGTAGTGGTTAAATGTCTCTTTTTAAAATACAAATAGGTATGTCCTTTTTACTTCCAATTTTGATGTATTATACATTTATCATAAACTGGACATGATTTTTTGAAATTTTACACAATGCACACGACAATGAAATGTGGATAAAATATTGAGGCCATCCCTTTAATTTCCTTTAACGACCCAAGGAATAATAGGAAGTAGAATTTCCTTGTTGTGATTAACAATGAGGTAGGATTTACAAGACAAAAACATAGAGTGTACATGCAACATGGGCCAATCCACAAAGAAGAGGAGAAAGGGCAGAGGAGTCAAATGGAAACAAACGTGATAAACAATAGTGAATTATTTAGTTGCTCATTGTTTATCACCTTTGTTTCCATTGACTCCTTTACCCCTTCTCCCCTTCTCCCCTTCTTCGTGGAATGGCACACGTTGCATGTACACGCCATGTTTTGTCTTGTGAACTGGAGCCCATTCATAAACACAACAAGGGAATTCGGTTCCTATTATGTCTTCGATCGTCAAAGCAAATTAAAAGGTAGCCTTAACATTTAATTCATATTTCATTATTTTCTTATGAATTAAACTTCAAAAAATCATGGCCTCCAGTTTACGATAATGTATAATGAGACCTGGCAAAATTAACTCGAACCGAACAGTCAACCCGAACGAGCCGAAACCCAAACCGAACCAACATCCGAAAGCAGTGAACGAATTTTGACCCGAAAATCGAAATGAACCGACCCGAAATATAATTGAACCGATTACAATCCGAACCGAATCGGACCGAACCCGATTTTGACCCGAACCCAAATAAAAGTGACCCAAACTTGAACCGACCCAAATCCGAATGTGATGGAACCTTCATTTTTTTGGTGGGTCTCTCAAGATGGACTTTTGTGCTTGTAGTGGTACTATTTTGATCGACCTCAAATCATATTCAAGCGGGTCCATACCAAGGGATGGTGGTGGACTCGATAATATTGTAATGTATATGGTTAACTTGAAATCATACTCGAAACCTACCTGAACCGACATTGACCCTATTCGAACCGAAACCGACCTGAATTCGACCCAATCCGAAATTAACCCGAACCGAACCCAAACCCGAACCAAACTAGATTGACCTGAAGTTCAACCGAACCGAACCCGAACGAGATCGCCCGAAGTTGATCCGAACCGAACTTAACTTGAATCGAACCCAAGCGGAATGACCGGATTGCCAAGTCTATGTATAATACAACAAACTTGCAACCAAAAAGAAAACCAGAAAATTAGATAATTGGATAAATTAGTCCACCCCAACATCACCTAATTAAAAACACAAATTTGATAACAAATTTATCTTCATGACAAATTTTTGGGGATAGCCCTATATCCAAGAAAGCTTATAAGTTCTTAATTTTTGTAGTGTGTTTAAATTTCTCTCTTTTTAAATATATATATATATATACAACTCTTTCTCTCTATTCATTGCGTGAGAGGATTGTTTACGTATATACTATATACATAATAATATATATCCGATTTCCTTTTGCTTCCAATTTTGATGTGTTATATATTATCATAAGATAGACATGATTTTTTTGAAGTTTTATATAATGCATAGCACCATTAATATAAATAAAATGTTGAGGCCATCTCTTTAATTTGCTTTAATGACCCCAAGACTTAACTAGAACCGGAGCCATCATGACCCTTGTTGTGTTTAACAATGAGGTTGGGTTCATAAGAAAAACATAGAGTTTATGTACAGCGTGGGTCGGTCCACGAAGAAAGGAAATAGGGGTCAAAGATTCATTGGATAAAAAGGTGATAAACAATGACAAAAATAGTAATAAATCCCTATTCTTTATCACCTTTTTCTACATAGATCCCTCTCGCCCTTCTTCCCATTCTTCGTGGACTGACCCATGCTATAAATAGACTATGTCTTGCCTAGGGAACCCAACCTCATTGCTAAAGACAACAAGGGTAATGGGAATTCTGATTCTAGTTATGTCTTAGGGTAGTTAAAGCAAATTAAATGGATAACCTCAACATTTCATTTATATTCATTATTTACGTAAACTTCAAAAAATTATGTACTCTAGTTTACGATCATGTATAATACAAGAAACTTGCAACCAAAAAGGAAACCAGAAATTTAGATAGTTGGACAAATTTGATTACAAATTTATCTCTATGACAAGTTTTTGGGGAGATCCCTATATCCAAAAACCTTTCTAATTTTTTACATTTTCACCTTTATATATTCTCCCTTTTGATCCTTAAACCCTAAACAACATACATTTTCATTTTCCTAAACCCTAAACCACAAAATTTTCTATTTCCCTAAACCCTTAAGCATAAATATTTCTATTTCTCTAAACTCTAACTAAATTTGGATACCAATTTTGATAATTAGAGAATTGAGCCCATCCCAACATCACCTCATCAAAATAAACAAATTGGATATAAATTTATCTTTATGACAAGTTTTTAGGGATGACCCTATATCCAAATTATGTTTCTATTTCTCTAAACCCTAAACAAATTTGGATGCACTCATTCGAGTTACCAAACTAACTCTCATTATATTTCCCTATATTAATTAAATCCTAAACTCCTAAACCCTTTGCTAAAAATCCCAAACAGTTCACAAATTTCCAACTTAATAAACTAAACAAATGTTACCCAAATTCTCAATAAATGATTCTAACATTTCAACAATCTCAAACATTATCCATATTCTCAACATTCACATAATTACCGCAAATACATTCAACATTTCAACAATCGAAATTTTGTAAACAACTTAAAGCGAAAAATAAAAGAGGATAGATATTCATACCGGAAGAACGACGACAACGGCGAGAGTGACCGAGAGGCTAGACGGTAAAACACAACGACAGACGACGGACTGACGGATACAAAGGAAAAGAGGACAACTACATCTAAAAGAGATGAGAGAAAAGAGTGAGTGAAAGGAAATAGTCAAGAAGAGGTACAAAGGCGAGGATAGCTTACCGACGACAAGTATTAGGCCGAGAAAATCTAGATCCGAGGTAGTAATGGATGAGATGAACTATGGAGAGCGATAAGACCTAGAGTAGAGAGTAGATGAACTGGGTGTAGAAAATAGTAGGTACCAATTCTCAGATTTTTAGATCTATTTGAAGACGCATTTGATGACGTTCAATTGAAGCATCGTTATCAAATGTAACCTATGACTATGGTTCTTGCAAAGAACCGTAGTCAAAAGGTGATAGCTCAACCTATGACGATGGTTCATTGAAATACAGTCATCACAGGTCTTATATAAGGACACTCATTCACAAAAATGGCACCGCCTCATTTTTCATGACAATTTTTCCTTTTAACTATCGTAAATCGATTGTAATAAAAAGTCATATCTCGTAGTAGTGCTATCTAACCTAAGTCCAGTTTGATATTGCTACTCATTGGTGTTGCTGCATGTTTGACATCTTGTAGCTTGTACGTCCTGAGTAACTCCTTGGTGTACTTAGACCGATAAACATAGATGTCATCTATCTCTTGTTTGATTTGTATTCCAACAAAGAAATTGAGTTCTCCCATCATAATAATTCGCACCTCCTGTCTCATGTCGAGCTTATTGATTTTCTTCATCGCCTACTCCTTCATCTGGTCTAAGCTAGTTCATTAACTAGCTGATTCTAAGTTGGCTCATTTCTATTGTTGTTGTTCATTTTGAGCTCAGCCTCCTCTAAGTCATCTTGATTGAGCTTGAGATATGAGAAGGTAGAATCACTTATCCTACTATTATAAATCTTATCAAAGATCACGTGGATTCTTTCTTCCACTTTGTTAGTTCTCTTATTAAAAGTTCGATAAGCTTCGTTGTGAGAAGAATAACCGAGAAAAGTACCTTTGAAGGCTCGGACTTTACTCCGCACAATTATGAGTTCTACCAAAGGAATCAGGTATAAGGCTTTCTCACATATAGAGTTTTTATTCCAAGTCATTCTCTCGTACCTTAGAAACTTTTATGAGTGATATAATATTTCCTCTAACTGATATAGCATTTATTTCATGTATTCTTACTTGTCTCTGTGAGACTCGTAAAGCATATCTATACTTACTGTTGTATACCCGACTTCTAAGTCTCTCATCACTTAGAATTATCGCATGTTCAATTGACTAGTATTCGTATAACCGCACTCAGGTCCGACTTCATATTACGGGTTCTATTCTGTTATAGTCAGTGCTTCTAGTCCGAACCATGTTTAGTCTAGATCAAGTTTATTTCACTCGATGTTCTCTATGTAACTTGATTCTCGCTTAAACTAACTCGGATGGAATTTTGAGTTTCATGGATATTAGACTCGAAAATTCCATTTCCTTTTTCGACTCGGATAATTAATCACTTAATTATCTTAATTATATTATTATCTCGTGTCTAATCTTGGACCAAAGTATTTTATACTTTGAGAACCGATTTGATTTACTTTTGTAGGTTATTCAAACGAGGATACACTTTTTGAAATACAAAAGTAACCGGCTTCAAAACTTCAAATCACCAGCAGACATGGCTTTTCCCATTCTCCGACCTAGCCCCAAAAGATTGTGTCGTGGCTGTCTCGTTTCCAAATCTGGAAAACCGAAACGCCAAACTTAACGGTGGTTTCCACCTTACCTTTCAAGACACCGCCAGTGGTTTTGGGACTTCCAAAAGAGTTAAGAACCGTTGTACAACGTTCATATCACAACGAATACTTTCCGAGTGACTCGAAAGTTCTTAACAACGGTCATAAAGGACTCTCAGTCGGAAGATGGACTCAACGGCTATGTTGCTCGGCCATCTAAAAATAGAAGCCAACTCTCAAGACTTGAAGATTGCCGAACCTATTGTTAAAACACATACTTGAGCAAAGTCGTTGTATTCATTCTCAATCTTCTACTTACAACTCCCACTCGTAACTCATTATATTCCGAGTTGTAAGGTCTTGTACTTAGTTACAAACACTCTCTTTCTTACTGTCTAAGTAAGGTCCCTCGACCGAGCTGTAAGGGTTAACTCAGCTCAGCTTGTCCCTAGCTGTAAGGGTTATCTCAGCTAGGAAGTACTAGATCGGATAAGGTAATTTCGAGTCTAGGAAAACTTGTAAAGAGTTGTATAAGGGAGCAACTCGGGTTCACTCAGCCTACGGTATTTTGTGGACTCAAAATAGTGGATTTGACTTCGTGTTTGGATTAGCACGGTCCGTGGTTTTCTCGCCTCAGGAGGGTTTCCACGTACTTTCTGTGTTTTCACTCTCTAAGTACAATCTAGACTCGCATGCATTTAGAGTTTCAGCTTTATCTCGCTTCTTTACTCTTTACCGCAATTCCGAGTACACACTTTTCTCGACCCCATTTCGTACTCGGAATCCGCCTCTGTCTCGTGCCTTGATCAAAAGTGTTTGATTTTCGAAAAATCTTCCTCCACCCTATTCACCCCCTCTAGGGTGATTCAGTCTCTCCCGAGCAATCCTTCAATTGGTATCGAGCCTAGCCTTTCGTAAAGGATCTAACCATCCAAAGGTCTAAAGATCAAATGGCTCGTAACAATGAAGAGTTCGATGAAGGAAGATCTTCCAGCAGACCACCAAAATTCAAAGGATCAAATTTCGTGCACTCGGAAGAAACTCATGGAATGTTTCCTCCTCGGATCATGATGAAGATGTTTGGGACATCATACAAAAAGGAAACTACATTCCCATGAAGACACAAGAATTTAGACTCGTTCCCAAGACAAAGGCCGAGTTTTCTCCGAGTGAAGCAGAGAAGTTCAAAAAGAACTTCAAGGCAATGAACATTCTAATGTGCGCCATCGACTCGTAAGAATACAATCGAGTATATGCTCGTGACTCCGCCAAAGAAGTGTGAGACACCTTGGTCAACACTTACGAAGGTACAAGTCAGGTCGACAAGCGAAGATAAGCCAGTATCTTCATAAATATGAGCTATTCAAGATGGAGCCGAAGAGAACATCACTCGGATGTTCATTCGATTCACCGAGATTACCAACAATCTCAAATCTCTGGGTAAGAAGATTTCCCACGAGGAAATGTGCAGAAAAATACTCGAAGTATACCCAAGAGAAGATGGGGTCCCAAGGTGACTCGCCATAGAAGAGGCTCAAGACTTATCACTTCTAAAGCCGGATGAGCTCATTGGGAAGCTTCTCACTCATGAAATCCACCTGGAAGAGGAGGATGCCGAGCGCAGCACCAAAAAGAACATAGCGCTAAAAGCCTCGTAAACCAGAGAGGCCGATCCGAGTTCCTCTCGACTCATAAGAGGATCCCATGGCACTTATTGTAAGAGGCTTCAAGAGAATGATGAAGCACAAAAGATGGGATAAGAAGCCAAAAGAAGAGTTCTACAAAAGGGACAAGAAGGACAAGAAAGGTAAATACTCTTCTCCTTCAAAGTTATCTTTGACTAAAAACTCTGGCTATTTTGAATGTGGCAGCAAGGATCACATAGTCAAAGACTCGTCAAAATAGAAAAAGGGACAGAAAGAAGAAAAGAGCCATGATGGTCACATGGAGTGATGAGGACTCATCGAAGATAACGAGGACTCGGATGATTCAAAATGTCCGATGGCAATCTCCGACTCGGAAGCTGAAGTAGAGTCGGACTCGGACTCGGACAGTGAGGATACAAATCCTCAAGAGGTAATTGAATACTTCCTCAAATTCTCCAAAGCTGATTTAGCCAAGTATATTTTCACTTTGGAAGAAAAGTCCAATTCCGATTCTTCTCGTTTTAAAGAACAACTTGAGTCGATTTCCTCCGAGAGCGTTTCTTTGAAAAATGAATTGGAAAAATTGAGACATACACTCGGAGAACTCAAGACTAGTGCCCAATCCAATGAGACCGAGTCCGAGTTACTTAGAAGAGAAAATTAGCAGACTAAAGCAAAAGGTCAATGAGTCTCAAGATCTTGTTTTAAAGTTCACTCAAAGTCGAAAAACCTCGACATGCTCTTAGGATCCCAATGTGTCTCCTTCGTAAAGGAAGGTCTTGGTTTCAACAAAGAGGAGGAATCCAATTCCTACTCGTAGCTTTTCAAAATGATTCCCGAACTATAAAGTTCAGAAAGTCGTGCATGGTCCTATTCATAAAAATGAAAGGATGACTAAGACTAGATTAGTTTACAAGAAGAAACCATCACCTCTAGTTCCCAAAGGAAATGTTTTTCAAAAGAAAGAGATACAGACTCAGCTCTCTACACGAAGACTTAGAATCGGACCAAGCCCAAAGTCATTCAAATCTGGTTCCGAAAAACCTTCTTCCTCGTAAAAGAACCACAAGTAAAGAATGTTACTCGGGTTCGTTAAAGGAAGTAAGAAGGGTTAGATTGTCTTTGTTTTGCAAGGTACTCGTAAAAGAGCAAAAGGACACTAGTACTGGACAGTGGATGCTCACGCCACATGTCAGAGACTCGGGACTCTTTTCCGAGTTAGAAGAGCATAAAGGAGGAAAAGTCACTTTTGGAGATGACAACAAAGGCAAGATAATTGGAATAGGCAAGATTGGAAAGGGAAGCAATCTGGTCAGCCCAGTTTATCTTGTCAAAGGATTAAAGTACAATCTGCTCAAGATCTCTCAATTATGTGATAAAGGTCAAGAGGTAAGATTTACTCGGACCAATTGTTACATTTCCGATGATACCACAAAGGAGATCAAACTCTCGGGTAAAAGATCGAGTAACACCTATATTATTCCTCTCTCTGATCCTAGTCGAATTTATCTTGTTTGAAAGCATCTCTTAATGATGATTCATGGACATGGCATCGTAGATTAGGCCATATTATCATGCATACTATCAAGAAACTGGCATCTCATGGTTTGGTTAGAGGTTTACCTAACTGCACCTTTGAGAAAGATAAAGTGTGTGAGGCTTGCACAAGAGGGAAACAAGTCAGATCTTCATTCAAATATCTCGAAGACAGTTTCCACATCCAAAGTGCTTGAGCTGCTACATATGGACTTATGTGGTGAAATCCTCGTTAAGAGCCTCGGAGGTAAATCATATATATTTGTTATTATTGATGATTATTCACGGTTTACCTAGGTGTGTTTTCTTAAGCACAAAAATGAAGCGTTCAAGGAGTTCACTAACAAAGTTTCTATCTAAGTATGGAATGCCTTTCATCAAAAAGGGGAGATTGAAGACTCGGACTTTACTCCGCACATTTCGAGTTATACCAAAGGAATCGGTATAAGGCTTTCTTACTTATAGAGTTTTGATTCCAAGTCATTCCCTGTACTTTAGAAACTTTTATGAGTGATATAATATTTCCTCTAAGTGATATAGCATTTATTTCATGTATTCTTACTTGTCTCGTGAGACTCGTAAAGCATATCTATACTTACTGTTGTATACCCAGTTCCGAGTCTCTCATCACTTAGAATTATCGCATGTTCAATTGACTAGTATTCGCATAACCGCACTCAGGTCCGACTTCATATTACGGGTTCTATTCTCGTTATAGTCGGCGCTTCGAGTTTGAACCATGCTTAGTCTAGATTAAGTTTATTTCACTCGATGTTCTCTATGTAACTTGATTCTCGCTTAAACTAACTCGGATGGAATTTTGAGTTTCATGGATATTAGACTCGGATAATTAGTCACTTAATTATCTTAATTATATTATTATCTATGTCTAATCTTGGACCAAAGTATTTTATACTTTGAGAACCGATTTGATTTACTTTTGTAGGTTATTCAAACGAGGATACACTTTTGAAATACAAAAGTAACCTGGCTTCAAAACGTCAAATCACCAGCAGACATGGCTTTTCCCATTCTCTCGACCTAGCTCCAAAAGATTATGTTAGGGCTGTCTGTTTCCAAATCTGGAAAACCGAAACGCTAAGCTTAACGGTGGTTTCCACCTTACCTTTCAAGACACTCGCCAGTGGTTTTCGGACTTCCAAAAGAGTTAAGAACCGTTGTACAACGTTCATATCGCAACGGATACTTTCCGAGTGACTCGAAAGTTCTTAACAACGGTCATAAAAGACTCTCAATCGGAAGATCGACTCAACGGCTATGCTGCCTGGTTATCTATAAATAGAAGCCAACTCTCAAGACTTGAAGATTGCCGAACCTATTGTTAAAACATATACTTGAGCAAAGTCGTTGTATTCATTCTCAATCTTCTACTTACAACTCCCACTCTTAACTCATTATATTCTGAGTTGTAAGGTCTTGTACTTAGTTACAAACACTCACTTTCTTACTCGTCTAAGTAAGGTCCTTTGACCGAGCCGTAAGGGTTAACTCAGCTCAGTTGCCCTTAACTGTAAGGGTTATCTCAGCTAGGAAGTACTAGATCGGATAAGGTAATTTCGAGTCTAGGAAAAACTTGTAGAACAGTTGTATAAGGGAGCAACTCGGGTTCACTCAGTCTACGGTATTTTGTGGACTCAAAATAGTGGATTTGACTTCGTGCTTGGATTAGCACGGTCCGTGGTTTTCTGCCCCAGGAGGGTTTCCACGTACTTTCTATGTTTTCACTTTCGAGTACAATCTAGACTCGGACAGCATTCAAAGTTTCAGCTTTATCTACTTTTTACTCTTTACTGCAATTCGAGTACACACTCTTCGACCCCATTTCGGACTCGGAATCGCCTCTGTCTATGCCTTGATCAAAAGTGTTTGATTTTCGAAAAATCTTCCTCCACCCTATTCACCCCTCCTCTAGGATGCTTCAATCTTGAAGGTTTGCTCGGGAGAGTCCGAGTCACCCTAGAGGGGGTGAATAGGGTGATGGAAAAATCATTGCGAGAACACACACTTTTTGACGAGAGAAGAGGCAAAGACGGATTCCGAGTCTAAGCACGGGGTCGAAAGTATTGAACTCGTAATGCAATGAATCGAGTAAACAAGTACAAGCAGGACTGTCTCGAGTCTAGAATGAACTCGTAAAGAGAACACAGAGATTTTACGTGGAAACCCTCTCGGGGCAGAAAACCACGGCCCGTGTCAATCCGGACACGAAGTCAAATCCACTATTTTGAGTCCACAAAATACCGTGAACTCGATCGAACCCGAGTTGCTCCCTCGACAACTCTATACAAGTTTTCCTAGACTCGAAGTTACCTTATCTCGATCTAGTACTTCCTAGCCGAGATAACCCTTACAGCTAGGGACAACTAAGCCGAATTAACCTTTACAGACTTAGTCAAGGGACCTTACAAAGAATGTAAGAAGAGTCTCGTAACTAAGTACAAGACCTTACAACTCGTAAAGTAATGAATTACCGAGTGGGAGTTGTAAGTTGAAGATTGAAAGTAAATACAATAACTTTGATCAAGTAAGTGTATTGACAATGTATTCGGCAACCTTCAAGTCTTGTGAAGTGGCTTCCTTTTATAGAAGACCAGGCAGAGTAGCCGTTATCTTCATCTCGCCGACCGAGAGTCCTCTCGTGACCGTTGTGAAAGGCTTTCCGAGTCACTCGTAAAGTATCCGTTGAAATATGGACGTTGGACAACGGCTTAACTCTCTTGAAGTCCCAAAACCATCGGTTGTGTCTTGATAAATGTGGTGAGACCCACCGTTAAGCTTGGCGTTCCAGCTTTTCCGGATATGGAAGCGCATGCCTTCCGACACAATCTTCTCGAGACTAAAGCAGGGAAGGTGAAAAGCCATATCTCGCCGGTGATTTGACGTTCGAGCTTCGGCTACTTTTGTAGTTTGAAAAGATATCCTCGATTGAATAACCTACAAAAGTAAAACACCTTCGGTTCTCAAAGTATAAAATACTTTGGTCCAAGGTTAGACACGTATAACAAAATAATTTTGAAAAATTACGCAATTGATTATCTCGAGTCGTAAAAGAAATGGAATTTTCTCGAGTCTAATATCCATGATACTCGTAATTCCATATGACTTAGTCTTAAGTAAAGAAACACGTTCTATAGCGAATATCGAGTGAGAAAGAACTTGATATAGACTAAGCATGAAATGAACTATGAATGCCGACTATGCAAACAATAGAGTAAATAACCACAAGTCGATTCTCGAGTGAGAAACAACTGAATACCGGTATATTCAAAATGCGATTAATCCGAGTGAGAGTGGACTCGTAATAAAGAACCGCTTTCGAGGCGCTAACCGAAAAGCGATGAAAGAGATATGTGAAGGCCGAATCGCATAGAGAAGATACTTATTTAACTCAAGTAAGTTTCTAAGACACAGAGAATGCCTTGGAATCAAAACTCTATATGAATGACATCATTATACCCGATTCCTTTTGCATGACTCGTAAAGATATAGAGCAGATGTCCGAGTCTTCAAATCTCTCCCCGAGCAAACCTTCAACCTTCATCTGACCTAGGATCAAATTTGGTCGGATGTTCCTTACCAATGTTATGCACAAAGAATTTACATCCGAATGGTTTGAAGTAGGAAATGTTAGGCTTCTTCCCTTTGTATAGCTTGTAGGGTGTTTTCTTCGGAATGTGTCGAATGTGGCATCTGTTGAGAGTGTAATTTGTTGTATTAATTACATCGAGCTAGAAATAGTAAGGTAGATCATTTTTTAATCATCATTGTCCTTCTTATTACTTCAAGAGCTTCTTTCTTTCTCTCCAAGTACTTCATTTTCTAGAGGAGTTCAGGTGCTGAGAAGTTGTGGGAGATACAATTCTTATCGCGAAGTCCGCAAATTCGGAGTAGTCGAACTCCCTTCGATGGTCGGTTTGAATTCTCCTGATCCGATTCTCATACTCCACTTGAATTTTCCTGCAGATCTTATTGAACTCTTTGAAGGTTTCATTTTTGTTCATTAGAAAACAAATCCAGGTAAATCATGGAATCATCAACAATAACTACCACATATGATTTACCTCCTAAGCTTTGAACACAAATTTCACCACATAAATCCATATGTATCAATTTAGGAACTTTGGATGTAGATACTGTCTTGAGCGAGCTTAAATGATGATCTAACCTTGTTTTCCTTTTGCGCATGCATTACAGATTTTATCTTTCTAAATGAACAATTAGGCGAGTCCTCCGAATAATCCATGAGATGTAAGTTTCTTAAGAGTATGCATGCTGATATGATCTAATCTACAATTCCATATCAACGAATCATCAGTCAATGAAGCTTTTAAACAAGATAAATCTTGATTAGAATCAAGAAGAGGAATAGTATAGGTGTTACCCAACCTCATATCCGAGAGCTTTGTCTCTTTGGTAGCTGCATCGAAATGAAGAATGTGTTATAAGTTAATCTTACCTCTTGACCTTTGTTACCCAATTGAGGGATACTTAAAAGATTATACTTGAGCCCTTTGACAAGATACACTTGGACTAACTAAACTATCTACATAACCAATTATGCCAATTCCAACTATCTTGCACTTGTTGTTTTCTCCAAATGTGACGTTTACTCCTTTCATATTCGCAAGTTCTAAGAAGAGTCTTGAATCTCTCGGACATGTCGCTTGAGCATCCATCTGTCTAAGTACTAGTACCCTTTTCATTTCTAAGTTACCTACAAAATAGAAACAAACTAACCCTTCTTACTTCCTTCTTACAAACCCAAGTAAATGGCTTTACTTGTGGTTTTTTTCTTAGGAAGAGACCTTTTGGGAACCCAGATTTGAATAATTATAGGTTTGGTCCGATTTTGAGTCTTTTTTTTAGAGCTAAGTTTCTTTCTCTTTCTTTTGAAATCCTCTCTTTTATAAACTGGTTAAGAAGACTTTTTCCATAAAAGCGGGTTTGAGCTGAGTCCCTTTCCTTTTTGTATGATCTGGGACCATGTTCACCCTTTATGAGCTTAATAGTTACGGAATTAGTTTTGAAAAGATTTTTGTAGGAAATATCTTCCTTTTCAACATTGTAACCAAGTCCTTTTTTTCAAAAATAGACACATTAAGAACCAAGTAATAAATCAAGGTTTTTCTAACCTTGAGTAAGCTTTATAACCAACGCTTATGACTCATTAAGCTTCGTTTCAACTACTCATTCTCTCTTCTAAGGCACTTAGACTCGGTGTCATTATCTCGAGTACTATTCTCAAGCACTTTCAGGTTCTATCTTAAAGGTTTGCTCGGGAGAGTCTCGAGTCACCCTAGAGGGGGTGAATAGGGTGATGGAGGATTTTCGTTGAAAATCAAACTCTTTTGCCAAAAGTAAAGACAAAAACAGATTCCGAGTTAAAACGGAGTCGAAAAGTATGAACTCGGAATTGCAATAAAGAGTAAGGAAGCGCATTAAGTCGAAGCTTTGAGACTGTCCGAGTCTAGAATGAACTTAGAAAGTAAAGACACAAAGATTACGTGGAAACCCTCCTAAGGCAGAAAACCACGGACCGTGCTAATCCAAGCACAAAGTCAAATCCACTATTTTGAGTCCACAAAATACAGTAGATCGATCGAACCCGAGTTGCTCCCTTAAACAACTCTTTACAAGTTTTCCTAGACTTAGAAATTCCCTTATCCGATCTAGTACTTCCTAGCCGAGATAACCCTTGCACCGAGTTAACCCTTACAGCTCAGTCAAGGGATCTTACTTAGAGAGTAAGAAAGTGTTTGTAACTAAGTACAAGACCTTACAACTCGGAATATAATGAATTACAAAGTGGGAGTTGTAAGTAGAAGATTCAAAATGAATACAATGACTTTGCTCAAGTACGTGTATTAACAATAGATTCGGCAATCTTCAAGTCTTGAGAGTTGGCTTCTATTTATAGATGACCAAGCAACATAGCCGTTATCTCCAACTTCGACGGGAAGTCCTTTGTGACCGTTGTTAAGAACTTTCCGAGTCACTCGAAAGTATCCGTTGTGATATGAACGTTGGGCAACGGTTCTTAACTCTCTTGGAAGTCCCAAAACCACTAACAGGTGTCTTGAAGGATAAGGTGGAAACCACCGTTAAGCTTGGCATTTCAGTTTTCTAGATTTGGAAACAGACATCCCCGACACAATCTTCCGGGGCTAAGTCGGAGAAGGGGAAAAGCCATGTCTCGCTGGTGATTTGACGTTTTGAAGCCGGTTACTTTTGTATTTCAAAAAGTGTATCCTCGTTTGAATAACCTACAAAAGTAAATCAATTTTGGTTCTTAAAGTATAAAATACTTTGGTCCAAGATTAGACACAGATAATAATATAATTAAGATAATTAAGCAACTAATTATCCGAGTTAGAAAAGGAATGGAATTTTCTGAGTCTAATATCCATGAAACTAAAAATTCCATCCGAGTTAGTCTAAGCGAGAATCAAGTTATACAACGAATATCGAGTGAGACAAACTTGATCTACACTAAGCATGGTTCGGACTAGAGCGCCGACTTCCACAGAATAGGACTATAACATGAAGTGAGACCTGAGTGCGGTTAAGCGAAATACTAGTCAATTCAGCATGCGATATATCTAAGTGATGAGGGACTCGGAACCGTGACACAAAGCATGAGTACATATCTGTTTTCCGAGTCACTTAGCGACAAGCAAAAGTACATGAAGTAAATGCCATATCACCTAGAGAAGATACCATATCACTCGGAAAAGTTTCTAAGGTACAGAGAATGTCTTGGAGTCAAAACCTTATAAGTGAAAAGTTCTTATACCCGATTCCTTCGATAGAACTCGGAAAAGTGCGGAGCAGATGTCCGAGTCTTCATGTCTTAATTTTTCTAAATCATTTTTCAAAGAAATGTTCTCAGCATTGAGAGACTTAATTTCATTTCCCTTTAATTCAAAAGATGCGGAATTAGACTTCTCCTCCAAAGTAAAACTATATCTAGTGAGATCATGCTTGGAGAATTTTAGAAAGTAATTGATTACCTTCGAGGATCTGTTTCCTCATTATCTAATGCTTCACTTTCTAACTTAGATCCAGCCTTCCGAGTCCGATAAAGCCATGAGACACTTTGATTCATCATCGGTGTCATCATCTTTTCCGACTCATCATCACTCCCGGTGGCTACCATAGCCTTTTTCTTCTTCCCGTCCTTCTTTATCTTTGGATAGTCTTTGACTGTGTTTTCTTTACTTGCAATACTAAAAGCAATTAGAGTTTTTAGTTAAAGACAAATTTGAAGAGGATAAGAATTTACCTTTTCTGTCCTTGTTGTAGAACTTGAAGACTCGGGTATAATTCTATATCTCTCTACGGTTTTGGATTCAAGTCATTCTCACTCGATTAGAAGCTCATTCTTATCTTTTCAATACTCTCCAACCTACTCAAAAAGCAGTTCCGGAGTAAAACACACATATTTGGGTTTCGACTCACTTAGATGTAACTCGGATAGTTGTCATGAGTGAATAATTTCATATACATAACTCATGTTATGTTCGATCGATTATATTCAGTGGAAAAGAATTACTACATTAATTCATCTTTCAAAGTCGATTTATTAACCGAAATTATTTACTTGACCAATTTGATGCAATGTGTCTATACAATTTTAATCTCGTAATCAGCTATATGATAGACACAAAATGGACTAACAACATATTAACTATTAGACACGGAAAATTCCATTTTCTTAGGTTAAGGATAATTAAATACTTAATTACTTTGAATTAATTTTTATCCTTGCCTAATCTTGGACCAAAGTATTTTTATACTTTGAGTACCGCTTTCATTTGCTTTTTCAAGTTGATTACGAGTATTTTAATCTCATTTTGAAAAGCAAAAGCAACCGACTTCTAACTGTTAAACACTAGTAGATAGAAAAGTGTTGTTTCGAGGATAGACTCAAGCACCGTGTCAAGGTTGTTTGTTTCCAAATCTAGTAAACTTCAACTTTGAGTCTAACGGCTATTTCTACCCTAGATTTCAGCCATAACTAGTGGGTTAGACCATCTTTTAAGCCAAGGGCCAAAGCACAGCTGTTCATATTTAGAACATCTCCTTTTCCGATTTGACTATCTATCACAACGGCCGGTGAAGCTTCCTACTCTAGAATCGGTCACAACGGCTACTTTGCCTTACTAAGTATAAATAGAAGCCATCCTACAAGAATTAAAGATTGATGACCACGGACAAACTTATTCGCTGAATGCTTATTTAGTTCTTACTCTCTCAATCTTTAACTTTCAACTCTTACTTACCTCAATTCTTTATAAAGACCTTGGACTGAGCTCTAAGGTTTAACTCAGCTTCGATTGTCCTTAGGCTGTCGGGGTTATTTCGGTTAGGAAGTACTATAACGAGATAATGGAATTTCCGTGTCTAGGAAAACTTGTACAGAATTATCTAAAGGAGCAATTCAGTAAGAGTGTGTCCTTATATTTTTGGATTCAAAATAGTGGATTTGACATGGTGTCCGGATTGACACTCGTCCGTGGTTTTTCGCCCCGGGAAGGTTTCTATGTATCTTCCGTGTTTTGGTTTTCTAAGTTCATTCTAGACTCGGAATTGCTTTATAAGTTCATACTTTGCAGAAAATCCTTTTATTTAGCAAAATTTCTTTTGAACCCTATTCAGCTTCCCTCTAGGGTGATTTAGACTTTCAAGAGTAAACCTTCAATTAGTATCGGAGCCAAGCCTTCTCAAAGCATCTAATAATCCACCATTTTAGGATTAGATGGCTCTTAACTATGGAGAGTTTGATGAAGGAAGATCTTTCATCGATCCACCCAAGTTCAAGGGATCAAACTTCGCTCACTAGAAGAAGATCGTGTAGTGCTTCATCCGGGATTATGGTCGGGAGGTCTGGAACATCATCTACAATCGCAATCTGTATTCCTACCAAGACAGAAGGAACTCATACAGTACCCAAGGTGAAGTTTATTTCACTATCGAAGAAAACAAGAAATAACCGATCCAACACTATAAGGTTTAATCTACGATTACTTATGTCCGGACTATAGCAAAGGTGGATCGAGTGCCCACATTTTTCTCAAAAATGAAAGGAGTGATGGTTCGCAAATTGAAGACGAAGATGATGTTCGGCCGTCGAGACGCATAGATGTTATTATAACCCAACGCTAAACGTCGCTTTTTGACATCAAGCTTGGGGGCAAACGAGAAGATAACAAAGGCCTCCAATGTAAAATTGCGACTTGGGCGGAATCGAGGCACTCTACGAAGGCCCATACTGAGGAGTCAACATATTTCAGCTCAACATAGAGTCAAAATATGCTCACCCAAAAGGGGTTCGATTTTTCTCGACCAAAGAATGACCAATATATTTTGATTAAAAGAGTTAGGGTCATTATATTTTCACTCCGAAATGGATTCATATTTTTATCCAAAGGAGTCTACAATTTCTTCATCCTAAAATCAAAGTCGGTAATTTTTCCGTCCCCTTCAATATTATCTCTTTGTGCATAAAATTGGTTGGGAATTTTTTCCCCAAAAAATATGCCAACACAATTAATTAAAGAAAAATTAAAAATTTGGGAGTTATGGTTTTGGGGCTTTTGGAGGGTGCGGCTAAAGGGGAGAGGGAGTCGTGTGAGGGGCGAGGTTGGGGAAGGTGCAGCCAAAAGGGAGGGGGAGTCGGGGGCAGGGGTCGAGGGAAGGGGCAGCCGAAGGGGAGGGGGAGTTGAGGTCGAGGCGGGGTTCGAGTGGGGAGCGAGAGCAGCGAGAGGGAGGGAGAGGAGGCTGGGAGTCGAGATCGGGGAAGGGTCCGGGTGGGGTGAGGGAGAGCGAGTGACGGGGAGGAAAGGGGGTTGGGAGTCGGGGTCGAGGCGGCACTGGGCTGGTGAGCGAGAGGAGGCAGAGCGTGGGGAGAGGGCCCGGGAGGCTGGGCACGAGTGCAACACCGAGAGGAAGAGCAAGAGAGGGAGAAGAAGGAGGGACTCGAGGGCGAGAGGGGGTTCGAAGGGGAGAGAGAGGACTCGGGGTTGAGGTGGGCTCGGCGGAAGAGTGGGGAGGGGGTTGGGGTCGGGGGAAAAGAATGGGCCGGGGAGAGAGAGTTGGGAGGAAGAGAGGAGGTCGAGAGAGAGAGGATGCTGGGAGGGTGGGGAAGACGGGTGGGAACCCAGTGAGAGAGAAAGAAGAGAGGTAAGGAGGAAGAGTCGGGGTAGATCCTAGTACTGCGTGAGGAAGATTTGTTTAGCGTGTTTTAGAGCATAGCATGAGTTAGAATCGGCACTTGAGAGTCGGGAATCGTGAAGGGTCATAAAAATACCAAAATTAAATTTAAAAATCTCATAACTCGAAGAAAATTACAATGACTAAACGTATGATTTCGGAGCCCAAACATCTATCGATGTCAAGTAACGACTTAGCCTCCGGGAGCTAAAAGTCGCATTTCCACCTTCACAAGGGGACATCCTTTGGAGTTCAGCGTCAATTTAGGCTTAGCGATAACATAGCCTCCGGGAGCTAAAATATCGTGTTCTCAACCCCATAAAGGAATACCCCGAGAGGTAATTATTCTCATGCACTTTGAAGCCTCCGGAGATTAAAGGTCGCGTAAATACTCATGTCTTCATGGGCGCTCCACTCCAAAATCGTATTTCAGCCCAAACTAGATTTTTAGACTAGTAATTCCTATTAACTTTGCCTTTATAGGTATAGGTTCTACATTCCATATTAATTAATATTTTATATTTATAAATATAAACTTTACAAATCCTTTGTCTGTGGAATCATTTTTCCCCAAAGGGTAACTAGAAACGACATCTAACACCAAAGGGATATAAAATGAATGGAATTAGGATAAGGGTAGTTCTAGATCTCGTCCAAAACCTACTACCGTAAGGGCTTTGATGAAATCATTGAATTCGATCCGAGAATGATAAAAAAGAAAGAGTAAAAAAAAAAGGACCCTAGTTGCCATCTTTATATCTCGGTTTACGTGTAAGTTTTACCAAGTACGCTTTATGTACCCGCTTTGGGCAACACTCTCAACAACTAAGAGATCCCTTCGAGGAACATGGGGATAGGCATTCTTTTAATGGTTTCAATACCTGCGGGCTCCTTCTCTCCGTGGGATGTTGCCTAGTGAGACTCATGGGCTTTCAAACCTTCGGGAGCTAAAAGGTCGCGCGAGGACCCATTCCCTCATGGGCACTTACGCTCCTAACTTAAGGTTAGGGGTCGCGCTCTCCGTGGGATGTTCCCTTGCGAGATACATACACTCATGCACTTTCAAGCCTCCAGGAGCTGAAAGGTAGCATCAAGACCCATGTCCTTATGGGCACCCGCGCTCCTAACCGAATGTTAGGGGTCACGCTCTCGTGGTATGTTCCCTAGCGAGACTCATGCACTTTCAAGCCTCTAGGAGCTGAAAGGTCACGTAAAGACCCATGTCCTCATGGGCGCTCGCACTCCTAACTCGAAGGTTAGGGGTCGCGCGCTCCATGGGATGTTCCCTAGCGAAACTCGTGCACTTTCAAGCCTCCAGGAGTTAAAAGGTCGCGCAAAGACCCATTCCGTCATGGGCACTTGCACTCCGACTTAAGGTTAGGAGGTCGCGCTCTCCGTGGGATGTTCCCTAGCGAGATACTTACACTCATGCACTTTCAAACCTCCGGGAGCTTAAAGGTCGCGTAAAGACCCGGAATGATGTTATCGTGGGCGAACTCATGTTTCTAAATCCGAGACACATGGGGGCTTGAATGCCTTGATGGACCTAGAAGGACCATGGGAGAACTCATCCTCTCCGTAAGGGTCCTAGAAGGACCATGAAAGAACTCATCCTCCCACCAAAACTCATTTTTAGCCCTAAGGGGCTAAGTAAAAGTTCTTCATCACAATGGAGCCTTAACATAAGATAGAAAATCAAAGAGAGACAAGGCCGACAAAATAAACTTTGTTGATTCATTCATTTGCTTGAAACAAAGGCATGAAGCGTGCCAATACAATACAATTGAAACGCTAAAGGATCGAGGCTAACAAGGTGAAACGCTACTCGCGATACTACCAAGATAAAGGCAAGAAGCATGCTCGCTAAAACAACACTTAAACTCCTACAAAACAAGGCGTTATTATAATGCCTCGAGGCCGAAGACAGTACTAGGATCAAGGTCTCACTTCTTAGGGAGACACATCTTCTTCTCCTTAAGGAGGTTCATCCCCTTCTCCTTGGGCGGGTTCCTTCGGCTGGGTGAAGAGCGAGAGGAGGGGTCATCCACTAACTCGCCACTCTCTAAGGGAGGATGAGATGACGAGCCCACACTCGAAGTGGCACCTCC